>CM053789.1:625234054-625861554 GCA_028749045.1 Cupressus sempervirens
CTGATCAACATTAATTCATCTCTCATGAGAATAAATTGAAAACTTAAAACTCATTGGATCTAGGTAATGCTCACAGAGGTGAAGCACCAAGACTTCCTAGGAGGTCACCCATCCTAGTGTAGGAGCACCTAAGGATTACCTAATCAATCCAAGTTGTTTTTTTTTGTATGTGAGCCTTTAGTTAATCTTGAAAGTATTTTGCTTAAGGTCATGTGGACCATTGTAGGAGAGCAATAGGCTTTTGTTTGAAGGGTCTTAGGACACTTGTAGGTGCAATTAGGGATTAACAAGATGTAAAAGCTCCTAACTTGCACAAAGTTGATGATGATGTCTGCATGAGGTCAGTATGGTCTAGAATGGGTTAAAACCATGTTTTAATCATGGTTAAGGTATTTTCTAAGGTTTAATGAGCATTGGAACTCAATTAGCAAGTTTTGCAAGAAATTGCCAAAAAGATGTAAAAGTTGCATTCTCGCAAACTTTACAACTTTTAAAAGTTTATGCCGCAACTTGATCAAAAAGAGACCTAAGGGGTAAGTAACTTCCTAACCACCGTACATAACACATTACTTGACCTAAATGTAAGGTTGGACACCCATTGTATGGAGAGAAGTTTTGAACATTGAAGTTTTGAAGTGATTTTTATGCATTTTCTAGGTATTTCCATGACACTAGGGTAGTTAGAGGATTAAATTTGGCATTGTAACATATTTTTGGAGTATATTAGGTGTTTTCTTGGTTCTATGTTACATTAATTATGAATTTTGTGCATATTTTCTTTCCTTTTGTAAATAGTTTAGTTTTGGCACTATCATTAGTTCTGTCCAGGCAATTTGCAAAGATGGTGTTCTAACTCACTTTCTTAGTGCCCATTTTGTATGGCCTATACATAATAGTGAGTATAATCCATTTAATTATATATTGAATAATCTTGGGCCCTAAAATGCAAAGGATCCATTTTTAATGTCTTGTCCTAGGCAAGCTTGTGGTGAGTCTAGCCAGGAAAGACTAAGTTGTAGACAACATGACTTGTAGCGGTGAATAGCTAGAGCCAAAATTACCTTATGAATTTGAAGATAGAATTCTTTAGAAGATTTTGTGAAGAGGGACCATCCACACTAATCTATTTTCTAACCTAAAACTTTCCAACTTGCAAAAGAGCCAGTGAAAGCCCAAAAACCATTAATTCACTCAATTTGAGTTAGGGTACTGTACGGAAGGTGCTAACCATAAGAATAAAAAAATCGTTGAGAATTTGGTATATTATCCAATAATCCCAAGAAAAATTATAGGATTTCTTTGGAAGGATTGGGATAAAATCAAGATTTTCTCATAGTAGGAGACCTAATCGGTGCTAGTAGCCTTTTAGGCCTATTTTGTGAAAATTGGTGAAATTTGATGAGGAGTGAACTAGGTGTGACTCCTAACACCCCTAGTTGGTTGTATTTAAGTATTTAAAGACATGTATGCATCTTTTTAAGGTTAATTCAAGAATATGGAGGTTACAAGCCTTTAAGGTGGTTTAAGGTCTAAGACTAGTAAAGCAAGAATGTATCAATTTTTGGCTTGATTGGTGATTCTTTCTTGGTAGTTGGTTTGGCTAGAGAGACCATGGGATCTATAGGAAACTAGGGTTTTTTAGGTGGAAAGTGGTTTGGTGAAAACATCCTAGAAGTCTTTCAAGCAGACTAGTAGCATGAACCTATGATTGGTTCATCCAACTTTCATATTAGATTGGTATCAAAGCCTCAAAAGATTAGGCTTGTGGATAAATGTTTTAGGCATAGGAATAAGTAAGAGAAACTACAATGGTGAAAAATGTAGAGTTAGCAAAGAAGGTAAATGAATCAGAGGAAGAAAATAGATTCCTCAAAAATAGATTAACCCAACTAGAGGAAAAGTTAGATCAAGTGGAAAAAATGACTGAGGAAGTCGAGGGAAAGGTTGAAGATAAGAAGAAAGAGGTAGCTATAGAGGATGAAGAACCTACACTTGAACCTATCCTCATAGAGGAACCATTCTTAAAGTAATTGAAAGCCATGAGTGTGAAGGCACTTGAAGGAATATCATTATTTAGTGGGAAGATGGAGGCATATCTAGTCATGGACTAGATAGAAGGAATGGAAAACCATTTTGAGTGTGATGGAATCACTGAGGCACAAAAGGTGAGGGCAGTAAAGCCAAGGCTAAGAGGCTCTACATTGATAAGGTGGAAGTTAATTCAGAGAGAGAGAGAGAGAGAGAGAGAGAGAGAGAGAGAGAGAGAGAGAGAGAGAGAGAGAGAAGGTAAGAAACTAATTTCCACTTGGAAGGGAATGGTTCATAAAGTGAGAGAGGCATACATGCTAGAGGATTATGAAATTTAATTGCATCAAAAGAGGCAAAGTCTTAGACTGAGGGATCTTGATGTGAACTCCTATACTAAGGAATTCCAAAATATTTGCATGAGATCAAATGTATCTAAAGATGAAAGCCTTAAGGTGGCTAGATACCTAAATGTATTGAAGTGGAGTATACAAGAAGAGATGACTCTTCTTAGTCCCAAAATAGTACATCAATGTTATGAATTGGCTATCAAGATTGAAGACAAGAGCAAAAGGAAACATGATCAAACTTCCAAGGGAAGAGGAAGAGGAAGAGGAAGAAACCAAAGAGGTCATAGAGGTGGATACGAAGGTAGAGAGACTAAATCAAGAAATCGAGCAGAGTCTAAATTTGTAGAGCATGGGAATGTAACCACTTCTAGAGGAGGCCATGGAAGAGGTAGAGGAAATCAAGGGGATTATAACAAAGGATGAGGTGTAGGAAGAAGAAACTCATACTTTGATAGCAAGAAGTGCTATAGTTATGGGTAGATGGATCACCCTACCTATAGGTACCTTGAGAAGGCATCTTCTTCAAACACTAAGAAGAGAGTAGTATATTCTCAAGAAGAAGTGTCAAGTCACCAAAGATTAGCCATATTGAGTTAGATATGGGGGAGAACTTGATGTTTATCATGTTTCTAATTAGACAAGTAGTCAAAGATGAGCCAAAGTAGAGAAGAGCCTTATTCAGAATAAGGTGCAAGATACTTGGTAAATTATGTAAGGTTATTATGGATTTAGGATCCACTGATAACATAATCTAAGAGGAAGTAGTAAAGAAGCTCAATTTGGAGAAGATACTCCATACTAATTCATACAAGGTGACATGGTTGAATAAGGGGAAAAGTATCCTTCTAAATGAATAGACATGGGTGGTGTTCTCCGTTGGAGGATATAAAGACAAGTTTATTTATGATGTGTTACCTATGGATGCATGCCATCTCCTATTGGGAATACCATGGAAATATGACAGAGGGGTTATCTATGGTAGGAAGGAGAACACCATCCCTTTTAAGAATGATGGAAGGACCTTCAAAACACATTCATCAATAGATGAAGAGGAAACATAGTCAATTAGGTATATGTAGGTCTACTAGTAGGGGTTCTCCTTTTTTCTTTGTTTAGTTCTATTCTTTCTATCCTTTCATAATTTCAGGTGAAAAGTATAGAAAAATATCATACACCTATCATACGAGAGATTTGCTCCTCTAAAATGTAGAGGAAGATTACAAGTTGATAGTGATTAGTTGTAGTCTCTCTAACTATGGGCATAGTTGTCATTGTTCACAGGGTGAACTAAGTTAGTTTTAGAGATAACTTCATAGTGATATTTGATCTATTTACCAACACTTTTGATGTGCATTACGACTTTCAAATAAATTGTATATTTTTATTTATAAATTTGGGTCATTTTTGCAAATTTCTGGGCAATAATGAAAAAATGTTCCTAATGCATGATATTAGGTTCAAAAACCATATTAGATGTATACAAAGTCATTTCCAACTAGAAAGTGACACCAACACTTTTCTAGAACAACAAAGATGGGATTCCCTCTTCAACAACACATTATAAAAGTTCATTTAAATCTCCTCTTGAACTATTTCATCATTGTTCAATTCTTAATGATATTAAAAAAAAATCGTCATCTTGGCAACATATCAATGCTTTTAGATCACAACTGCAACACTCGATAAGCATCTTTACTGGAAATATACTTTTAAAATTGTACATATATCCAATTGCATACTTCAAAGTATTGGGATTAAATAAATTCCTTTTAACTTATGTAATCTCATAATCATGGTGTGGGATGAGAGTTCACTAGCAAAGAGCTTGGTTTTATAATCACTCCTCTTCAATAATATTTTCCAAAATCTTCCACCGTTGTCCTAAAGCTTCTCTTCATACAAATAATTATTTATATTACACATAACATCCCAATATATAGCCAATTTTCATCACAATAATATTTGAAAGAAAACCTAACATCTAAAAATAGGGCACATTATGTTTATTTTAGATATAATATGTCCCTTGCTAAAATGAATTTTTTTTAAATTTCTTTCTAGTTTTGATTTGATTCATTTATATCCCCTTTTGATTGTAGAAATATTTTAAAACAACAACTCTCATATTTTATGTGACCACACTACTTTGACAAAATATATTAAGGATTCCTTTGAAATATAAATATTTTAATTTTTCTCACTATTTTAAATCATCTAATACAATTTATTTAAAACACTTGCATTTATTGTAGAGGGGACCTACATTTTTTAGAAGTGACTTTTACTATCAAAAAAATTAAAGTTTTATCTTCTAGGGTATTGTACCCCGTATTAGAATTTTCTTACTCTATATTAAATCTAATAACTTTTATCACTTTTATAAATTTTATTTGATTTAATAAATTATACTTTAAATGGGCTTTAAATATTTGATCATGCAGTGAGGCTTTTAGGAGCTGAAAAATGTGTTGTGCTCTAACATGAAGACCTGCAAAATAATTAGCTCATACAAATAGCCTTAGAGTGTGGAATAAGTATCTTCAAAGAAGACTTTCCAATAATTTTCTTCAACCTATCAACATCAAAAGACACTTGTAGACTACAATTTTGTGTTAGATGAAAAACATTAAATGGAATCCACACTGATTTTTTGGGCAATTTATCTATATAATATGAATAATGATAAGGGTAAATCACTTCATTATAAGATTCATTCAAATTAAAAACATGAAGCTATCAAAGGGGATGGTTTAGGAAACTTTTACAATGTATGGAAATATTATGAGTAAATATGAGGTGGATTGCTTTAGAGAAATTAGCAAAGCCAGGTGTAGGATCCAAAAGTTGGCACATAGTTTCATTATGATTCAGAGAACATAGAAGAATAGTAAATGTGGAGAGGGGGAATAGTAGGGTGATTTTATGAACATTTTATAATAGTCATTTAATATCAATTCTATAGTGAACAATAGAACATGAAGAAAATTGCAAGAGGATCGAGCTTTGTAAAAATAACAAATGTGGTCATAGGGTATTGAGATTTTGCATAGATGCATATTTTGATGTATATAGTATACATGAATGATTTTATTGACATGATGGCTCTATGGAAGGAATACATTAGTTCTCAAACATGAGTACTTTAATAAGGTTTCATTGTGAATGCGGTGAACTTGAGAAAAATGTGTATGGAATAACTTTAGGAATAATAGAATATAATATTGTATGGATTTAAAAATTAGAAAATAAGTATGTGGATATGCATGGGTGAGTGCACCAAGATGGTGTACAAAAAGGGGGATATAAGTGGACACCTTTTTTCTGAAATCAGGTAAACTTGCACTTGGACAAGATGTTTGAGGGTCATCCACTCAAAATGAAAAGATGTGTAAAACATTTAAATTGTAGTACTTCCAATCTACTTTCTAAACTACTAGAATTTTTACAAAATAGATAATATTATGTGGTTCAAACCCTGTGCATATGAAAATAAGTTCCTTATTTTTATAGAAAACATAATGTACTTATTTTCTTGTGGAGTGCAAAAAAATTAGTTATATTCAATATTTTGTAAATCCCTTTCCTAGGATGATAAATAAGAGTGATATCTAAAAGTTGTGTATTTTTTTGTAATTTTCTATTGAGTATTTTTCTTTATGAATTATTGAAGTGACTTCATCATGAAGTTTCAGTGCCTATTCATGTGCAGGGCATAACTTGTACCAAAATAATCAAAAAGAAAACTTTTTTTTTAAAGTGTATAGAATGAAGTGTAAGACAATAATATATAATTTATTTTTCATTTGGTTAAGTATATTAAAAAATTATTAAAAAAATGTTAGACACGTGTCTATGAGGACTATGAATATAGTGGTAAAACTAATTAAAGTTTACAATGTTAATGTTGTCCAAAAAAGGAAAAAATTATATGTTTAGAAAGATAAGAACACATGTGAAATTATGGTGGTGATTTAAGACATATCCACTTTACCAGTTAGAAGCTTAATGAAGGAAAAGATGAGAATTCATCTTATAAGATGAAAAAATGTCAAAAGGAATAAAATTGGAGGGAAAACAAGTTCCCAAGCCTTTGAGTCAACTCCCAAGGCTATTACCAAGCCATAACTCAATCAAGTTTTAGATTTTTAAATAACCTGATTGGGTTATGAAAAGTAAAAAGTAAATTCAAAACCTGATCGAGTTTTGAAACTTGGTTGGGTTTTTAAGAAATAAAATGGGCTCTACTTCGAAGGCCATAACTTTCGCATCCAGAGTCCGATTAACTCCATTCAAAATGTCTTGGAAAGGTATTGAAGAGATCTAAAACCTTGTGTAGATAAAAATATCCTAGAACAGTAAAAAAAATTGTAATACATTTTAATTAAGAATAGTCTAAAATAGGTACTCATTGTTTTCCAAATGTACAACCAATAGGTAAACACGAATACAAACATATTTTGAATCCTCTTACTCCCTACCCCTCCATCCCTCCCTCCTTCATTCACTAACTCTTGAGATATATATCTAACTAAATCCTAACCTCTCTCCTTCATTCACTAAGTCCTAACCTATCTCTCTCTAACTTGTTGCCCTCAACCTTTGTCTATCTCTAAGTAACCCTAGCCCCCTCACCGATCTCTCTCTCTCTC
Organism: Cupressus sempervirens; assembly: GCA_028749045.1. Classification (NCBI taxonomy): domain Eukaryota; kingdom Viridiplantae; phylum Streptophyta; class Pinopsida; order Cupressales; family Cupressaceae; genus Cupressus; species Cupressus sempervirens. The sequence goes on from CM053789.1 coordinate 625,241,079, forward strand.
TCTCTCTCTCTCTCTCTCTCTCTCTCTCTCTCTCTCTCTCTCTCTCTCTCTCTCACACACACACACACACACACACATACATATAAAGCTGATTTTTTGATAAGTATAAGATGGCCCCATCAAACCCCAACCTATAAGTGACAAAAACAAGGGGGAAAATAAGTATAGCATAAAAAGGGGTAAATGTACTAAATATATGTAACTTAGAGATAGATTCATCGGATGGAACAACATCAAGAAATTAGATTGTAGATCCAAATTATAGTCTTAGGGGGAGTATTATTGTATGGAATGATAATTCATGACAAAGTGTTTTTGCCACTAATGTCAAAGGGGGAGATTGTTGATCTCTATGCCTAAGTTTCCTATTAGTGTTCAAACACTTAGTCATTTAGTACGAAAGGTTGGACGGTCATCATCATGACCAAATCACCTAGTAAAGGTTGAGTACATAAGGACTTGTTTATTTTTTCAAGAAAGTTAGAGGTTATCGAGCACCCCAGTTCAGACTAAGCATAAGCCAAGCTTACATAATTGAGACCAAAAAATTGTAAGATAGTTTTACCAAGTGAACAGAATAGATTGAAGGTGCAGAAGCCAAGTGTCAACATGAATGTTAGTTATGTTAGAATTCTGTATTTTCTCGGCACTTGATATCACTCAACACTTGTATTTTCTTGGCACTTGATATCACTCGGCACTTGTATTTGCTCGGCACTTGATAAACTCTGTATTACTTGGCATCTAAAGTTTACTAGCTCGACTTCAACTAGGAATCTGTTTGGCACCTACTAGCTTTGCTCAGCTCCTTCTCTCTAATGATCTTAGTTGGGCTTTACAAAAGACTTAGCTAAAACCTTACATCTTTGATATGTTTCAGTGTGCCCATTCTCTTTGTCTTATAGTATGTCATCAACACACTTATTTCATCAATGGCTTGAATGATCCTTGTACTTCATTACAACATCATAACTTCAACCTTTCTCTTGGTGTTCTAGTTACATCTTATTGATTGCCTCCTTCTTTTCAATCAACTAATTGATAGTATTTGGATCACTAAAGCAATTGTCATTCCTACAAGTAGCAAGTTTGACATCAATGATAAAACAATGATTGAGAACATTCTTTACCAATTCCATATGATCATTCCAACAACTTTCCTCATGATCTTTTCAATCATTTCCAACAATCTCCCTCTTTGGCATTGATGGCAAACCAAACTGATCAATTGATCAACTTAGTTACCACCAAGATTGTATACGTTGTCTACTACTTTTTTTGGTTGTTGCATCTTTAATACTAATCTCATATATCTCCCTCTTTCATAAATATCTCCCTCTTGCTTTGTATTGATCAGGTTTCTACATATTTCTCCCTCTTTGACATAAATGCCAAAGATGTAGCACCTTTATCATGCAAATATAAGCTTTGGATTCTTGATGTCTTCTCCCTCTATCACCATGCTTGTGACTGATTTGGAGTTTCTACTCCTATTGTCATCCTCTGCATCATTCTTCTGATATTTCAATGATTTGTTCCTGTTGATGCAGGACAGCATCCTTGTTGCTTTAAACTACTTGAGTTAGGGGTATTACCCCCAACTTGCCTCTAAGATATTCATAAGCATCTTTGGGAAATGGTTTGGTATAGATATCTACAGTTTGTTCCTTTGTGTGAATGTATTCCAACTTCGCTTGTTTGTCTTCTACCAATTCTTTGACATAATGATACTTGATTGCGATGTGCTTGGTTTTTGCATGCATTACTGGATTTTTGGATATGTTTATAGCACTTGTGTTATCACAATACAATATCATAGGTTTTGTTACCTCTTCTTTCATTCCTTTCAATAGATGTGTGAGCCACACAGTGTTTGTGCAATTGACTGCTGCTACCACATATTCTGATTCTGCAGTGGACTAGGATGTGCATGTTTGTTTCTTGCTAGTCTAGGTAACTAGCCTTTTGCCTAAAAATAATGCACCTCCACTTGTACTTTTTCTATCATCAATGTTGCCTCCTCAATCTGCATCTATATATGCATTGAGCTCAATCTTTCCATTCTTTTTATAGTATAGACCAAAGTTATCAGTTCCTTTAAGATATCTGATCATTCTTTTTACTGTTATGAGATGATTTTCTTTGGGATTAGTAGAGAATCTAGCCACTATTCCAACTGCTAATGCTATGTCTGGTCTACTAAGTACAACATATTATAATTTTCCAATCATGGATCTGTACATTGTTTGATTAACTTCAGCTGATTCATCATTTTTGGATAGCTTATTTCCTATTGCCATTGGTGTGCTGACTAGTTTGGACTCCTCCAATCCAAACGTTTTAAGAATCTCTTTGATGTACTTTGATTGTGTCACAAATATACCATGTTTGAGTTGATGTACTTGCAATCCAACAAAAAATTTAATTTCTCCAAACATAGACATCTCAAATTCATGTTTCATTTTGTCAGCAAAGCCTTTGCAAAGAACTTCCTTTCCACCAAACACTATGTCATCCACAAAAATTTCAGATACAATAATATCCTTTCCTTCTTCTGCTTTGATGTACATGTTTCTATTATCATCAGTTCTTTCAAATCCTATTTGCACTAGATACTTGTGAAGTCTCTCATACCATGCTCTAGGTGCTTGTTTCAAACCATAGAGTGCTTTATGTAGCTTACAAACCATATCCCTGTTGTTCTCATCAACAAATCCCTCTGGTTGTTCAATATAGACTTCTTCTTCTAGTATACCATTTTAAAAAGCAGACTTTACATCCATCTGATAGACTTTAAAAAATTTATATGCAGCATATGCAAGTAAAGTTCTTACTCCTTCCATTCTAGCAACAGGGGCGAATATTTCCCCATAGTCTAGTCCTTCTTCTTGAGCATAACCCTTGCATACTAGTCTAGCTTTGTTTCTGGTAATCTAACCATTCTCATCTATCTTGTTTCTGAATACCCACTTGGTGCCATTTACATTCTTGTCAACTGGTCTAGGAACCAAACTCCAAGTTTTTTTCTTCTTTATTTGATCAATCTCTTCTTCCATAGCTTTATACCAGTCATCATCTTGTAATGCACCATATACTATCTTAGGTTCAGATTTGCTGATCAGTCATGATTCATGTCTCAGTCTGTTCCTTGTCATTGGTCTTGCATCTTTGTCACCAATTATCTGTTCAGCAGGGTGATGTCTTTTTACATATTTGGATAATCTTGGTTTTGTCCTTGTTTCCATGTTTGATCTTTCTGATTTAGGGTCACTATGCACTTAATTATCAGGATGTTCTTCATTTATTTCATGTGTACTGTCTTCAGAATCAGATTGTGCATTTTCTTCATTCTACAACTCGGCTTTTGAATGCAACTCGGCATTCACTAGTTGTGAGTCGGCTAAAACTAAAATTTTTTGTTTAGTTTCAATTTGATTGACATCATCCTCATCAACAGTCATTCCTTCATAAGAATACACAAAGTTTCTGTATTCATCCATTCTCTTTGGTTCTTCAGCTTGAATTTTTGTATGTTCATCAAAGTTTACATTTGCACTTTCCACAATTTTGTTAGTGTTAGTATTCAAACACTTGTATGCCTTACTTCTAGTGGAATAACCAAGGAATATGCCTTCATCACTTTTTTCATCAAATTTTCCATTTCTAGCATCTTTAAGGATAAAGCATTTGCAACCAAATACTTTGAAATGTTTTACATTGGGTGAGTGACCATACCATAATTCAAAAGGTGTTGTATTTGTACCTTTCTTGATTTTTACTCAATTCAGTATATGAACAGCTACACTTACAACTTCTCTCCAGTATTTTAGAGCAACAGTCTTTTCCATTATTAATGTTCTGGCACAGTCAATCATAGATCTATTTCTTCTTTCAGAAATTCCATTCTATGGGGGAGTTCTAGGAGCTGACGTTTGTCTTTTGATTCTTTTATCATTACAAAATATCTCGAATTCATTTGATGTGAATTCACCACCTCTGTCTAATCTTAGGCATTTCAAGCTCTTTCCTGTTTCCTTTTCAACTCTAGCAACATACCACTTAAACATTTGAAAAGCATCAAATTTTTTCTTTAAGAACATAACAGTCATCATCCTGGAATAGTCATCAACAAACAACATTATGTACTTATCTCCTTTATAGCTTTGTACTTCCATTGGACCACATAAATCAGTATGAACTAACTCAAGTACTTCTTTAGATGTATAGTTTTTTCTTTTAAAGCTTGACTTTGTCATATTTCCTAGCTGACATTGTTTGCACATGATATTATCAGGCTTCTTCAATTTTGGTAAACCTCTGACTTTCTTCATTTTACTGATATTGACTAGATTATCAAAGTTGACATGACATAATCTTCTATGCCATAACCATTCATCATCAAATTTTGCAATAAAACAAGAAACATCATCCATATCAAGGTAAAATAGATTACTCCTTGTTTGATCTCCTTTTCCTATCAGTTTACCATCAGTATCATAGATTTTTGCAATTTTGTTTCCAAATTCTACTTTGCATCCTATATTGCCTAACTGTGAGACACTCAGCAAATTGTAGTTTAATCCTTCAACATAGTATGCATTATCACATGAAATTTTCTCTGTGAGCTTAATGGAACCTTTTCTTTTGATTTGACATGGAGCATCATTACCAAATCTAATACTATTTCCATCATACTGAGTAAAGTTAACAAACTTACTTTTGTCTCCTGTCATGTGATGTGAGCATCCACTATCTATGATCCACCTGTCATTTTTGTTCATACAGGTTACCAGTGTTGTGGGCTCTTCTTCATCAGATTGAACTTTCATGGCTACATAAACAACTTCATCATCATTATCATCAAAATTTTCTTCAACAATATAACACTTCTTACCTTTGTCTTTGTAATCTCTCTTGTCATCATCTCTTCTGAATTTGTTTTTGTTGCCTTCCTTGTAATCCTTTTTCTGTGTACACCTGGCAGCAATATGACCTACTTCATTGCAATTGAAACAAATGATGGGCATCTTACCTTTGAATTTTCCTTTACCTCTGTGAAATCTTCTAGCAAGCAATGCTTCCAATTATTCCACATCTTCCTCATCAGTGCTACTGTCACTGGATACATATTTCATTTTTCTTCCTTTCTTTGATTTCACCTGTTTAGCATCTTTCAGTGATAGCTTGGCCTTAAAAGAAGATTCAACATTCTCAGGTCTGTAGTTGTCAAAATTAGATAACTCAAATGTAGTGAGTCTACCTATTATACCTTCAAAACTTTGATTGTTTCCTGGCACACATCTTAGTTCTTGTATTGCTGATACTCTGATAGCATAGATAGGGAGCAAGGTTCTTAAGAACTTACTATTAATAGTATCTTCATCCAATTGACCATTCAAGCATCTTATTGCACTTACCACTTCCTTTATTCTTGCGCCATACTGAGCAGCATTCTCATTTTCCTCCATTTTCATATCATGAAACTTTCCTCTGAGACTTTCTCTTTTTGCTCTTTGTACATTCTGATCTCCTCCATAGATGTATGATAGGGCTTTCCACATTTTGAATGCAGTGTCACATCCTTTGATATCATCAAATTCAGCATAGTTGAGTGTAGAAGCAATCTCCAACATTGTCTGATTGTGTTCTTGTTTGTTTTTCATATCTTCTGCAGTAAGAGTACCTGTTGGATCAACATGTTTAGTGACAATTGAATTTTGGGCATAATCTCCTATGGATCCAAGATGTAGCTTCATCAAGCTTTTCCATGCAACAAAGTTATCTTTTTTGAGCTTGGGAACTTCTCTCTTAAGCATTTTGATCTTTTCTGCTTATAGTCCCTTTAAACTGAATCAGCAGTATTGGTCTGATACCAATTGTTAGAATTCTTTAGAATAACTGAGAAGGGCGGGTGAATCATTTATTCAAGGTCCAAATGCCCTAATAATACTTTTTCACTACTTTTAATGAATGCATACACTTTTCATCCATCAAAACTTAAATCAACAATATTAGTAAGTTACAGTAAATCAACATGCAGAGTTAAAACATGCAAGATCAACACATGACACAATGATTTACGTGGAAACCCAATTTGGGAAAACCACCAGTAACATGCTACTTGATTTTCACTCTTCTAAAGTGATGCCCTGTTAAAAGCTTACAACACACTGTTAAATGTGACCTTGTTAGAGGATTTCACCAAACTGTTAGGAATGGGCTTGGTAAAAGGACTTTTAGAACATTCACTTGGAATGTCACCCTGTTAAATTATTTACCTCATGGCTATTAAACCAACCTAAGTCCATAGGATTTAAACTAACTATTACAATTTCTAGAGAGTAACGATAATGAATTTTTGATCCGATACAACTTACAGCATACTTTGCAGATTTCATATCACACTTTTAGTTCAATCTTTTGCTTGGTTTCAATTACTTCAGCTCTGACTGCTTGTCTTTCTCTCAAGCTTTGTCTCCTTACTCATCATACCAATGCATCCATATCTGAGGTCTTCTTATTGAAACAGAGTAACTATGCTCTCTTTCCTCCTTAGCATCTCCTTTAGCATTTTATGCTTTCATGCTTGACCACCTCTCTCTCTCCTTCATGAACTTATGACTCCTCAAATAGAAATCTGATTTGCCTTTGTTTCTCGATTCTCCCTCTCCAATTTTAGGGTTTCTAATGGATTAGGTAGGATACAATGTATCTACCCCATATCTTGTTCTTATCTAGAAACTTTATCAATTGTATCTTTTAAAAATGTTCTATATGGTGTTCTGTACCACCAGCTCATCATTCTTATCTTCCATTTAATTCACAGACTTCTAGATAACAACCTTGTCAGCTGAGATCTGGTGAATCTTCGACTTTGAAAATAATGCAGCAATTCGGCATTATTGATTTACTGGTGCTCGGCACCTCTGTGTTACTCAGCACTATTGGTTTTACTGGTACTTGGTACCTTTGTGTTACTCGGCACTTATATCTGCTCGGCACTTGTATTTGCTTGCCACTTGATATCACTCGGCACTTGTATTTGCTCGACACTTGATATCACTTGACACTTCATAAACTCTATATCACTCAACATCTGAAGTTTACTCGCTCGACTTCAACTAGGAATCTATTTGGCACCTACTAGCTTTGCTCAGCTCCTTCTCTCTAATGATCTTAGTTGGGCTTTACAAAAGACTTAGCTAAAACCTTACATCTTTGATATGTTTCAGTGTGCCCATTCTCTGTCTCTTATAGTATGTCATCAACACACTTATTTCATCAATGACTTGACTGATCCTTGTACTTCATTACAACATCATAACTTCAACCTTTCTCTTGGTGTTCTAGTTACATCTTATTGATTGCCTCCTTCTTGTCAATCAACTAATTGATAGTATTTGGATCACTAAAGCAATTGTCATTCTTGCGAGTAGCAAGTTTGACATCAATGACAAAACAATGATTGAGAACATTCTTTACCAATTCCATATGATCATTCCAACAACTTTCCTCATGATCTTTTCAATCATTTCCTACAAGTTATGACTGAGCATCAAAATATTTAGATGCCAAGGAAACCAATTGTGTAATATGAGTTTGCAATTGCACAAACACCTATGTAAATTATTTTGTCATATGATTTTGTAAGTGCACAGATATTTAATGATTGTAGAGATAGTTAAGATGGATTTTACATGTCCTTACAAATGGTAGGTGAGTGTACCAAGATGGTGTACAAAAAGGGGGTTATAAGTGGACATCATTTTTCTGAAATTAGGTAAACCTAAACTTGGGGGAGATATTTGAGGGTCATCCACTAAAAATGACAAGATACATAAAACATATAAATTGTAGTACTCTAAATCTAGTTTCTAAAATACAAGATTTTTTACAAAATGGATAAGATTACATGGGTCAAACCTTGCACACACACAAAAAAAATCCTAATTTTTTTAGAAAACATAACATAGTTATGTTCGTGTGCAACACAAAAGATGTAATTATATTTAGTATTTTGCATATTCCTTTGGTAGGATGATAGTTAAGAGTCATATCTAGAAATTTATTTTTTCGTAATTTTATGGTGAGTATTTTTTTTGTTATAAATTACTAAATAGACTACATCCTAAAATTTTGGTGCCTACTCATGTGTTGAGCATAACTTGCATCAAAATAATTTAAAATGAACAAAAATTAAACATGTATATGATAAAGTGTAGAATAGTAATATGTAATTTATTTTGAATTTGGTTATGTATATCAAAAGTTATTAAAAAAATGGTAGACATATGTCTGTGAGGAATGTCAAAGCATTGGTAAAAGTAATTAAAGTTTACAATGTTAATGTTGTCCAAAAAAAGAAAAAAAATATATGGTTATAAAGCTAAGAAGACATGTAAGATTATGGTGGTGATTTTAGAGATACCCACCTCACCATTAGCATACCTAATGAAGACAAAGATGATCATTCATCTCAGAAGATGAAAAATTTTCTAAAGGAAAAAAAATGGAGGGAAAATAGTCTCCCAAGCCTTTGGGTCATTTTCCTAGGCTATCACCAAGCCATAACCTATTTGGATTCAAATAACCTGATCGGGTTATGAAAATAAAAAATGCATTTAGAACCTAATCAAATTTTTTATTACTATAACATATAACCTAAGGAGAGCTCAGAGAGAGAGGATGGGATGGAGACAAGGATTGGGGGATGTGATAGAGACTTGTTTAGTATAATACATAACCCAAGGAAAACTTAGAGAGAGAGGATGGGATGGAGACAAGGATTGGGGAATATGATAGACACTTGTTTAGTATAATACATAACCCAAGGAGATCTCTCTCACTCACTCACTCACTCTCTCTCTATCTCTCTCTCTCTCTCTCTCATTCCCTATCTCTAATTTTTGCTCGTTATCCTATCCACGTCTCTCTTTCTCCTATCCCCTTCTCTCTCTCAATATTTATATCATATCCCCTAATCTATCTTCATCCTATCTCTCTCTCTTTTATCCCCTCTCCCTCTTTCTCCTATTCTCTTCTCTCTCTCACTCTTTCTATCCTTTCCCCAAATCCCTCTCTCTCCTATCCCCCTCTCTTTCTCCTATCCCCTTCTCTCTCTCTTTCTATCATATCCTCTAATTCTTCTCTCCGTTCCATCCTCTCTCTCTCATTATCTCTTTGTCCTATCCTCTCCTTCTCTTTCTCATATCCCCGTCTCTCTCTCATTCTCTCAATCTCTCTCTCTCACTCTTTCTATCATATCCCCTAATCTCTCTCTCTCTCTCTCTCTCTCTCTCTCTCTCTCTCTCTCTCACACACACACACACATACACACACACACACACATGCTATATATACATATATATATATACATATATATATATACATATATATATATATATATTTATTTATTTATTTATTTATTTATGTATTTATCCCCTCTCTCACGCATATCCCATCTCTCTCTCTCTCTTTCTCCTATCCTATTCTCTCTCTCTCACCCCCATTCACTCTCCCTCTCTCTTATTCCCTCTCCCTCTTTGTATTCCCTTCTATCTCTTTATCCCATCCTTGCCCTCTCTCTTTCTCATTCTCTTCATCACTCGCTCCCTCCTTCAATCTACCTTTGTTTAGTAGTAATACAAAACCTGATCAAGTTATTTGTCCATATGGATAATGCAGTTAGAACTCAATAACCCAATCATGTTATTAAAAATTGTAAATAAAATAACATGTCAATGGTTATTATGTTATTTTAGTGCAGTCCACTAGATTCTACTATTGTTTCACATGTATTTATATACCATGTATGCAAGTGTAAGGTTTTTTGTGCTTGGAAATGCTAAATTTTATATTTTTGATTTGCCAACATCTTATTTTATGTTAGTATCTTATGAATGAGCATAAAATAATCATGCAAATTTGTTTAGTTTTTCATTTTATTATTTATTTTATTCATGTTATTGTTTGTAGGGTAATTTGCCTCTACAATCATGGGAAAGAACAAGAGAGGAACGATTGAAAAATGAGAGGCATCATAGGCAAAAAAAAAAACAAGGGAGTGTATGAGGAGATTATGTAAAGGTACATCATCAAATGCCTCTAATGTAAGTGATGAAAATCTACCAATTGATACTGATGTCACAAATGCACCTAATTTGACAAACAAAAATGTTCAACATAACCCAATTGAAATGATTATGACAAATACACTTACGTCACCTGATGCCCCTAATGTGACATATCAAATTGAAATGATGAATGCACATGATGTAAGTAATAAAAATATAGAGCATGCATGTAAATTAACATCTTCTAGAATAATTCATAGAAAAACAAAGTTTCTAATTGACATTGATGAAAATATTTTGAAGCCAACACATGATAAAATGCCAGAAAGAAATTGTAGGAGAATTATTCAAAAAAATTGGAATAACTATTTTGAAAATTTAAATCAAAGTGGAAGATGCCAACTTATTGAAAAGGTTAAAAATAGGAAATCTAGAGAGATAATGAGAATTTTGGGGTTAAGAACATCTGAAAATAGGAGTGAAAGAAGAATTATTAGAAATCTCTTTGATGCATACCAATCCATTCGTTCAAAATCACGTACTAAAGATGCTAATACAAGTTGATAGGTCCTCACATGAACCATAATAGGAAAGGAAATGGAAAAAACTTGTATAGTAAGAAAAACAAGTAAATCATTAAGGATAAGTAGACAACATTACTCAAAGCCTTAGTAAGGTGAGAGAAAATTGAGAATTATAATGAGACTTCTTTTTGGTCATTCCAAGGTAGACTCCCATGTAAGGATAAAGTTATTGTTGACACACTAAGAACATTAATAAAAAACTTTTGGCATGACAACACAAGGGCTTCACCAAACCAAAAAGATGTTGTCAAAAGATGAACCAAAAAAAAAAACCGTGAGCCCAATGCAAAACATTTTTTGGATATGACTCAAACATAATTTTATGAAATGTTTCTTCAAAAATTCCTCAAATTAAAATCAGCCAAAGGTTTTTTGAGATGACAAAACCATTCTATGATAAGATAAATCATACATGCACTACATGTTGTTGTAGGGTTCATGTTGAGTTTTCTATGTATTATGATGTTTATCGTTATATATGTTGTACTTTACATACTAACAAAATATTGTAGGAATGTGGTCTACAATTACCTCCTAAGTCATTAAGAGAATTTATTGCAAGTGTACTATGTAAATGAGATGATGGGTGCATTCATTTTAAGACCATGTGTTGAAACATTTTTGCCCTCCATTTGGTGGTTTGCAAAAGTTGCATAGATGCCTACATCTAGATAGCACACATAAAATTGGTAAGACTCTAGTTTCTCTTGGAAAGTACAAGTCAGTTATATATGGTGTTAAAGATGGAAAATAATTAAAGAGGTGTTAATTAGTGAAAAGTGATGTATGTGAAGCTGATTTTATGAAATTGTTTTAAGAGAAAATAGTTTATGACTACATAGGTCATACACATAGAGCTAAATGGTTAGATTAGAAATTCAAGTTGTGTAAGGACACTTTTCCCTTGGGTATGATTGTGTCAATTGTTGACTTTGCTGAAAACTATACACTAAAGCCTCAAAATGAAGTGCAACCTATGTATTACAACTCTATACAAGTGTCAATATTTGTACACATAGCATTTATTCATGTACATGATAGCACAGAGGATGATAGAAAGGTATTAAGAGAGTATCACTTCTATATCAAGGATGATCAAACTCATTCATCAGATTTTGTGCAAGGATGTTTTAGAGTTTTCTATGACAATTTGAGGGAAAGAAATGAAAGATACAATCAACACATTATATGGTTAGACAATTGCACCACACAATTCAAGAATGCAAGGATGTTCTATTAGTTGAGTAGGATGCATGTGACAAGTGGAGTGCAACATTTTTATAATTTCATTGATGCGAGAGATGGAAAGGGAGAGCATTATGGTGTTGAATCATGTGTGAAAAGAGCCCTTAGTAGAGAGGAATTAAAGTAGGAAGGTGGCGCAATATTATAAAATGTTGAAACAATTGTCTAATGGTGCAATTCTATGATGGGACCAAGTAATACAAGTAAGTCTATGGTTTCTAGATATTTTTAGTTGATACATGAACCTAACATTGAAAATTTGCAAGATTGTTGTACACTTACAGGATCAAGTGAGATGCATTCATTTCAAAGTTCAAAGGTAGCGTCACTAGCTATTCATACTAAAAAGCTTGCATGATTTTTCTCTTTGTGTATGCATCATTTATGGGATGAATGTGAATCAAAAGAGTGGGTTGACAAATGGTCTTGTAGACCTTTGCATCAAATTGATTCATATCAACTTCCTACAAGACTACAACTCAACCAAGTTGAAGCATCAATACATTTTGAGCATGTATATGACCTAGTTGAACCAAGTACTAAGTTATCAATTTAATACTTGGTTAAAATAGATTACTTTCAATTTTTCCATTAACTTATCCTTCTATATAATGCAGTTCATGCATATACAATTATTACATATCACAATAATAATGAAGGAATAGATTACTTTCTATGTCGGTGTATTGAGCCCAAAAAGAAATTGATAGCTATATTCATTGATAATGAGGATATTGAGTACCCAATAGGATCAGTCATTGTGATAGGCACATGGGTTAGAAGGTAGTACATTTTTGTCTCTTTTCATAAAGATCTCTTTAAGTCAATTTTTCATGTACAATGTATCAATTTTGACTTTAAATTGTCTTTACAATTAAATGTAAGTACCCTATCAAGAATTATACCACGTGGTTATTTAAGGATTGTGAGACACACAGACATGTTCTTCATTATGCTAACCTTATTGTTGCAACAAATATTCAATTGATAATGTATCATGGTAGGCCTCTTAATAAGAATTTGTGGAAAGTACCTAAATTTGATCATGAATCAATACTTGATACAATAAGGGTTAGAGCTGATCCAGGACGTTCCCTTGATTGATTATGTGCTATATAGCTAAATCATTCTACATATGGTAGAATAATTTTGAAAATTTTGTATATATGTTATGTGAAATGTTGCAACTTCGTAGTGATCTACATATGTAGATGCCAAATTTTGTATATACAAAAGAGAAGACATGTAACATGTGCATATTTGTATGCCATATTTTGTATAAAAATTCAATAAGAGATGTCACATGTGCATATTTAGATGCCAAATTTTGTACATAAAACTGATAAGACATGTAACATGTGCATATTTATATGCCATATTTTGTATAGGAATATGATAAGAGAAGTCACATGTGCATATTTAGATGCTAAATTTTGTATATAAAAAAGAGAAGACGTGTAGCATGTGTATATTTAGATGCCATAAATAATTTTTTGTGGGTCTGATGATATCCATAAAAAATATTCAATTATCTTTAACTTATATGGATTTAGATGGTTGTCCTCTTGCATTTTTCTCTCAAATTTTCCAAAACATCAGGAAAATAAGTTATATATTTGGATACCCATTTATCTTCTCTACAACATATGCAAGGCTTGGATGGGTTATTTTGGGCCTTGTCCTTGCTGTCACACTATGTCACCCCTTTTAGGTGTAAAATAGCCCTCTGATTGGCACAAGGCATCATGATGATGTCATCATGAGGTCAATAGGGTCTACGAAGAGTTAGGGTTAGGTTTTTACCATAGGTAAGGTTTTGGGTTAATTTTGAGATGATAGGAAGGTAATTTTACCAAATTGGTGAAAAGTTGCAAAAAAATGTAAAAGTTGCTTGCGAAAATTTTGGCATGAAAGTTGCAAAGCGTTGAAGAGGTCCTAAAGAGTGACTAACCATGCAACCATCCTATATAAAGCATGAAAGAGAATAATTGTATAATAGTGCAAAAAGTTGTTAAAAAGTTGCAAAGTGCAATTTTTGTAATTTCTTGCAAAATTTGTCAAGAATGCACAACCAAGTACAAAATTTGGTTGGGAAATGACCAAATGACCTGGACGAGTGTATATGTGTTGGAGATCATGATGTAGAGGCTAATGGAGGATTTTAAAAATATTATTAGGAGAATGCTAATGTTTTCTCTCTCTCTTTTGTAACAACACCTTACTCTTCCTTCCAAAAGAATAAACTCTAGGCCCTCAACCCACACTATAGACCCATCAATGGTCAATTTCATCATTTCATTCTCTGACTAGACTCCACAACCTCAATCCTCTTCCTCATCTCCATATCCGTGTATTCAACCATGCCCCATGCTCTATGGTTGCCTTCAAACCAACCAACCCAACACCCCTCAACCTCTCCAGTAGGTGTTCCTAACTTAAAAATATCCTCAATACCTTCCAAATAACATATCCACTACTCCCAAAGTGTTAATTTTCAATGGTTAATCACCCACAACCATATTGCCCTCTTTTAGGATTGTCCTACTAGCCCTGCCATGCATGAAATTTGTAGATTTCTCTAATTTTTCCCAAAAAAATTTCCAAAAAAATTATATATTCAAATACCCTTTTCCAATTTATTAAACATATGTAAAAATCAACCCCAATTGTTTTGAAATATCCATTCCAAAAAAAATTGGTTTACTTTTAGATTCTAGGCCTAATACCCCACATTTTCAAAGCAACCCTATCATGGTGTACTCCTAGAACTTGTCACTTTTAGCACTATCATGAAATGGATTTAATTAGAGGAATATGCATCCAATTTGACTCTATGACACATCTAGATATGAAAACCCCAATTTGGACCCCAAAACCCCAAAAATCTAGGGCTTGCTCAATGTCTGACCTCCCAACACCATGCCTGCAAAATGAATGTCGTTACACCATCCTTAGACTATTCTAAAATGGACTCCATCATAAAAAGGCCCCCTCCAATGTCTAGATCTTCTACTACTACACTTATGGCTCCATTTCATGACCCCAAAAGCACTCCAAAACACCATCAAACTCCTCCAAACACTCTCCACCTAAAAAATCTCATTATTTCTTGCATTCACATTGTATAGTTTGATTGGTGTAGACTTTATCCCCCTTATTAAGGCACTAGTCCTACTAGCCTTTCCTTCCTCTAGAACCCTAAACCTTGCTTAGGATCTTTCTCTCACCCTTCCTTGGTTCCTACTAATGTTTCAGATACTCTCCATGTCCTCTTAACCTTTCCTAACACCTTTGGTCACAACTATAACCATTCAAAACTCACTATCTTAAAATAGGGCTACTTAGGCCTTTTTGCTTTAGGTCTATTAACACTATTTTATTCCATTTCTCCAAATCCTTCCAAAAAACCTCATGGAAGACCTTAGGAATCTGAAATATATCTCCTATCAATTCAAGAATCCTAATTTATATAGCTTCACAACACCCACAACCCTATTCACCCTCAAGCCCTAGTTTCTAGCCTATCTTTTAGGCCTGTAGACTAGCTTTCACAAAAAAGCTTCTAGATCCTTTCAAACCTCAAATCAATCTTTCCAACCACTTTCTCATTCAAGGTAACATCCTAGGGCTTCTAGGCATCCATTGGATTGACCCAAACTAATCATGGGTGTGCTCTGCAACATCTTCAAACTATCCTGGCTCACCTACTCTTAATAGTCAACCTAGGGCATCATTCCATAGCTTGGAAACTAGTCAAACAAATGAAAAAGAAAGAAAAAACATTGTTTATAGGGCCTAACCTATCATCTCATTAGGTTTCACACATTTTTCACCATGGATGATCAAGTTAAAGCCATTATTATGATAGTAGCCCTATGAATGGGAATCATAAACCAGTCACCAAGAAAATTCCTCAACTCCCTAATCTAATAACTTCAAACAAATTTTGGATATGAAAAATAAATATGAGAAAACTGCTCTATCAATATCTAAAGTTAGATCATTTGTCCCATTCCATACACAATTGTATTAGGGCATTAAAGCACTACAAAAATAATTTGAAATATTACAACAGTCTGTACAATAGGTACACACATGTAAAATCTGAATAGAAACCTTCTAACCTTCCAAAATATGTTCCCCATGCTCATATACCTAAGCATTGGTAGTTAAAACTTCCCAAACCTCCATTTATAACTTTTTGCAAAAATTACAAAAGTTTCTCAAGAAACTTCTGAGCAACTTGACAACTTTTGAGCACCTTTTGCTCTTGACATCTTTTGGTCAAATGGTTCCATCTAGGACTATTCTAGGACCCTAGTTAAGATTCCTAGGACCTATTAAGTAGAATAATACCCTATTTTCCCATCCCAAACAACTTTTAACCTATTGAGAAACTTTTGGGACTTTGAGCAACTTTTGACCAACTTAGGCCCTAATGAGCAATTTTGGCTTTTCCTGGAAATACATGACTACTCTATTAGCTTGGGTTGGTTGGGTTTAGACTAGAAAATTTCACTCTGATGGTAGTGACCACACTGAATAAAAGCATCCCTAAGGGTCTCTAAGCACCATTGGTCTATGATCTTTGATCGGGCATTTCTCTAAGCTCATGCAAGGTATTGACAAACCATCAGATTTTGCAAGATCATGGATTATCTAGGCCTAAAATAACCTATCTCAGTTTTTAGAGATTCAAGTTTGTTTGGATTCGGCATCTATATCTCACCTATTGTCAAAAGTTACAATGTTTCTCAGTTAAAATGAGCAAGATTGTGTATATTTTAAACCATTGGTCCTAGGATCAAATCATCTACTTTGTTAGCTCTAGTTGGTTGGGTTTAGGCTAGGACCAACCTCATTTTAGTCTCAACATCCCTCTGATAGTATTAACCACATAGAACAGAAGCATCCCTAAGGGTCTCTAAGCACCATCGGACTACAATCTTTGATTAGGCATTTCTCTGAGCTCATGTGAGGTATTGAAAAACTATTAGGTGATTTAAGATCATGCTATCTAGGCCTACAAAAACTTGTCTTAGTTTTTAGAGATTCAAATTTGTTTGGATTTGGAATTTGTATCTTGCCTATTGCCAAAATTTGCAATGTTGCTCACTAAAAATCAGCAAGCTTGTGCATATTTCAAACCATTGGTCTTAGGATCAAATCATCTACTCTATTAGTTTTTTTTGGTTAGCTTTAGGCTAGGACCAACCTTGTGTTAGCCACAACGTCCCTCCGTCAGTATTGACCACACTGAATGGAAGCACCCTAAGGGTTTCTAAGCACCTTCAAGTTGCAATCTTTGATTGGGCATTTCTCTGAGCCCATGTGAGGTATTGAAAAACTATCAGCTGCTATGTGATTGTGTTATATAGGCTTAAAATGACCTATCTCAATTTTTATAAGTTCAACTTTTTTTGGCTTTGGCATCCATATCTCTCCTATTGCCAAAAGTTGCAATGTTGCTTAGTTAAAATGAGCAAGGTTGTGTATATTTCAAACTATTGGTCCTAGGATCAAATCATCTACTATGTTAGCTCTGGTTGGTTGGGTTTAGGCTAGGATCAACCTTGTTTCATCCATAATGTCCCTTCGATAGTATCGACCACTAAATGAAAGTGTCCCTTAGGATCTTTAAGCACCATCGGGTTGTGATCTTTTATTAGGAATTTCTTTGAGCTCATGAAAAGTATTGACAAATTTTAAAGGTGCTATAGGATCATATTATCTAGGCCTACAACAACCTATCTCAATCTTTAGATATTCAACTTTTTTAGGATTTGGCATCCATATCTCGCCTATTGCCAAAAGTTGTAATGTTGCTCAGTTAAAATGAGTAAGGTTTTGTTATTTCAAATAGTTGCTCCTAGGATTGAATCGTCTACTTTGTTAACTCTAATTGGTCAGGTTTAGCCTAGGACCAACCTTGTTTTAGCCACAACATCCCTCTGATGGTATCGACCACACTAAATGGAAGTGTCCCTAAGGGTCTCGAAGTGCTATCAAGCTGCAATCTTTGAAGCAAATACAAAAATCATGAAATATTTTTACTTTTCATGTCTTATTACATCAAAATAAATGACATATGATTACTTGTTATAATGAATTTGATAAACATTTTACATTTCTATATAAAATAATGAACGTTTATGTGTTTGATAAATTGCAAGAAAGCAAGCTAAAATACAAGTTTGTATGCACACATTAAACAAGTTTGATGGAAAGCTAAGTTTAATGTCTATTAAAATGAACAATGCATTATGTCATATCAATCATATAGTTACAAAAAGATGTTATGTCTCATTGATCCAATACAAAAATCAAATACCCTACAAATGTTGAATGTATATAATAGAAATGTCAAATGTGCACAATATAAATCTTGAATATATACAATACAAAAGTTGAATACCCAACAAATGTTGAATGTGTACAATAGAAATGTCAAATGTACACAATACAAATCTCAAATATATACAATATAAAAGTCAAATATATGTCAATGTCATGTGATGACCACAACTACATATGTATATCACTATCAATATCTATGACTATGTAGGACCGTCAAAATTGAGCCTCTTTGATGTAGTTTGTGGCTTGCCAGGTGTCTGCAAAAGAAAAATTAAAATACACTATCCAATATCTTATATATAAGTAATATGAAAATAACTAGAAATTAGGTTCTAAATTCTAGATAGTTGAATTGTTCATTACCTCATCCCTTTGTCCCACAATTGGACAGAATGGTAATGGTAATGGGCTCCTTTGTCAATGGGTGGTACTCCTAACAAAATGATGAGGTAGAGTGACAATGGGAGACACAACTACCAATGAATCAATACTCGGAGGAGGCACAAACACTGATGAATCAGTAATGGTATGAGGCACAACCTGTATGGTAAGAGATAAAATGTTAGCATTATAGAGTGGCATTAGGGATTCCAAACAAAGTAAAAAAACAAAAAAAAATTAATTGGAGCCTAAGCTAGATCTCCTATGCTAGAAGATGGTACAACTACTGATGAATCAGTGTTGATATGAGGCACAACCTATATGGTAAGTGATAAAATGTTATCATTATAGAGTGGCATTAGGGATTCCAAATAGAGTAAGAAAACAAAAGACATATTGTAGCCTAAGCTAGATCTCTTGTGCTAGCAGGAGGTACAACCACTGATGAATCAATGTTGGTATGAGGCATAGCCTTTATGGTAAGCAATAAAATGTTAGAATTGTAGAGTGGCCATTAGGGATTCCAAATAGAGTAAAAACCAAAAAAAGGTACTACAACCTGAGCTAGATCTCCCATGCTAGTAGGATATGCAACCATTGATGAATCAATGTTGGTATGAGGCATAAACTATATGGTAAGTGGTAAATGTTAGCATTATAGAGTGGCAATAGGGATTCCAAATAGAGTAAAAAACCAAAAAAAATACTGCAAGTTGGATCTCCCATGCTAGCAAGAGGCACAAACACTGATGAATCAATGCTGGTATGAGGCACAACCTATATGGTAAGTAATAAAATGTTAGAATTTTAGACTAGACATTAGGGATTTCTATCACACATACAAGCAATCCAAATTAAGATCACAAGTGGGCTTCAACTAAGACTCTAGACAACATACCTCTAGCCTTTATTGTGTTTGACCCTGTCTTTGACACTTGGGACTCCTAATGAAATGAAATGGGAAAGGATTTGCACGAAGTCTCAAGGAGTGTTGTAATAGGTAAAAGATAAATAACACATGTTAATAAGACAAATAATTGATAATTACTATAAAATTGGAAATAAAACATATACTCATTTGTAAATACAACTATTTAATATGTATATAGAAAAAATCCATACTATAACCTAAAATTTATGAGAAGGAATATATGAAATTTTACCTCTTCCATTGCCTCAACATTGGTAGTCTCAGGTGCATTCATCAACTCTACAAAACTAATTTTTTTCTACATATATACAACAAATAAGTCAGCACATATTTATCAATATTGACTACACTTATATACATTCATTCATAATAAATTTTAAAATATAAACTTGACTTGTATTTAGTATCTTTTTTTGGTTCTATGTTCTTTTTGATTTCCTTCCCTTTCCTCCAGACCTTGAGCTATGTGGAGTACCCTAAAGAATAAACAAATATAATAGAAGAGACATCATGAGTTCAACTCAAATCATAAACTTGATAGGTGTGCAAGCTATGATATTGCATAGCTCTCAAGGCCATAGTTAATGGCAAAAAGCATGACATCATCAATTTTATAAATTTCATCCCTCAACAAGCCCTATAAAATAGTAAAGAGTATTGCTATAAATATGAGATAATGTTGTAAATGGAAAGAAGGCACAATAATAATAAAAAGATCATAGGAGCGCAAGAAGACATAAGAAGGACTTGAAGGACAATATTGGAAAGATAGTTGAAAGATAGGGAAAACTGGCTTAAAAAGACTACAAGGCCTAAATTGAAAACAAAGAGACTAAGAAGAAAAAGAGAGATGTGAATGACCTTTTGGCACCTTGTCAAGAAATAAAAGTGGACATTCATGATGTCCACACTCCTTTAAGATACCCTGTGTGATGTGGAGGTTCTTCGATGTGGATGGGTATATGGAGGATGAACTCATGAGGTTCATTAGATGGAGTTCAGGTATGCTAGGAGCAAGATATGTGGATGGGAATCGAATGGATTTGATGAATTTGGGAGGGTTTCAATGATGGTAGGATATGGAAAGGTATTATTGTGCTTTTAAGAATACCAATTAAGAAAAAATATTTCAAATCCAATTTATGATTTTACTTTTAAGAATATTTAAAGAACTTTACCTTGGGTGTTCTTGCTTCTAGCCTCACACCTCTAGCAGAATGAGTACTATGTGGTTTCTCATACTGCTTGTTACACCTTGCATTGCATATTGTTTGAACATGTAAATATAAATTTCTCTATAAAATAAATACAAATATTTACTTTTATGATATTTAGGTGATTAAATAATATCATGTTAAAACTCATGAGGTTCATTAGATGGGATTTGGGTAATGTTAGGAGCACAAGATGTGGATGGGAATTGGATGGATTTGATGAATGGGAGGGTTCCAATGATGGTAGGAGATGGAAGAGGATCTATAAGTAGGTTTTTAGTGTCATACCAATTAAGAAATAATATTTTTAAGCCAATGTATTATTGTACTTTTAAAAATATTTTAAAAACTTTACCTCAGGTGTTCTTGCTCCTAGCCTCACACCTCTAGAAGAATGAGTACTATGTAGTGTTCTCGTATTGCATGTTGCACCTTGCATTGCATATTGTTCACATATCAATCTAGAGTGATCGATAAAATAATTTAATTTTTACTTTTACAATATTTAAGTGATTAAATAATATCATGTCAAAACTCAAAAAAATGAACTTGTGTATCATGTCTGTAAGAATCTGCCTTAGGAAAAAATTCACCTAGGAACTAAGAACTCAAACACAAGCACAACTATAGACCAAAAAATGGATATGATTAATTAATCAAGTATGTCCTAATACATTGTTATGTTCAATATATGATAATTGTACACACTAGGAGAGCCTGTATATAAAGGCCTCTGAGATACATTTAGAATGCCTCAAAATTAGCTACATGATAAGTCATACAACCAGGCACATGTCCACTAGATATGGGTTATCCTCCATTAAGCACGATAGTAAGTGCAGTGATGAAATGATAAGCCTACAAGGTTGTGACATGCAAATTAGTGTTGTAGACACCATGTGCTAAAATAGAGTTGCTTACTTTTGTGTTGTCAACATGACAACTCAAAAAGGTGTGTAAACTCCTAAGTGTCTCACAAAATAAAATAATAAAACAATGCAAAATAATAAAATAATACATTAACCTAAGTAAACTTAATTTTAAATAGTAAGTGTCTCATTCTAGATGACTGGATAAGAATGTCAAGGTTGTAGACACCATGTGCTTAATTAGTGTGCTAACTCCTAAGTGTCTTACAAAATAAAATAATAAAATAATGCATTAACCTAAGTAAACATTAGTAAGTGTAAATAGTAAATAATTGTTTACACCAACAATTTCCACTAAAGACCATCGCCATCAAATCATCTATGAGTGTAAAATCCCCACCTCTGTATGAATAACAAGTATGCCCATAATGTACACATGGATGAGATGGCACTCCATCCTCAGACGCCTCCATATCTATCCAATCACACATATGTTGATAGCAAAAACAAAAAAGTTGATTGGGCCCCAAAGACTATAGTAATGCATGTTATGACAATGCAAGTGGCACAAGTGAGGATGACACTGGTGGTGTAGGTGGCACAAGTGGAGATGACACTAGTGGTGTAGGTGACACAATCAAAGATGACACTAGTGGTGCATGACACAAGAAGGGAAAGGAATCACCAGGGCCAAAGGCACACCTAACAACCCATGCCAACCTTGCAGAGTTAACACAACAGAAGCAAACACACAAAGAGAATAGCACCACAAAAAGGAAACAAGATACTTTTATTGATTTAGCAAATGATTGGCATACATGCCTAGCTGCAAGGCCTTCTGAATTATGGCCAATTATTATATATGTAACTTAAAAATTCATGATCCAACTTCAACTTGGCATTCCAGACTCATATCCCTTTGAGTTTGAATCCTCTAATTTATAAGTTCTACCAATCTCTCTCTCTTCTAAGTTCTTCCTTCTCTTCCTTGAAATCTACCTAATTCCTAGATACTTGCCAAAACATCTTACTGAAGATTCTAGAATATAGGAAAGCCACAAATTGGCTCACAATTGTTATTAACTACATAAATTAAAAATAAGCAAGGTCGGCGCAAACTAGAACCAAACACAGACTACTCGGCAAATAAAAGCTTTTCAAAAATTGGCACTCAACATCCACAAAAGCTCAACGTCCAAAGGAATCACTCAGTAGCAAATACGAACTCAGCATCCTCCAACACTCAGTAACCATGGAGGACTTAGCAACCAAAAGACCACTCAATAACCAAAGGAACACTTGGCAACCAAAGGATAACTCGGTAACCAAAGAATCACTCGACGACCAAAGAAATCACTTGGCAATAAATAAGAACTTGGTAACAACTAGAGCTCGGCAGTAACTAGTAGAATGAATAAAAGTGCAGGATTGCAAGGCAACCTAGGATGCTCCTACATTAGACAACTAGGGTAGGAAGAAGTGATTCTCCTAAATCATGCAAGTGTCACAACCTGAAATGAATCCAAATTTGATTGAGAAATCCATGTAGTGTCTTCAACTAGTCTATTCTTCCACTTCACCAAATATTCATAATAATCTTTTCCTCTTGTGCTCTTACTAACCCTCTAATCCAATATATGTTCAACTTATTCAATCTATTTCTTTGAATAATCATTAGATAAAAGAACTTCATCGTCTGACTCATGATACTTATATAAATTAGGAACATTGAATATAGGAGATATATCCATGTCATCAAGTAACTCAACTTGATAAGAATTTCTACTGCCAAACTTCTTCAAGCTCTTAGAAGGTCCAAACTTCTTCATCTTCATCTTATTGTATATTCTAATAGGAAATCATCCTTTCTTCAAATGAACCATCACCTCATCACCAACTTCAAAATCATAATGTCTTCTAGACTTATTAGCATTCTCCTTATACTTCTGATTACTTTGTTCCAACCGCAACTTCACTTCCTTATGCAAAGATCCCATAAAATCAACAAATTATTCTCCTACAACACTTCTTTTTTCCTCGCCAGCAACATCCCTCAAATTTGATACTCCTCTAGGCTACATTTTAGTAACAATCTCAAAAGGTGTCTTCCCTATACTCCTATCCACAAAATTATTATATGAAAATTCAGCTTGTGCCAATACCATCTCCCAATTACTTGGCTTGTCTCCAACTAAACATCTCAGTAAATTACCCAAACTTCTATTCACAACCTCTATCTATCCATTTGATGGAATGTAGAATTAAACCTCAACTCAGTACCCATCTTCTTCCACAAAGTCTTCCAAAAATAACCAACAAACTTATTGTCTCTGTCAGAAATAATACTTCTTGGTAATCCATGCAATCTCACAATCTCTTTGAAGAAAAGTTCAGCAATATGCTCAACATCTGATGTCTTCTTACATGGTATGAAATGAGCCATTTTAGAAAATATATCCACAACAAAAAAATATAGAATCATACCCCTTCACTATTTTAGGCAATCCAAGAAAAAAATCCATACTGATGTCACTCAAAGGTTTCTCAAGAACAACAATAGGTGTATACAACCCAGTATTTTGACTTTCTCCTTTTGCAACTTGACAAACTCCACAACTCTTCACAAATTTCTAAACATCCTTATACATTTGTGGCCAATAATACTTCATTTTTAGCAAACTCAATGTCTTATCAATTCCAAAATGTCTAGCCAATCCACCACTATGCTTTTCCTTGACCAAATTAACTCGCATAGAACTTCTACGAATACACAACTGAATACCTTTGAATGACATACATTCTTGAATGAAATACTCATCACGCTTACTTATGTGATCTGTTAGATTTGGTGCTCTACAATCTTTGTACTCTCTTCATGCCTCAGAAATATCAAGGTCAATATCATACAACTCTTTCATTTCATCAAAACCAAGAACTTCAACCTTCATTTCAGTCAATAGAGAATGTTTTCTACTTAATGCATCAGCAACTCTACTAGTAACTCCACTTTTATGCTTAATCACAAATGTAAAACTTTGCAAGTACGCCATCCACTTCATGTGTCTCTAATTCAATTTATGTTGACTTCCCAAGTATTGTAAAGATTTATGATCAGTATAAAACATAAACTCCCTAGGAATCAAATAATATCTCCACTTCTTCAAGGCTTGAACAATAGCATAAAATTCTTGATCATACATAGAATACTTCCTTTTAGCATCATTCAACTTATCACCAAAGAAAGCAATAGGTTTTGCTTCTTGAATCAATATAGCTCCTATTGCACTACCAGTAGCATCACATTCAACTTGAAATACCTTATTAAAATTAGGAAAAGCCAATACAGGCAACTCAATAATCTTTTGTTTTAAAGTCTCAAAACTCATATTATCTCCATGTGTCCACTTGAATTCCTTTTTATCTCCTCTCATTGTCTTAGTCATAGCATTACAAATAGCACCAAAATTCTTTATAAACTTTCTATAAAAACTAGCCAAACCATAAAATGATCTTACCTCACCCACATTCTTAAGTGTAGGCCATTCAAAAATCTCTTTAACCTTCTCTAGATCCATTCTCAAACCATTAGCTGAAATCACAAATCCCAATTACACAATCTCCTCTTACATAAAAGAACATTTCTTCAAATTAATGAACAACTTCTCTTCTTTCAACCTCTACAATATTTGTCTAATATGCTCAAGATGTTCTTCCTTAGTTTTACTGAATATCAAAACGCCGTCCAAATAAACAATCACAAACTTACGCAAAAATATTTTTAGAACCTCATTCATCAATCTCATAATAGTACTGGGTGCATTAGTCAAACCAAAAGGCATAACCAACCATTGATACAAACCATCTTTTGTCTTGAAAGTAGTATTTCATTCATCACCTTCTCTTATTCTGATCTGATGATAGCCAATCTTCAAATCAATCTTGGTGAAATACTTTACTCCACTAAAATAATCCATTATATCATATGTCCTCGGCATACAAAACCTATATTTCACTATGATCTTGTTAATAGCTCTAGACTTAGTACACATTCTCCATTCTCCATTCTTCTTAGGTGTCAATATAGTAGGTATAACACATGGACTCAAAATTTCTCTGACCAATCCTTTCTCCAACAATTCATGCACTTGTCTATTTAAGTTCTTCATTCTATGTAGGTGTTAATCTATGTGGTGCTTTGTTTGGAAAACTAGCTCAGTAAACCATACAATAACTTATGCTTCTCACTGGTAGTGAACCATTAGGAATATTCTCAGCAACAATCTTTTTATACTAATTCAACAACTCTGCAATTTCTTTTGGTACTTGGCTACCACTATCTACTATAACTCAGTCATCACCAACTTCTATTGCTTAGTCAACATTTGGTCCTCTAGGAACTATAACAAAACAAACTTAATTCTTATTTATTTCCTTTTTAAATTTCTTTCCATTAACCATGCAAACTTTTATTGTAGTACAACAAACCTCATTTGGACTTTCAATCAAAGGCAACAATATTTGCTTCTTCCCATTCACCCAAAGTGTATATCGATTCAATCTTCCATCATGTATAGCATATCTATCATATTGCCAAGGTCTACCCAACAAAATATGACAACAATCCATAGGCATAATATCACACAACACTTCATCAAAATAATGTCCAATCTTGAACTTCACAATACATTGCTCACTTACCAATATCTTATGCTCATCTTTGATCAATGAAACATGATAGGGTTTAGGATACTTCAGCCTCTACAACTATAGCTTTGTAACCAGCTCTTTTGATGTCAAATTTGTTGAACTTCCACTATCAATGATCACTTTGCAACATTTTCCAACGATCTTACATCTAGTTTTGAAAAGACTTCTTCTAAGAATAGGGTCCTCATCACTTCCCTTATTACATAAGATTCTTCTCACCATAAAATTTTCTCCATCCTCAAGTCCCCTTGGTGAACCCACATCATCTCCTTGGATCATAGCATTTATGTTACCTTGCCTACTTTTAGAGGATCTACATTGAAAATATTTATGCCCTTCTTTACCACATCTGAAACAATTACCATTAAAACCACCTCTAGAATAAGAATTACCTCTTCCTTAGTAAGAATTAGTACACCCTTGATAAGAATCACCACCTTTCCACTTAGTCTTGCCTTTGTCATCATTCTTCCATTCAGATTTGCCTTTATCTTGCACAAAATTGTCAAATCTTCCACCTTCTCCATAGGATCTACCTCTGCCTCTTTGGAATCTACCGCCTCTACCTCTTTGTCTTTGTTCATGTTTCTTTGTCAAGATCTCCTCAGCTTTCAAGGCATATTGATATGCTTCTACCACACTTTCCAATTTTACAAAAATTATTTCACATTGAATTTTGGATCTCAATCCATTTACGTACCTTGCAATTTTCTCAACATCATCATCCACGTATCCAAATATGATGTCCAATCTATAGAATTCCTTAGTATATTCCTTCACACTCATGTCTCTTTGCCTCAAATTTTGCATCTTTCTCAGCGAGCTCACTTGGTAATCAGTAGGGAGGAATTTGTTCTTTACCTTGCTCACCATCTTCACCCAAGTTCTGATATTTTCCTATCCTTTAATCTACCTATCAGTTTGCAAATGCTCCCACCACAGTGAGGCATGACCTTTCAACCAAATAATTGCAATCTTCACTTTCCTATAATCAGGAGTATTTTCATACTTAAAGAACTTCTCCATTTAAGAGATCCAATCCAACACAACATTGGCATCCAATTTTCCATCATAAGGAACAACTTTTATGGTAGGCTTTGAATTTTCTCCATACAAGACTCTCAACAACCTTGCTTCATCTTGATCTTCTTCAAGTTCTAGATTAGGGTTCAGTGTTACTACTTCATCATCACTTACATCATCAAGGTGTGCTTCTCTCCTCTAGGTTGTCTCTACAGCATCTAATCTGGCTACAATTTTTCTCAATGTATCTAATATTGCATTATCAGCATTTCCTCTACCTCAAACCATCTTTATAAATTAGGTTCCTACAAGATCGTAACCCTCTACAAGTTATCGGTCAAATCTACAAATCTACTACCCCGCAACCAAATTTGAATTAGGGTTTTACATGATCTAAGGTCCTAGTACAAACTACCTCACACTTTGGTGATCTACTTACACACTCAGGAACAATTACGCTCTGATACAACCTAACGCAAGGAGGGGAGGGAATCGCCAGGGCCAAAGGCACACCCATCAACCTATGCCAACCTTGCAGAGTTAACATGATGGAAGAAAACACATGAAGAGAATACCACAATAGAGAGGAAACAAGATGCTTTTATTGATTTAGCAAATGATCGGCATACATGCCCAGGTGTAAGGATTTCTAGATTATGGCTAATTACAATATATATAACTTACAAATTCACGATCCAACTTCAAGTTTGCATTCCAAACTCATATCCATTTCAATTCTCTAAGTTCTAAGTTCTGCTAATCTCTCTCTCTTCTAAGTTCTCCCTTCTCTTCCATGAAATCTACCTAAACTCAATCCTAGACTTCCTTAAATACTTTCCAAAATGTCTTACACTTCTATTGAACCACATAAGTCTATATGGACTAACTCTAGTACTTCTTTGGAAGTGTATGTTTTACTTTTGAAACTAGACTTAGTCATCTTCCCTAGTTGAGATTGTTTGCACATTGTGTTTTCAGGTTTCTTCAATTTGGGCAACCCTTTGACCTTCTTCTTCTTGTTGATGTTAATCAGATTATCAAAATTAACATGACACAATCTTTATGCCACAACCATACATCATCAAGTCTAACAACAAGGCATGTTGCATCTTCCATATCTAGGTAAAATAGATTGCTCCTAGTTTGTTCACCTTTTCCTATCAGATTTCCATCAATGTCATAGATCTTGGTAGTTTTGTTTCCAAATTCAAATTTGTAACCTACATTGCCTAATTGTGATACACTCAACAAGTTGTAGTTCAATCCTTCAACATAGTATGCATTATCACATGAAATTTTCTCTGTGAGTTTAATGGAACCTTTTCCCTTGATTTGACATGGAGCATCATTACCAAATCTAACAGTATTTCCATCATATTTAGAAAAGGTAATAAACTTAATTTTATCTCATGTCATGTGATGTGAGCATCGACTGTCTATAATCCGCTTGTCATTCTTGTTCACACAAGTAACCAATATTGTTGCTTCATCTTCATCTCTATCTAATTCATCCTTCATGGCCACATAGACTACTTCCTCATCATTCTCATCAAAATCTTCTTCAACAATATAGCATCTTTTTCCTTTCTCCTTGTAGTCTTTGCTATCATATTTTCTCTTGTTCCTATACTTGTTTCCTTCTTTGTAATTTTTTTTCTGTATGCACCTTGCAGCAATATGACCTACTTCATTGCAATTGAAACATATGATAGGGAGTTTATCTTTGAATTTACCTTTACCTCTATGGAATCTCATAGCCAGTAGTGCCTCTAACTGTTCCACATCTTCCTCATCTGTGCTACTATCACTAGATGCATGTTTTCCTTTTCTTCTCTTCTTGCTTGATATCTCCTCCTCAATGTCTTTTATTTTCATCTTGACCTTGAAAGTAGATAGGTTCTTAGGTCTGTAGTTATCAAAATTGGATAGCTCAAATGCAATAAGTCTTCCCACTATACCTTTGAAGGTTAGCATGTTTCCTTGTACACACCTTAGCTCTTGGATGGCTAAAACTCTAATAGCATAGATAGGGAGTAGAGTTTTTAAGTATTTATTGATGACAATTTCTTCTTCTAATTGACCACCTAGACTTCTTATTGCACTCACCACTTCTTTTATTCTAGCAACATATTGAGAGGCATTTTCACCTTCCTCCATTTTCATGTCATCAAACTTTCCTCTTAGGCTTTCTCTCTTTTCTCTCTAGACATTCTAATCTCCTCCATAGATATATGATAAGGCTTTCCACATCTTGAATGCAGTGTCACAATCTTTGATGTCATCATATTCTACATAACTACGTGTAGAGGTAATCTCCAACATTGCTTGATTGTGCTCCTTCCTTTTGCTCAAATCATCTACAGTAAGAGGTCTAGCTAGATTTACATGTTATGTTCCAATTGAGGTTTGTGCATAGTCACCTATTGATCCAAGGTGCAATTTCATTAGACTTTTCCATGCAGCAAAGTTGTCTTTGTTGAGCTTGGGAACTTCTTTCTTGGACATCTTGAACTTCCTACTTCTAGTACCTTGAAACTAAATCAGTAGATGGCTCTGATACCAATTGTTAGAAATGCTTTAGAATAACTGAGAGGGGGGGTGAATTAGTTATTCAAGGTCCAAATGTCCTATTCAAACTTTTTCACTAAGTGTAATGAGCCCATTCAACCATTCATTCATCCAAGCTTTAACCTTTCTAGTTAGCAAGTTACTGTAAATCAACATGCAAGCATAACACATAAATGATCAACACACAACACAATGATTTATGTGGAAACCCAATTTGGAAAAAACCACCAGTAACATGCTACTCAATTCTCACTCTTCTGAAGTGATGCCTTGTTAAAGGCTTACAACACAATCTTAAACATGACCTTGTCGGAGGATTTAACCACCTTGTTAGAAGTGGGCCTTGTTAGAGGACTTCTAAACATTCACTTGGAATGCCACCTTGGTAAAGGATTTACATATGACTGTTACGCCAATCTAAGTCCATATGATTTTCTTTCTATCCTAATAGATAGAATTGCTAGAGAGTAACAATTAGGGATTTTGACTTGATTGCAGAATACAACTTAACTTGCAAATCTCATATCACTTCTCAGCTCATACCATTTCCTGGCCTTCAATCTCTACAACTCAAATAGCTTACCCTCCTTTCAAGCTTAGTCTCCTTGAGTCTCCATGCTCAATGTACTAGTGCAATCATCTCTTCATGACTAATTGTAGAAGTAGAGCCTCTGTGCTCTTCCTTCTCCTAGATGTCTTCTCCTTGACACCCCTCTAACCACTTCACAATTTTTTTGGCTCTTTAGTAGTAGCAACATCAGCAGCTTTGCTCCTTGGTCTATGACTCCTTAAATAAAAGTCTTGGAGTTCCTTTCCCACTTAATTCTTCCATTCTTTAATTTCAATTCATATGGATTAGGTAGGATTCATTACATCTAACCCATATTTTGTTTCCTCTAGAAACTTCTTGAATAATCCTTTTGAATTTGCCCAAAAATGGTTTACATAGAATAATGTGCCACCAACTCATCATCCTTATCCTTCATCTAGTTCAAAAAATTCAAGGTAACCACTAAATCGGCTCAAATTTGGTGAATCTTTGCTATTTAAAATAATGCAACAACTCGGCACTATTGAAATATTGGTGCACGACAGATACTATGTTACTCAGCATTAACTATGTTTTTCTTGGTGCTCGGCACCTAAAATTTACTTGGCACCTAAAGATCACTCGGCACACACTAGAATTTCTTGTTACTCGGCTCCAACTAAGAATTTTCTCGGCTTCAACTAACTTACTCAACACCCACTAATGAACTTAGTTTAAGCTTTGCAGTCAATCCTTGTTACAACTTATTCCTCCAATGTTTCTAAGTGTGACCAACCTTTGTATCTTTGAGTATGTTATCAATACATCATTTAACCATTATCTTAACTGATCTTTGCACTTCATTACAATATCTTAACTCAACCTTTCCCTTAGGTACTCTTGTTACATCTTGTTGATCAAATCCTCTTCATCAATCAACTAAGTAATAGTACTTGGATTTTATAGGCGAATGTCATTCCTACAAGTAGTAGGTTTGACATCAATGACAAAA
Organism: Cupressus sempervirens; assembly: GCA_028749045.1. Classification (NCBI taxonomy): domain Eukaryota; kingdom Viridiplantae; phylum Streptophyta; class Pinopsida; order Cupressales; family Cupressaceae; genus Cupressus; species Cupressus sempervirens. The sequence continues at coordinate 625,272,572 of CM053789.1, forward strand.
CAATGATTGAAAATGTTATGTTAACAACAATCTCCCTCTTTGATCTTCAGTCTTCTTCTCACAATGATCTTTTCAATTAGATTTCCAATAGTTTATTCTTCTTTGTTCAATTTTTTTTCCCTTCTAAAGGAATTGTGGTATGGAGGAAAGGCATACCTATTTTATATCAAATAAATAAATTCATAGCTGAAATGGGAGAAAACTTTGAAAGTATAATGGATTCCTACTTTGAAACATTCAAAGAGAAGATGCAGAGGAGATATAGGATTCCTAAAAAGTTAGTAGAAGACTATGAGCATGATATCTATTTTCTGGTAGACTATGATAAAGTTTGCATCCAAGAAGTTAGTTGTATAAACTAGGGTTATCATTGCACCAAAAGATCGACCTGTCAATGCCCAATACAACCACTAGACTTATAGAACACAAAAGGTGGTTAAACCATGTCATGAATCCTAAAGGGGAACATTGGTGGTTAGTCCAAAAATCCCCCCTTGGCATTACCCATGGAGATTCAAACATATAGCCAAGATTTGATACCACATGTTACAAACTAGGGTTGTCATTACAACAAAAGATTGACCTGTCAATGCCTAATACAACCACTAGAATTACAGAACATAGGAGGTGGTTAAACCATGTCATGAATCCTGAAGGGGAATTTTGGTGGTTAGTCCAATAGTTAGGCCAAGAGTGGTAAGGGTAAAACCTTTGGGTTATGAGGTGAACATTGATGACACCAAAGACATTATTTAGGCTTTCCTTAGTGAGCTTGTGGATCCCAAGGCTACATATTTTGGCATATACAAGGAGGAAAATGCTAGGATTGAACTTAACAATCAAGTTGCCCTAGGAAGTGAATAGAGGAAGAAACAGGATAGAGAAAATCATGAAGGATACCAAGTCATTAAGCTAGGAAGATAAGGGAGATGACATAGATGAAGATGAAGATGAAGAGAAAAATGTAGAGGAAGTAGAACTTGAGGAAGAGGAGCCTCCCAAGAAGAAAGGGAAGGTTATAATAACCAATCCTACAAAGTCTTCCCCTATTGTGTTCACAAGGAGATCCACCAAATCTAAGAGGAAACTAAAGTTGGGTAATGAAGAGGATGAAGTAGAATAGATTATATTTCAGAAGACTACCCCTACCTTTGAGGAGAGACTAAATAGAATAAAACAAGGAGGTATGGCATCCTTCAAAACACTCAAGTATGACACCAGGAGTGTAGTAGAGAATAAATAGATTGAAGAGGCCCTAGTGGCACAAATAGAAAAGTGGAAGTATTCCCCTAATGAATTGGTCAAACAAGTTCTTGATGCAATTCTCAAGGAAGTTGCACAAGTATGGAAAAATGTAGCAAATGTTGTTGGAGACATCAAAGAATGGATCTTGAGGCAACTCATGTCAAGTCTCAGTGACAAAGAGGTGAGGAAATAATTAAAGGAAAATGAGTAGAATCTTACTCCTAAGTTCAATACATTGTTGATCATGTCAAAGGAAATTGAATCTGTGGTGAAATCCAATACTATTGCATGGAAAAATATCTATGGACTACACAAGCCTACTAATAATGTTGTGCAAATAGATGATAAGGATGGTGAAGAAGATGACATAGAAGAGGGTGAAGAAATAAAAGATGATGAAATAGAAAATGTAGATGTTGATGATGCTAATGAGGAAGAAGAACAAGAAGCTACAGTAGGAAGTCTTCCAGAAATACAGAGTATTGAGGATATTGATGCAAGAAAGATAGCAACAGAAATTATGACTTCCCTTTCTCTTTCTCCAAGTGAAGACTTAGTGAAATATAGCTTAGAGAAGGTTTGTACTGAGTTGGTTGAGGTTAAAACTAGATCACTAAGAATCCAACCAATTTTTGGAGCAACTTTACTAAGTACTATAGTGAGTGAAGTGGCTAACACTTCATCTACCAAGTAGCAGGATCAGATGTTTCTAGCATCAAGCTTGACTAAGCAACAAAAAGATATTCCAATTATTAGTCTTATTTCCCCTACATTTGTTGCTATTCCATCTATTTCTGCTATTGTTTCCACCATGTCTAGTGTAATGATAGTTCAGACTTAGTCTCAACTGAGCATTGAAGCTTTGAATAAAGGAAAGGAAATTGTTCCTTCTATTATAGATAAGGGTAAAGAGGAAGAAATTGATCTAGATGAGGACCTTTTTTTTCCAAATTGGGATACCTCAAACTTCACTCTTGAAGAGATGGAAATCCTTGTAGAACTTTGGAAGAAGAGAGCAAGGTAGCAAAAGCTTGAAGAGGAAAGGAAAAATAAAAATCAAGTCCTTGAATATATAAAGAGCATATTTGTTAATGCTCTAAGCATTGAGGTTGATATGAAAAAACCTTTTTTGGATCAATTGGTTGAAATTATGCACAAATAAAATAAAGAACTGAATGGACAAGAAAAAAATTTGCAGAGGGCAAAAAGGAAATTTGAGAACAAAGTTTTGGAGCAAGTAGTAGAGAAGATAGCTATTAAACAAGTATAATTATCTACTATTCATGCTACACTAGAAACATATGTACATAATGTTGTTTCTTTATTTGTCAAGTTGACTTACACATCTATCTTTATTAAGGATATAAAGGATAGACTATTTAAGATAGATGAGGATATGAAGGCAAGTGCACACAATTGTCACTTGATCCTAGTTGTAGTTCTACACATTTTGTAAATTCAGGTACCTGATAGATCTCTAGGAAATATTATTGAGTGAAGAAGCTAGAATTAGGGCCACACTTACTGAAATTCAAGGCATGATTCTTCCAAACATGGATGAACTGCAAAAGCACATTGTACATGCAAAGAAATTGATCCATGACAATAATGTCTCCATAGCTGATCATGTGATGGAACTTTTAGCAAAGGTAAAGATAGCCTTGCATGCAATCAAGGTATTGTAATAGAATTGGTACAAGACCATGGCAATCATTTTAAAGGTACATTTTGATTTCTTATCACATTTTGGTATTAACTTGTAAATATTTTGCACCTTTGAAATTTATGTCAAAAGGGGGAGAATATTATTGATAAAGGGGGAGAAGATTTTTTTTATAAGAAAATATTATCATAGTCCATATATATGTATGAGGGAGAGATATATGTATGGGGGAGTATTAATATGAAGATACATGTATATATAATAGAAAATATGTTTACAAAAGCATTTTTGCAAAATCAATAAAAACAGAGTAAGAGGTTATCAAGCTATAGTAGTAGATAGTAGTCAAAACCAAGTTGAATATCTAGATTGTCGATAAGGAAGTTTTGACTTGTAATTTTGAGAATTCAAATTTTTGGTATGATAAGTGTTTTTGTCACTAATGCCAAAGGGGGAGTTTTTGACATTAAGGTCAATTTGTTAGTAACTTAACACTTACTTAGATTTTCATTGCTACTGAGAACTACAGTTGCTACCAAACTTATCATTCCTCTAATAGTGTTAACCAAGTGTTTCAATTGCTATCAGCTAAATAATCATATTGTAGTTCATTTCGAGCTTCATATTATCTACCGAGCATCTAAGACATATTGCAATTTTTGCCAAGTTCTACAATATCTATCAAGCTTCAGAGGCTAAGCGTAGTGTTAACTGAGCTTTGTAGTGTTAACCAAGCTCTACAGTGTCTACTGAGGTCACAGTGTTAACAAATATAATTCAATGTTGACCAAGCATTGTAGTGTCAACTGAGCATTTCAATATCTACTAAGTTTCTTAGTGTTCACTGAGTCATACAATGCTAATTTAGTTTGTGCTACTTGAAGTGGTCACTATGGACTGAGCTTCAACTTCAACCGAGTGCCAGAGTTTTTTGAGTGTTGGCAGTGTTTGTCGAGTGTTGGAACATCACCAAGTTTGTCTTTAGAACCCAAGTTACAACAATTGGTCAACTTTGTGAATTATGATGAATTTGGTATTGTAGCTAAATTTGTAAGCTAATCAAGTGGATTTGTATATATGTAATGTATTGTATCATATCCAAATGTAATAAAGAAATGAGTATGTAAAGAAGTAAGAAGAAAATTAGTGTGAATTGAAGAAGGCTACAAGAAGTCTATGGTATAGCAGAGACTTATCTATCACAATTAGGTGATCATTGCAATTCAAGGAATCTCATTTAGCAAATCAAAGTTGTAGATCAGATATTAGCCAATGATTCATCCTAATAGGTGCATCAATAAAATCCTTTAATTGGGTGGACTTAATAGTTTTTTTCTAAATCTCCTAACAGAATGCATACTTTATTATATGTTTGTAACTCCTTTAACAAGGTGGACCTAATAGTCTTTATTGCTCCTAACAGGGCAAATCACTAGAAGTGGTCAATTACAAGCCTTAATAGGAAAACTTTATACTACAATACCAAATCTTTTGGGTATCATCCCCACCCCAATTTTAATTTCTATTTGGAAGGTTTCTGGGTCACCATATCTTGTGTCAAAGTGTTATGAATGTTTATTGCTTTCATTATTTTATGCATGCAATTAGATTAGAATAATATATGAAGGATTATTTGGTGAAGTAAGTTTAAAGTTTTAATGGTTCTTGATTCACTCCTCCCCTCTTAGTAACCTAGCCTACCTTATATTTCCAACATAAGGGTCATGACATTGGTTAGTGACCATCAAAAATACACTCATATAAGAGAAGGATCGAAGCATGTAGAAAGGGGGAGACAGTGAATATCTATGATCATCACATGAGGAAAGAAAAAGAAAAAATATAGGTTTCAAGGGAAGTATTCCTTATGGGCATTATTACTTATAAATACCATCAAACCAATAAACTGTGCCAAAATAATGAGTCGGCTCACCCTAGATACAATGAATCTATCAATATAGAGATAAATAAGGAAGCACATCATGGAGTAGGGAGTTTATAAGAAGATCCATTGAAAAATAATCATTCAAAATTAGATTACCATCTCTACCAATTGCAAGAGAGAGAGAGAGAGAGAGAACAAACTCATCATTGACAATTAGACATGATTCAAATATTATGTATGTATGCAAAATCCAGAATTAAGAATACATAGATGGAAAACGCAGGACCACACACAACTTAAACAAGACAAGGACCAACAATGTGACAAAAAAATGTAAGGAGGGAAGAATAGATAGAAAGGTGTCATTAGTTACACTAAATAAAAGTGAGTAGGAATAGAGAACAAATAAAGGATAGAAGAAAACAAATAGAACAATAGAGTCAATAGCTCACCTAAAGGAGAATAAGCGAAGTGCACTGAATCAACTCTATTGGACACACTAATGATGGAATTAGTTAGAAAAGATAACATAATACAAATACAATTCTCGAAACTAATAAGTAACAAGTATATATCAAGTGGAAGTTCATAGACTTGCATTCAATGTCTATTGCAAATAGATGAGAACTAAGTTCATAAGATAACAAATATAGTGTGTGAATTTTGTATAGTAAAGAAGAAAGAAGATTGTGGCAGAAAGTAATACACAAAGGTGAAGGATAGATTCTTAAAAGGATCAAACCACAAGTCAATAACATGAAGAAAAAAAATAAGCTCAATATAGAGATTCTTAGATAAAGGAGGAATAATTTAAGAAGAGAAAAAATAATTTAAATAAGTGAAGGGAAAACTAAGAATTAATTATATATGACTCTGAGAAGATATAGATAGTACGAGATCAAGAATAACTAGAGGGCTATATCAATATAAATATTGTCACAAAAGATGGTGGTTCCATCCTCTTTCTTTTCATACTCTTCTCCATTTGATTTGAGTTGGTTTATCAAAGTAGAGATTCTCAAGCTAAATTCTCTAGTTGGTTCATTATCCTTCATTTGGAGGTTCTCAAACTAACTTCTAATCATTTGTAGCTTCGCTACTCTAATTTTATCAGTTCCTTTGAAGCTTTTTTCAAGAAAGCCCCATGCTTCCTTTGAATAATTAGTTGATGCTATCTTAGGAAAGGTTGTCTCTGTCATGGTTGTCTCAATCAGACTTAAGTCTTTTGCATCCTTTCTTCTTAACTCCTTCAACTAAGTCTTATGAGGGTGTGTGAGGGAAATATACTATATTGGGTCAGTTACATCATTAAACTCAGTCATCACAAACTCCCACAAATCATTTCCTACCATTATGGCTCTCATTTTCTTTTCCCATGTATCATAATTATGTCCATTAAAGGATGGTGGTTGTTGCCATGTCTTTCTTGCATCTCCTAACATGTCAAATACCTACAAAACAAATTCCCAAACTCACAATGAATGTGGGGTCTCAAAGCTCTGATACCATGTGAAAAATGACTTCACAAATTAAAATTTTGCTTAGAAAATAGTAGATACCAAGTGACAAGTAGTGGGTGTCGAGTGAGCTCAACATGTTAAGGATGTTAATGGAGGTTTACTAGGAAATATTAGATACTAGGTTACTTGGTATCAATGGGACCCAAGTGATCTCGATCACCAAAGGAAGAGCTCAGTAACAATAGTGACTGAGTGAACTTGGTTGATGTAGGAATTGAGTGACATAGTCTTCTCAACAAGGAAGGTACCAAGTGAGCTTAGTAAGCTTAGGAAGGGAACTTGGTAGACTCAGTTATAACATGTTAGGGATGGTACAGGAAAATTTGACCAAGTTAACACAAAGGAGGTCAGTTATCAAATGGAATCGAGTGAGCTACCAACAAACTAATTGTCTAGACTATTCCACCATTAAAACAGAGAGATAATAATAGAGAGCTTGCAACTCTTATCTTCTCAAATACTCAATGAAATAAAAAAATGGATATAAAGGAGATAAAAATGAGTTGAAAGATTCGATCAACTAATATGCCTTCTTGTTTTCTTTCTATTCATAAACTGATTCAACTAAATACAAATATAGGATCATAGGGCTTCAACCAGAACCAAAATATTTTAACCTTACAACTTCTATTTGAAATATAAACTTACAACACTACAAGGATGCATACAATAATGCCTGGAGCAATCACTGCTTCATCAAGATGATCAAAATGAACTTACAAAGAACATGGAGAACTGATCTTGTGATATTGCAACTTTGATCCTTTTTTCATCCTTCTTCTCTCTGAACTCTTTGTTGTTCCTTCTTCTATTCTTCTAATTTGCTGACTATCAAATTGAATGAGAATTTGTTCCCTTTTGAATTATCTCAAAAAAATTTCCCCTCTTTTTAGATTTCAAACTCATCTACTGAGTTTAATGTGTCAGGCAGGCAAGTGGGCATTTGGCTCAAGGGAAATCAACCATTTTTAACATATTAATATAGAGACATCTAAATGTTATTGGAATAAGAACTTATAGTTCTTATATAGATCATAAAGATTTGGTAGAGGACATTTGTAAGAATGTCAAACTTCTCATAGTGAGAGCTTAGAGGCTAGGGATATTCATCTTGAATGTCAAGTTTCTCTAAAGGAGAACTTAGAGATTAGAGGGCATTCTAGATTGAATGTTGGGATTCCATATCTAAACCTAGAGAGAGATTTGTAGAGAATCTCTTAGAGACAATATATATTGTAGTGTCAAAAATATGCATATGTCAAAGATAAGAGACTTGGTTAGAGGTGGGATCTCTCCCAAGTAGTGTTATCAGAGATTCCAAAGAGGACTAAGTAAGATGCACTTCATATGATGACTACCTAAATGAGATATAATAATTACCAAAGGTTTAGGTGATTTTAGAAGGTTCTCTTTCGAAGGATTTGGAAGGGTAATGAGGTTAGTATTTAAATAAATATTTATTTAGTTCAATATTTCTAATATGTTTTATATACATTTTTTCTATATTGTATTGGCAAATGGTTGTAAGTTACAACATTCAGTTCCCTAATCTAGAAGAGGGGATGTTATAGGGTTGAATTAGAGGGTAGAATAATATGGTTAGTGTTGTTATTGTTGTGATTCTAACCATTATTTTGCAGGTATTCAGTGTCCCAAACTAACCCTACTAGTGGGGAAATTGTAAAATCAAGTAAAGGGCTCAAAGACTATCAATTTTAATTTTATAATCAAACAAAGAGATAGGTCCACAATATTGTCTTATTTTATATTTACATTCATCTAGTTTGATTGATTTTATGCTTAATATTAATCTATGTATATATATATATATATATATATATATATATATATATTTAAAACATGTTGTGTAATATAGTTTTTTCTAAATAGATAAATGACCTAAGCCTTGATACATCATAAAGTATGTAGATATTGTTGACTGATGGAGTTATAAAAAGGATAAACTAGATACTGAGAGGGGGTAAATCAAAATCTTAAACACTTTAAACTTTTCACCAATTCATTCACATCTTTGGGCATGTAAAGCTTGCAATGATAAATTGTTGTAACATGTAAATGTGATCTATCACATGCATGAAAATAAACACATAACATAATATTTGTTACCCAGAAACCCTCCAAGGTGAAGGTAAAACTGGGGTGGGGATGACAACCACAAATCTTCACTACTTTAGTAATAAAGTTAACCTGTTATGGTTATAATGTTTGATCATAAAATATGATCTACCCTATGAAGGGTCTACCCCGTTAAAAACTTAAGAGACTGCTAGGTCTTACCTTGTTAGAGGATTTAGCACTTACAAAAAAGTAAGGACTTTGTTAAGAGATTTACAAAGATCTATTAAGACCACTCTATTAAGAAATTCACCCTAATTCAAGTCGATTAGAACTAATTCAATACCTAACTCTCAATTTTCTCTGTAAGTTGATTTTGATTATTCTCCTTGCTAACTGATCCTTTCTTCTGATCAAATAAACTTGTTTTCCCCTTCACTTCACTACTATGAATAGGTTGCTTTCTCTGTTAAGTGACAACAAACCCCTTCCACTGACTTTTGATCTAATCTCGATCCTTCACTTCTCTTTCACACATCCTCATCCTCTAATCTAGGTTAAGATCTTTGTTATTTAAAGAGTTTTCTAGATTCATCCATAATAGCTTCTCCATCTAAATCGTTGATTGTGTAACATAGGGATATGTAATCTAAGTCATTTAAATGTTTGGTAACAACCTCTACAATATTTAAATGTTTCAATTAAGTAAAAATAGGTTTTAAAGGACCCAAAACCTTTACAAAATAACAAAAGTCTAGAGATAAACAAGAGACGTAAACATCAGAGAAAAGTAGCATAGGAAAACATGAAAGAGACCTCCAAAAAGAAAAACCATGAGGTCACCCAAGACAGAGATGGAAAAGATAGCAAAAGAACAATAAAAGAACAGCAACTGACCAACTAAGAAGTCTTTATCAGGTCAACAGCCTAATTTGCCAAAATTGCATATTAAAAGCAATGGCCTTCACCTTATCCTTTTTACTAACATCCTCATTCTTCTTAGAATGAGCTTGGGTGCATTTTCTTGGTACCTAAGTCTCTACCATAGAGGGGAGTCCTGCACTTTGTCATTCTCATTTTGCTTCAAGAGGTTACCCACATTGTTAGCCATCTATTTAAACAATTTTTCCAAATTTCCCAACTTAGTATCCATTTTCGACACCTTCCCCTGAATACCACTAATATCTTTATCCATCACCCTTTATTTGGCCTGAAGCAGTAGTATCTTATGCATGAGATTTTTAACTTCTTCTGCATTCCCAATAACCTCTAAAAGTATATCTATATGTTGCCCCAATGTATGCTCACCTCTAGCAGTTTTGCTAACTTGCTCCATTTCCTTACCTAGCAATTGCATTTGTTGCTTAAGGAAGCCAATCTCCATCAAGATTGAACCAGGGTTACCAAAAAGACCCTTGGATGACCTGAGCCCACCATCAATATTATCATCCAAATATGGAAGGTGACCCTGTTCTCCAACATCCTCATTATCTAAGTCCCCATTCTTCCTAGTCTGTAACCTTTCCTCCTGCTGCCTTAAATATTTTCTTTTCCTTTCCAACCGGTGAGCTAAAGGCTCATCATCAAAATGAGAAGAAACTCAATCATCTTGAAAGCCCTTAATACCCTTTTCTTTACCTCCACTCCTCTTATTATAGTGGTCTCTCACTAATTCCTCCATGAAGTCACTCTCTCAGTTAGAATCACCTTCCTCAACAATCTTTTTCTTCTTTTTAGAACTACAACCAGAGCCCTTTTTCAAACTACCCATGCCCCCTTTAGCTTCATCTTAAGTATTAGAATCATAACCCTTTTCTAGGAGACCCCCTTCCATATCATGGTCTGGCCCTTTCAAATTGCCCATAGGTTTCACAATCTTCTTAGACTTTAACACATTCATTATCAGGACCATAAGACCCTCATGGAAAACATGCTCACCATTCGGGTCTTTATGAATAGCCTAAGTGGAAATACTAAGAGACAGCATTAAATAAAATGGAAAATCAATCCTAACATCATGCTAAAAGTGATTTGCTAACATGAAATGGTACCCATACAGCTTAGTGAATCTATCATCTAAAGTTAGATATTCCATTATCATAAAAAGCACAAATCGCCATGGTCGAGAAATAGAGGCTGAGTTGAAATACGAATTACCTATTTTTACCAAGCAACTTTTCTCCTACTCTATCTCCACAAAAACATCGATGGCCCTGTCCGAGAGCTTCCTCTCCTAATAAAAATTAATCTCGTCCATGTCCAGCCCCATGGCCTCCATAATTACTTCTTTAGTAACATCCATTCATTGGTTACCAACCCTAATAGAGCCATCTGATGAGAGCATTTTATGTCCTAAATTATACCATATTTTAACCTTTGTATAAGCCTTCACTCATTTCAATCCCCATCTTCTATTCCATTTTCTATTCCATTTTCTCCTTCTATGTTTCATATGATTGAATATTTATGAGTAATATTTAATATAGTTATTAGATAGAATATGTAGATGAAATTGTATTTATCTAACAAGTTATGGTTCTTCCTGTTGCCCGCTATGCATATTCCTGTAGCTATTTTAGAAATACAAAGTTCCATTCACTTTGAAATGTATTGGTTGTATATCTTATTGGCATTCATTATTTCCTCAACAATTTAAAGCATTATTCCTTCCAAGAGTATTGACCAAGGAGTATGTTGAGAAAGAACTTAACATGAATAATTACCAACTAAAAATAAGGATAGTCAATTTTGCATTTCCTTTTGCGAACAGATACAGATGAATCTCAAAAATCTGAGACATGGGTATTGTCCAGAACATGCCTAATTACAATCCCTCATGATAGAATCTTTGAAACATGGATGATGGAAAAGTTAGAGGCCATTTTCAAAACATGATTTCTCTGGTTTACTATTATAGGTTTGGATTTCAATTTTCAAAGTTTGTTCTATCTTTTTCTTTTGTTACCAGCTCAACATAGAACTCCTCCAACTTAGTTGAATTCATACGTGGACAATCTAGAATCCAATCAATAATTGTTGCTAAGGAGATGAGATAGTCTCACATGAAAATCAAAACCACTAAACTCCAAACAAATTCAAATATTGTTGCAAATCATTTTTGGCTGAAGACAAAATTGTTGTTGCAAAATGTTGGATATTATGGCATGGGCATGATTATTGTTTCCTTAATAACAAACCTATTTTTATCCACCAAAGGAGTACGTGGGTATTAGCATTGCAGGTTGTCTTCTATTTTATACTATTCATTTGTGAAGATTTGATTAGCAACAATATCTTCCATATATGTCCACCATTATAACAAACCATTTTTTGATTTGTGGGTTGAAAGCAAGTTTGTACATACTCTCATATTCCCTAGTTTTTAGCAAAACAAAATCATTTTGTTTGGTGCTATATTTGTAAGCTAAACACATATAAATATATGTGCTATGTAATATTAGAAAATGGAAAAAAAAGCATTTTGATCAATAATATAAACATTGCATGATTGAAATTTCTTGAGGAAGAACCATTTGAATTTCATCACTCAACAAACTAAGGAGGAAGGGCCCACTCTGAAGAATGCTGGTGATTTCAATAGCTTACATTTGGTTTGTTTGAATTTGTCAATAGAATAAGATTTTCCTTCATTTCAATAGTTAGTTTTCATAAATAGTTTTGCAAGCAGATCAATATCATAGCTGGGTAAAAAAGATTATCACATTCTCATTATAGATTATTAATAATGACCAGCATATTCTGAATTTGCTATCATATTAAGAGATAAATCAACATAGAAAGATCAGATTTATATTAGTAAACTATTCTATTAGATTAGTTATATGCTTGGTGTTAGTATTGTTTCTTCTAGATTAATTGAATTTGTGATTTGTTACATTTGTTATCCTCATTGTTGTAATGTTTATTTCTATTTCTAATGTTGCTGTCACTAGGAAGTGATAGTTCCTATTGTTGGGATTTCTTTAGTTTTTCATTGATTCAATCCATGTGTTCTAGTTTCATTCATAATCCCTCATCTCATTGCTAGCATCCCTTGATAACATTTTGCTCAGACACCTTTCGCAAGCTTACGCTCTCACATTGACACATATAGACCAGTGAAACTTCATCATAAAATTGTTAATTCTTCTCTTATTATTCACCTCTGTGTTGGCCTATCACCATCCTTCCAAAATTTGATAAATTGGTACATAATAGCCAGATTGTTACCTCTAAACCTTTGCATGTACCTTGTGAAATTGCCACACCTTAAAATATCCCAAACCTTCATCTTGTTCCTCCACTCTGAGCAGTTTGTCAGCTCCACCCTTTTCCTTTTTCCTCCCATATTCACTTCACCAAACTCACTGGTTTTCATTCTCTAAAATCCCCAAATCACTCTATAACAAAAGGCCACACCACAAACAAAAAGAGAAATGGCAAAAACTGCCTAGAATCCATGCGAAATGCTCAACTTTCTAAAAATCATAACCCACCACGCTCCAAAAGAGTTCACCTCATAATTACAAATCATTAACACCATCATAATTAAAATATTTTTTCTTAGATCTCCATTTATCATACTTGATAAATTGGCAGCCATCTGGAGGTAAGGACTCATAAAAATCCCAAATGAGTTTATGATCACTGAAGCAAGCCACATTCGTAGCCCAATCAGTAGTACAATTGGCTTCTCTAAAATTATGAGTTATAATGCATGCTTGAAAAGAATTTATAATGTTAATAGCCTTCAAGATAATATTGCTAATTGTCCATGATGGTTTAGTAATTTTATTTAAACAACTAATAATGTTGAGGGAGTCGCCTTCCACCCATGTGTTCCTTAAATTCATACTTTTGGCATAGAGAAGACCATGAAGAGCAGCAGAGGCTTCTGCAACATGATTAGTTTGATCCCCTACTAGAATAGCCATACATCCCACATTGTCACCATTAGAGTTTCTAATAACAACTCCACATCCTACTTTGCCTGGGTTCCCTTTTGAGGCCCCGTCAAAGTTTATCTTGAACCAATTCGTTGGAGGATAATCCCATCTAGCATTATCCCTTGCATTAGGATCCTTAATATTCATTCCCAAACTCCTTATATTCCAACTATTAAGCACCCATTCTTCCCACTCAATACAAGGTTTCTTTCCAGAACCAATAATTTTAATATTTTCAATCATAAGGACCTTAATTTTATAGAACACCTAATGAGGATTGGATTCCACTCCTCTAAAGATCCTATCATTGCACTCCTTCCAAATGCCCAAACATAGATAAGGAGGAATGAAGTCCCACAATTTGACAATCAAAGCATTCCTACAAGGAGTCGTCCAACTAGTAAAGAACAATTGAATGGTAGCATGGAAAACCCAATCCACTTTCAATAAGCTACAAAATTTATCCCAAAGCTTCTTGGTAAAGGGAAAATGTAGCATGATATGATCCACTGATTCCCCATCATTCTTGCAAAGAACACATCGATTAACAATGATGAAACCTCTATTCTTAAGATTCTCAAGACTTAGAATTATATTCTACAGAAGAATCCAAGAGAAGATATTAACTTTGGGTGTCATGCCTTTCACCCAAGCCTTAGCCCAATAGGATTCGTCATGATCATTAAAAGAATTAGCATAGGCAGAGTCAATAGAGTACATACTACTGGGGTCAGTTTTCCATATCAGAACATCCTCTTCATGCTTTAAAAAGAACGCATTCAAACACTTGCCAAGCTCAACCAAGTTATGGTCCACACTATGAAGATCCACCCACATATTATCCTTCCACTAATCACCCACAAAAGTACCAAACTGATTCTTGCATTGCTCCATATACCTATTCCACCTTGGATCATCACAAAGTGGGTGGTCCAAGATCTAAATGTCTTCCCAAAAAAGAACTTTTCTACCATTTCCCACCTTCCACTTAACCCCTTTCCTTAAAATATATTTGAATTTCTGAGCATTCTTCCAAATCAGAGATCCCCCTTGTTCTAAGTCACTATTAAGAAAATGATGAAAATCAAAGTGGTCCCTATTATATTTATCAACCCAAATATTCTTCCATTCCCCCTCTTCCTTGTGCCATCTCCATATTATATTTACAAACTTTAAATTTTCCTTCCAAGTCAACTTGAAAAATGTTTTACCTTAAAATAAGTTCCATTTATGACTTTTATGTAAACTCTACATTGTTCGATATTTATTATTTTCTAATGCTAGGCATTGTTGTTGTTCATTTTGTAGCTCAGTCACAATAATGACCATCTGACTCTACCTCATAAATGACTAAGTGGTTAATACTAATAGACAACAATGGTTAGAGATACCAACAATCTCCCCCATTGACATTAGTGGAAAAAACACTTTGTCATATTTACATCTTTACAACACAATCTTATAATAAGCTCTCCCCCTAAGTCTTATGACTAATGCCAATGAATAAACAATGTAAAATGAATAAAAAATTCATTTCCTCCTTATTCCAATTTCAAATCTATTTCCCCCTTGTTTCCTTTTAGCAAATCCAATTTCCCCCTTGTTTTTGAACACTTATGTCACTATTTTTAGGCTTGAATAGGTGGAAGTAATGCATATTTTTCAATGAATTCCTTGTGAACTCTCGTATCATGGATGTTCATGACCCCATGTGGCTCTTGTTGCTTCTAGAATATGATTATGTAATTGTAATCTTCTAGCTAGATCAATTAGACTATCAACCACTGAGAGATTGTGATCTTCTATGATAAGATCTTGGGCTGATTTTAGCTCTCTCTGCATGACCTCGAAATGAAGTATCACTATTGCTTGAATAGAGATCAATTTGGATCTCATATTGCTGTCAACTTCCTAAAGCTCAACCAGAGAGTGTTGAGCATTTAGTAGATTATTGTAATGATCAATTCTTGATCTTGTTGACTCTAAAATAATACTATTGCATCTCTTCATCTCATCTTGAATTTGATTTATTTGTGACTAGATGTTGTTAGTGAATCTTGGTACATCTAACAGAATGGTGTACAAATGTTGTACCTTCTATATTAGTTCTATCACAACTTGTATTTTCTCTTGTGATTGTACTTTCTTCTTAGCAATGGTTATGGAGACTTTGTCCTCAACCCTATTTCAAATCTTCCCATAGACCAATCCATTGATTTCTCATTTGACTCCATATTACCAACATTGACTCGATCAACTATATTTACGAGTTGGTTGATGATTGGCTCTTCTTCATCAAAATTTTGAATATCAAAAGCGTAAACAAAAATATGCTTTACATCATAGAGTACCTACTTTTTCTTAGGCTCTCTTCTTAACTCTTCTTGTCTTCTCTTTTTTGCCAAAACCTCTTGTAGTAAAATGGTTTTCTCCAAGGTGAGATTTTCCAAATCTAATTATGGCATCTCAATTATTTCATCTAGAATAACTTCAATATTTGGTGAAACATCTTTTATTGATTTTTCTCTTCTCCTTGGTGAAGGAGTGTTGTTTCTCAGCACTACTTTGAGAGCTGATGAAGGAGTTTCACCACTCGGTCATACTTGTGCATCTGTGCTTGAGACAACAATAGTCACACTTAGTTCATATTTACTTGAATATTTTTTTTTCCTCAATATGAGGTGCTAAAAAAAAATTATTATATGCACTTGTTTCTTTCTCTTCACCTTCTACCTCTATAACTATGAGCCTTGACTACTAGGCCTCTAGATTGTCAAGGGTGTCAACATGTATAGGTGACATGTTGTCTTGTGGACTTGGCACACCTAAGCTTTCTCCATTGTTGCAATCATCTTCAATGTTTACAATGTCTATCTCTTTCTCTACACCTTTGGTGGATAACCCAAAAATGCTTTTCCAAAGACACATGTCTTTTTGTTAAACAATTTCATCTTTATTTTGTAAGACCAAAAACATTATATACTTAGGAACAAATCTACTTATGTACTTCTCCAAAAATATGTTTTGTTGATCCTGGGATAGATCAGGCATCACTCTAACTAATGTGTCAGTCCTTATCTTTTTATCTTCTACTTCTTCCTATTGCCATCTCCTTTCTAGTCTCACAAATAAATCTTTGAGTATCTTTTTTTCCAATTTCACTAGGGGAAATCTTATGATTAGCAATCATTTCTACCATAGCCTCCTCAACTTTGGTTCGATCAATATTATCCAATGTATCATACTTTACAAATCTAAAATTGGATAGTCATATATTTCTTCTCATATCTACACATACCTCTTCAATAGACCTTGTTTTCCTTATGGGTGGTCCTTTGACCAATCTCCTTCTCTTTGTTTTAGGGGCACTAGGCTCTATAGTTTTTACTACCTTTTTCTTTGTAGACTGCTTGACACTAGCAGTTGCCTTAGTCCTTGGCTTGTTTAGTGGTGGATGAGAGAGGTGTCACTATAGAATTTCTCTTGGTTCCTTGAGCCTTCTTGCTTGGTAGAGTGATAAAAACTAGGGATTTAACCTTGTCACCTTCTTCTTCTTTCTCTACCTCATCACCACTATCTTTTTCTTCATCTTCTCTAAGACCTTGTGTCAACTGTAATGGTTCTTTTCCCTTGCCTAGGGTGCCCAATTTTTCTTCTAAGTCTTCAATCATTCTTTTCCTTTTCTTTTCTTTTGAATCTACTTTGATATTTACAATTACTCTAGCCTTTTCTTCCTCATATCTTCCAAAAGGTCCAGCCTCAGTGCCTATCTCTTCATTCAAAAGTGCTTCAATATTTGCAATTACTACATCACTATCTATTACATAGTCAAAAGTTTGTAACCAAGCCTTCCTTGGCTTTACTGGATGCACAAAAGTGTTGTCTATATCTACAAGAAAAAATATGTCACTATAATACCTTATGAGCAATTCTTCAGATATCCTCATCCTCGTTCTCATTCTTTGCTTAAATTCATCAAAATAAGCATCCATTACATTCTCTAAATTTTCTCCCAATTGAGTAATGTAGGCATTAATATGTCTAGTCATCAGTTTGTCTGATTCCCAAACAATATCACCAACACCAGGAAAATACTTTTGGATATAAAATAAAATACATACAACAAGGGATCCAAACTTACACATTAAATTATTTTCTTTCCTTATACATGATAGATTATGTGCAAGTTGTAGTATTTGTAGCTTGGCAAGATCATATTCATGATCCTTCATCACTATCTTCCATGCTTGATCCATAGCCATACATGGCACACTATTCAATCTACTTGATCAATAGAATTTGTGAGCTATAACCCTCACTGCAAATTCAATTAGTGGATCTAAAATGTTTGTAATGGATAGACCACGTCCATTCCACTCGTCTCTTTTGTTGTCCTCAATTTCTTCACCACTCAAGCATTGCATGATTTTATTCTTATCTAGGGTTGGATAGCATGTGACCTTATGAATCATTTTCTTCATGACCTCCATAAGTCCATTCTATAACCAATACTTCATGTCATAAATTCTACTCATAACAACTTTAATCCATTCGATCTTGAAATTTCTTGGGAATTCTAGGGCACAAGTTTACCCTTTCCTTTCAACAACTTTGAATTTCTCCTTTAGGATACCTTCATTGCACAACTTCTCATATGCTTCTCTGATTTCATAATCTCCTAATTCTTTGATTTTACACATGTAATGATTTCTAACATCACGAATCATGATAAATTTAGGTGGTATCGAAGATAGAGCACCCATTGAATCTCCTTTCATTGTAATTTCTAGAATAGCACAAAAATTTTGTGGAGGACAAGCATCACTCTTCACCAGTTGGATTTTACTAACCTCTTGACTCATTCCAATAGTTGATAAAGTTGTCATGTTTGTAGGTAGGGTTTGAAGTTTCTTCCTTCTCTAGATTACTTGGTGCAATTTTGATCTTTACTAGTTCAAGCTTCTCTGTACAAATCACTCTTGAAATCCTTATTTTATGGCTCAAATTGCCAAATTTCTCTGTGCTCTTGAAAATCTATATGCAAGATATGAGATAATAACTTCAAAAATTGATATATATATATACCTTCTTTTTGGTCATTTTAGGGTCTCTATTAATGTTATGTACTCAGGTAGGTGGAAGCCAATTGTCTTAGTCCATATTGATGCCCTTTAGATAGGTCTTTGCTTTATAGCTTAGTCTCTTCCATATCACTTAGTCTCTACAATTTCATTTTTGAAGTGTTCAATCTATGTTGCAATGCTCGATCAACATAGATAATTTTACTGATACTTGAAAACCTTTCATAAATTTTTTCTTATACATCTTTATATATGCAAATATGAACTTTTGGCACATTTTATGTAAGGAATTAATGTATGATATATCAATTGAATATATAGTTCCATACATACCTCTCTTTCCTTAGTTTGAGATAACATGATCACCTTCTCCATTGCATTGGGTGACCTCAGCTCCATTTACTCCACTAGTTCCATCTTTGATTCATTTCCTTCCTAACTTGCTCAATGTCTACTTTGCCTTTGCCTTTGTCTTTTGTCTGATTTGTTGAATGTACTTGAGTCCTACAATTCTTACCTAAATGTCCAAACTTGTGACATTTTGAGCATGCATTGTTAGGTGCATAATTCTTCCTCTAATTTGTTCAATAAATTTTTTGTTTGTAATTTGCATTCATTGACTCTATGCCCATACTTTTGACGATTATAGAAATATCCTTCAAATTTAGGTGTAGTAGATGCATTCTGCAATCTTGACATACACTAATGTATTTGATGTCCTTATTTATTATAGTAAAAATAATAACCAGTAAATTTAGGTATAGAAATTTTCAAACCATATTTTTTTCAACAAATGTTTGCAGTATGACCAAGTTTTCACAATGATACGTGTTGGTTTTTCCTTTGACTTTGCATTCCATAGCTCTCCATTCTTGGATGATTCTCCTTGCTTAGTGCATGAATGTCCTAACCCATTAGAATAGCTAGATGACTTCATAAGTTCTTTAAAGTACTTCATTGCCTCTTTAGGTTTGTTGAATCTCTCCATAGATTATTTCTCATTTTTTAGTTCATTCTTTAGTATGTCCTATGATTTGAGATTTGCAATTTCCACATCCTTTTGATTCAATTCCTAGTTTGCAAACATTAATTGATTCATCATGTCTAGTTGTGTGTTTGTGAGCTTCTTCACATCTAATATCCTTTCTTCAAGTCTGGTAGCCATTACCATTTTGTCTTCTTCATCCATAGTCATGTCTTCTTCGACTTTCTTCTTTTGTTCAATCACTTCACATAGTCTTACTGATCGTGTTTCATGTTCTCTTTTTAGTCCTCTTACTTCTTCATTCAGGAGTTTATTCTTTTCAAGTAGATCTCTAGATGCTTTGTCATTTGGATTGATTAATTCAAATAGTCCTTCAGTTTCATCTTCTTCATAGGAAAATTGTTTTATCTGGATGGTAGTTTCCTTTCTCCTTTTTAGGGAATCCTTAAGATCTTGTCTTGCTTTCTCAAGTTTTTTTCAGTATAAGTTGGATGCGAATAACCTTATCTAGTTTGAAAACCTCCATCTCCAAGAGATTAGCTTCTTTAAGAGAACCAATGCTCTAATACCAACTGTTAACCAATGGATGTATAAACAAGATAAACTAGACGCTGAGAGGGGGGTTGAATTAGAATCTTAAACACTTTAAAATTTTCACCAATTCATTCACATCTATTAGTAAACTTGTGCATATAAAACTTGTAATGATAATTTGTTGTGACATGTAAAATTGATCTATCACATGCATGAAAATAAATACATTACACAATATTTTTTACCTGAAAACCCTCCAAATGAAGGTAAAATTGGGATAGGGATGACATCTACAAATCTTCACCACGACAATAATAAAGTTAACTTGTTATGGTTACAATGTTTGATCATAAAATATGATCTATCCTATGAGGGGTCTGTCATATTAAAATCTTAAGAGACTACTAGGTCTCACCTTGTTAGAGGATTTAAAACTTACAAAAAAGTAAGGAATGTGTTAGGAGATTTACAAAGATTTGTTAAGACCACTCTGTTAAGATATTTACCCTAATTCAAGTCAATTAGAACTGACTCAGTACCTAACTCTTAGTTTTCTCTGTAAGTTGAATTCAAATCTTCTCATTGATAATTGTTCCTCTCTTTCAATCTAATAAACTTGTCTTCGCCTTCACTTCATTACTATAAATAGGTCATTTTCTCTGTTAAGTGATAGTAGGACCCTTCTACTAACTTCTGATATGATCATGATCCTTCACTTCTCTTTTGCACATGCTTGTCCTTTGATCAAGGTTAAGATCTTCACTATTTAAAGAGTTTTCAAGATTCTTCCATAATAGACTCTCCATTTGAATCATTGATCATACAACATAGGGATATGTAATCCACATCATTTAAATGTTCTATAACAACCTCTACAAACTTTAAATGTTCCTTCCAAGTTGGATTCAAATGCATTTTACCTCAAAATATTCCATTTCTAACTTTTATGTAAACTCTACATTGCTAGGTCTTTACTATTTTCTAATGCTCTACATTGTTGTTGCTTGGTCTATATTGTGCTTTGCACAAATTATGTCACTCAACACTTGTATGCTTGAAACTTGCTTGGTCATTGTGCTTGAGATTGGTTCATATAGAAAATACTTGGTGGCCATAAACTTACTCAGCTCTTATAGAGCCTAGTACATACTTGCTTATGTACATGACTCGACCTATATAGACTAGCTCAGTCGTAGTGATGACTGTATAACTCTACATTGTAAATGACTAAGTGGTTGACACTAATAGACAACAATGGTTAGAGATACCAACAAATACATCGATTTAGTCATCTTTTAGTCCCAAGTTTCATTTTTCCTCCTTCCTTCTAGAATTTTCCTCATCCTTCCCTTCTTCTACCTTTGATCATGATCTTTATATAATATAAGCACTACGTATTGCACATATGTTAAGGATAAAGCTCTGAAAAGTCACAGAACATGAATACAACAAGGGCATGAAAATTAAATGTAAAGTGATAAAAGCATTTTCTTAAACAAAAATAATATATATCTAAATCATTAGAAAATACATCTAATAGAATGAAGTAGTCATTCCTCATCTTAGAAAACATATTTAAAGAAGCTTGATTATCATTTTCTAAAATTGGAGGGTGTTTTGTCTGCTTGGTTATATAAAAATACAAAAGTAATGAACCTATGTTATTCTATTGGCATACAATAAAGGGAAAGAGGCTCACCATTACTCGAAATGTCCATCAAGTCCAAACTGGATAATTCCAAAACCTCCAAATTCACCTCAAACTCATAATCTCAATCGTCAACAGCATCTTCCATAATGAATTTGTCTATCTAATCATATTTTCTTGATATGTGAGATGTAGCTAGTGGGTAAAAGATAAAGAAAGACCCTTGAATCTTCCTCAGGATAATAAGATGAAAACTATGGTTGATATTCTAAAAATCTAAACAATCCCAAATTTAGATGGAGTCCTTATATTGATATTTTGACTTATTATGTCTAGCCTAGTTATATACCTATCTTAGCTAATTTGTCTACTCTTTGATTTCCCTACCAATGTATATGATTGATATTTATCTTGTCAAAGGTCTTATGTGGTGAGAGGGCTCTTGATAAAATTGAGTCTAGTCTTCAATTAATCAAGGACCCTTTCATTATAGCATTTATTATTATTGTAGAATCTTCTTCAATCTCCACATTCTTGCAACCAAGAGTTTTACATAGTTCTATTCCTTCAACTAAAGTCATTAGTTTCACCCAATTATTATTTTATATTCCTATATCTTGCTAATTTTTCTATTTGTGTGCCTTTAGAGTTATGGATACTACAACCAATCCCTTCTCTTCCTAGATTCCCTCTTGAAGCTTCAATAAAATTGAGTTTAAACCACCCCTCCTTGGATGGTTTCCATAGGAACATCTCTCTCTTTTTAAAGTTTCCCCCCTAGTCCTATAAAGGGGGGTAATTTTAGACCAATCAACTTGCCTCTCATTTTATCATCCCAATAAGACATTACAACAAACTTCTTTTGTTATTAAAAACTTGATTGTTGGTAAGTTCAATGATAGAAATCTTGATTTTAATTAGAAGTTTTTCTACATTCATTTTCTTATCCTAAAAAAATCTTTAGTTAGGTTCCTTCCATAATTCCAATAGGACTATAGAAGGTGTAGATATCCATAAAGAGCTATACAAAGACTAGTTTTTCTAAGGAAGGGTCAATCATGCAATATACATGTTATAGTTCTTGGATATGTTGATACCCATCCCAAATTATGGACAAAACCATTTCCAACATTGAGTTAAATAAGGGAAATGCAAAAAGAGTTATTCAATGGATTCTTCCTCGCTTTTGCATAAAGAATGTCTACTTGGGACTTGGTATCCCATTTTCTTAAATATTTCTAAGGTAGGTACCTTTTAATTTAAAACTAACTAGGTAAAAAATCCTACCTTAGGTAGATAAGCTTTATTCTAACATAATGTTGTAGGGAGGGAGTCCTTTGTGCTCATTAAAAGAAATTTGGGAAATTTAAACGCCTCCTTTGAGTTGCATTTGTCACTCTTGATTTCATCCCACATTAGTCTATCCTTGACAAAATTGAAAGTTACTTCCCTATTTGATAATTTTCTTTTTAGATATTTTTCTCCTTAGGTGGAAGTTTCATGTCCTTAAAATCCTTTGATTTCCAACCTTTTCCTCAATCCTCAAAGGTCACATAATCTATAACTCTTTTTCCCCATCTAGCTTTAAGTGTCAACCTTAATTAGGATAGGTCAAGACCATCCTTTTTGAGAGCATCATATTCTCCCCATAATTTTTTCTAATAGAGAGCTTCTTTCCCCTTCCTTGGGCTCCATGTTAGTCTTTCATGGATGGAGGATCTATAATCCATCACAAAATTCCAAATTCTTGATCCTCTAGGAAAATATTTATCCCTAAAAATATGTTTATCAGATCTATATTTCTCAGATATTTCTTTATTAGGATCTTTTCCCACTTGAGGTATCAATTCCTATATATTTTCCATACTAGTTTAGCTACTAAATCTTTACCCTGTATTTTGATGTTCTTGATCCCTACACCTCCCTTTTCTTTTGGTCTACATACCTTATCCCAAGCTCATGGGGAAAAAAAATTATTTTCCCTTTTCCTTTCCAAAAGAAAATTATAAGGAGTCTATTGAGTTTGTCTCTATTTTTTCCAAGGATATCAATACAAGATAATTGATAAATAGGTTGTTCTGAAAGGATAGATTGTATCATCATTGCTCTAACTACAAAGAAAGTCATTTTCCTTTCCAAGAATCCATTTTTATTTTGATCTTTTATGTTATTTGATCCCATATTTTTTTTAAATGTGTCTCTTTTTCTAAAGGGAGGCCCAAGTATTTACAAGGTAAACTTCCTCTTTTGAAATTCAAAATTTGGCAAATCTATTGCTCTAGATTAGTATTGGTATTAAAGAAGAAGATTTATGACTTCTCAGGGTTAATCTCTTGACCTGATGCACTAGTTTATTGACTTCAAATATTTTTAAATTATTTGGCCTCCTCTATGGAACTTTATCAATAAAGCATATTGTCATCAACAAATTTTTATTGGGTTGTCAGATTTGGGTCACTAGTGATCCTAATTATTTTAGTAGTCTCCTCATATCTGGCATTGTTTTTTGATCTTCCTAACACTTCTACCATTAAGATGAAAAGAAAAGGGGATATTAGACCCCCCTATCTAAGTCCCCTCCAAATCACAAAACATCCTTTGGGTGATCCATTTACTAGTATTGATAACTTAGGGGAGAATATTCAAAGATCAAATTCACCTATTGTTTTGCAAACCCAAAGGCTTTGAGGAATTTCCTCAAAAATCCCAAAAACACTCTATCATATGTCTTTTTTATATATAGCTTAATTAAAATACTAGGTTATTTTTTATTTTCAATGGTATGCATGGCTTCTTAGGCAATAATTACTCCATCAAAGATAGATCTGCCCTATACAAAGCTTGTTTGTTTCTTACTAATCAAGTTTGGCAGAAGTTTTTGGATTCTCATTTCCATAGTCTTAGTGAATAATTTATAGAGAATATTGAAAAGATATGGGATGAAAATCATTTAAGTAATTTTATTTCTCCTTTTTGGGGATAAGGGTGATAAAGGTATTATTCACCTACATGAGGATTTTTGCCAAATTTTGTACTCCTTCTAAAGCTTCAATTACCTCCATCCCTATGAAGTTTCAATTTTTTTGAGAGAAATATCATGAAAACCCATATAGCCTTGGATATTTATCTAGATTCATTTTCTTGATGTTCACACTTACTTCCTCAAAGGTAAATTTTCCCAACATGATTTTATTTTGTTCTTTGGATATAAGATTTGGGATGTTCTTAATGATGCTTTCTTATGCCCTTAGGTTTTGGTTATCATTATTATTTAAGATTTCTTCAAATTACTTTATTTCCTCTTTTGCAATATCATCTAGATCTTCCATTTTTCCCCCATCTTTGTTTTGAATAGAAGTGATTCTATTAGCTATTCCACATCATTTTCTACTATTATGAAAGAATTGTTTATTTTTGTCCCCTGCATCTAGCTGTGTTTCTCTTGATTTTTGCCTCCAAAATAGTTCCACTTTGGTTAAGACATCTTCATAATCCTTCATTAGGCACTTCTCTCTTTCATATAAGGCTATATCCACCCCTTTCTCCATAACCTCCTTTTTTAGATTCTCCAAATATTCTTTTGATTCTTCCTTGCTTTCAAAGATATTCCCAAAGTGTTCATAATTCCATACCTTAAGGCTTTGTTTAGTAATTTTAAGTATTTTAACCACTCGGTAAAGTTTAGACCCAAATATTACAATTATGTTATATCATCTTTAGAAATCCCTCATCCTTAAACCACATTTGTTCAAATTTGAAAGGACAATGGTTTAGTTTTTTATCCTTTATGATACATAATTCAATTGGGTAGTGATCCAAGCCTAAGATAGGTTTCACTTGTGATTCCAGAGTAAAGGGTAGTTCTTCCATATCCCCATTAAAAATAAATATGTCTAGTTTCTCCACAATAAATTTTAATACTTTTCTTCTAGTATTCCAAGTGTACCTAGCTTTAGAAGTGGCAATATCTATTGCTCCATTTATATTAATCCATTCATTAAAATCTACTATTTCTTTAGGGATTTTTTGAGTTCCACCCCATTTTTTGGATGTCTTAGTTATAGTATTAAAATCCCCTCCTATGATTGAAATCTCTCCTTTGTAAATAATTAATTCTCCTTCAATATCTTTCCAAACTTTTATTTTCTCCATATTTTGAATAGGGTCATACACATCAAAATCTTGAAGCTCAACTTCATTTGGGAGCTTCTTACTAAGCCACATCTCCAATTTCCATGATCTTATAACGTTTTTATAGTCAAAAACCTCGGGTCCCATGTGAAAGCTAAACTTCCTGAGGCTCCCCTAGTTGGGCATCCCCATATCTCTCTAAATCCTAGCTTATTTTTCAAGACCTCTAAAGCATTCCAATCTAGCTTCATATCTTGTAATATAATGAGTTATTCTTTTTTTTTCATGGGCAATATTTTGAGACCCACTATTTGTTAGGGGCATTTAAACCCCTCACATTCTAAGTTAGGACATATATGGTGACTTGAGAAGGATCTTACCCTTCCCTGCATTAAAGATATTAGTTAATTTTTATTGACTATGGTCACATCCATCTCTTATTCTTAGTTCATATAGAAATTTTCTTCCCCTCTTTTTTTATTTTTTGCACAATTAGAGTTATTCTTACTTGGTTGAGTCATGGTTATCCCCATCTACTCCTAATTGTTAAGTTCCCAATCTTCTAGTTCTACTAGGAGTTGCTCCACTTCCACTTTCTCTATCAAATCATCACCTTCTAGAATTTCCTTGATCATAAATTCCTTTTATCTTAGTAGTCCTTCCTCATCACAAATTTCATCTACGAATTCATTCTTTCGTTCATTAACTACAAACTCGTATAAATGCTCAAAAATGATCCTTATCTCTTCCTTCACTCTTGCTTCGCTAGTGGGTTTCTCATTTAAAGGGCATGATGTAAATAATGTATCCTCTTGAATTTCTATGTCATTATCCAAGTGATTGACTCCTTCATAATCATTTTTCTCTCTCATTTAATCATTTCAATTATGAATTCTCCTTCTTCCTCATTACTATAATTGCTATATCTTTATGAGGCTTGCTAAAACCTTCATAGTTGTGTTTGTAGTCTATAGTATGGTAGTGATGGGTATTGGAAGTCAAATTTATATATTAAATCACTTTTCAACAATTCTAAGTACTTGGATTTAATTGAAAGGTTACTAGAGATGAAGTATACAAAGATTAAAAGCTGATTCAATGAAGACTTCTCAGACAAATGCAATATCCTATTCTCTTTTTCGTTATGGCCTTCAATTATATTTTTTTAAATAACTTGACTCTTATCACTTTTGGCTAACTCTTTTCAAATAAAACATGAGTTTATTTAACCTTCTTCAAAATATGTAAAAGAAAGTTAGTTATTAACTCAAGAAGGTAGTTATGCAATGAAGCGTATAAATAGTAGACATCTTTTAATGTATTGAGGGAAAACCCCACTCAAGGGGAAATATTAGATAAATTTTTAAAGGAACTTTTATGTCTACACTATGTACAAAAGTGTTCTTGGACTTGTATATTTCCAAGGAAATAATGAAAAATGCATTTAGTTGTATGTCTTGAATGTGTTAAGTAGTTATCATTACTTACTTTTGTATGTTAATTTGGTGAGCTCTTATGTAATGGTAAAATCCAATAGTCTTCATAATCTATATAATTGATTTAGTAAAATATATTCATTTCTTGGTATCTTGGTGTGAACATATTGGAATAACTTTTTTTTTGTCAATTTTTGTTATCCATATTTTTCCATCATTGCATTTATGTGCTCAAACCCCTTCATAATTAGTTATCCATTGTGAATCTCAAATAATATTCATATCCTTACTATCAGGGTTTATGCCAATCATTTACTTTATTTTTTCCTATATCCCTTTTATACTTTTAGGTGAAGAGTACACAAAGTCTCAAATACCCCCATCATACGAGGGACTTTTCCCTCTCAGATGCAAAGGAAGAATACAATTTTATCATGATTGGATTTCAAACTATCCAATTGTTGGCACAATTCTCACTTTTCACTGGGCAAGTAGGGTCAATTCTAAGAACAATATGGGTCAATTCTAAGAACAATATCATAGTGACAAAATTAATTACCAACAATCTCACAACTTGGACAAGTGTTGAATTATTGAGCCTAAGATAAGTTTAAATATTGGTACTATGAATATAGAACAAATATAATATACTTCTTACAAAGATGATCTAGTTTCAAAACCTACACATCTAATCCACATATTAAGTACTCTCAAATTTCAACATTAGTGTGACATGGGAAATGTAGTAGAGGAGTTAACTATATATGGACCCTTAATCCAAGGGTGGTGTAACAATATAGTTGGTATCTTATATTATCAAGAGTTTATGTATTATGACAACAAACATAACATTATAAAAGGAAGGACATGTACCTCCTAGATAATAAAGGAGTCTTAACCTTTGAAAATCTTATTTGTTTACCTCTTTGTTAGTGAAATGGGATCTGTAACTTGTAATAGCACTTGTAGAATTTTTTTTATGTGTTTTCCAAGTTACTAGATGAATGAGTATATATGTGAAATAAAGAGGCATGTCTCTTGAAGAGACATGTCTCTTTAACAAATTTACTTACATTAGTTATATTTATAACACAAGTAATACACCCTTAATATATTATAATGGTTATAAAACTATATATATATATCACTCTTAATATAAGTTAATTATTTCATATATAATAGTTGTCATATATTATATATCTCATATATATAATATAATTTATCCGAAAAAATTATAACATTAGCACTCCCTCTTAATGAATAAGGATAAAACACATAGATATTACACCATGGGTAATATTTCAAAAATAATACATATAGGAAATCTTTGATCAGAAGATTTCTAGAATATGATATCATGTAAGTATTGGCCTATCAAGATATCAACATATGATATTCACCAATTACTATTTGATATCATATTTGGTAACATGAGCATTGGCCTATCAAAATATCAATCAAATGATATTCACCAAATACTCTGAGTAATGGCCTATCAGAACATCAACTAAATGATATCCACCAAGTACTCAATGTGGTAATGGCCTATTAGAATATCAAGGCAAGATATACACCAAGTACTAAAATATATCTATACAACAACTTGTAGATAATCAAATTAATGATATCAACTACCTAGTTGTTGATTTATAAGATAAATCCTTTACATGAAATAATCTTGCAAAAATGAATCATGCTACAAGTTACTGTAAGGACATCACTTTACGACAACTTCTCCTAATACAAGTGATAATCATTTAGAAGTCGTCACTTCTTCATGATGTACACAGGGACATGCTCATACATGTATGACATCAAATGTTCACATGAAATCTCCATGAATACTGTCATATGGAGTTGTCACAATATTCACCATAAAACATATCAGAGAATAAGGTTTCTCCCTCTTAGTTTGATATCAACTTTTCTGACCTCTTAGCACAAGGTTCTTTTCGATGAAGTGTCAAACTTCCTCTGAATCTGTTATCATCCTTCCAACCTCTTTTGGAAGCAAGTCATGTCATGCTTCCCTAGTTCAATGGGTATCTTGATAGCATAAAGCCTTCGAACCTATATACATGATACTTTATCCCATGAATCATAGTCCTTTAGCTATTACAGTTTCTAACTAGTGTTGAATCCATCGATAAGGTCTACTCCTTCTGAACCAATATCATCAAAAGTTTGATTTAAGAATTTTTATTTTTATTTTTGCTCCGTCTCTTTCTCCAAGGTTGCCTCTAATGAACTGTTAGACTCCCTCTCATAATTTCAATCATCAAGGATATTTGCTTCAAGAAACTCACATTATCCAACCTAATCATCAGATGATTCATGAATCCTAAATCACAGCTTCTTTGGAGCTACTATCATAAGATTGAGTCTACGCACTATTTGGTAGCATGCCTAATGTACCAATCTTCTTTTCCTGCAAGACATCCTCAGAGACAAATAGCTCTTTATAGTAATTATAAAAATACAAAATAAGAGAGAGACTACAATGAGTAGATACATGCAATACCTGAGGATAATAAATACTTATCTGCAATAATAATATAAGTTTGACCAATGAAGGTCCATATGCATCAAATCAAGAAATGCCTCCATGTAAGAATTGTCAAACAATTTAAGTACGTCTTTTCTGCTCCCGTATAAGGATGATTTAAATGGGAATAGAACATTGGTTATCATTCCCCCTTACAATGTTAGATTCCCACTCTTATATTATTGAATATACTCGGACACAAAAGAAAAGAACAAGAGCATAAGGAGATAATTAACACTTTTAATGCATACAAGGATACAGATAAGAGCTTGATTTCAAAATAAACAATAAAGAATATTAGTCTTGAGATAGAATACTTATCTCACTATTCTAAATCACATATAACCTTAGTTGGCATTATAACCTTAGTTTCTTTCTGTTTACACGGTCCTAGAGCTTTCGGCTTCCATCCCCAACATTTCCAAAAAGAACAAGTTCGCTATGATTTAGAGGCTTTGAAGTCAGAAAGCGCATGGAATTTTAATAGCCTACAATCATTGGTGGAGAAGTTGAAGAGCGAGGAGATGCAGAAAAGAATACAGAGAAGTTATTTTGAAAATTGGGGGGATGCATCCCGAGGTCCTTGCATGGATGTTGGAAAGAGATGGTTGCTTTGTCACACAAATCCTTGACAGATTTTTGGTACAAGATCCACCTCCTGAAGGTGCTGAAAATGGACGGACGACCACCATGTTGCAACATATTCTCAATAAGAAAAATCACCACCCTAGTTAGAGAACGCTCTAAAATATTTGACTCTAGTTGAAGTGAGGGAGGCGATTGGGAGCTGAAAATACAGAAGAGAAACTCATCTCTTGCAGTTGCTTGGTGAATATATGGTCAACAATGAAAAGGATCAAAAGAATCATAATATGGAAGATGAGGAAGCAGATGATGAGCTTGTATTGGTCTCATGTATTGGTTCCTAAAAAAATCCTTCAACTTATCTCCATGGTCAATAGTCAATAAACAATCCTGATGATATTGGGCAGCTTCAAGTTTTGCTCACTAGGCCTTGTCTCAAATCAGCACTTCTGATTTCCAAATTTGCCCTTGATTATCAATTCCACTTTCATCAATCTACTCTATAAGTCTAATAGAATACATCACAAGTCTGATTGTTTATCCTTGAATTGATGTCATGTATTGCTTCCCAATTCGCACATCAATTCAGCCCTTAATTCGCAGCCCATGCAATCAAAATCCCAGGTTATATATATCGCAGCCCTTGTCTCAAGGCTCATAACCAAAATTCACAGCCCTTGTTATGTATTATTTCTGTACAAAATCGCACACTAGATTTGCAAACGTGATCCTCATAAATTTGATCCTTAATTTGCTAATTAGATTCACACTTCAAGGGCTGAAAGAAATCTGACTTGCAATGCTGGAACATTTGCTCATTCAAAGGTCTTGCTGGAGGGAGAAGACAAGGAGAGTGACTTGAGGTCTTGCATAAGGATCCATCCTTATGAATATCGCCTACGTTGTTGCATCCCTATGCAACTCAAAGTTAGAAGTAGTTCTGATATAAAACTTGCTTGATCAAATACAGATTGTCTCTTTCTGTTCTGATGATGAAGGCTCGATCAAGATTTATTCTCTATGTTGCTTGAATATATCTATACATGCTAACTTGTCTCTATTGCAGTATCTACTCAAAGAATGAATTCAGCACTTAGCAACCTTGCTCAAATATCAAAATCGAACACACTCTTAAATGTTAAATTCCTGCACTTCACCATATTGTCCTTCTAAACTTCATAGGCAGGTAGGGAACTTGCTCTAATACCATGTTAGTGAAATAGGATCTATAACTTGTAATAGCACTTGTAGAATTTTTTTAATGTGTTTTCCAAGTTACTAAATGAATGAATATATATGTGAAATAGAGAGACATGTCTCTTTAACATATTAACTTACATTAGCTATATTTATAACACAAGTAATATACCCTTAATATATTATAATGGTTATAAAACTATATATATATATATATATATATATATATATATATATATATATATATATATATATATATATATATATATATATATATATATATATATATATATATATATATATATATATATATATATATATATATCACTCTTAATATAAGTTAATTATTTCATATATAATAGTTGTCATATATTATATATCTCATATATATAATATAATTTATTCAATAGAATTATAACATTAACACTCTTTATGAGATTTAAGACATGAGAATGGCTCAACTTTATGAGTGTAAGATAGAAACCCAATTCGTATACCCTTGGTCTCAATGTACCCATGGGAAATTATGGGTTACTGATAAACTTTGTCATCAATACTCATCACATACTTGTGATGTTTTAGTAAAAATCATATTAGGAAGATATGTGAATTCAATAGTTCTACAAATGTGTTGAGCTAATAAATATTACCTTGGCATCGATTCAATACCATTTCTCCAACTCCTACCCATGAACTGGTGCAAGAGCACCTAGGAGTAAGGTGAAATCCTAAATTAAGTTTTGGTTTTTGAATGTTCTAACCAACCATTGAGTGAATAAGGACTCAATATAAAGTCCCAAGTTAGGTTTTAGATGTGTGGTTAGGTGAGATTCTAGGTTGAGTCAAGTTGTAAGCAATTAGGTGTTGTTAAGCCTAAAAATTGCTCAAAGTTGCTCAATAAGGAAAAACTTGGAAAAATTCCTAAAATAGGGAAAGAAGTGTTCAAAGGAGGTCCTTAGATGTTCTAGGTTCATTTTATGATGGTGGAAGCCAAACTATTCAAGTTTGGAGGCTTAGATTGCAAAATTGCAAAATTTGTCAAAATTGCTCATTGACAACTTTGTAATTTTTGCAAAATTGCAATAGCAACTTTTGCATAGTTTGAGAAAAGGAGAAACATGGGTAGTTATGGCTTGAACCAAAGGATAAGGTAGTTAAGGGATCCCCTATAAGCACCTTCCAACTCATTTCCAAGGGTTGGACATGCTTTTGTATGGACACTTGTGTAGAGGAGAGTTTTGTTGACAAAAAATGTAGCTTGAAGGATTGAGAAAAGAAAACTATTTTGAATGGAGTAGTGCCTTGGATTCATGTTTTAAATCTATGTAGGCTTTTTTTGATCTTGATAATTCATTTTATAAGGTAAATTAGTTAATTCTTGTGTTCATGTTGTCTAGTTTTGTGTAACCAACATTCAAATGGCTATAGCTTGAGTTTTCATGGTCAAAACACTATGGATTTTGGAAATCAAGAAATAGACCCTATACATTATGTAAAAATTTATTTTTGAGTTTGTGGAAGTCAAGTAGTTATTTTTACAAGTGAGCCCTGGGCAAGCAAGGAAGGCTTGACAAGGCACAATGAAAGCTTGTAAATGAGTTTTGGAGAGAACAAAGGATTGGTATGTGCCAATCTTGTATAGGAAATGATGGAGTAGGATAATAGGAGTCAAATATCCAAAGGAGAAGGTTAGATGAAGATTTTGGAACAACTGGAGAGAGTTTTACTATCATTTCCTTTGAAACCCTCAAAATAAGGGTTTTCTGGAGTCATACTGTACAAACACCATGCAGGCCTAAGACCTAGAAAATATTCAAGCCTAGGTCATTAGGAATAAAATCTTAGAAGGAACAAATAGGCCTTGTTAAGGGTTTTTAGGAGTTAATGCAAGTTCCTTGTTTTTAGGAGGGTTAATAGGGACTCTGAGGGCTACAAGGGTAAATAAGAAAAATTAGAGTTTTGGGTATGGTAGACCTACCTAAAAGGTATAGAATGAAGCGAAAAGCATTAAGAACCATGGAAAGATGGCATAAACTTGATTTTGGCACTTTAAATGCATTTTGTGGAGTTTTGGCTCATTAGGCCAAAAGATGCATAATTAAGATTATGGAGTGAGGAGTGAAACCTAAGTTGATTGGTGATTTTCTTGAAGAGAGGGGATTGGAAGAGAATCCTCTAGGTTTGGGTTGGAATAGTAACCCTAAGTAGGCTAGGAGTAGCCATGGTAGAGAAAAATAGCTCTAAAGTGAAGAAGCTCCCCATCAAAGTGGTATCAGAGCCATAAGATTGTGGCTTGTGGTGGTATGTTGTATTCCACTACATCAAGTGGATCTTCAAAAATGGTTACCAATTTAGAATTGGCTAAGGAGGTAGATGAGCAGAAGAAGCTCATGGAGGAGAAAAGTAGGATTCTTGATGAGGCCATAGAAGAGATGAAAGATAAGTTAAAAGAGATGGAAGATGCAATGTAGGCAAAAGAAGATGAAGATATCAGGAGGGTAAGGAGAAGGTGAGCTTGGAAGATGAAATACCTAAAGTTGATCCTCCACTTGGTGAACATGATCCATTCCTCAAGGACTTCAAAGCATTTGGAGGAAATATTCTTGAAAATTTTTCATTATTCCATGGAAAGATGGATGCAAAGGTGGTCCTAGAGAAGATTGAGAGTATTGAGAATTATTTTTAATGTGAAGAGACAACAGAGACTCAAAAAGTGAGATTTGCAAAGTCAAGATTGAAGGGACAAGCACTAACTTGGTGGAAGTTTGTGCAAGAAGAAAGAGAAACTAAAGGGAAGAAACCAATAGCTAAATGGAAGGCTATGATAGCTAAGATAAGGGAAATGTACTTTCCAAAAGATTATGAGATTCAGATTCACAAGTAGAGGAAAATCTCAAACAAAACTATCTTGATGTGGCCACCTACACTGAGGAGTTTCAAAAATTGGCTCTAACGTAAAGGGTACAAGAGGTAGAGAGCATCAAGGTGTAAAGGTACCTAAATGGCCTTAAGTGGTCTATTCAAGAGGAATTAAGCTTGTTCAGTCTCACCACATTGTAGAGTTGTTTTCACATGGCTAGGAAGGTGGAAGGAAAATTCAGGAAGAAAGGAGACTTAGGTTCCAAAGGCAAAGGTAAAGGTAAAGATTTCAGAGGTTTCTCAAGAGGGGGTTCTAGTGGAAGGACCAATTAATAGAGGATTTGAAGAGATTCCAAATGGAATGAGCAAGCTAGTGAGACTAGTCAAAGGGGGGCTCTAGTAGAGATAGAGGATCCAGTAATGGTGGCAGAGGTAGATATGGGAATAGCAGCAGAGGTTCACACTTTAGTAATATGAATTGTTACAATTGTGGCAAGTTGGGTCATCTTGCCTACAGATGTCCAAAGAAGGCATCAACGTTTCATGGAGAGAAGAAGATCACTTATGTCCAAGAGGAAGATAGTCAGAAAGTAGGAGAAGTGGACCTTGACATAGAGAAGGGTGAGAACCTCATGCTAAGGAGAGTCTTGGTTAAGGAGTTAGTAAAGGAGGAACCCAAGCAGAGAAGAGCACTTTTCAAAACTACATGCAAGACACTAGGTAAGGCATGCAAAGTGATCATAGACTCAAGGTCTACCAACAATGTATTGTTAAAGGAGGCAATACAAAAGCTTGTCCTAACAAAGATTCCCCATGTGTCTCCTTATAGGGTGCCTTGGTTGAACAAGGGGCATAATATATTAGTGAATGAACAAGTATGGGAAGACATCACTATTGGGAAGTATCAAGATAAGATCTTATGTGATGTGCTTCCCATGGATGCTTTCCATCTACTGTTAGGAAGGCCTTAGTATGACAGAGAGGTAGTGCATCATGGGAAGGAGAAAAAAATACTTTTTCAAGAAGGATGGAGTCACTTATAGGATATAGTCAATAGTGGAAGAAGATAAGGTATAGAAGGCTATTACTAAGACATTATTGATGAGTGGGAAAGAGTTCCTCAAGGACTTGAAGGAAGGTGAAGGAGTCGGGTATGCCATCATGGTGAAGCCTAAGGAGGAGAAGTCATCTTCACAAGCATTTATACCTATAGAAGTATAAGAACTACTAGATTAGTTAAAGGACATCATTTGTGATGGAGCACCACCAACCTTACCTCCAAAGAGAGCCATAATTCATAAAATTGACTTCATACTAGGAGCATCACTACCAAAAAAAATGCATACAAGATGACTCTAGAGCAAAACAAAGAGATTGCAAGACAAGTCGAACGGTTACTTGATCAGGGGTTGATTAGGAAAAGCATCAATCCATGTGCAGTACTAGTTTTCCTAGCACCTAAAAAGGGAAGTGAGTGGAGAATGTGTATTGATTCTAAGGCAATCAATAGAATCACAACTAGATATAGGTTTCCTATTCCTAGGATAGAGGATCTAATGGACTATCTTGGTGGAGCTATATACTTTTCTAAAATTGATCTCAAAAGTGGCTACTATCAGATTAGGATGGAGGGGGATGAATGGAAGTTTATATTTAAGACTACTAATGGTCTCTATGAGTGGTTGGTAATGCCATTTGGCCTTACCAATGCACCAAGTACCTTCATGAGAGTCATGAATGAGGTCTTGAAAGACTATATGGGAGTGTTTATTGTCGTATATTTGGATTACATCCTCATGTTTAGTAAGACAAAAGAGGAACATATGAAGCACCTAGAAATGGTGTTGAAAAATATTCAAGAGGAAAAGTTGATAGTGAACCTTGAGAAGAGTGAGTTAATGAAGGAGAAGCTAGTGTGTTTGGGTTTTTTAGCATCCCAAGGAAGTCTAAAAATGGACAAAAGGTAGAGGCAATCTTAAGTTGGCCTACTCCTAGATTTGTTATTGAGGTCAGAAGTTTTCATGGCCTAGCATAGTTCTATATGAAGTTTTTGAGGAGGTTTAGTGAGATTTGTGCACCAATGAATGATACTGTTAAAGGAGGCATGAAGACCAAGTTCACATGGACCAAGGTTGTAGATGAACGTTTTGAGAGATTGAAGAAGTGGCAACTCAACTAGTATCAATTTTGGCTAGTTTTGAGAAACCATTTGTGGTAGAGTGTGATGCTAGTGACATAGTAGTTGGGATAGTTTTAAGCCCAAAGGGTAGGCCACTGGCATTTTTTAGTGAGAGGCTTAATGAAGCCAAAAAAAGGTATTCAACATATGACTTGGAGCTCTATGCACTTGTTCAAGCTCTAAAAAACTAGAAACATTACCTATTTCCTAAGGAATTTTTTATCTTCACTAACAACCAAGCACTAAGCTTTATCAAATCATAGGAGAAGCTAAGCTTGAGACACATTAAATAGATGGAGTTCTTACAGTCCAACACTTTCACCATCAAACACAAGAAGGACACAAACAACAAGGTAGTAGATGCTTTAAGTAGGAGGTTGTTGACAATCCAAGAAGCCAAGTTGCAAAGCATAAGGATAGATGGATTCAAGGAATTATATGAGGAGGATACCAATTTTTCAAAGGATTACAAGGTATGTACTAACTTTGAAAATCATTTCCATAGTGAATTTTTTGAATATATACCTTGTAATCCTCTAAAAGATTGGTATCCTCCTCATATAATTCCTTGAATCCATCTATCCTTATGCTTTGCAACTTGACTTCTTGGATTGTCAACAACCTCCTACTTAAAGAATTTGCTACCTTGTTTTTTGTGTTTGATGGTGAAAGTGTTGGACTATAAGAACTTCATCTATTTAATGTGCCTCGAGCTTAGCTTCTCCTATGATTTGATAAAACTTAGTGCTTGGTTGTTAGTAAAGACAAAAAATTCCTTAGGAAATAGGTAATGCTTCAAGTTTTTTAGAGCTTGAACAAGTGCATAGAGCTCCAATTCATATGTTGAATACCTTTTTTTGGCTTCATTAAGCCTCTCATTGAAAAAATGCCAGTGGCCTGCCCTTTGGGCTTAAAACTATCCCAACTACTATGTCATTAGCATCACACTCTACCAAAAAATACAGGATACCAATTTTTTAGAGGATTACAAGGTATGTACTAACTTTCAAAATCATTTCCATAGTGAATTTTTTGAATATACCTTGCAAAATGGGTTATTTTTCAAGGGTCAATAGTTGTGCATCCCAAGGGGATCTATAAGGTAAAATATCATACAAGACAAGCACAGTGGAAGTATGAGTGGGCATTTTGGCCTTAACAAGACCCTAGACTTAGTGGAAAGGTTATACTATTGGCCAAGATGCAAAGAGATGTAAGGAGATACATGGAACAATGTGGTATATGCCAAAAGGAAAAGGACATTTCATCCAATGCGAGACTCTACCAACCTCTACCCATTCCTAATAGGCCTTGGGAATGCATCAGCATGGACTTCATAGTGGGATTACCAAGGACTAGGATAGGGTTAGATAATGTGTTTGTAGTGGTAGATATGTTCAATAAGATAAGCCATTATATCCCATGCAAAACAACACATGATGCAAGAAATATAGCCAATCTATTATTTAAGGAGGTGGTCAAAATACATGGTTTACATTGGAGCATAGTTGCAGATAGAGATGTTAAATTTATGAGTAATTTTTGGAAGATCTTATGGAAGAGGTTGGGAACAAACCTAGCTCATAGTTTTGCCTACCATCCCCAAATGAATGGGTAGATATATGTCATCAATGTGGTCCTAGGATACCTCTTAAGGTGTCTTACCAAGGAGTATGGGCAGAGTTGGGAGCAAGTCATACCTCAAGCAAAATTTTCCTACAATGATAGCAAGAATAGGACAATAGGATTAAGTCCTTTTCAAGTAGTGTATGGCACACATCCAAGGGGCTTAATGGAGTTGAGAGACCTACCATCACATGAAAACATCAGTGGACATGTTGATGATTTTGTTTAGTCTATGAAAGAGGTGCATGATCAAGTTAAGCAGACCTTAATGGAGGCAAATCGAAAGTTGAAGGAGAAGAAGGATGAGGGGAGAAGAGAACTAAAATTTCAAGCAGGAGATTTGGTGATGGTCTACTTGAAAAAAGCTAGGTTATAGAAGGGTGTCCCTATTAAGTTGTAGATGAAGAGGATTGGGCCATTAAAGGTACTAGAGAAGTATGGACCTAATGCCTACAAAATAGACTTAACCAAAGACATGGCTATCTCTCCCATCTTTAATGTCAAAGAATTGATACCTTATAAGGGACCAAAGGTGGATGAAGAAGAGTACTGGACATACCTAAACAAGGATATATCATACCTGCAAGTACCTGAAAGGAAGCAACCACAGGTGGAGAGGATATTGGATTCTAGAGTGAAAAAGAGTACAAGGAACAAGGTTTATAAAGAACATCTAGTGAAATGGGTAGATACACTTGATGTTGAGGAAAATTGGCTTGCTGAGAGTGATTTCAAGAAGCATGGCATCAACAAGGAGTTCCTCTCTCCACAATTAACTTAGGCTTCTTCCTGCAAGGGAGAATGGTGCAGGAACACCTAGGGGTAAGGTGAAACCCTAAATCAAATTTTGGTTTTTGAATGGTCTAACCAAAATTGAGTGAATAAGGACTCAATATAAAGTCCCAAGTTAGGTTTTAGATGTGTGGTTAGGTGAGATTCTAGGTTGAGTCAAGTTGTAAGCAATTAGGTGTTGTTAAGCCTAAAATTACTCAAAGTGGCTCAATAAGGCAAAACTTGGGAAAATGGCTAAAATAGGGAAAGAATGTTCAAATGAGGTCCTTAGATGTCCTAGGTTCATTTTATGATGGTGGAAGAAAAACTAGTCAATTTTGGAGGCTTAGATTGCAAAATTTGCAAAAGTTATCAAATTGCTCATTGACAACTTTGCAATTTTTGCAAAAATTGCAATAGCAACTTTTGCATAGTTTGAGAAAAGGAGAATCATAGGTAGTTATGGCTTTAAAAAAAGGACAAGGTGGTTAGGGGAGCCCATATAAACACCTTCCAACTCATTTCCAAGGGTTGGGCATGCTTTTGTATGGACAACACTTGTGGAGGAGAGTTTTGTTGACATAAAATGTAGTTTGAAGGATTGAGCAAAGAAATCAAATTGAATAGCTTACTATTTTGAATGGATTAGTGCCTTGGATTCATGGTTTAACTATTTGTAGAGTATTTTTTTATATTGAGCATTCATTTTATAAAGTTTACAAAATTAGTTAATTTGTGTGTTCATGTTGTCCAATTTTGTGTAACTAGCATTCAAATGGCTATAACTTGAGTTTCCATGGTCAAAACACTATGTATTTTGGAAATAAAGAAATAACCCTTGTACATTATCTAAATAGTGATTTTGGGTTTTGTGGAAGTCAATTAGTTATTTTAACAAGTGAGCCCTAGGCAAGCAAGGAAGGCTTGACAAGATGCGATGAAAGCTTGTAAATGAGTTTTGGAGAGAATGGAGGATTGACATGTACCAATATTGCATAGGAAATGATGGATTAGGATACTAGGAGTCCAAAATCAATAGGAGAAGGTTAGATGAATATTTTGGAACAATTGGTGAGAGTTTCACTATCATTACCTTTAAAACCCTCAAAATAAGGGTTTTTTGGAGCCGTACTATAAGAACGCCATGGAGGCCTAAGACCTAGAAAATATTCAAGCCTGGTTTATTAGGAATCAAAGTTCAAAAGGCACCAATAGGCATTGTTAAGGGTTTTTGGGAGTTAATGCAAGTTCTTTGTTTTTAGGAGGGCTAATAGGGGCTCTTAGGGCTACAAGGGTAAATAGGGAAAATTGGAATTGTGGGTATGGTAGACCTACCCAAAAGGTATAAAATAAAGTGAAAAGCATCAAAAACCATAGAAAGATGGCATGAAGTTGATTTTGGCCCTTTGAATGCATTTGGTGGAGTTTTGGCTCATTAGGCTAAAAGATGTATAGTTAGGGTTGTGGAGTGAGGAGTGAAACCTAAGTTGATTGGTGAGTTGCTTGGAGAGAGGGTATTGGAAGAGATTCCTCTAGGTAGAGGTTGGAATAGTAACCCTAAGTAGGATAGGAGAAGC
Source organism: Cupressus sempervirens (assembly GCA_028749045.1). Classification (NCBI taxonomy): domain Eukaryota; kingdom Viridiplantae; phylum Streptophyta; class Pinopsida; order Cupressales; family Cupressaceae; genus Cupressus; species Cupressus sempervirens. The sequence continues at coordinate 625,313,061 of CM053789.1, forward strand.
CTTGGTAGAGCAGAAAAGCTCTAAAGTGAAGAAGATCCCCATCATGAACTGACCCAAAATTCACCATGAAATAGAAATACACATGCTCTCTACCAATATTTATTAAGAGAATATGACATAGAAATGAGGATTTGACTTTTTTCTAGCAAAAGAGTGGTTGCAAGCCAAGAAGGACCCAATAAATCCAAAAAGCTATTCTTAGCAACTTGCAAAAACCAACAACTCTATATAATGCATGACCAAGGCACTCCAAGGACTTCTCATACAAGACCCCTCCCCTAAATAAAATAGTCATAATATGCTAGAAATATTGGATGCCTATGGTCACAACTTCAAGAAATCCCAAATTGCCCTTAAAGAAAAAATGGGTAGAAACATAAAAATAATATTAAAGGAATTCAAAGGACAATGTCAACTCCTAACAAAATTTTGCAACAAGAGAAGAAATCAACATCATACTATAACTAAAATGATGCCTCTATTTCTAATGAATAACACAATTGATGAATAACACAATTAAAGATAACTAAAATTGAAAAAAAGTGGTCTATGAACATTAACTAAAAAATAAATAAATAAATCATGGAAAAAAATCCTAAGTCTATAGAAAGTTCCAATATGAAAAATTATAAATAAATGAACATGCTTTATCAATATACAAGCCATAAAGGGAATTAGTGACAGAAAAAGATAAACCCAAATATTCACAAGAAAAAAAGGAGTCATTTGGTAGCAATCTTACATTCTCAATATTAAATAAAAAATAAAATAAAATAAAAATGATTTGTAGAAATAAATTACCTGTATTTGTATTTCTTCCTTGCTTAGAATCTTTAGAGGCCATTTTGTTTGATATAGTATCCTATAGTATTAGAAAGACAACTTGAAACCTTAATGAATATTAGAAATATAAGCAACAAAGTGATAAGTTAGTTATAATGGAAAAGTTATATAGTCCTTTAATCACTACAAAGAATCTCATTACCTTGGAATCAAATGAAGTAAACAAATGTTAAATAATAAAGTGAGACACATTGATATAATGGTGAGAAATAATGAATTAACTCTACTTTCACATTGGAGATAACCCTAATGAATACTACAAATACAAGTGACATAGTGATAAGTTAGCTTGATGAAAAAATTAGTCTATGTTTTGAAACCCCCATGAATAAAACATATATACACCTCTACTATTTGTTCTTAGGTAACATTATTAGTGTTGTTTCCACAAGGGTTATTGTACAACTCTAAACCACCAATGTTGTTACCTAAAGGATTATGATGTAGTTGTGAAGACTCATGCATGATACCAAGTGTAAATTATAGCACAATTGGGAAGAAATGAAATGAAATGTAAGGTTTTAATGACATCAACAAGACTTCTGGTCTAAGGGACCAAATGCTAGTTAAGAAGTCTATTGTATTTTTCTCTAGGTTGTTCCTTTTGTTGTAGATCTGTATTAGGAAGTTGGTTATCTTTTGTAAGCTTTCCTCTTAAAAAATTTCCTTCATGTTGAACCTATATAGATTATGCTTGTACTCACTGCAAATATTTTTGTAGGTAACACACTCTTTGATAAAGTGTCATTCCATTTCCACCACTCCTTTGCTACAAAAAGTATAGATTCTCTCTTCCCACCTTTCTTTACGGATATTCCATCTACCAATTTCACAAGTGATGAGAGTTGGTCCTTAACCAAGAAATAAAAAATTTGGTTTTTCCTTTAATTGCATATCCTAAATATTCTTTTGCCTTGTGTTCCCATGTTTGATTAAATTCTTTGATGTAATAGGCCTTTTTCCTACCTATCAGATTTGTCCACATGAAAGTTCTAAATTTCTCTAACACCCATTTCTTTATTTCTATATTGGTGTTTGGACACTCTTGAGGGTTAATGTTCCATTTGTTCAACCACTTGTTGTTTTGTTTCTTCCACATTTTTTCCCCTACATTCTAGCTTCTCCTCAACCATCAATTGCTACAACTTCCATTGGGAACTTGCCCGCCTTCACCAAAAGGATCTCATAAGGAATCATTGACTTGACCTTGAGGTTAGTATTAATGAGATATTTCTAAATTCCTTCTATTTTTTTCCATTTATGATTTGATACATTGTTCCCCAAAACCTCACCCCCAAAGAGAATAATTGGAACCACCAAAAGACTAAAGAAGATCTTCCTAGTTTTCCAACCCTATAGTTCTACTTTTTTGCATCTATTATAAAGAAGATAAGAGGCCTTTCATCCCCCTTGAATTCTCTTTGATCTACATGTATCCCAACTTAATCTATAATGAAAGTCAATGTAGAGATATTTTTTAAGCCACTATTCTAATGGGGTGCCTTCAAATATGGATGTGTGTTGTTATTTTTCATTTTCAAAGTAAAGATTGTGACTTTAGTCTTAGCAATATTGAATTCCATCCCTACCTCCAAGAAAAAAGGACTTTATATTTTTCAAATGCTCTCTCAAATCTTGTGTATTTTTGCAATAAGGATAAGTTCATCTACATAAATAACTAATTTTATCACGTAATCTGCCAATTGCACACCTTCTTCATTAGCCTTATTTAGGCACTCTTCCAACATATCAACATAGAGGTCAAAGAGAGTAGGAAACAAAGGGCGCCCCTTCTTGACACCAATGTCACTCTCAAAACATTTTAACATGCCCTCTTTAGTTCTATTTTTTGCTTAAACCCATTCATACAATTTATAAACAACAACCCTATATTCTTTTGGGACTTCCAATTCTTTTATTTTTTGACAAAGTTTATTCCTAGGAACAATCTCAAAAGCCTTCCTAAAATCCACAAAGTAGCAAAAAGCCTCGTCCCCTTGCTTTTCTCACCCTCTTTCCATGAGATAACTTAGAGTGATGCAATGGTCAATGGTGTAGTATTTTTGTTTGAAACCAACCTCACCTTTTGCCCCTTTCCACTCTTTTTCTACCCAACCGTTGATTCTACACTCTAAAATACTCCCAAAGAGTTTTCCTAAAAGGGGGTTCACCATTATGGTGTGGTAATTGGAAAGGTTGTTGATCTCCCCACCCTTGTGTAGGGGAATAACCATACTAGTAGTTTAATCAATAGGAAAGCAACCCTGGATGACCTTGTTAAAAATATTCTTGATGTGTGGGGCTAAGAGATTTATCCCCCACTTTAAATATTTTTCTTGCAACCCATCAATATCTCAATCTTTGCCACTTACAAGTCTCCTTATACCCACCTTAATTTCCTCAATAGAAAATAACTCTATTGTAGTGTTAGATATAGAAGTTGGAGCCTCTTCATTTGGCCTCTCATATAAGAGCTTTGCATAATCCAACCACTGAGTATTTGTAATTTTTTTTCTAACCTACTGTAACTCTCTCCAAAATTCCTTAGGATTGTGTTTCACTAACACGATTAGCTATTTCCTTAGAGTGGTCAGATAACTATATTTTTGAAATTTTATCAATTGCTTGCAATCCTTTATGTTCCCTTTTAGATCTCTCTTTGCAACCTTGCATTCTTTGTCATACCATATATTAGTTGTTTGAATTGTCCTTCTTTGGTTTCAATCTCTTACATCCTTTTAAGACACTATAAACTAGGGGGGGGGGGGGAGGGGTCAACATACTATTGTTTGGGTACTCATTCTCTCCATTATTATCTTTGGAATTGTTGTTGTAACTAATTAATTGGATCTATTGTTCAAGTACAGAAAAAAAAATCTTTGTATTCTCACAGTTTATGAGGTTTTTACCCATATTATAACCTTTTGTGCTATCATTTATGGTGTGTTCATCTTTATGTCCTGTTTCTTTAACATCGTATGAAATAAATATTGAGATGTGATCCAAGATTAATTCTATATGACAACTTTCTATCCTAAAATCCACTAATTTAGGAATAACTGAGTGTGAACATATTGTAATGCCCTACTCTGGAATCTAACATGTTGCAATGTTTATTGAACTATTTTTTTCTTAAGGTTAAACAACATCAAAATAACAATACAGAAGTAATATACTCATACACATTAATCAAACATCTACAAATACAATACATATTTCATTCCTCAAGGGTTCCTTCACGTTGAGTCACATTCAAGAAGTTCATATTAATTAGTTTAAGTCTTAGGTACGATGTCATATCACAAAGAAATAACAGATACATCATCTCATAAGAAAATGCATAAATACAACCAATACAATGAATAACATCCATTGCACATGTCATATGGTATGCAAGAATAGATATAAGCACATCAAAATATAGGATACATGATAACATATATATGTCAATTGAATAGAAGTCTCCAAGATAGGAATAAGAATGATAAAGGGTACAACTACATCAATGAGCATCCAACATCCATAAATATGAGGGGGATGCAAATAGTAAGAAAACACTACCTCCCGACTGTGTGGTCATCTAGTCAGTCTTCCATTCCCACCATGCAAGGAAGATAATGAACAATCCACATACTGATAATCAAACCATAAAATGATCATAGGCAAGAATTTTGATGGCCAACTCTACCTCAAGGGTACACAAACTATTGAAGAAGAAAGATAGTCAAAATTGAAAGGACACTCAATCCAATAACAACACCACATACCAAATCAACATACAAACACCATGAATGAATCAAATCATAGAAATCAAGGGATGAAGTCAATAAAAAATATCCATTCCAAGTCAAAAGCTACCTGTTAAAAGTACAATAACCCACAGATCATAAATTATCATTGATAAAAGTAAATCACCAACCATAAATGACATCCAACCATTATGTAACAACCCACAATAAAATCGTCCAACAAGAGGAACATCAATAAGTACACCACCAAAGGTGAATATAAAAAATATATATGGAGACTTAGATTACATACTAGGGAGTGTCATCACATGGTCAACTACTTGAGTTACCCTAGACTAGTATCTCATTAGACCCTAGACCCTCAAGCATTGGGTTATCTTGGACTAGTCATTCTGGATGCTAGACCCTCAACATGACACATGAAAAACTAGAATACCCTCTCATGAAGATGAGGAAAACTAGTCATACCTCTCACTAGGTATCATCCCATTCTCATCCTTACCCTGTACAAGCACTCAAGGCATGAGCGAGACAATATCTCTAACTTATCTTTTTAATATGTGTCTAAATATTTTAAATTACTTTGTTACCACTTATTACATAACTTACAATGAGTTACCTTGGTAGCCACTTTGGGCCTTGACCCCCAATGCAAGCCACTCACATAGAAATGCACAGGTAGACAACCTTTCCAAATCTCAAAAACCATAATTGTGTCCCATACCACAAAAACCATAGTGATCAAATTTGGTTCCTAGTAACCCAGAACTAACAGTTGGTTTTCAAAATACAAGTCATCATAAATGCTCATCAAATAAATCTCATAAATATAAGTCTCAATTTTGAATCATAAAGTACATCATGACATCCAATCAAATAATCATAAAAGAAATCTCAAAGCCTTTGGTGCACATCCTAGTTTGGCCAACTATATGAGTCACATAAAATCATCACAAAAATAAACATCACAAGAGCATAAATAAAATATATAGAAATACAAAATTTTCAGTCATATAGTTTAATTCCATGATTTTCTAAATTTCGATTGAGTCATAAGATGCATTGAACAATAAAGTAAGAATATACCTATTTATATAAATTGTTAAGTTAATATACTTATTTAAATGAATAAGTATTTAAATGTCAAATCTCTTTGTGCATATAAAATATAATGCAATATTATCATGTTATTAATTTGAATAATATTAAATCATAAATGACTTAATAATCAATAACATAAATGCATATCATAAGATTTTAATATTAATATCAATTTCATCTTTTAAAATATTAATTTGACTTCTATTTAAGTCCAATATTAGTATTTACTTTTCCTTTAATTCATAATGCAACTACAAATAACTCAAACTTGAAATTATAATTATAATTAACTATTTATAATTTCTCTCATAATAATAAATATTCTTAACTAGATGATTATATAGTTAACTCCACTATAACTCCTCTTTAAATAATAATTAAAATCACAAATATTTATTTATTAACTTCTCACTTGCAATAATAAATATATTGTAGTGCCCCGCCCAGAGATCCTTCAGAAAAGGATAAATAAAAGCCAATACATTTTTTTAAAGTATCAAGCATGGATACAAAAAACATCAACATGCAACCAATCAAAAGATCGCAATGGAAGACTTAATCAAACAATCCAAGGAAGCAATGATCCAAGTGTCACTACTTACCAACGTGTTTGACAACCACCTAAGAAGGTCCAAACAAATAAGAACACTTAATCTCTAAATTGTAAAGGCCTAGGAAGGTGCACAATCCAATAGGGTATCAAACTGGAAATAGATCATCTATGTACATTGGTCCCCAACAGTGGTATAGGTATCTATGTCTCCCAATCATGTGGTACTCGCAGGCCAACTCCCACCGTGTTGATGGAGATAACGATCCGACCACAATCACACAACACAATCATCCATGGATAACACTCACACCAAATAATGTAGAGGACTAAAACCAAGATTATGAGACAATGCAATACAACAGGTCATGGTAAGACACTATATGGATCTACTATGTAGGGACTCTAGTGGAGAGTAGATCACATGGTATCACGGAGCCTGAGCTAAACATCATATGGAAACTCTCCCCCAGGAGGCTATAGTGCTATGTCCTCGGATGAACCGCAACAAACATTTGGCCCTAGGATAAACTGAGCAGGCACAAACCTTCGGATGAGCTTCACATGTACATAATATTTTCTTATCTTAGTTAATTATCCATGAATTCATTTAGCTATCTCTTATTAAAAACTTCTTCACATATACCTTGTTGGGAACATGATCCCAAGGTTATGAGAGAAGCCCCTCCATTGGTCTACCCTACATACCCATGCCCATCACATGATGAGTGCTTGTAGGCAATGCAATTTCCCAACCCAACCCTAATGAACATAACTCAACCAATTGCAACCAAGAGTTTGGGTCTCGCAAGAACCCAACAAGTACACACTCATGTGCTCGTGTGTGGGCACACCAACTACACAATGATCATAAACAACAAGGTTTGGATGAGAAAAAATCAAAATACCAAGTATAACAAGATCAATCAACCAACCTATATTCAAGAGTACGGATTCTACACAAATCCCAATGAACAACAAATAACCAAGCATCATGAACTCACTCAACCAACCTAAATTCAAGAGTATGGATTCTAGACAAATCACAATGTCCATACAGGGGAAACATAACATGTAAAAAACATGGAATACAATCTATTTCCACCATCTAAGGAAACAATGCCAAAATCTCAACAAAATATGGGTGGCACATAAATTGAGACAAGAATAAAAAGCCTAAAACTCAAAGTTCTCAAATAACAATGAAATTAAAATCTCAATTCAAGAATAGGGTTACAAGACCAAGGGTCCAATAAAATTCACCCAACAGGCACAAATTTCCAATCTAGAAAATTTGGCAAAGGACACAAGTCCACAAAATCCACTATGGAAACATGAGTTCAGACTGGAAAATAAAATACTCTGAAATGTCCAATAACCATTCTGATTCCATGATCCTAATCATTAAGGCAAGGGCTATAGGATCAAAACTCTAAATAAGCCAAACAAAGAAATGGGTGAAAACCCCAGGATGACATGCAAAATGAGACAATGCTAAAGCACTCAAAACTAAAACATCTTGGAATTTGATAGAATAAAAAACCCACTAATCAAATCTACCCAATGTCACACTTTTCAAATAAAATCATGGACCCAGACACTTTACAAAAATCTAGCAGCATAACAATGCCTAAACTTGCATTTCTAATTTCCTATGAAATAGAAATGCTCACCCCTATCCAATAAAGTGATAAGAATGCATTAAAATGGAGGGGAAAACTAGTTCTCCACTCCCTAACATTTAGCAACATGAAATAGAGTAAACCCAAAAGCCCTACCTCATAGCCAAGAGGGAAAAGTTAGAAATACCACCATAAAATAATACGAACGTCGAATTAGATGAAACCATTGGCATAGCAGAGCAATCCTGATACGAATCCAATGAGACTAACCTCACAATGATCCACCAAGCCAAACTCCTACAACAAGCAAAACACTGATTTCTCACAAGAGGGTTAGGAGGAATTTTCCCCTAAATCCTAAAATAACAAAGTGAGAAGTGAGAATAAACTCACTTTTATCCAATATATGCACTTCTACAAAGTGACATATAAATTAGATTATTTCAATTAAATAATCTAATTGGATCCCTTAACCCAAATTAAATCAAGTGATTCCAATTGATTTGGAATCCAACTATGGAAAATTAACTGACAATAAAATAAAGATTAAATCAAATAATTAAACCCTACAACCCAATAAACATCATTTTATTTAATCTTTTCCATGACCATTGCGAAATACTAAATGCACAAACACGCTCATGGGTCTAATCACATAATGCATTATGAATATGGATTTATCAATTACTTGAGGATTAAAATGACAATAAAGATACATCACCCATATAGGGACGATATTGGCTCAACATGAAAGGTCTAGTCACTAACTTCAGGTGCCACTGCCAGGGATATAAGTCCTACACAATAAACAAACACAATCAAGTGTAGATGCACAATAAAAATAGTCAAAATGACAATTACATGAAATCACATAATTAAAGCATCTAATTAACTTCATTTAAATTATAATTTAATAGCCCATTTTTCATAAATTGCCAAAATGAACAAGGTAAATATCCACAGCACATAACCAATGAATCCAACATGGTAAATTCATTTCTAGTTATTTAAGTATTTAATAATGGAATTAATAACATTTGTTAAACAACATAAAAAGACACTTAAAACACATAAGTAAACATGGTCAAATATATGACTAACCACTGGTACAGGAACCTAGTCAAGTGTAACAAGATAATAATACACGGTGCAATCTCGTGATAATCATGGAACAACATTATGATACCACATCAATCTTGGTAACCACTGACACATAATAATCTCATAAATCAATCATAAGCATAATCAATCTAACTGATATACTAACATAAATCCAATCACCCCAAGGGTGTAGACCACTCATGGTCTCAATCATGATCACTCATAAAGAAAGATCATCAAGGTTTCATCCATTAGAAAAACTTACAAAATTCAAATGTGAGAGGCTCTACATATATAATCACTTTTATGCAACTAATAGTTTAACTAGACTTAGGCAAGAGCCTACAATGCATTGGTAAATTGTGAGCCTCTCATCGAGGAGGTATTGGGTCCAAATCTACTCAAGATTCACCCATAATAATAATTAATCTAACAATAATAATAAAAATGAATGATAAATAATCTAGGCTTCGGTTGATTACCTATCAAAAAAAAAATTTAATTAGACTGATATCATTAATACTAACATCTACTTTACAAATAAATGAATAATATTTATTTAATTTTCAAAATTAATATATAATATATTTTATTTCTAAAAATATATATTTTTAAATTATTTTTTATTTTTTAGATTTAATAAATAATTTATTTTCTAAAAATTCAAAAATTAATACATATATTTGTTTAAAAATAAACATAAGCCTGCATGCAATTTTTTTCACATGTCTACTTACTCTTAAACATGCAAGATTATTATATCAAAAATTTAACATGCATTTATTCTTTTTCACATGCATAAATATATTTATTTATATATTCCTTTACATGCATAACTACACTAATTTACATGCATATCTTTATACATATATAATTTTTAAAAACCTAATTCTTTTCACAATAAATATATTCTATTTTAATATATAAATATTTTTTGTCATATAATTTTCTCAATTTTATTTTACTTTTTTCTAAATATTAGATTTAACTTATAACTTGCATAATGATGCCTAATTTATCTTTGACTTTCATTTTTTTTTTTCTAATTTTATAAATGAGTTGCAAAGGCATTTAATCAAATTCTAAATTGGATGAATATTTATATTTTCTAATTATTTTACATGTATGTTTTCTCAAGAAGAACCTAGGGTTTTGACAAGTTTCATAAAATAATATTTTTGCCAATTTAAAACAAGAGTTTTTAGATTTGAGTTTTACCAAATTTGTCTACATAAGAATAATAAATTATTTTCTCCTGATTTCTCAATAATATAACCCAAAAGTAATTTCTCTTTTATATTTCACAAATAAAATCAATACATAAATTTTAACATTCACTAAAGCACAACTTGACAAATACGAAGAAGACACTATTTTGAAGGAAAAATTTGCAAGGTTTTCAAACCCTACCTCACACTTGTGCTAATAATTTGGCAACTCGGTGAAATCCTTACTAAACCAAAACCCTTCAAAGCTTCTAAAAATCCTTCTACTCAAAATCCCAAAGATTGCTCCTCAAAAACCGTGTGTGAAATAATGTCCCAAAAACCTATAATATAGAGCCCTAAGTCCCTTTAGGGTTTCTATTTCTTATAAAAGCCCTACAATATAATTATTTTATTTTATTAATACTTTCATGCATATTTAATTTATTTTTAATTACATAAACTCTTTTATTTTATTTTCCCACTTAATTATTTAATACAAGCATGTTAAAAGTAATTATTTATAATTTTAATCAATAAAGATAATTTTTAATGCACTCTAATTTTAATCAATAATAATTAAATATCAACACTCAAACAATATTTAATATTTAAATTCTTTTTATTTAGTTTTCTAATTTAGAACTTTAAATTAAATCTTTTAAGCTAGCCATATATTCAAATAATTCTAACAAATTAAATATAATCTTATTTTAATATTTTTTCCTTTTATTCAAATAATATTTAATAATTCAAATATCCATGAGTAATCCTAAAATTGTAAATAAGCATTCTACCAAGCAAATCACAAAGTCAAACCACATGAAATGCATAAGAAAAACTAACCAAAGAGAAAGTCAAACAACATATGCACATAAAGACTCATAGGTTTAAAATGGGTAGACAACCATATACAAGTCCTCCTTGCAGGACAAGTATTTAGGCTATGGCTAGGATTAGACCTGATCATTTTCTTCTCATTCTTACCATTGAGTTATTGTGATAGGGCATGCTCATCCTGGCACTTCAGGGAAGTTGATGTCTGGTCCTTGCAATCTTCATAAAAGATGAGCATGTACATGTGTATGTATATCTAAGTTAAACATACAATGTTGGGGAGTGGTACATTGTGTAGATCCTGACTAGCAGGTGATTATGACTCCCTCCCCAAACCATATCAAACACATCAGATATAAATATAAAACAAACACACATGACCACACACACATGCTCGCGCGCGCACACACACACACACACATGCAAGTATGGGGTAAGTACCATAAATAAATCATGAATACAAATAACATCATATTTCACAATAACAAACTCATCATCGTGAAGATAAAATAATCATCATTTATAGACATAACATATGGTATCATCAAGAAAAAAATTGCATTTACATATTGAAGTATTTGCATTTAAATATTACTTAAGGGCTAACACATTCACATGAGATTCAAATAGAGTTTGACAAAGAATACACAATGATAGCAAAAAGGGATAGGTACTACATCTGTTGCATAATCCTCCATACTTTTCCCATTGTATGTTTTATAAGTGATTGGGTTAGAACTTGGCCAATATTTTATGCCATCACAAATAACCAACCCGTGAAGGCTACATAACCCCAACTTTGCTCCAAAGTGTGACACACATCCCTTATCATCCCGATAAATTTTTTTACTGAAATTATCTTCACATTCCTTTAGCCTTAAGGGGTTACTATCCCCAATAAATTGATGCCCAACTGAATAAATTGATTTCTTGTTGTCCTAGCATTGAAATCTCCAACTAAGATCATGTTTCATATGGAAATAAAAGCATATATATCTTTATTTAATGCTGCAAAAGGGTCTTAATTGTCTAGGTTTCTCTTCTTTTAAAACTTTGAGCTTCTAGGTGTGAAATAACATGCAACCAACCATGTGTTCTCCCACTATCCTCAATTTTCAAACATCTAAATTATTTATTTGGGTCTTCTCTCTCCACTTTTAGAATTTTGTTCCAAATTTCTTTTATTAATATTGTGATCCCACCATGACCTTAACCTATTTTTGTCTCTTCATTCCAAATAGAAATCTTGTTGTATTTTTCAAATTATGGAACTCTACATTCTTTGTGTTCACGTGTTTCTATGAGACAAATAATTTCTTATTCCTTGGCTATGGGCCTCAACCTCAATCCTCTTTTCCATGGATATCTCCTACAATTCCAATTCACCATGTTTAGATACTCTCATGGGGCCCCAAGTTCCTATTTTTGCATTGTTGGTCTATTAATGACCTATGCTTTACTATTTTTCAGCCATGCCCATTTGCTTGCAGTCTTTGTTGATTTTACTTTTGCCCATTATTTTGTCCTCTTCTCTTGCTAAATAATTGTTAAATCATCATCTAAAAATATCTGAGTGCCCCTCAGTGACCCCTTGTTCTTCAAAATCACATTCTCTATGTTGTGTAGATTAATTCTCATATGTCTGTCTTTCCCTACTTAAATATTTCTGCTAATATGCTTTGCTTGTCTTATAATCCCTATCCAATTCATCTTGTCCTTGAGGAAGTTATATGCTAAAATATCTTTTTTTTTACAATCCCCATAGTCCTTCAATCCCTTAATAATGATGTTTATTGCTTTCTCTTGTTTGTATTTTTCCTCTTGAATATGTTTCTTGATTTTCTTTTCAATTATTTCCATTTTCTCCAGTGATGGTTGGTTTACCACTTGAGCCCAAGATTCAACCTCTTTCATTTTCTCCTTTAATTTGTTTTCTCTCACTATCATTTCTACTAGTGCTACTTGAACCTCCTCTATTTGTTTTGTAGTCCATGATTTTGTTGGTTCCAGGTAGCCCTTCTCCATTATTTTCTCGTAGATCATATCCTATTTGAGGATGATTAGTTCTTGTTGATCTCTCTCAATGTCATTTTGTAAACTTAAAACTTTCTTTTTCAACTTTTTTTTTTCTCTTTTGAGTTCCCAACTAGCCAATGTAACTTCCTGCAACTTTTCACTATCTAGCTCTCTTTTAGCCTCTAAAGCTTCAAGCCTCCTTTTCATGTCCATAAGCTCATTTACGTACATCTCTGATGGCCAAAGAAAAGGGGAGGAAGAGGGGTTGTACAACTCTTGTAGGAACCCCCCTCACTTTTCTCTTTGTCCACCACTTTCTCTGTCATGTCAATTTCGGTTTCTTCTTGATCTAACTAGTCATTTGTTGCCTCTATTGTAAGATTCCTTAAGGCACCTAAAGACAAATTTTTACCTGCCCTAGGAAGAACCATGATAAGTTTTTTCCTCTGCAATTGTTTCTTCTTTGAGGCTTGTCTTCATTCTAGGATCACCAAAAATTGCTTGTTGGCCACAACAATAAACTTAGTGTTTATGTTACATGTTTTCCATTGTTGAGATTCTTGTAGGATGGATTGCCATTCTGCACTAAACCAAAGTTGTGTTTCTGCCTGATGAAGGTTACACAATGACCTCTATGTCATCCCTAGGCTGTTCATGTGAGGGTTTTGAACCAAACTACAGTCATTACTATACCCTTGAGCCCTTGCTATGCAATGGCTTAGCCCCAACTTTAGAATGTTCTACATGGTTTCTAGATGAGTTAGATACCCAAGAAGCTCAAACCCTACACTTCAACTTGTGTCCCAGAATAACCCCAATCTAGCTATTTGAAATGTCTTGATAAAATCCCCAGTTTGCAATTTCCTATTTGGGTTTGAGATATACAGTTATTGATTTAAAGAAATTTAACAATTTTCAAAGATTACAAGAGACAAAGGAAGGGAATAAGATGGTAGTGAACTGTTCTAAGACCCTATTATAGCTCATTCTTTGAAATCCCTATTCCCTACGACAATGCTCAAATAAAAAAATTCCTTAGAATGTGTACAAAAAGACCACTACAACATCTATTAAATCACACACCTAAAAAAACCCTCAAAATGTGTTCAAAAAGACTACTACAACATCTATTAAAATCACACGCCTAAAAACCCTCAGAATGTGTTCAAAAAGACCACTACAACATCTATTGAAATCACACACCTAAAAAAGCTAACAAAATGTACAAGCTTCCAAAAAGCTTTCTCCCATCAAAAGCCTATGAATTAATTTTTTAAAAAGTATATCTCTCATATGTATATAGATACACCCTCCTTAATTATTATAATAATTATTAATATTATTATCTTATGAGCTAGCCCTGATATTTATGTAAGTATACATATATACAAAAAAAAAATAGAATTTATATGAAAGAGATTTACACTACTTATTAGTTCTTGCCTGTGGTAGGAATACTTACACAACCATTCAGTGCAATTAAAAACCAATAGCTTTTTTGAGTAGCCAATTCAATTAACATATTTTTGTCATGTTTCAAATATTTTATAAAGTTCTAACTTTTTTTTATATTATTCAAAATATAAAATTACTATTTATCTAGGAGTTCATTAGTTAATGTGGAAAATAGTAGGGAGAAAAATAATTATTCCCAAACAAAAATTATAGAAATTTTCAAACCACGCCATGACTAACATTATAATAATAATAATAATAATAATTAGGGAGCCTATAAAATGTTTTACACTAAAAATATTGAAGAAGGAAGAGCAGATGAAGCAGAGATGAACCTAACCTTAGCTCTTCTTAAACAATGTGTAGCATTTGTTAGTGGCCAATGCTGCTAGAGGTCCCTGTTGCCAATTGATTATTCTGTAGCCATGGTCTTCTTGTCGACATAGTGCTAGTAAATTGAAGTCTTTTTTCCTCAATAGGTAGCATCAAGTGCAAGTGAAATGAAGCCCTCTATTGCATAGCACGTACATTAACCATTGAATCGACAAAAACTTATGTATATCTTGGTTTTGTGCAGTTAATTTAAAATTTGAAAATACAAATAGGACTCAAAACCCACTCAGTTGTGGATGAACAACTACTTCCATCAGTATTCTCAACTTAAGGTGGAGATACTTTGTTAGGCAACTACTTTCAGTGGTTGTGGATGTAAACATGGGTTCTATGACTATGCAGAAAATTTACAGGCCAAATTGGAAACAACCCTTCAAATGAGCGGTCTGCATAAAGCACCCAATTTAGAACAAGCATAGGCTAAAAAATAGTCATTAATCCTTGCCAACACCAAAAAGCTCTCTCATATTTGGTATGTATTTAATAGTTCAAACATTAAACTAGACCAAGATTTCTCTGCTGGCTCAATGCACCATTTAAAAGCTTATAAAACCATCTGGACTTGAAAGAAAGTCTGTGCAAAAATAGTGTGTACCCCTTGAAACCACAAAAATTCTATCCAAAAACACCATCAATTACACCCTACTTGAACATTGTAACCCTTATTGCATTTGAGTAGCACAATTTGTGGCACCAATTTGTTTGGTAGGACTTCCTATTAGCACTAAGTTGTAGCACAAAAGTAACCCCATAGCCCATCTGTGTTGCACACCCATTCCATGGCATTCATATATTTATTTAGTATATCATCTGACCCTAATCCACATGCCATGTAAACATGTATATACTAATGTATAAATACCAAATAGCCCTCTGCCCATATCTTCACTCCCTTCATGTAGTGCCTGCCCCTAGTTCACATTCTATTATCATTGTCAAATTCTTTTAAGCTAATTTTATGCATTGATTAGTTTTAGAGATACTAGATTTACATTATTATGATATTATTTCATGACTTTGATTACAAATGCATCGGTTATTATTGCTTAGTTGATTTCATTCATGTGTTGTTAATGGTATTTGATGATCCTAGTTAGTAAATGTGGTTTCTTTCATAAAAATGTTAACATGATGTCTTTAATGATGATTATGTTGTATTGATAGAGATGCATTATTATATGTACATATTTGATCTTAGATTTGTGATTATTATACTTACCCCATACTTGCATGTGTATGGTGTGTGTGTTTATTTTATCTTTCTGTCTAACGTGTTTGATGTGGTTAAGGGAGGGAGTCGTAGTCACCTGCTAGTCGGGATCTACACGATGAACCACTCTCCGCCATTGTCTATTTAGTTTAGATATATTATATACATGTACATGCTCGTCTTTTATGCAGGATGTAGGTACCGGGCATCGACTTCCCTGAATTGCCAGGATGAGCGCGCCCTATTACAAATACTCAAATGGTGAGAATGGGAAGATAATGATCAGGTCCAATCCTAGCCTTAATCCTATAATACTTGTCCTGCAAGGAGGACTCGTAACAGACTGTCTACCCTTTTTAAAACCCGTGAGTATTTTTGTGTGTATGTTGTTTTGTGAGTGTTTGATGTATTTTCTATTAATTAAGTCTAATTAATAGATTAAATTAATAATTTAATTTAATGAAAAATTATTATGATATTATGAATATTTAATTATATTTAATTAATTGAGAAATTAATTAAATATAAAGAATTGAATTGGAAGATAAAAGTTTTAAGATTAAATTTAGAACGTAATAATATTTATTAATTTAATAATAATATATTTAGAGTTCATTTTTAAATAAATGCTAAATATTATTGTTATTTAAGTTAATAAATATTTATCAAATTAAAACGTTCAAAAATATATTAAAAAGAAAAAAAGATATTAATTTATGGAAAAGATTTAAGTTCGCATGAATGAGTTTTAAATATAAGAGATTAATTTAAAAGATAAAAACATGTGAACTTGAATAAAAGTATTTTAATAAAGTACGCATGAGATTAAAATTATAAATTAACTTTAAAAGCAAAGTCAAAGTGGAAAGTTAAATAAAGTAATTTAACAATTCACTTAAAGTGCATGAAGGATTAATAAAAGAATATCTTAATTAAAAAGGGAAATTAATTGTGCATGAATGAATTAATTAAATAAAGTAATTATTATTTTAGAGTTGTGGGGACAGAAGCCCTAAAAGGTAATTAGATTCTATATTAGAGGGTTTTTGGGTCATTATTGCACACACAGGTTTTTAGGGAACACACTTTTGG
Organism: Cupressus sempervirens; assembly: GCA_028749045.1. NCBI lineage: Eukaryota > Viridiplantae > Streptophyta > Pinopsida > Cupressales > Cupressaceae > Cupressus > Cupressus sempervirens. The sequence goes on from CM053789.1 coordinate 625,330,235, forward strand.
AAAGGGGAGCAAAGAAATCTTTGGAAGCTTGGAAGGGTTCGGATTAGCAAGGGTTTCACCAGATTGTTAGCATCAGATCAAGGTAGGGTTTGTGAACCATTCTAGAAACACTTTCGGATCTTTGTCTTCTTCGTGCTTGTTGGAAATTGCTTTCTCAAATTTTATTGAATGAATCTTGCTACCTTTCTTCTGAATCTTTTGCGATTTGATTTCTTCTAGGAATCGGGATTGAAAAACTATTTAGAAAACCTTGTTTTACTTCTGAAAGAAATTTAGTATTAAATTGAAATTTGGGTTTTGAATTAAAATGGAATTAAGAAATTTAAATTTGGAAGGGGTTTGTTTTTGGAAATGAAAATCTTAGGATTGAAGATTCGAAGGGTTCAATTTATTTTTTTCCTATCAGTTTAATATCGTAAATGTTATTAAAATATGTATATATTAAAATAATATTGTTATGAAGTTCGTTGAGAAAAATATTATAAAATAAAGAATATAGAATTATAATACAATTCTTAAAATTTTCATATATAATAATTTATCTAAATTTATTAGAAGGGTTGTTCTTCTAATAAACAAAATTATTGAAATTTGACTTAGTTAAAAAATATATATATATATATATATATATATATATAATAATAATAATAATAATAATAATAATAATTTTAAAAAAAAATTAAAAAATAAAAATAAAATAATAATAATAATAATAATAATAATAATAAAATAAAAAAAAAATTTAAAAAAAAAAAAAAAAATTAATTTAAAAAAAAATTTAATTAAAAAAAAAAAAAAAAAAAAAATTAATTTAAAAAAAAACAAAAATTGAAACCTTACATTAATTCAACAATATATTATCAATCAAATCCAATTGTGAGACTATGATGTTTTCTATGTACTGTCTATATTTCTTTTTGGATTTTGGTGTTGTTTAGATGTTGACTAGTCTAGGATGTACACCCGAGGTTTTGTAAGATTTCTTGGATACTATTATGTGGCTAGATGTTATGATGATTCTTGTGATTCAAATTGGAGTTTATACTTATGAGATTTGTTTTGTGAGCATTTATGTATATTTGGATTTAGTTTGATCCATCTTGGAACCAAGTTTGATCTTTATGGGTGTTGTGGTATGGGACACAACTGTGTTTTTATGTGCTTAGGAGAGGTTGTCTAGGTATGTGACTTGGGAGTGGCTTGCAATAGGGGTCCGGGACCCAAAGTGGTCAGTACCAGGGTAACCTAATGCAAGTTATGTAATAAGTGATAATCTGGTAAGTAAAATTTATGGGGGGGGAAAACACACTAAAAAGATAAGTTAGAGATATTTGATCTACCCATGCCTTGAGTGCTTGTATAGACTAAGGATGGGAATGAGATGAGTGCCTCGTCTTCTTGAGAGGGCTTTCTAGTTTCCATATGTGTGATGTTGAGGGTCTGGGGTTCATAGTAACCAGTCCAGGGTAACTCAACGCTTGAGGGTCCGGGGTCTATTAAGAGATCAGTCCAGGGTAACTCAAGCAGCCATGTGATGACACTCCCTAGTATGTAGCCTGAGTCTCCTCTGTAGATTTGTGTACCTCTGGTGGTGTACTATTGTTGGATATGTTTATTGTGGTTACTTACTTTCATTGATGATGATTGGTGATTCATGATGATGTACTTTTGACATGTGGCTTTTGACTTGAGATGATTATCTTTCGTTGACTTTATCTTATGACCTTGGTATTTGGTTTATACTTGGTTCATATATGATGTTTGGTTATGTGGTGTCGATATTGGATTGAGTGTTCTTACTTTTGGATTATTTTATCTTCTTGAGTAGTATGTGTTTCCTATGAGGTAGTTTTGGCTATTAGGGGTACCTTTCCTAGGAATGTTTTAGGTTTGATAGCCGTATGTGGATCGTTCATTATCTTCCCTGCACGGTGGGAGTGGAAGCCTGACTAGGTAACCACGCGGTCGGGAGGTAGTGCCTTCTTACCATTTGGGTTCCCCTTCACATTGCCAGCTGTTGGATGTTCGGTGTAGAAGATGTACCTTTATCATTCTTATTTCTTATCTCAGAGACTTCTTTTTCGATGATGTATATATGTTATCATATATCCTGGTGTATTGTATCTATTTTCACATACCCTGCGACATGTGCAGTGGATGTTATTGATTGGATGTACCTTCATTGTATTGTTTATACTTATGCATTTGCTTGTGCGACTATGTATCTGTTATTCCTTTATGATCTTGAGACATTGTACTTGAAACTTAAACTAATTAATTTAAGATTATTAAATGTGACTCAACGTAAAGGAACCTTTGAGGAATTGAAACTATAACTGTAATTGCAAATGTGTATTTGTTGTGTATGTTCATATTGCTTCTGCATTAATGTTATCTTGATGTTGTTTAAACTTCAAAAAAAAAAAATAGTTCAGTAAACATTGTAACATTTTAGGTTTATTTCTCTTGGGTTCCCGAGCGGGGCGTTACACTTCAATTCCAACTATTGTTTGTGATCCAGTCTCTCAGCATCTTATACAACATTTCATGAAACAAGTAGAATATTCTCATTTTGATGGACAAGTCAATGGATTTGGCTGCATAGGATTATAATTGTCTCCTAAAATCATTGTTCATCCACTTTCACAAGCAAGTATTCCCACCTCCATAGTGTCCAAATCCAAAATTTATGTCTGAATCTCAATACTATACTCATGCAACACGCCAAGGATTTGAGAACTATTTCTACATAAATTCACCCACTAAAAAATAAAAAATCCATATCCTCTTCTGTAAAATAGTTTTCTTGGGTCAATAGCCTCGTGCACTCCTTCATTATATTCATTATTTTGATCTTCAAATGCCTCCCCTAGATTTTTTTCAATCACTATTTCCAGCACCACATTTCATCTGTAGGTGTCAATCAGTATGTCCATCGTAACAAATCCATATACACTTGTATGAAATCAGACATTCCAAATTTAAAAAATCATGCATTGGTAAAATCTTCTTTAATAGAGCATATGGACACTTCATTACCAAATGAATATTGTTAAAAAAAATCAATTTTTTAAAATTTTCATACTATACATGGTTTAATATTTTAAATTTTCTATAATATATAAAATAATATTATTGTTTAACTTTTATTTAAAGACTATATTGAAGATAAATAATAGTAACATGTAAACAAAAGCGTGTTTAAAAAATATATTTATTAAACTATAATTAAATATTTTTTAGTATTTATTAATCTAATGTATTTTTAGAAAAGATTAGAAAAGAAGAATGAAATGTTTATCATATATTATAATTTTATAGAAAATTACAATTACATTTATAAAAAGAAATAGAAAGTCACTATTTGAAATATTTTAAGTATAACATTAAATTATTTAGAATTTTTAAACTCATATGAAATGTATTAATGAGAAATAGGTATTACTTTTTATAATGCATTTATATTTTATTTAAAAAAATTAAGAATCTATGGAGCTTTTTAATAAACATTTTGTGAGGCATTGTGAGAGTTTTTTTTTGCTACAATCTTCATTTATTTCTAAACAAAAAATTTAAAAGATTTTTCTTATCTTTTATTACATCTATTGCATCTTTGAATTTTTACATTTTTTTATGCTGTACAATAACATATATATTAAAAATGGTTGAAAAGTAGAGTTCTTGCATAATGACATATATATTAAAAATTAATTGAATAGATATTGTAAAAAAAATTAATAAAAAATATCATTTATTTGTCTTCTTAAAATAGTATGAGAAAACAATCATTGTTTCATTCATAGACCCAACAAACATCAACAATGCCTACTCTAAACTATCATTTTCAAGATATACTAACAATAATAAAGATAAAATCAATTTCATACATCAAACTATCCATGCAACATTGTTCTATATTTATTGCACTTGCCATCGGCAAATACTATTGCATTCACTTCACAAATTAGTCAATTAGTTCTCACCAATTAGATGACATTATTTTTGTTGGCTTTTGTAGAAAATAATAGTTTTTGTAATGTTCAAATTTTTATGTTTTATCTGTTTTAATAAAAACACTATTTATTTAAAATCTCATTGATCTAAAATATTTTGTGTTATAGGACTCCTTTTTTCGGGCTTCCTCCATATTCCATTTTCTTTGCCTATTGTTATGGATATGCAAATATTGACATCTTTCAAAATTTTAGTTTCAACTATGAAAAACAATATAAAATTGATTTTGTAAAAATCATATGTTTTAATCACAAAATAATTTAATTGAGAAGGCTAGTGTAATATAGTGCTGCTCTTAACTAATCATAAATAAATAAAACTAAAACACAATAAGAATGACCTTTTATCATTTATCATATTTTTATATCTAAATGAAGTATATTTGAAATATGTTGATTATTAATTTGTGTAGTATATAATACAATGTTATGAACTATATTATTTTAACAAGTTATTAAATATTAGTAAACTAATGTAGGTTTATTCCTTGCCAATATTAAAAACTTCTTTCAACATTTTAAAGGTGTAATTTCTTATGACTATACTACGATTTTAAGCCAAGTAAGAAAAGTTTTACATTTATCTTTCAATAGTAACTACTACGAATATGAACTTACAATTACTTTTATTCATGATTCTATATGGATGCATAGGGTAATCTTTGTTAGTCATTGCCTTATATAAGGTAGGGAACTAATGCTTTCATCAGCCCCCTCTATTAATTTGCAAAGTAAAAATAATATGATGATACTAAAGTTTGGAAAACTTTATTTTTAAATTTAATTTCTGTACAATAATTTATTTTTTAAATTCTAGAACTTTCTATTTTCTATTTCTATCTCCTTTAGAAGAATGAAAGTCCATAACTTTCCTACTATTTCATTGATTATGCTCCTATGCAGACTATTGTTCCTAGAAGAAATCCTAATCCTACTGTCTTAGGAAATCATCCATGCTTATCCCATGTAATCTATGCAAGGAAATATGTGCTTAGTTCCTGGAACTCACTCTATAGAAAAACACCATATAGCTCTCACATTATAGAAAATAGTGGCAGAGAATGAAACTGTAGTAATAATAGAACAGTTGTGAACATCATTATTAACTGTATTGGAGGCACTAGGCTAAACCAAAGCACCATAGATTTGTATCTAAAATTGGTTTTTTGCCAGCGGTAGCAGTTGTCCCGCCCACAAGACACGTGTAGTTTGATCTTCTTTGCGAGTACAAGTATAGGGCAGTTATTTGTCTCTTGTCGGGCTATCGACACTGCTTTTATGTAGGATGTGTAGATGCGTGGCTCAAGATGAATCCATCTTGTCCCATCTATAGAGCCTCTTCTCTATTACCATCTTCTTCAATTAGTTCTCTCCTCGTGCCACTCTCTAATCTTATTCATCTTGCAAGATATTCTAACAATGGACATTGACGGAGGTGAGTGTGATTCTTGCTTTTCATTTTCTGTTTTGTTGGCCCAGACTATTACAGTCCTCCTGTGACTGCTATTATGTAGAAGTTTGCTGAAGCAGCAATGAATAATAATATCACCCTCTTTTCATCCCTCTCCTACGTGTTTCAATAGTCTGTCTAAAATAATTTGGGCATGTCAGTATTGAAATAAATGGCCAACTAAATTTCTTAAATCTTTATGCAGCAGCAAGCATTTAATCACTCTAATATACAATTCAAATCTAATTGCTCAAAATGTCCAATATCCCAATTGTTTTGCAAATACAAGCATCAAAACTGACCTCTCTAGGCATATAGCTCTCTGACTTCTCCAGTCTAACATTTGCTACAATCATTCTCCATTTTCAAAGCTCTAATATACTACTACTCAAACTATGTAATTTCCTCAAATTTTGGTATATAGAAGAAAGATGAAGTATATAGGGATAGGGATAGGCATTTAAAAGCATTTCTATTACTGATTGCAGCTATATTCTTTCTTTATTATCTATCAAAAAATTATCATCACTAGGACAGATCGAATTCAGAAGGATTGGAGACAGGGTTCCATTTAATAGCAGGGATATGAATAAATAGAGATTAGAGTAAATGTTTTAGAATTTGATATGACGTGAGTTAAAACATTCTTCTAGTGCATTCTAATCAACATAAGTCCTTATCTCCATCTGTCGAGGAAACTTTTTTTTAAGAAAATAAAGTTTGCCACATTGATGTCAATGAAGGAGTTCATACAAACTAAATAAAAGATTTGGCAATTTGATAATGAATTAGGATATTAAACATTTACCTAGTTGGATGGTTACATAGAAGATTTAGTCGTTCCAAACTTCTGATAATAGTTGGCAAACACATGCCATTCAAATTAAGACTTCAAATCAAACTAAGCAGGAATAATATGTTTTGATGAGTCAGCCATTATATTAATTAATAAATAGCAGCATTGTTCAAGATCACAAATTTATATGAATAATTAGTTAAAATATTAGTTATATGAGTAATGAAAACATTTTTAAGTTGTACTACTTCATGTTCCTGTTATTTTAAAAAAATTAATTCAAATTTTATAAAGTAACTCATATTGATTTCTTCAATTATTAAATTAGAGACGTAATATGTATTTTTTATTTTTTAAATTATTTTATGTTATAAATGTTTATGACATTTTGTACGAAAACATTTCTATTTTTATTATTTTTCATATTAACTTTGTATAGTTCATATAAACTATTTTTTCAATTACATTAGTATAATTTTTCTTCATGACTGTGATCTATATGTAAATTTTGAAAAATTGTAAATAATGGAATCAAAAAGTAATTATCTATAGATCTATGTATACACGCGCACACACACACACACACACACACACACAAATTATATATAAATGTTCTTATATTTTCTTTTATATTCTAAATTGTTTCCATGTATCCAAGCTATTTTTAAAAATATTTTTATATTTATTATTTTAAAAGTAATCGTATATATAAACTTTTAATTTCCATATTTATATGTTTATCTAAATTTATTTTTTATAATAAATCTCATATCTAAAAAACAATTATCTTCTATGCAATCTTTAGATATTTTTTAAAGTCACATTGTTATCATTGCAATATTTATCTTTCATTTGACTAACATTGATTTGGAACGAGCTTATTGATGGGCACATGGGCACATAAGTTGCTAAGTATCTTATCTTTTGATGCATTTTACGTGCAAGGCTTATGATACGAAGAGCTTCTTTCTAGGCTTTCATTCACAATCATATAAACAAATGATGATTGGTAAATGCCTCATATTCATCTTTTAAACATTCCTCCATACACATGCATAGTGTGTTCAAATATGCAAGAATACATTTGTTTTTTTAAGAATATGTATAGACTCAATATAAAAAATAAATATTTGGCAATTATTGATATAGATTTCAAAAACCTGTATTTGAATTTTATTTTTTGAGTTGTTGATTCAAGTTTTTATCAATCCTTGTTTATAAATGTTTTGGTGAAAACTTTAGTAACCTTTCTTATCTTTTCTATGTAGTCCCTCTACTTTAATCATAGGTTATTCCTATTCTCAATTTTTAACAAAAGGTAGGGACTCTAGCTCCACCAGAGCTCTTGTTAAATTATGTTTTTGTCATAATAATAAAATGAGATTTTTCTCTCAAAGATAAAACATTCTTTATTGAATTATTTTTTAATTGTCTAATTATTTATTATTTATTATTGAATTATCTTGTATTTTTTGGACAACTATTGTTTAAATTATATTTATTACAATACACTATAAAGGAAAGTACATGCCACTAGGTGGCAATTGTTAGTCCCTGCCATAAGGCAGGATACTAAAGTTTTCACCTCCACTTTTTACATTAGTTCGTTTTTCAAAAATCTAATATGTTTTGCAAAACCTATAGTTTGGAGCAATTTCTCTATTAAAATGAAATTTTAGTTTTTAATTTATTTTTTTACTATTGGTTCTTTCTAATTTTCCTAGTAGTCTTTTAAATTTATAATGTGAAATATTGTGAAAAAATTATAGCTACCATCCGGCCTCTTGCATGCTTGTCCATGTGTCTTTACATATTCATTCATGGAGCAAATGTGGACACTAAGCATAAAACATGTAGTCCGTGTTGATATGAAGAAGGCAATTGACATGAAGCAAGAAGCATGTAGCTACTATTGACATTAAGAGTGTGCTTGTAGACTTGGTTACACATTTTTTTCTTTTTGAACGCTTGGAGATCCTCCATATCTTTTCAAATGCTCGAATGTCAATACACTTGCATCTCCCATTCTAAGAAGAAAAAAAAAGGAGACTATTTATTTGTATTCAACATTACATTGTGAAGGGTATTGAGTGAATTCAAGTTTTCAATTGAGTTTAAGGACAAAGATTCATAACAAAGAGTCACATTTTACTTTCATTTTCATTATATTATTTTAGTTAATTGTTTAAAATTTTGGTTAAGTTAGGGTTTTGAATTATTGCTCAAGTTATATAGTTAATGTTGTTAGGGTTTTAATTTTATTCTAAGCATGATAGATTTCATTCATTGTTTTAGGAATGAGGTTTAGAGTTATATATTTTACTATCTAATTTTCAATGTAAGGTTTCATGACATTTCTGTACAATTTAACAAAATCTCTATACATATTATAGCAATCATTCATAGCATATAGTAGTATTACAAATATCATTTGAATGGAAAGTATTTTGAAATTCTTGATATGTAGTTATCCACTTTCTTACTCCTTTTTCTACTCTACTGTACTTTTACTAGTCATAATTTCGACTAACAAGACACTAGATTATTACTGGATTATTAAACATCCATTTTACCTGTAGCTTTCTAGGTTCTACATCTAGAAATGCCAAAACCAACAACAATTTTGGTAGCAATTTATGTGGGGACGGATAAAAGTTGAAGGTCAAATTGATTTTTTTAAAAGTAACTATAGGATATTAGTGAAAATGAGTTGAAAGGAACATGAACTAGAACATAGGTTTCAAAATATTGTGTTTCTATTTCTTCCAAATAAAATGTGAGCATAATTAAAGTGATAAACTATGAACATATTATTGATCAGTGCCAACATTTGAGTTAATTCACTCCATGCTAAGTTGTATCAGAAGGTGTTATGAGATGTATGAGCCAGTGGAATTGTTCGAAGGCATTTCAACTAATCACCATTTAGCCTTTATGGGCATCTAAAGCCTCTTTCAGGTTTCCTAGGGGTACTAGGTAACTAGCACAATGACATATAGAATTCAAACCCTACTATAATTCTGTTGGTGGAATATCGGTGGGTATTTGTCACATATGAAATTGGAGGTGTTGAGTTAACATTGAGATATTCTTTAACTGATGGTTATTTTTCACATATAAATGTGGCTATCTGAATGAAAATTGTATCGTTCTCTGAATCAGAGTAGGCTGCTATGATGCCTACCATGATAGTGCAGAGGACCCATTCATTGGTACTCTCATAAAGGAGGCAAGATTGCAATGTTTAGTAACAATGATGGGAGAACAATGAATGCGCTATAGGTGGAGGGAATGACCTACCCATGTATTACAAGACATGAGTTCATGTACACGCATTTGGCCCTCTTAGATCGCATTTTGGGAATGCATGAATAGACTAAATCATTGTATTTTGTGCAATAATATCTACCATATTCCTCCATGTCTTAGAGTTTTTGTTTTAGCTTTAAATTTTAAATTTTTTTATGGTGGAATTATTAGATAACATATGTAAATAAGATTTTTTCATGAGATTTAATTTTCCAAATCGAAGTATATTAAACAATATTTAATTTTAATTGCTTTGTAATTTTCTTAAACTTTCATTAAACTTAAATGAGATTTTTTGATATTATATAATTTTTATTTTAAGTATTTTAAATAATATTTAATTTTTATTAGTTAGTTTTATATTTTAAGTTTTTAATTTTTTTTTTGTTAGATTTGAGTTTTTTTGTGTGTGTTTTTCAATCTTAAAAATTTATTAAAAAAAGTTAAGTTCAAATTTATAGTAATATTTATTTTATAAAATATGTAAATTAAAATATATATTTTTTGTGAATAATTTTATTAAAATGTTTGTACACGGGTGAAATTTGACTATTTTCATAATTTTGTTAAAGTTTTTAAATACAAATTTAATTTATTAATTTATCTGATTTTTGAAATCTTTGACAAATCAACATTTTATATTATTTTTATTTGTTTTTCACAATTATTATCAGGAATATCAAGTGAAAATTCTAGTATATATATTGAATTATAATTGATTCTAAATAATTTTTACTTATTATTGCAAGTAAATTAATTTCATTTCAAACTCATCTTGAAGTTTCTAATTTAGTATTGCTTCCACTTACACTCTTCCATTGTTCTAGCCAATACCTCCCTCAACACATATCTTAAACTTGTCTAAATTTGTATATATTTTTTTGAATTTTGATGAAGGAATATGAACAAAATTATAAAGTTATTATAATTAATTATAATTTATTGCATGAAAAGGAAGTATAAGAATTTTGAGGATATAAAATACACCAGTCCATTGTTCTAGCCCATATCTCCATCCACACCTATCTGTAAGGCCCACACTACTATCCTATTATAAACTGTAAGGAATGAATATGATTAGGAGTTAATTAGGTCATGATCGACATTTTTGTTATTAACACTGATTTATGAGATTCTATTAGAGACTAATGTAGATTTTGATTATTATAAGGTTGATACCCTATCTAATAACATTAGGTCGATAAGATAAGATCACATGAAAATGAGACTCAATATGTTCAAGCTAAGAACCTGGTCATGAGATTCAAGGTATGATCTACAAGGCAATTAGGAAAGATAAATTAACATTCACTCTGGTGAGAACAACAATGAATGTAGGTTATAATGACAACACGACATATGGTTACATTCGAAAATTGGTTTTAAATTATTATGACATAATTATGGAAACATTCTAACAGTCTGAGGAATTAACCCTAGAAACTCACACACAAACCCCTCGTAATGTGATAAAGGGATATTGCTAGGAATGTCACTATGTTTAACTTGATTGTAAGGATACTAGTTAACAAGTCTGCATTTTAGTGATTTTCACTTAGGACATATATACAGAGATCCATTTTATATGTTTTAATGATTTAGTAGATACGACTTCAGTGTTTCATGATTATAAGTATGGTCAGTGTTTAGAACGGTAATTTTGTTATGATAAGAAAGATACATGTTGATATTGCATTGTTTTGAATATTTTGTGGAAATGATTAGAAAGGGGAATCAATTGTGTGTGTTAATGTGATAATGGATTATTCTGCACGTATTTCTATATTATTCCATCGGACTACTGACATTTAAGTTGAGTGTGCAGGAAACTTGAACCATGGAAATTATTTGGGGAAACAAGGTTCAAACCTATGTGAACACAGTAAAACCAAGGTGAATCTCTGGAAGATTCAAAACCTCATTATATTGTGTTTATTTCGTAATGTGATTGCACATGGGTGTTATAAGTTTAAAGATCATGATTAATTAGTGACATGTCATCGTGATGTGTAAAGTTTTTTTTTTGTGTGTGTGTGTGTCATTTGACACTTGTGTTGTCTATGTGTAAATGACATGTCGTATAGGATTTTTGGGCATGAAGTCACTTAACCTAAACTTAATCCCATTATGAAATTAAGTTAACCCACCTTGGAGAGTGTTAGGATGAGTCACCTTCATGATGGAATTCAAATTTAATTTGATAGGAACAGGAACTTTAGAGAGCCTAAAAGAGGTTCCCAAGTGTTATTTTGGTGAAAATAAGTCACTCGCATGGTAGTAGTATAGGTTGGGGGTCTAAATATAACCATAAGTTGGCCTAGGGGACTTAGGAGACCCTCTAAACTAGTCATTTTCAAGCCAATTTGAAAATCAGTGTCACATGACTTCTGTCCTCATCCCTCCACTTGGGTAAGTTCCTATTGGTAGAAAGGTACAAGGGTGTAAGAGGGGTAGGTGAGGATGGAAGTGGAGGTCTTTTTAGGGAGCTTGTGCCAAACTTAGTGGTTGTTCACCCACTCTCTAATTGTAGAGACAGATAGGGTTTTGGAAGAAGAAGTTTGGAAGCCAAGGAAGGAATGATCTTCATCACCATTTCATAACCATAGCTTGGAATGAGGTTAGTGCTTCATGCCATGTTTTCTCTCATAACATGAAAGGTTGAAAGATGGAAATTGTAAGTGTTCTTGTAAGATTTACGTATTGTATATGGCGTAGGTTGTAAATGTTTGGGTATGTGAGTGTGCATGTTGAATCCATTTGCATTTGGTTTGTTTTCTTGAATTTTTGATTTGGATTGAATGTTGTAATGGGTGTGAAGACTTCACTAACCCTTGGGAGGGAAGAGAAACCTTGGGGTGAAGGGGTTAGTTGGGCTTTACATTGAAGTTGAGAAATCCTTCTCTTGGTAAGAGGATAGTTTCATGGAGTATGGGCTCCATTGAAAGCCATATGTTTTTCTATTGTTATATGGGAGGTATGAGTGAGGATATTATGGATAGCCTTGTTGAGGTATCTAATTATTGATAGTCTTGAATGACATGTGTTTCTTGGAAGCCTTGTTGGGTATATTGCAATTGTAAGATTGTTAAGGCATAAGGATATGGCATTCTCCTCTATGGAGAGCCCACCTTCACCCAATGTTTTTGATTCCACTTGTGAATCATTGTGTAAACCTTGGTTGGGGCTGTAAATGTGTTGTAAAAATGTTGTATTCATGTTTGTTCTTGTCTTGTGATGTTGTTTGGATGTATCCTATTTGAGCCTTGTTTCCCCTAGCTCGGTGGGTGGCTTCATAGAAGCCTAGGATGGGAGGTGAGCCTCCATGGTTCCTAGTTGTGTGTCATGTGCAGGTTTTGTGGAGAGGCATACCATGAAGGCATTAGGGTTTTACCCTTGATAAAGTGGAAAAGATTTAAGAGTGTAAAAAGGGATTAATGTATTTGTCATCTTAAATGTGTGGTGATTCTAAAGTCTCCATTGTTATTTTAATATGATGTAGAATGAAAATTTCAAGTTATATTATATATTGATGATAGAGTAAGGATATTATTGAGAAGTTGTATATATATATTTTTTGCGAGATATTATTCACTGTAAAATTTGATGTATTAGAAAGGAATCATGTATTAGAACTTTCTCCTCATGACATTTGTAACTTATTTGGTAGATAGATTTCATAAATGATAACTGTAAAAAAAAAACATTATGAGTAGAGTCGGACAATTCTGAATATATATGTTTCATTGCAAATTTATATGCCATGCATTTCATAACTTGGAAGAAGATCACCATGTTTGATAGTTAGTTGTATATACATAATTATTTACTCATTGGTTCTAAAAGTTCATACAAACTTTCTAGGAAGACAATACATCCTATCAACAAATATATTCACTTAAATTTTAGGATAGGATAAACAAACACAAAAAAAGAATTAGTTTGAGAAAAGTATACACTTAGACCAAATTTTGATAGTCTTGTTGTAAGTGTGCATTTCACCTCTCTAGAAATTGTACGGGGAAGGAAATTAATTCCTTCCCCAAGATTACAAACCATTAAAATAATAAGAGGAATATTCTTAGAACCTTGTGACACTATCCTAGAAAACATACTATATATATAGACTCACTAACTAGGACTATATTTTTCAAGGACTCCAGCCATCTATCTTGTTATACTAGAAGTACTCTATGAATACCCCCACAAAGTAATAATAGGATCCCAATTTTTTTTTAAAATAATAATATTAAAATCAAATTTGAATTGACTTCTCATAATTCGCATGATACTTACCTTGTATCACATGTGTACTTAACTAACAAAAAATAATAATAAAAGACTAGGGAGACTTCCCAAGGCCGACCACCTTGGGAGCCTCCCCATCACACCCTCCATCCAATCATGTGGGAAACTAGGCATCAAGGGCTGCCTTGTGGTTTGTTTTAGACAAGAGGTGCTTGCTTTTAAAAAGAACCAAGTTTTACCCTTTAACCCAATCATTATTCAACCCCAAGTACAAACAAATTTGCAACAAGGTGTCATTTAAGCCCATGTCACGTGGACCTAGGAAGGAGGTGGGATGTTAGTGGGGAGCTTGAAAAATGAGATTTAGGCACTAGATCTAGGGAGGGGAGAGAAAGAAATAGTATGGTGTTAGGTAGATTTAAGGGAAAAATATTTGTTTTAAGAAAATTAATTAGGGATGTCAACTTTGTCTTAGATTTAGAGCTTTTAGATTAGTTGGTGCATGAGTTAGAAATATATTAATGTAAGTTAGTCTAATTACAAGTTAGCTTGTGAATAAGTTAGAGACAAACTTCAAGGTTAGTAAGTGGTAAGTTTATAAATGTAGTATGCATTTATGTTCTTCTTAGAAATAATAATGAACTAAAGAATAAATATATTGGTTTAGAGAAAAAAAAGGGTTAAGATAGTATGAAGCCATTGTCAAGTAAGGTGGAAATATATTTTACTAATTAGGATTACTAAGATTTATTTAATAAATTATAAAGTAATACAATTATAGTGTTTAGACAATTGATTTATAAGATAAAATTTAGTGATTTGACCTAACTTATATATAGACACTAGTAAAGGGACATGTACATGTAAACTTAATAATAAAAAAAAACAAAACAAAACAAAATAACAAATCTAATGGATAATTAATATTTGGAGCCCAGTTGAAGTGTCTATTTAGTAAATTTCTAAAATGGTCAAGCGGAAAAAGAAAAAAAGATAATACATAAGAAGTTCATTAAGAGGATACCAATATACAATTTAACGAATATGAAAGATAAATTGAAGGGGGCGAAATGTATGTAGAAGAGCAATATGTTTGAATGCATCATCTCCACACTCGTAGACCCTAGAACCTTTGCTACTACATTAATACAAAAAATAAAATAAAAATTGATCATGTTTTTATCTTGTAAATTTAGGGCATGACAAAAATGGGTTTTTTAATAAGTTGGAGTAAAAGAAGTATGTCAGGGTATAGAAGTTTAAGTAATGAGATATGATGGGATTAGAGGGTTCATTGAATAGTCAGGAGGTTGGAATAGTAGATGGTTATGATGATACTTATATATGTAAATTTCGCATTGTAATCAGATTGTACATAGATATATTCGAGTAGAGTCCTAGTTCCTATATGTTGGACATTATATGTATACTCATAATTTGAGTAAGCTAGGTATATCTTCTTCTTAAGTCATCGAGTTTAAGTCATTTACTTTGTTCCACAATTTAGGACTATAATGTATGATCATAATAGGATAAGGATACAAACTTCATCTGATGAACAATGTAAAACAAAGGAACAACCAACCTATTACCAAGTTATAGATATGGTGAAATTAGTAAGTAGTGACATTATTGACAAATGAATGAACTTATCCTCATTAGGACAAATTCAAAAAGTACCATACGAGAATTACCCTGCCATCATAGTCATATCTAAGGAAAGCATTCGATTCTCCGGTGATGTAATTGGTAGGGATCCTTACCACCCAGTTTGATATAAGGAATAATTGTGGTTCTTAGAAGATGGTTGATCAATGACCGACGAGTCTTCAAAAAAACTTGATACTTGCACACTTAGTCGTAACAATCATACCTTTAAGATAACCTTAACCTAATGCCAGTAAGAACTTCTTAGCTGATTATCATTGTCATTGAAAATCTCTGATGTATAATTTAATTGTTCTCAACTTTTTTTTTTTTTTTGTAGTTGTGTTTATGTCGTGTAAGTTTGGGCATGACACTATCTTAACCTTGTCTCAATTTGTTTATATTTCTATGAATTTTGATGAAGGAATATGTACAAAATTATAAGGTTATTCTAATTAATTAGAAGTGCTTGCACCAAAAGGAAGTGCAAGAATTATGAGAATAGTAAAATATAATTTGAATAACATGAAATTCTAAATATAAATGAAAGTAAATTATTCAAAATCATATAAAATATATAAATAAATTTTACAATACATTTTTTTGTAGGACATAAGCTTCATACTTTTGGCACCAAGAAACACATAGCATTCACGTTAAACCACACATTTTAGAATTTTGTATTGAGTATTACGCCCTTTCTTCTCTAAATTTTGATTAAGCAACTCTTAATTTTGTTATGTTTGAATAATATAAAATATTGGCTTTTTAAAGAGATTTTTGTTGGACGTGCCTCTAACAAAATTGTTAACATGTTTCATAAGTTGTTTAAATTTTGACTTAACATTTTCTTTTTTGTAATTTGTAGGTCTAAATAGTTGTTTTGAAAAAGTGGCAAAATCAAATCCCACATGTACTTATTATTATTATTGTTATTTTTATTATTATTAAATATCGAGAGTTCAAAAGATCTTATACAAAGTCTATAGGGGGAGCATAGTCCTTATTTCAAATTTAAAGTTCATCTTTAATAGTTTTTTTCATGTTCTAATATTATATTTTATTAGTTTTTTTCCCTATAAAATTTAAATTTAAATTTTGAAATGTTGTCTCAATCACGCACTGTAAATGAGCTCAAAATGTTTGCCCTTCATTTTTCTACTCTAAATTTGTTTTAAGAAAAATATATTTAAACTTCCTCAAGTCTCAAAATGCAAATATATATTTTAACTTTAACAATAATATTATTTCTTAATTATTTTAACCTTTTTAAAAAGATACTAAAAAATCATCTCTAATCTAATCAAGATCTATTTAAATAGCTTTAAAAAACTAAAAGCAATTCAAAATTTGAAAACCAAATGCACTATCTTCTAGTGACAATAATTCTCCTTCTTTTCTCTTTTTAAAGAACATTCTAATCATTTTTCTCCCTATCCTTTTCATAATAGGCAGGGACTTGCGTTTGAATAAAGCAAGTTTAAAATCAAAAGCACTGTTCCATATGATATTATGCTAAGTGAAATGGGGGCTGCTCCTATTGAGGCACTTGCTATGGTTCGCCTTTTAAGCTATCTAAAACGAATCGAAAAAATGGAAGAGGCTAGATGGCCAAAAGTTGTCTTTAGTGATACACTATGTAAGTGAAAAAGGACATGGATGCAACAAAACATCAAATGGATTAGTAAATGGAATATTCAATTCAATATGTGCCTCACAAATAATAAAGAAATAAAGGTCTTTGTTATGGAAAAATTCTACAAGAGAAATTAGGGAAGTGAGATCGGGAGGAAGAAAATATATTATATAAATGAGTTCAACCCCACTTGTGATCAACTCTAAAAAGCATACATAGGAGCCAACATTTCTTGGAGGGCTAAAATTCTTATCACTCAGCTGAGAACCAACTCTCACCGACTTCATTGTGAGACCGGGTGTTGGAAGAGGCCAAAGGAGGCTTGGGAAAAGAGAATTTGCAGATTCTACAATTCTGAGAAAGTGGAAACTGAACAACACTTTATTTTAGAATGTGAGGCCTACAAGGACAATAGAGATAAATTTGCAGATACTATATGTGACATGTGACAGTTCTTAGCATAACCTATTCAATGAAGAGTACATTGAGCAATTGGGTGGGCTCATAATCATCCTACACAAGAAAGGAACGGAGCTACTTAAGTTTGCTTAAGTTGTTTTGCTGTCCCATAGACTATTTTTAGCCTCGTGGACGTTAAAATTTTATCTATCTATCTATCTTTTAAATGTTTTAAACTTTACATGTACAATTTGACTCATCTATTGTGATAACTTATAATTAAGATATTCAAAAGACCACGGATATTTATGTTAGTGGGATCTGTATGTATCAGACACAAGAAATCCACAGGCGCGTATTGGGTTGGCAATGACAGCTGAGATGTAGTGCACACATGTCGTTAAGGTAGTCTGCAATCTGGATTTAGAATAAATACTGTGCAAAGTGGGACCTGGAAGATTTAGTATGAGTTTGTCGGTGCAAGGAGGTGTGGGAATGTTTCAGCGAACATTTTACAGTTTCTAGAATGGAGGGACAGCAAGGGAAAATAGGCAATTCAATTCCGAAGAAAATAGAGAATTCAATTCCAAAGAAAATAGAGTACCCTAATCCACCCGACCCATATATTCCGGATGCTGCGACTCTGAGAGAGCAGTGGAAGTTTGCGGTGAGGCAGTACAGCAAGTGGTATTCTCATGCGTGGGGCACTGCCATTTTCGCTGGCGGTTCCTTGTTCGCACTCGGCTGGTACATCAAGGGTGGCAATCCCCTTGATAGGTCCACTACCGACGACAAATCCCCCGACAAACAACCTCGCTCTTCCACCTCCTGAGCTCTTCTCACTTCACGGTCAGTTGTTTTTAATCCTTTTCGTTTTAAACACTTTGTGGGCGCCTTCAATTATGATCCCCCTTGTACAATCTTGAAATTGGGATTTCTGTGATCGTTTTTTCTGTTCCTTGTATTGGTTACGGGCGTCATTTGTGTTGCGAGCAAAGATTAGATGACAAACAAGTGCCAAAGAAAAACATATCAAGATTCATCCTTGACCATTTTAACCTTACAGAACTAAAACATGATAGAAAGAGGATTCATAATTGAGCACCCTAGTTTTGTTCTTACTCCACAAAAGTTTTAAATCATTCTCAATATTTATAGTCTTCTACTTATAACTCTTAAGGTTTCAGGTTATATCATCAAATATGATGCGAGGTGTTTAAAACGGCCAAAGAAATGAGCACACTGTCATAATGTTTTTTAGTGTACTGACATGTCTTCACATAATTCGTTGTTTTTTAATTAATGAATAAATTACATTCAGTTAGGGTAGTCATTATCAGCAATTACGGGTAACAGCTTTACAGTAACAGCTATTTGTACATTATTGTCAAAATGTTGGGCATTAAATCAACAAGGGTGGGATATTAAATTAACAAGCTTGGACATTTAAAAAACTACTGGAAATGGATGCTTTCGCCCAATGAATAGCAATTGAGAGTACAAAGATGTTTTAGACATTTGTGATAGCATGGAAAACGGACTTAAAGAACTGCCATAACAAACATACAACCAAGTTGGGGAGAGAATTAAAATTACAAAAGTATTTTGAACTCCTCATTATATACATTATATATGGTGGACAATCACCAGAAAAGCCTACCAAAAGTAAAACAAATATTAATATATTTTCATAAAACATGTAAGCTAGCATTCTAGCAACAGTCGCCGGCATTGACAAGGGTTTCACCTGATACAGTGCCTTTTATGAATGCCATGGTCACAAGCAGTGCAATGAACTTTCAAAGCTCTGGCAATCTCTATTTTTAAATTTGTCCTATGCTATCTTTCATTATTGTGCCCCACCAGCTATCATAGAGAGGTGGGTGGTCCTATTTTCTATAGGGGGACATGTTATGAATATAATCTGGCCTCTACAATCTATAGGGGATTGACACTAGAGCTATCATAGACGGGTGGGGTTTGAGGTACCTACCCTCCTTGCAATGGTGGGGCATTGTGCCACAGGTGACCGCCATCTCTTCTTTCGAGTGGGATATGCTGAATGGTTGGTATCCACTGTTTTGTATAATTTTATGTTTGCATGGGAGGATCAATCAAAATCAAAATTTGTGCAGAGAACCCCAACAGATAGGAGGGGGTCCCTCTGGAGAGAAGGAGAGTCACACTCAGGGATGGATCGTTTCCAACATTCCTGTTTTCTTCCCCATGGAGTGGCAAGTGGTCCATTCATTTTTGGATGTTATCACTATCAAAGATGAATCGGGCTTGTTTAGAACTGCTTCATCTGATAGCATTTATCCCAGTTTTGTCTCTTCATTCTCTTTTAAGATGCCATTCAAAAATATTGATTGTGTAGGATACCAATAGACCATTTCTCTAGCAATCAAACCTGATACAATGTCTTAAATGTACAAGAGGTGAAAGGAGCTACTGCTAAATGTAGATCAATAATCTTTAATTTCTAAACAAGTCACTAGCATAATTGAAATAATATGATCTGAGGGTGAAATGACGTGTGATGGATCAATGCCAAAATCTTTGTCAGATTTTTAGTGAATAATAACTGGACAACTTTGCTAATTCATAGTAGTGCAGCTAATGGGTGAAGACGATTTGTGGGCCTTCCTATATCTCAAGATGCAATACATGGATGAATGGGGATGATATTGACATTGTGATCCAACTTGCATATTTTTGGAAAGTTTGATATGACATTTGTTGTTGGTGAGGCCTCAGCTGGCCAAAATGCACAAATAACAAATTTTTGAGCGAAGTTTATCTACTAAAAAGAATGTCTACATTGGAAGTTGAAAGAGACTTAGAGAAGCTGTGATTGGAATATAATTGCAACAATGGAATGAGGAGAAGAGATTGCCACAAATGTACATGTTATGCACTTGCTTGTATTTGCATACAAACTATGTTGAGGAAACTTCTAAGGGATGTTAGTTTCTTAGAGGAAAGATGTGTATGATATTTAATAATATACAAGGGCCCAGTGACCGTTTAAAATTTATCTGAAAACTGGGCATTTTTGTTTTTTTCATTCTGTCCTGAGGGAAATGAGTGTGAGTTTCTGCTGTTGATGTATGAAGTGCTACTGAGATGCTGACTGGAACACCCACTTAGCTTGAGTAGACATGAACCCTTGATGGAGTGACACTTATTAGTTCTCATGCAGACATAAAGAAGAGAACCTTAGGCCAAAGGAAGCTGAAAATCTGAAATGTTGTCTTTAGAATGAGAGACAATAATCACGTTCTTGAAATGCACTGGCTTATAAAGTTTAAGTGACTTAGATCATATCATATATACCAAGCCAAGAAGGAAAATGCGACCTGAAATTTTATAAGGTTGATGCCAAATGTGCTGGGGCTTATTGTTCCTGATGTGAATTATATCTTTGTTTAATCCCAGAAGAGCCAAAATCAGTCACTAATCTTGAAATGTGGAGGAACTGTGTTCATCATATTGTTCGAGTCTTTAACAGTGCATCATGATCTTGGGCACAGAACGTATCCAAATGTAGCAAATGAAGAAATTTGATATTTCTCATTTTGTTGATGAGACCAAGGAGCAGCAGAGGGAGGTTTACCTGGATTTTGTAAGAAGCAAGATATTAATACTTATGCCAGACCTCAAATAGAAAGATGGATAGCTCTACACAAAGTATTCTGCTACAAATGTAGAGAAGTAGTTCACTTATTCTATTTTTAATAGATATGGAAACAATGAACCGAGTACTGGTCTACTACTTGAGCAACAACTCAAAAGCTTCTGCGATGCTTTCCAAAATTGCTGAAGAATAAAATGAGTCACAGAAAAGAACAAAAGTGAGTAGTAAGCCAAAACCAATTTGTACTTATGTAGAGCAATTGAGCAATTCATGAATCTGGCTATTTTGTAAAGAACACAAAGAAAAAACAAATATGTGGCAGCACTCTGCATTCTAGTTGGCGTTCTCCTAATAAGTTCCACGGATAGGTTTCAAGTCAGGGAGAAAACAGAAAGTGGCAAGTACAAACCAAGAACAAGAACTTTCAAGTTTTTCCTTTAGAAGGGCAATGATATTGTAAATGCTGCAAGATTGTAACATAACCTTCTAATAATAAAATTTAATACTAATCTATAATAAAATTGAAATTAAAAATAAATTAGTGATTAATATTATTAGCAAAATAACAAGAATAGTAAATATTTGAATAAAATATCTGTCATGAGCTATATTTGACAATATCTATATAAATTACTCCAATCCAATCAATCCATCATACTACTATCAATAAATATATAATTAACTAATTAATTCTAATTATTGACCAATACATATATTACTAGTACTAAATGATATTAATTGTAATCCATCTTAAAAATACGAATACATATTTTATTTGTCGAAATAATATAACTAGCAATATCTATTATCTATTATCTATTATCGGAACAATATAATCTATATTCAACATACTTTAAATGGTAAAGGTAATATTTGATTAACACTCTGATAGTAATCGCCCAAAACTATAGGGTTGTGTCCCATAACCATGACCCCTGATACATCATATATAAATATCCGTACTTGCAATATTGGATAGGGACACGGAAGGTAGGAAGACTCCAAAAAATGGAGTTGTAAAAATATATGTTACCATCGGACGAAGAAAACACAAACCATGAGATTGTCCATGTAGGCAATGGAAAACATAAGCCAGTCAGATGACATATCAGAAATATGGTTTTATGTTGTAGGAGATTGGTCAAAACACCACATGTCATCACTCAGGAAACACATATACATGACCCATCGAGTGCATATATAAATGTTATGGAGGAAACCTACAAATCAGGACATGACATATAACACTTGGAATATATTTTATAGGATTATTGACATTGCTATCTGATGTCATCAAGGGAGAATAAGGAAAGAGATCAATTAATAACAAGGGTGGCATGGAATATTTTGAGAGATATAAAGGAGTTTAAAAATGACAAAGTCATCCTTTCCATTGGCTCGAACCATTATTGGAAGGGGAGGTACAATCGATGAGGACTATCTATAAAGCACAGTTAAGAATGCGTACTCATGCTGCTACGTCAATCATAGACTAGTCATCCACTGAAGGAAGTCAGACGATGGAGGACAATGTAGACCACATAAACAAGTGGTAAGGAAAAGTGAAGGCCAATTCGCAAGTCACGTGAAAGGTCACCCTTGGCGCGATGATCATAGTGGAAGGATGACAAAGGGGGTAGGTTCCACAATCTAGGTATGAAATGTTGTTCAATATTTTTATGTAGTTATTAGTATAAGGTTGTAGTGAACAATTATATTTGGTTATTATTATCATTTGAACATATATTATGTTTATGTACTTATTATTATTAGTATAAGGTTATTATAAATAATAAATTTAAAATGATATTTTATTATTGAATAAAGATAGAAATGATTCTTATTTGAATAATATGAATATATTTTTCTTAATAATCTTGATACTTTGGATATTTGTGTTAGCCTATGGGGTTAACACCATGAAGATTGATGAGACTCCAAGCATGGAGGCATGTGAGATATTAAGATCTCCATTGTCCGCCATGGCCGAGAATCAATGTGCCAGAATATTCTGATGATGTCAACATATGCATATGTGATTGGCCTTGGATAGAGGATGTCTTGTCCAAGAAGAATCTTAAGGGGTGCGCTCCCGGGAAGACAGCGAGGTAGCTATGAGCTAGGAAGCCCAATTTGGAGACTTCCTTAAGATTGGGGTTAGGATAGATGGTAGAATAATATGTATTTAATCTTGTTATTGTTTACTTTTAACAATTATTTTGCAGGTATTACTTGTCCCTAACTAACCCTAGTAGTGGGGACTTTACAAAGATCTTGAATCTGCTGAAGTGACCACCGTATGATGTGCGGCTCCTGTTACTGTTAAGCGTCCGGTGATTGGGCCTCATCCTCTCTCCAGCCTTTAATATACTTGTAGTATATCAAGTACATTTTTGCATTTATTTCTTGATTTCCATGTCTTATTGCCATTGTTGTCACTGCAGAATGTTATTTTTCTGCTGTATATATTTTGCTTTAGAGAGTGATTCTGCTGCTGATGTTACTGTTTGGTAACTTTGTCTTCTAAATTTGAGTGTGCCTTCTAGCAGCTTTGATATTTTGTTAGCGGATGGATACATAAGCAGATTTTTGTTCTTCCATTGATATTTTCTACTATGTCTCAGAGGTCTGCTCCAATTTCTGCAGTTAAATTTTTGTTACCAGTTTTCCACTTTTCAAATTTCTGCTGTCATTGTGGGTTTAATATCTATTGTTAAAGCTCTATTGGCAATTTCCTAAACTCTGCTGTGAAATTGCTGATTCCATTCTAAATTTCAATTTTTTTCTTTCCTTCCTTTCATTTATCTAATGAATTGTAGCCCAAGGTCCACAATTGTGAAACAGTTTCTCATCGAAGAGCTTCACTACCAATGAGAAAAACAAATTATTTGTCAATTCCAATGAATGAAAGAGATGTTTCTGCCAATTAATGGCACAATGATGTACTCATAGTTACCAAGTTTGAAAAATTCAATTTGTTCGGAAGGTAAAATTATTAGAAAACAGGAGTTTTTGATATCAATTTAGTAGAATCTAAATAGGGACTAAATAGTCCAGATTGAATCAGAAAATACTGGTTGGCTATCTCACCCGTAGTTTTTATTAGCTAGGAAGGGGAATAGGAAGATGTAAACTGTTTTGATGTTGTATTCACTTATAGTTTTACAAAGACAAATTGCTATTTTAATTTTGCCTCGGACTACCAAACTACCATCCATCAACATTCCACATGGGTATGCCATTTTGTACCCAATTTGCATTTAAATATACCTAAACTCAGCTTGTTTATTTTGTTTACTCCTTTACTAACTCATTAGATGCATCTCCTCATGAATTTTGCAAAAAAGACAAAATGCATTTCTAATTAAATTGAAGCAATATTTTAAGTTGCCAAGTTTTTGTCGGGTTTTTTTATTGCCTTGGTGAGTTTTTGCTTTTGGTGAGTTTTTCAACTATTATAATCAACTGGGAAAACTATGTACTTGGATTCATGATTTTGTACTCAAGAGATGGTCTAATTTCACTGAGTCACAAATGATCATAATTATTATGGTCGATATGAACAGTAGAGCCATCACCTGGTTGCAATATCACATTTAGCTTTCAGAAGCTAAAGATAAAAAGTCTAATCTGACTGAGTCAAAATGATTATAATCAGCACGGTCCATATGAGCAGAAAAACCATCACGTGGCGGTGATCTTGCATTCAGTTTTCAGAAGCTAAAGATAAAGCAGAAATTAAGACATAGCAAGAGTTTAAAGCATTTCTAGGTACTATTTTATCCTCTTAGATACAAAGAGCAACTACTGGCAGTTTAAAGGCACTTTCACAAAAACCTAGGTTGTTTTGTCCACCACAATATTGAGAAATTCAATCAGCTCTCTATTAAGTTGGAAGCACCCAGACCCAATTCACTACTCTCATCAAATGTGGTTTAGATCTTTTCCTAAGTTGCTGATTCGGATGCAGATGCAGATGCGAGAATCGGGTGCACGGATGCAGGAATTTTTGTTTTTAGGAGTGTGTGCGCACTTCTTTGCACACACACACACACATATATATATGTATGTATGTATGTATATGCAAAGAAGTGCAAGAAATATACAAAATTAAATCATTTGATAGAATGATACTTCACCATTGATCAAGATATTTGATAGTTCACAAATATTCAAATTGAAATAACTAATAAGCCGTATTATATACGTCTATGTTCACAGTTCCAATGCAAATCATAAAATCATTACAATTACAAAATCAAAATTTAGTTCATCATTCGATGTTCATCAATCAAATTCAAAATTCAGTAATCAAATTTAGAATCATTATAATCTCCGTGTCTTCAAAATGCCAAAATGGAGACCAAATGAGAAGAGAGGCTAGCTGCAAACAAAATGAGATGAAAAATGGTTGAATGGCCTCTTTTAGGGCTGTTTTAGGGTTTAGAAGCTAAAAAAGCATAAAATAATATGTGCTTTACATGTTTATATGTTTATATCCTTGGCACGTGGATTCTCCCAGATGCATCGAGGTGCCTGCCTGAAGCTCACCTTGGGTACCCAGATGCGTGTGGATGTGTCTGTCGGTGCCTGCCCATATCAACATCTGCAGGCACCCGCACCCACATTCGTTGCTCCAGGAGAAGCATCGGTAACTAAGGCCTTTTCCATTGGTTCTGAGAAAACGATACAACACTTTAGCATCAATTCCATAGAGCGGCAAAAGAAGACTACTTATTAGGCCACATCTTAGAAGTATAGTATTTCCACCCTAGCAAGCATCTCAAACATTACCAACTCATGAGAAATGAAACTCTTCCTATGATGACTCCACCAAGTGTTCCACCAATGAGAATTCAATTTCTGTTTATTAAAATCATGGTGGACATTGTAGAGTGTCATGTTTTGAAATTAAAGAAGGTCAATGTCCATCTAGATAAAGTAGAAATCACTACCTGAAAATTCAAAGTATTTAATATTCAATAGTTGTGATTTTTAGTTTTTTTTTTATCAATAAACAGCCAAGACCTAGATTAATTATTATTATGTGTTGAAATTAATTATTATTAAGTGTTAAGCTTGGGTAGACTTGAACCCAAGACCTCCCACATGAGAGGCTCACAAATTACCGTTGTGTTGTAGGTTCTTGCCTAGTTGTAATTTTAGTTAATTCTAATGGGAAATAATCATTTTTCCAACAATCACAAATTAGTGTAGTTGATCTTTGATAATGGCTATTAAAGAACTTGATTTTACATATGTTAGTGGATGAACTTTTTCCCTAGTTTCAACTTTCAACATGTCCATGTCCATAATAGTTCAAATGGGACAAGACAAAGGGGTGAACATATGTCTAATTTCAACGTGTTCATGTCCATTCTAGTGTCAGGACAAAGGGGCAACTAACATTTGCCACATTGAAATACACGTACACGATAATTGTAAGGTTCCAAATTTCATGGGTTAGATAGAGATATCAGTTTGCAATATGCTCACAAAAAGTGGCAAGGGTTATGGAGGTTTGGCAGTTTTAATAAGGGAATCTTGGGAAAGAAACATACAACTAGAAAAGGAAGATCCAAACAACCAATATAGTGGGTCAAAAGTTTATTAGAGAATTCACAATCAATCTAGTAGGTACTTTGCTCCCCATGGCTCAAAATCTTATAAGAAGAGGAAACTAAACAAAGTGAACCCATATTCAACTTTGATAAAGAACATATTGACATATAGCACCACGGGGAAAATTATTTTAATAAGATACTTTAATGCAAGAATAGAAACGCAACATCCCCTTTATTTGGATATCAGAAATTAATTAAAATCTTAAATTTAAGTTGTCAAAATATAATAAATTTAATGACAACTCAATTTAATTATTTAACAAAGTATTAAAATGACTTTAGTGGTGAAGTTAGAAAATTAATTAAGTCATTTTATTATTATTTCCTAAAGTTCAAAGCAAGTCAAAAGGGAATATAGTGTTAAAGATTGTAGCTGCAATAGAGATCTTTATCTTTGAAAATATAGACGTTATTACCCTTATTGTCACCTTCAGCTGAAAAAGGACACTTATGTTTAAATTGTAATATTAAATGTAATGACATGTGTCATTTGACATGCATTAAGGCATGAAAATGCAAAGAGTTACTATTGTAATTGTAAGAGAGTCTCATTTTGGGAATTTGGAGAGACCTTCGATTGGAATGTGAAGTCTCTCTCCTTAAGTTATTTATATTGCATCAAGCGATAGGCATTATACACTTAAATCCTATTATCAATAAAATGATATTTTTTGTTGTGTGGTTGGGTTTTTCCCTTCATTCTAAAAGGGTTTTCCTAGGATATTTCTGGTGTTCTTTGTTTCAGTTTTGTCTCTTTCTTATTGCTGGTTATCTTCATTGATTTGTGGGCTCTAGTTTTAACATGGTATCAGAGCCAGGTTAAATAACGACATTTATAGGAGCTCCTCTTGTTCATGCTTTTGGTTGGCTCTGGTTGTTTATGATCCTTGAATCTTGTTGGGTTTTCAGTTGATATTAGATTTATTTTTGTTATGTTTTAGATTAAGGTAAAAGCAGGTTTTGAAGGGACCCGAAACCCTTAATAACAGAAAAAAGATATTCAACTAAGCCCACCAGGAGAACACACTCCTGAAAATAAAAAAAACAAACACAAAATCAGGTTTTACAGGGACTTGAAGCCACTGAATGTAGCCAGAAAATACGACCAGGTTTTACAAGGACCTGGAACCTACAAGTTACATAGTTTGAAAAGAAAGCAAAAAACAAGGAGACAAAGAAACTACTGCAATTCCTTAATAATCTTTGCAACCTCCTTACCCACATCAACTGTACTATGAATAGTATTAGCAGGGGTAAGACCAGTTCCAACAGAATCCTCAACAACTTTTTCCTCCGCAGCCTTCTTCCTCGAGTGTAATCTGGTCCTTTTGTTGGGACCTCCTGGAGACACGATGTCAATTATCTTCTTCCCCAAACTTGCCGCAGCCGCACACAGACTTGAAGTCACTTGCTCCATTTTGTTTCCGCTTTCTTTTATCAGGTGCCGGATGTCTTGTTCGTATTCCCTCAGTTTTCCAGGTATATTTCCCACCTGGGCTTCCAGTAGCACAAGTTTGTCTCGGTCATTCTCATGATCCTTCTGCACTTTACCCAGATTTTTCTTTAGTTTCATAATCTCATTGTAAATTTAGGAATCGCCACCAAGAGAGGAATCAACTTTCATTTTAGCAGTATCAAGGAAAGTGAGCATAGCCCCCATAGTCGGGTCATGCATCTTCTTGTCCATAGGGTACTCCATACCCTTAGCTTCTTCTTCTCCCAGTTCTTTCTCTTTACCCGCCTCCTTCACATTTTCCTCTCCATCTACACCCTGAATAGTAACCTCATTACTAATATTGCCCGACCCTTCATTTTTATCGAGACTTTCCTCCTCATCATTCTTCTCAGTCTCATTTTTATTGGCAGGATAACCCCCCAAATTGGAACTAATATCCCCCGTCTCCGTGTCTTCTTCAGTCTCCACATTTTTATCCTCATTATTATTAGAGGAATCAATAGTTTCCTCTTCATTTTTTTGGGGTGTATCCTTGATCATTAATTCCTTTTTCACACTCTGTCCTACATCCCTTTTACCCTTTTTAGACTAAGAATCAGTCATTGTCCCCCTTTTCCTCTTCGAAATTGGAGAAGCAATCGATCTATTCTTGCAGTAATTCTCAATTAAGAGAATAAGGCCTTCATGAAGGAGGGGACGGGTTTCTTTCTTCTTATGGGCATATAGGCTTTGTAATAACGAAAACTTCAAATAGAAAGGAAAGGAAATGCTATCTTTATGACAGAAGTGATTTTTGTTATGTTTAAATCATTGTGTTTTCTCAAATGTGTGTTTTGTATATCATGTCCTCATATCTCTTGATATTTTAATATATTTTTTGGATTCCTTCTGCATAAAGTTCTCAGCTTGTGCATTGTATTTTGCGACATCTTTTGTTTTCTAGTTGTCTACAATTTGATTGTAGGCTATGAGTTTGTGTATACCTCTTAATCTTTTTTCCTCTTTGAAAATTTCCTTATCATTGCCAAAGTCTGGAGTTGGTGGGCTGATGGCTTCGATCTCTCATGATATGCGCAAATTGGATCGCATCATTTTCTTCTCATATTTTTTGAAGCACAATCTTTCAAATCTCGTTGCTTTATTGTTCGGTAGCTGATATGTCGTTATGAGTGGAAGTATATTTTCTTTTGGCAGTGATCCTTTATTTTTTATGGTACATCTTTGTGTTTTTCATTTGCAAGGTTATAAGATGTCAAAGCGGAACTCATCGGATTGCAATGATTTTTTTATTAGATAAGTATTAGTCATTTTGTAAATTGATCGTTTTTTTTTGGTTCTTCCGTATTTAGGCATATCTCTTGCTTTTCAACGAAGGATGTTTCTTGATTTGTTTTTGTATTTCCTTTCTGAGTATCAGAAAACGTGTTTAGTAATTGTGATTATTTTTATTAGACAAGTCTATTAGTGTGATCAAGCGAGCAATGAACATGCATCGACATCCAAAAGGAAAAATAGTCAACTTTGTGTCATTATTCATAATGATTGCTTCATGGAACGACGACCACAATATTTGATGCATGCAGAGTCATGGGTGGGAGGTGGCTAAGTCAAGTAGGAGATATGGAAGGCCAAGGCGAAAGAATGACATTTGAAAAAGCGCATTATCATGACTCAATGGGAAGTGCATGTATTTGTAAAGCATGTAGATTATTCTTCAAATAGCCTGGAATCAAAGTATGTTGGGTCTCAATCTGGTGTATACTAATTTTGACTTCTAAAAGGGCTTTGGTTTATGCGCTAAGAAGAGAATTGATGAAAGCACAGTAGAAATGTTGGATCCGATGGGGCTTCGTGACTTGGTGCATGCTTGGATGGAATTCTTGATCGAATGTTGAGGCAACTTCAATGTCAATGCCAAGTCAATGGGCTTGATGTTGGTCAAAGTCAGAATCTACAACAGTTTGATTGGATGATAATTGCTAAGTTTAGAAGAATGAGAAATTCTTCAAATAAAGCGATTAAAGATTTCTTGCAAGACTAAACGGATTAAAGATTTCTTTCCAGACTAAACAGATTAAAGATTTTTTTCTTATTGATGATCGTGGCAATGCATATATGCTAGCATTGTGCGTCGGTTTGTATCCGCGTGTATCTCATTACTTTTGTTGACGGTAATTTTTTTTTGACATGTGGTATTTGTATTAATTTCCCATTATGAATGATGGTTGAAAATAATCTTGGCTATCGTTTGTTTTCTTTCTTGTCATGCTTATCCTTGGGTGTTGAGTATGTTTGATGCCATGATTGTGTAGGTCAGGATTTTGATAGAGGATCTTTGGAGATTTCTTGTGTCAGTGGTCATTAAGAGGACTATAGACTTGACTTATTCATGATGACTTTGTGAGTTTAATTAAAAGAAGATAATTTTTAAGAAGTTGTAGAGGATGGAATGACACCAAAATATAAAGCTGGAAATAGTGTTTTCCTTTCACTATTCATCTCCTTATTTAATAGATTGGTTTACTAATTTTTTTGTTGTAGGATGCAACAAGAAAAACAAATATTAAGAGGGAGATGTTTTTAGCTTCAGAGGGATTGCTTATGAAATCTCCATCATTCCCATATATGCTTGTAATACTTGTGGTATTTGTAAAATTGAAACTTAAATGGAACTAAGTCTTATTTTGTTACACCTATTTCTATTCTTGTGTGAATAATTGAGATTGTAAGATCAGCTATGATAACTCTTTCACTATGCGACAGTAAACATTATGTTGAGAGAGTTCGTGATTAAAAGATTAGCTATGAGTCTTACAAATCTGTCATGTTGAGTGATTCCATGATTATTAACAATGAGTAATTGTTACAGTTTTTCGTGTTGAGTGATTCCATGATTATGAGTAATTATTACAGGTTTTCATGTTGAATGATTCCATGGATTTTATAGGACCTATGTAATGAGATTTTATTATTGAGATTTTGGTTGCAGTCTTTTGTGATTGTTCAGCTAAAGATCTCTCTTTGGCTAAGAGGGAGTGTTAAAGATTGTAGCTTCGACAGAGATCTTTATCTTTGAAAATATAGACGTTATTACCCTTATTGTATTTGACATGCATTAAGGCATGGAAATTCAAAGAGTTGTTATTGTAATTGTAATAAAGAGTCTGATTTTGGGAATTTGGAGAGACCTTCAGTTGGAATGTGAAGAGTCTCTCCTTAAGTTATTCATATTGCATCAAGCGATAGACATTGTACACTTGAATCCTATTATCAATAAAATGATACTTTTTGTTGTGGCTGGGTTTTTCCCTTCATTCTAAAAGGGTTTTCCTAGGATATTTCTGGTGTTCTTTGTTTCAGTTTTGTCTCTTTCTTATTGTTGGTTATCTTCATTGATTTATGGGCTCCAGTTTTAACATATAGAAAGACCCAAAGAAAGAGAAATGAAGAGACAGAAAGAGGGAACAAAGAGTCACTATAAGGGGCTTTAAAAGAAGGAAGGAAGGATCACTTTGGATATGGTGGGTTTATGTTTGGTTATTGTTTTCTTGGAGAATTTGGAAGCCTTAGACTTTCATTTCAGAATTGCTGCCACAGAAATCCTCAGCAATTTAATCTATTGGATGGAAATCCAATTCAACTTTTGAGGTGGGTTCATGATGGAGTTCATTGCTGTGCAAAATTGTGAATAATGGTATGTAACATCCGGCTCTTCCGGGTCTAAATTAACATCTAACATAAGCATAGAATACAGTTATAAGTTCGATTTCATAAGAAGGCAGTTACATCATTCATGTTCATGTGAAGAAGATTACCATTAAAAATCAGTTAAACAAAATTTCTTAACTAAATACTTGAAAAACCTTTTAATGAAATTACTTCAAAAATTGAAATCACTTACCTCGGAAAACTGAGACTGAAAAATCATCTAAGTATGCTTCTGCAACCATTCAGGTTAGTCCACAAATAAACTTCAAAAATTTCTCAAATCAACTGCTATCTCAAAATTCATTTGATGATTACAACTATAATTTAAATTAGGCCATCACATATCATCTTACCAATTAGGGCATCAATTACCATTGGTTTATTTAGGGCTTCTGATACCGCTTTACCACTTAGGGCTTCTGCGACCACGGAATTCAATTAGGGCATTTGCGATGACAGATTTCTATCTAGGGTTTCCGCGATGACGGATTCAATTTAGGGCTTCCGCGACCACAGATTCAACTAGGGCTTTCGATACCACGGATTCAGTTAGGGCATCCAATACCACTGTATCAA
This sequence comes from Cupressus sempervirens, assembly GCA_028749045.1. Taxonomy (NCBI): domain Eukaryota; kingdom Viridiplantae; phylum Streptophyta; class Pinopsida; order Cupressales; family Cupressaceae; genus Cupressus; species Cupressus sempervirens. The sequence goes on from CM053789.1 coordinate 625,362,731, forward strand.
TTAAGATTCCAGCTGTCACACAATCAATTAGGGCCTTGGATTTCTTTTCCTTCGATTGCTTATCTGTGACAGTTTCTCAAGATTAGATAAATACTTATATTCAATATTCATTTATATGAAAGTAAAATGATGATAACAATGAAATACTTCAATTAAATCTTACCTTCTCATAAACAAAAATGATAATACCTGTTTCTGATAAACAATTGAATGCACGGCTTATCTCTCTCTGACGCATATCCGACATCTTGAGAGAGGTGAAACATTGTCAGGGGCTTTAACCACCTAACCTTAGACCACAACAAATCCCCCCACAATCTCCAATGAGAAAGACCCTCCCTACCCGAAATTGACAAGAAACATCTTACCATCCACCGGGCTTTTTGGTAAATAACTCATCGTACAACTTGATAGTAGAAGATCACAATAATAGGAATATGCATGAGCTATTAATTGATTCATATTAACTGATAAATTTTGAAATGTCATAGCTATTACGGATTCAATTATCATAGATTCCTCTTTTCCACCTTAGCACCCTTTTAGTTGGCTACACAGCCAAGTGAGTTAGGAATTCTCAGATTAACCAGTTCTGTCAATTATACGTTTATCCAAACATCTTACAAATTGTGTTCATACAAAATGAAATAACATATATGAAATCGAGCACATTTCTAGGATATGCCAATACCATCAAATGGTTTTGATAAAAAATTCCAAGGCATTTAAATTTATGTTTCCAAATCGGAAATAATGAAAACAGGCACTCATATAATAATATTTACATAACCTAGTTCCACAAAAAAAAGTCTAAATAGATCCAAGAAGTTAGAAGACAATTAGCACAAACTTTGTTGATTGACAGGTATGGCCCTGATTAATAAAAGCATTAAGTGTTGAATTTATATTGCTACCTGTCTACTCACTTCACACGGACACTATAATTTATATCATAAAAGATAGGAATTACTGACTAAAAGATAAGGATGTGCCTCTGTAATTTGTAGATATTCATTAAGTAACAAGCTTATCAAATGAAGATAGAATGTTTGCCAGTGATTCACTGGGTTTATAAGACATCAAAATATACCAGTCTTCTCCATAGGTTCGGCAGCAATACACCTAATCGAGTTTTTTCTATTGACGAAGCATGATGACTTCTCTACACGATAAGGGAACTGTGAAATTACCTTGCAAAACTTGTTGATGTTTGTATTAAATAAATGTAAAGGCAGAGAAAGAGAATAAAGATTCAAGGCAGCCATGACTGAGCTACAGTGTTCTTACAGGTTGCCAGATCGAATGCAAAACGTGACCTAAATTGAGAACGACATGCTCTAGTTTAAATCCGCCAACCCTGGTGACTCGGCCCAAATTCTTATTAGAAGATAACCTTGACATTTGTATGAATCCACCTATTGGCTCAGAGATCTGCAGCTTTGTAGATTCTAATCGATGGCATAATATGAATTCGGGTTCGCTTAGAAATTTATGAAAATACAAGGGTTTGATTGCCAAGAGAATTGAATTTTTTTGAAAGAGGAAGAAGAATGGATGCCGACAACCCAAGAAATCCATAATATAGAGTAAGCTTGTCTCTATGGCTACCTACAGTAATAAAGAAAACCATTCAACTACCCAAGATGACCATTCAGATACCAACTATTAATTTGACTATAAAGAAAGAAAAGAATAGAAGAAAAATAAATAAATAAAAAGTTGGAAAGAATTGGAAGATTATAACAATAATTCAATTATAATTTGAACATTATTATAATGTATAATTTAGCATCACTCATACAAATTATTAAATGATAATAGTGCCAAATCATTTTATATTTATATGTACGTTTATAAATATTTATTAAAATGATGTGAATGAAAGATAAATTAAAATCCTTGAAATACGTTTTATATTTTAACTCAAATATTTTAATTAAATTATTTATTTAAATAACTTATGCAGTTCCACAGATGTAATTTGTTTCAAATCACTAGGTCATTTACTCGTCTGCCCAGTGATGGTGACGCTCCGCCCAGTTCTTTTCTAACAATGCTTCCACCCCCTTCGGCATGCTCCCTGCAAGAATTTTCTCCGTAATTAAATTATAAATTATATAATCATAAATAACAATAATAGTTAGCTTTTCATCCTAATTTCATGAATTTGCGATTAACGATCAACTAACATGTCATTTGCATTTGAAATCATAACAACCAACTAACTTACCATTTCGCCAGATTATATCAAATTAAACTGCCAACTGACTTCATGCAAACTTCAACAGCTATATTTCAAACTAGGTCAAAAATTGGGATGTAACATGGTAACTCATATTTGTATGAGAAACAAAGTTGTAATGATTTATTTTCATATTGAATTTCAGATTTCTATCTCAGTCCTGTATTATATGATTTTTAGAATAATAGTTTGCATGAAGAATGTTTGTGTGACTGTGTGAAATATTTGGTAAACATTTAAATTTGGAGAAAAGACCTTGGGGGATATTGCAATTGTATCAGAGCTGGTTCTCTTGCTAGACTGTGAGGTTTCATAAGTTACAGAAGTGGTTGCCTAGATAGACTTATTTGAAGTTGATGGAGATTTATTATGAATTTTCTAATCTGTGAAGTTATATATGTTTCTTTGAAATATTGTGTTTAGAGGACTATATATATATATATATGTATATTATAGTTTGATTTATGTTGGTGTGTGGAACCGCTGGCCAACACCTCAAAAGAAAGATTGTGTTAATTGCCATGATTTTTTTGGGCAATATTTTGAATGACAGTTCCAAGAATGATAAATCTTATGTTGTGTTAAAATGAATTTCCAAGTCTTATCATTGGGCTTTTGTGTACATACGACAATGAATTAATGAGGCTGGTTAACTTTATAGTTCTTAAGTTAAGACAATTGATCATATCAAGAGATTACAAATGTAATGTTTTTGGAAGGAATCAAGTTATTTACAAGGCATATGATTTAGCCATAATATTACTTCAAGTGTTTTGAGCATATGCAAGCAATGGTCGTTTTCTTCTCTAATTTTTTCATTCCTATGAATTATCAGGAAAATATTTAATCACAGAAAACAAAAGGTATTAAAATATGATAGCGTCAGTTAGTATGAAAGGATAACTTTGGTAACTATGTATGCACACACACACACAATTATATATATGATCAAAGTAACTATCCTTTTCATTAGCGATCTGACTGTGCATATTTTGCCAAGTATGGAATTTGTGATTGTCTCTTGGAATTGTGCATTACCTTGCCAAATCGATCAAGCATTGATCGAGTATATAATCATTGCTTTATACAAATCGATTATGATTTGTTATCCAAACAACACTAATGAAACCAATGTTATGATTAGTTAGTTGCTAACACATGATTAGGATCAGGGCTTTTAGAAGCAATTCAAATTGAACTGTCGTGTCTATTTTTACCGATTAGACATGATTGCCCTTTAGATAAATAATACAAGCAAAATCCTTGCACTCGAGACACAGTTGAATCACATACGTATGAACAAAGGAGAATTTGTGAATGCCTTCTTCATGAGAATAATAGAGTTAAGGGATCAACTATCAAACTTTGGGTATGAGATAGAAAGCAAATAATTATCCCTTATAGCTCTAAGTAGACTATCTAACTCATGGGAATCATTTAAACAAGGCATAAGTGCAAGGTCAAAACTCCCAAAGTTAGACCGCCAAAGATTCGACTACCAACAAGAAGTTAGGTAGTTACCAAAAGGAATCAAACAATAATCCACAAATGAAGGCATTGATGTTTTGAATACCAACCATCATAAGAAAGGGAAGAAGAACTTCAAAAGGAAGAAAAATCATAATGGAAAAAGGCTTATTCAAACAAAGAAAATATGTCTCCCAAATGCAGTGTTTCGGATGTGATCAATATGGGCACTATGTTGGAAGTTGTTCCGACAGAACTAAGAAACAAGCATCCTATGCTAAAGTTGGAAAAACAAATAAAGAAGAGGATTCTGAGAAGTTTCTATTCTGTTCAGCATGATCAAATCACGTATCAAACAAATTCAACACTTGGGCGATTGATAGTGGGTTGTCAAGACATATAGCCAGATTTTGAGAACATTTAGATACTATGGTGGAAGAAATTGAGGAAGAAGTAACCATTGGAGATTACTCCACACATCCTGTAAAAGGAGTGGGGACCTGTAACATTTAATTAGATTTGGGCATTACTATTCAACTACAAGATGTACTATTTGTACTAGGAATTAAAAGAAATCTAGTATCTATATCTGCCCTAGAAGATAATCAATACAGAGTCACTTTCATGGACGAAAAAGTCTTGGCATGGTCAAAGAATGCTATTTTTAAGAAGGCTAAAACCATAGGTATAAGACATGGATACCTATACAAACTCTGCACTAAGTCAAAACAAGCACTCATTCATGAAACCTATGACTCCAATGAAATCTGGCATAGAAGATTAAGGCATATACACTTTTGATCCCTAACATCTATGGAAAAGCTAGTGACAAGACTTCCCAAACTAAATCCAATCCATAATGGGACATGTACGGGGTGTGCTTTAGGGAAGAACACTAAAGGACCCTTCTAAAATAGTTTAAGCAAAACTAAAAATGTATTGGAATTAGTTCACTCATATTTATGTGGACATAGGGAGGGTCTTTTATATTATGTAATTTTGGTGGATGATTTCTCCAGAAAGACTTGGATCTACTTCTTGAAATGTAAAGAGTCAGAAGAGATTCTTAAGAAAATTCAAAGAATTCAAGGCCCTAACAGAGAACTCATCTAGAAAGAAAGTTAAAATCTCGAGAACTGACAATGGGAAAGAAGTCGCTTTAGAAATCTTTAAAGAGTTTTATATTAATGCCGAGATTAAGAGGGAGTTCACTGTACCCTATCATCCTCAACAAAATGGGGTGGCTGAGAGGAAAAACAGAAACATTGTGGAGGCTGTGAAGTTAATGATGTATGAGCAAAATCTTGATATTTCATTTTGGACAAAAGCTTCAAGAACGTCTGTCTACATACAAAATAGATGTCCTCACTCATATCTTGATAATAAAACACAAGAAGAGGCCTTTACCGGGATAAAACTTGATATAAGCCATCTTAGGATATTTGGGTGTCCTATATACATACATGTACCTAAAGAGAAAAGGACAAAATTAGACCCTTTTGGGAGTAAGGAATTTTTGTAGGTTACAATGAAACTTCTAAAGGCTATAGGATATACCTACCTAAACTAGGCCAAGTAGAGCTAAGTAGAGATGTCACTTTCGAGGAAGACATTGCCTTCAAAAGGTCAAAGAGCTCAGATGTTTTAGAAATCTAGGACTCACCCGAGAACATGGAGGAAGAACCCACTTATGAGCCTTAGAGGGAGTAACCAGAAGGAATCTCTAATGAAAACCAAACCGATCCTGAAATTTAGAAAGAGCATCAAGAAGGAAATCAAAATATTAACAGAAGGAAGCAACCACTTTGGGCTAGAATAGTTGTTGAGGAAGCATACAACTTTGTTGCACCAAAAGGCACTTTAGAGAGAGTAAGAGGCTTAACATATTATCAAACTATGTGGCTCTAATGAACAAGATTATAAACTCAGAGCCTACTAGGGTAACTGAATCTCTTAAACACCAATTATTGAAAGATGACATGACACATTAGAGTATCAATCCATTCTAAAGAATGATGTGTGAGATATAGTACCTAGACCCAAAGGGAAATCCATCGTCTCCTCTAAATGGCTCTTCAAAATTAAAAATGTTGTAGATCATAGTATAGAGAGATATAAGGCATGTTTTGTTGCAAGAGGTTTCTCACAAAAGGAAGGAATTGATTACGAGGAGACATTTGCAGTTGTTGCGAAATATACATCCGTTAGAGTAGTTATAGCCATTGCTACAACTATGGGTTGGAAGATACACTAGATGTAACATACTAAAATATCAGAAATTAACTAATTCCTAAATAAAGATAACAAATCTAATTCTTAATTGAATGAAAAGAGATTAGTTAAATAAGTTATTCAACAACTTCACATGAAAATGATAAATACAACTAACTACTTTTATGATTTGCATATAAATAGGAAATAACAAACATTTATCTACTAGCTCATACGACATTTAGTTAACAACTACTTTTCCATCATAAAATATTCTAATGTAATCGGCATAATATAACAAGGAAGTGCAAATGAACTTAAAAGGATTACCAGAGTAAAAGCAATAGATGAACATAGTTGTGCAAGTCTTGACATTTGGAAGAGAGGAGAAGCACTGCCATGGGCTTAACCTCCCAATTGCGGACCCTTAGTATCCCCTCTCAATCTCCAACAAGAAAGACCCTCCCTACCTTGGGAGTTGGCTTGGGACACCCTTATCTAGCCACTAACGATCCTGGTGGTAGAGTGTTGACTAGGCAATTGTCGAGATTGTGGACACATTCCAATCAACCTATCTCACAATTACTAGCACTCTAACCTCTGGTCATCATGGTGGAAAATGCCAATAACTGGACAAGGATTTTTGGTTGGGCATCTTATGTGCCCGATCACCCAACACTCGACAACAAGAAAATACAAGAAGATTATTGTGAGCTATTTCTATATTTGTTTTTCCAAGTGTTTATACTGATTTTATTTCCTTCTTATATTGCAGGCTTTTCCCACTTCTTCCTCCCTTAGCTCTACCATGATGGTCCTTGAAACTTGTAGGAAATTTATTATCAATCACAAGATTTCATGATCTCTTATTCCTTTGCCATACATCATGCCTATATCGGCCTATGGCATCATAAGACAAGAAGTTTTAAGTTATGTTTTTCTCACATATGAGAGAGTCTTCCATCTCAAGGACATATTGACTATGCCCCTATATGGTCCTCTTTGATTCAGAACAAAATATATAAAAGGAATGCAATCCAATATCACACAAGCAAGTAAACTATATAATGAAATGGGATCACCATGGATCCGAATGTGTTCGACTCTGTACTTGCAGACAGGAAATAAACTAAATAGTAGAGTTAATACAATTGACACAAATAGAAAGATAAGACACTATAATTGCAAGGGATGGGCAAAGCATGACCTGGTTTTTGAAAATTATCTAGGAATATGGAAATCACAATGGAATCCTGACACCAAAAGCTCAAAATAAGCCATTGAATAACCTCTGCTCGACCCACGAGCTTCGGCTTCAGTAGTAAATATTGGGTAATCCCTCTTAAGTGAACTCACGCTGAACACTACACTATGGAGTAACAAAGTTATCAAACACTTAGAAGGTAATTGCAAAGAGGTAGGAGAGAGAGAGTCCGAGTGTGACATACACAACATGATTTAAAGCATAAAACAAACAAGTATCAGCCAAGATGGAATATGACCTCCTGCAACATGCTTCGGTTAACTAGGATTGAGGTGGCACGAACGTTGCAAGGATATTTAAAATTTCAAAAAGAAATATGAACATTGAAATATGAAAGCTCGACGTCACAAGGTGGTGGATGAAATAAGGTTGATCGGGCTAAATAATAGCTGACCATGCCCCAACAAGGGGTAAAAAGAAATATAATTATCACTTATCTTGGTATAAGAATATCACTTCCCATATATTCATGCTTTCTCGAGTCTCTCTCTCTCTCTCTCTATATATATATATATATATATATATATATATATATATATATATATATATATATATGCACTAGTAATAATTATGTGTGCACACACATGAAAATATATATATGTGTGTGTGTGTGTGTGTGTGTATACGTACATATTTCATACCCACACAAGTATGACAAGATGTTATTATTCCAAGGTAAGATGGTTTGCACAAAGCAAAGAAATCAATACATGATAAAGGTACTATTCCTACCTAAGATATTTTTTAATGCTTCTCTTTAATTGTTTATTTGAATAGCTTATGGCGGTCGATGTATTTTCTTGATTGCCTAGCTGTTCTAATCCTTGGTCTAGGTGGTTAAGTTCATACCTATTATCTTGACGGTGGATTTGGGTGTCCCCTTCCTAACTCTCATTTTGGTACTTCTTCCCCTTTGTCGTCATGCTCTTGCAAAATAGAAATGGTTCCCGGTAATAACATATTCAAAGAATTTTTAAAAATATAATACATCACATAATCATTCTAAATTTCTCTGATATTCATTCCTCCAGTTTCATCTTAATGGCTAACTAGCACCCACATGATACATTACTAATAACCGCTATTCCATTTCACATGAATCAGAATTTCTCAACAATTTTATCATTCCAACCAATTTCCCAAGAACTATTATTTCCAACGTAAGTACTGAACAACTGATTTCATATGAAAATTTTCAATGACTAGAATATTATTTAATGTAGCAAAAATTTGGGATATAACAATAGATGTATGTAAAGACGACATTCTTGAACGAGACTATTGAAGATAAAGTCTATCTAGAATGACCTAACAATTTTGTGATTCATGATGCAACATCCCATGTATGAAAATTAAAGAAAGCCCTGTATGGACTCAAATAGGCTAGCAAAGCTTGCTATGAGAGAATTCACAAATACCTTACAGGACTAGGTTTCTCTAAGAATGATGTAGATCCAGATCTCTACTTTAAAATTATTAACGTGACATGTTAATATTAATTCTATATGTTGATGATCTCCTAATTATAGGAGAAGATCGCCTCATTGCTTAGAGCAAGAAGGATTTGGCTCTAGAATTTGATGTGATGGATTTGGGTATTCTATACTACTTTCTAGGATTGGAAGTCTGGGAGAAACCTGATGCTATTCTTCTGAATTAAGGAAAATATACTGTTGATATTCTGAAAAGATTTGGAATGCTAAACTGTAGACCTATGTCCACACCCATGGAAACAAACTTATATAAGTTGAAAGAGGTAGTAGCTGAATCCAGATTTGCAGATCCTACCCTCTATAGACAAATTTTTGAATCTCTGATGTACTTGGTTAACACATGACCTAACATTTTCTATGCAATGAATGGCTTGAGTCAATTTATGTGTGAACCACGGGAGAGACACCTTGTTGTTGCTAAACGTATATTGAGGTACCTACAGGGGATATGGGCTCAAGTATAAGAATGCTGATTTAGATTTACATGGATACTCAAATTCAAATTAGGCCGGAAGTGTGATTGATCGAAAGAGCATCTTTGGGTGTTGTTTTAGTTTGGGATGAGTCATGATCTCTTGAATGAGCAAGAGACAGTCTTCCATAGCACAAAGTTTTAGTGAAGTAGAATATATTGTAGCCGCAATGAGAGCTAGAGAAGCAATATGGCTTCAGAAGTTGATTGTGGGATTATTTGGAGAACCATTGAAACCTACTACTATCCATTGTGACAATCAAAGTTGCATCAAGCTCTCAGTGAATACCATTTTCCATGATTGATCCAAGCATATAGAGACCCCTTATCATTGCATGAGGGATATGGTTGAAAGGAAAGCAATCTAGTTGGAATATATTGGTACAAATCATCAAACAATAGACATTTTTACCAAGCCTCTCTCCAGAGTTGAATTGGAGTATTTCAGAAAGAAACTTGGTATGGTTAAAATGTAATTTATGGAGACTAAATCTCAAAACTTGTTCTATTTGTACTAATATATATTTTAAAAGATATTTAAAGTGTAAACTCTGTCATATGTGTGACTCAATTACCTTATGGGCCCTTGTGTACATTACTGAAAGACGATCTTTTTGATGATATACACCTATATACCAAATTATAAGGTGACAACTTTACAATGTTCACTATCATGATGAATATCATGCTGACTTGATATTCATGGAAATGCTTTGATAGTTAATATCTCTTGGACTTATTGACAAATATCATGCTGAGTTGATATTAGTTGTGTATCAATATGCTCTTCATGAGATAATCATGGTGGATATTATATAACATAATATCCACAGACATACCATGATATGTTATGGTAGACATCATGTGATGTGATGTCAATGCACATACCATAACAAGGATATATGAATATCATGTAGACTTGATTTTCTATATACTCCTTGATATCATGAGTTGGTGATGTCTAAATCAGTTCATACTTAGTTATCTTCCCTAGCGAAGAGGGAGTGTTAAAATATGATAGTGTCAATAAATATGAAAGGATAAATTTGGTAACTATGTATGCATGCATGTATACCAGTCCACCATGCGAACTGATATACATGCACACACACAATTATATATATGATCAAAGTAACTATCCTTTTCATCAGCGATCTGACTCTGCATATTTTGCCAAGTATGAAATCTGCGATTATCTCTTGGAATCGTGCATTACCTTGCCAAATCGATCAAGCATTGATGGAATATATAATCATTGCTTTATATAGATCAATTATGATTTGTTATCCAAACAACACTAATGAGATCCATGTTATGATTAGTTAATTGCTAACACTCAATTAGAATCGGGGCTTTTGGAAGCAACTCAAACTGAACTGTCATGTCTCTTTATACCGATTAGACATGACCACCCTTTGGTAGGGCTATACATATGGATAGAATCGCAAAAGATAGGCACCATTGAATATCATAAATAATACTATCTCTACCTTCGAACTTCAGAAGAAAGCAAAATATAATCTTCAGAATTCATATTTCAAATCTGAACATCAATTTGGTGCATACAAAACTGTGATTGATGATACTTGCACAATAAGACAGTCAATATCAGTATTCGGGAAGTTGATTAAATTGCAGTCTCCTGCAAAGTTTACTAGTTCATTTACAAAAGGTGGAGACTGGTATATTAGAAGTTGAAATTGTTATGGTAAATCGATGTTGTTGTAGTTGTATTAAACAAAGGAGATGAAAGCTCCTAATATAGATTTACAGAATTGATGTTTCTAAAAAAAACAATTGTGAACTAAAGATGGAAATAGGAAGTACCTAATAAACTAAAGACTAACTAAGATGACCGATCATTAAAGAAACTTTATAATATTCTAATACCGTCCCCTTAATGGGCATTGTCTCATTGATGTCTTTTGGTCACAAATTCTTCAGATCTGCAAAATGTAAATGATCAAGAAGAAAAAATCTGCACAAAAACGAACATAAACGAACATATAAAGGTGTTCCCTTCTTCAGAATGCTTTGCAACGAAAGACGAGCCTGCTACCGACTCTGCCACTGAGATGAGTCTGCCACTAACCCTTCCAAACTCAAAAAAAACATCTGACCTCAAATCATCACAAAAACATCCAACTTGATGGTGGATAACAAAACTGTTCTTCTCTAGAGACACATACAAACACTGCGAACAACTGGCACGATTTTGATGAAAAATCGTCAAACCCTCCAAACTTTGTAGGTGAGCATGATGTTCCAAAATAGACTGCAAAAAGCCATGATTTTTTAGGAGAAAAATCAATGAAAACCCAATACAATTTTTGAGGTGAAAATTTAATTAGAACAATATGATTTTTGAGGTGAAAAATCAATCAAAACCAAATAGAATCCAAGACATGGATAATAGAATACAAAACTTTGTTTTTGAGGAAAAATGGTAAAATCAACAAATAATTTTTGAGTAAAAATTATAAACCCACTAGATAATTTTTGAGGAGAAAATTATAAACTCACAAAGGAATCCCATGCAACTTTGCACATTACAGGATCAGATATTTTTTTTTAGGGAAGAAATTATGAAAATCCATCAAAAAACCTTCATGTGGCTAAACATGGGACTTTGCATGGTAAAACAACACATGCAAGGGCATGCAAGAACATGCAAGTAACATGCAAGCTTCGAAAATCAAAGACTTTGGACCAACCAAGATATTGCACAATGAAAACTCTCAACCAAGCTTGCGATTTTCAGCAAAATCTTCGAAGACAAACCACAAAATTTTCATAAATTAATGATTTTTATTTCAAAAAATTGAAAAAACAATTTTTTGGAAAAAATTCCAGATCAAAAGAGGCTCGAATTTTTCTTAAAAAATTCTCCACATTTTATGAAATTGATGTTGTTGTAGTTGTATTAAACAAAGGAAATGACAGCTCCTTAGATAGATTTACAAAGAAAATGGTTCTAAAAGAAATGATCGTGAACTAAAGATGGAAATAGAAACTACCTAATAAACTAAAGACTAAGATGACCGTTAAAGAAACATTATAATATTCTAATAGAAACGGCTTCTTCTCTGCAAACAAGCTTTTGGTTGGCATTGGGAATATTTTAATAATCAATACAAACCCATGTATTTGGCATATTTTCTCCCTTGATAATTCATGTTTAAGGTGGAGCTGGCAAGTTTTGGACACACAGGATCATTTAATATTTGTAGCCAAGGACACAGTTGATTTATAAGAGTCACACATCTATTTTATGGGTCCCGAGTCTTCGAAAAAATATTTACAACATTGTATATTCCCTTGCAGTCATGAATTGATTTGTATGGATGGGGAAATCATTAAAAGTCAAACATTGCCATTAATATCTTCTCTGAAGTATATCATGCAGTGAACATATATCTATTTGTGGTTGCCGTGGACAAACATTGGAGGTGTGAAAAATTTGGATGGGTACTTTAATGTTGGTGATTGTATTAAGCAGGGGAACATATTATTTCATTATATCAGAAGGCATTTCAAATTGAATCATTTCCATTAGAAGATCACAGTGGAACAAGATTCCATTCAGGTATGAAGAGTTGCATCACCTTGAAGTTAGCGTGAGAGAATTTCCCCAGTTGAGAAGGCTTATATTTGTGCTGGGAGTCTTACTAAGGAACTATAGTTTGTTGTGATTCTCTGCTTAGGTATGGGTGTACAGTATGAATAGCATCATCTGGTTTTTCGTTGCGAAGGATTAATAATGAGAGTTGTTGTAAAGATACAATGACTCAGTAAACATCTCTGTGACTTGTAGGAGTGAAGTAAGGGAAAAATTGTTTGCAAATCTTTTGGCCCAACGTCTGCAGGTCCGAGCAATTACTGAGATTGGGAATAGATAACTAACTGATAATTTCATGCACATAAGTCATATCGGGTGCTGTTTGGTGTTTTGCACGAGAATAATAGAAGTGTTCATCGGTTTTCAGAAGATAAATATGAGGTACAAGCCAAGATTCAAGTTTGGAAAGAACACGGCAGACGGTCATTTCTAAGCCTTTATTGGTCATAAAGGAGCCTTTACTGCTGACAGGAATTCCAAAATTAATTTGACTGCAACTTTATCATTGCTATTGAGTGCCAATCAAGATGGTCAATGCTAAGGCTTAGAGACATTTGAGTTGAGGATTTGAAGGATTACGAGACTTGAACATCAAATCTTGATGATACATCACATGTTGTAAGAAACTCAGTATTGCAGGAGCAAAATATGTTTGTCTGTTGCTGAAGTAGATTCCAGATTGCTAAAAGTTTGGTAAAAGGATTGTTTGATATTATAACTTTCAAAGGAAAGCACTTTCCTTTATTTGATTTTACAAATCGAACAAAGAAAAATTAGAGAAGAACTTGGGAGTGCCTCTATAGTGGGGAGATTGCAGATCAGTAGTTCAAGGGCTCTTGGGTGGTTGTCTTTTTCAGACCCATTCTTCAATTCTTGCTGTGTAAAAGTTGGAGTATGTCTTGTTGGAGAACTAATATACTCTGCCTGGGTTGCATGGACTCTTGGGTTTCTTAGTGTAGGTTCTGGGAATTTTTGCAAATGGAAATGTGAGGTGGATGTTAAAAGGAAGTCATGTCCCTAAATCTGGTTTTAGCAGAGACACCATGTATTCTAGTTACTGAGGAAGTGCATTTTCATTACTGAATAACACATTATAGGATACTTCAGAACAGGGAGTTTCCTGTGTTACCAGACTGCCATAGCATGTTTAACAGGTCAGTTGTTTCTCTACTATTCAATACATGAGTTCTATCTTTACATGGAAAATACAAGTTGTTCTTATCTGCTACTTATTAATAAATTTTCACTAGCATAATCTTCTGATCATTGAAATGAGAATCAACATACTAAACTTTCATGCATGAAAGCCTTTAGAAGCTTTCACCATAGCAGCTTAAAACCTAAACTTAAAAACATATCAAGTATACATGGCTTGCAAATCATTTGGCAAAAAACTAGTGAAACATGGGGACGTGTCCCCCGCCAAAACCAGGCCGCACCCGAGATAGGGACGCACTCAAGACAGGGGGACGCCGTCTCGGCGTCTCGGGCAAAGCCACTTGGAGCGCCTGTTGGAAGCATGAATGCTGATGATATTCTTATGGAGGAGTATTGTAGATATGTTACATTCATGATTGAGTTTGTTATTAATGTCAACATAGCAGTCTTCTGTGGTATCTGACAGAAGAAAAGTAGAAAGATCAAGTTGGTACGGACGGCTAGTTCAGTATTCTCATTATTTGAGGTTATGGTAGATACTTTGAGTATCTAGTATATGCAGTTAACGTCGGAAGTAGAAATGGTAAGTCTGGAAGAAGTTATGTAAGTTTTGGTGATGTCTGTTTTGAGATAGAGTTTACAGAGGCATGTTTTGGTAAACTTGTTATATCTCTTAGCAGAGTTGTTATTTTGAGAATCGAGGTTGAGGATATGAAGAAGACATGTTGGTGATGATGTGGCTAAGTTCACTCGTCGTAATATAACGTGTACGGAAAGATATTCAAGTTGCAAGGTAAAAGATTAATGTTATCGTTAAGTATAACATGTTCTTAATGTGGTCCTATAATGATTAATTGAGAAGGTCTAATAGCTGACTCAGGGAATTGTTTTATGGACTCAGTATAAAGGAAGGACATTTTCCTTTATCATAAAGAAGACAGACATGACATGGAGAAGTGATTATAAGCAATAGTAAGAGCTGAATGTGAAGTTGAGTAGAGCAGAGTGCAAGTGAAGGAAACTTCATTGGCGAGGTTTTGTTGAGTGATCCGAGGTTTGATATTTGGATCTGAGGTTCGTGACTTGGTCTACAAGGTTTGACAGTGATTGGTTCGGTTGATAGAACAAAGGAAAGAAGAACATAACAGTAAATTGCATGTTTGAGCAGTGAACTCTTCTTGTAGTTGAAATTGCATGTTTGGGCAGTGGGCTCATCTTGCATACGTTGTACTACAACTCCTAATAGGGTTGGCACAACTCCTAACAAGGTTGGAATCTCCTAACAGGGACTCATATGTATTGAATGTAGTAATAGACTCCTAATGGGGTCCATCCTCTAACAAAGAATATTTATATTAGTACATCATCTTGTGGGCATCATTCCCACCTGGGTTTTCCCTCTGATCAAGGGTTTCCCTAGTTAACATATCTGGTTTAATTGTCTATGTGCATCTTATTATGGTTGTTGTTTTCTTTGGTTGAATGGTTAAGTTTTGTTTAAAGAAGAGAAATGTTTAAATTGTTGGATAACTGATTCAGCCCCCCAACCACCACCACCCCTCTCAATTATCTTGGTGGACTATTGTTTCTAACAATGCCACCTTCGTCAGAGATGACGAGACATCCTTGCATCCCCTGTGAGTGTGGGGGGACTTGACCATGTTCCTTTTGCGTGCGGGGGGACACTTGGACGTCTCCTGTGGCAACAAGATGTGGCAAATTAAAAAATATAAAAAAGGCATTATTTTAATATTTTTTTGTTTCTTTTTTTGTTATGATGGGATGTGGACCCCATTCCTTTCTCCTTTGTTCAAAAGCCTTCTGTTCTTCATATTTTTTTCACATTTACATTTCTCATTGTTTGCAACAATAAGAAGAAGAGTTTATACTCACATGATCATTGATTAGATAGTAGATACTCTTACTATTTGATCTGATATATATTATAAATTTAAAATTATATAATTCTACACTCTTTCATTTGCTGATGTTCAATGTTCAATGTTCATTGTTTGATCATGGATCATGATGTTCAATTCAAACTTCAATGCAATGTTTAATGTTTAAGCTTTTAACATCTTTATATCTTATATTGTTGTACATTTTTCATAACTAGCATTTTAAGTACCATATGTATAGTATATACACACCTACTCCCCGCACCACCCCCCGTCCCCCGCCACCGTCCCCTTGTTGTTCCCAAATCAAGGCCCCTTTGTCCCCCCGTCTCTAAAACTTGTTCCCCCGTCTTGCAGGGCAGTGTATCTATGCAAAAAAACCACATAATTGTACTGGTGGAAGTGGTCTGAAAATTTGGTGTGGTACTGGTGGAAGGTTGGGAAACATTAATTTGAGGCACTTCACACTAATAAACATGCCTTATCCCTGTCAAACCTACCCCAAATAATCAAATGGCAGCCTCCAAATAGCTGCCACTTCTTGTAGAAGAAAGGTGGCTTAAATGCCAAACACAGGCTTTACTAATGGCTGCAATCTTCAAACAATGCCATCTTCAACCCTTGCAATTATAACTGGTATCAATTGGGCTTGTTCACTGTTGAATCCAACGAACAATGAAACCCTTATTAGCGTTTGAATGAAGCCATAGTTCTAGCGTAATTCGTTGGTCACCAATTCACTATGTTGAAAAACTTGGAATATAATTCACATTTCTTCAAGCTCAAATCTGAAACTCTTGCTCCATATTCTCCTTTCACAAATTCAATAAAAAGCAAGTGCACAATGAGATGGTTCAATTTTCTTATTTGAAACAGCTATAATTCTTCATAGAAAATCAACCTGGAAGCTTCAAGCTTGCACTCCAAATAACTTAAAAGCAAGACCTTGCTTTTGAATACATTTTCTTTTGTTGTTTGAAATGTAACAATCAATTATATTTCCCTCCAAGAGTTGGGCACCATAATACACTTTATTAAATAAACATTCAATGAACTTGGCACTTTATAATAAGCTCATTTAATTATTAATTAAGTATAATTTAATTAATATATCATCAATAAACTAAATAAGATATTAATTCTTCAAGAAGAATAACTTGCAATCCAGATACACTTTGCCTGAGCCTAGCGCTTAAGTGCCTCGCCATAAATAGCAATTGACCATAATTGACTTACTATAAATAGTAAGTCTTAGAATGAAAACTCTGTTGATGTCACCAAAAACTCCATGCTGGTACCATCTTCTCAAGTGCTTTGCTAAGGATATTGACACAAACTTTCCTGACATAATCACTATAAATATAAAGTATGCCAATCTGACTCAAACGCAAAGCATCTTGAACATCCCTAACCTTTGGGATGGAGAATTAGCCTCTGGCTCAACCAACAAAGACCCTCTATCCAATTGATTAGCCTATGAGGATCACTGATAGGCTTATCCTCATTACAACCCAAGGTGAGCTAAAGTGGGGACATTACAGTCTGCCCTCCATGAAATTGCTTGTCTCTAAGCGATTTTGCATCCGATATCTCACCAAACTCCATCTAAAAGGAAGTTACACCTCCATTGTTATCCCATGGATAAGATTGTGTAATGGCCCTGTCATCACTAGCTAACTTTTGTAATGCTAACATCTACCAAACTGAACACAATGCCATAATTGGTGATGCTGAAGTTGGAACATTACATAAACACATGTCTATAGGAAGACAAGATTTGCCCCCTTTCCTACGCCAAATAAGCCATCATACCAATCATGAAGCGCATGGGTTGTCGTATTGTGCACTCAAAAGATATCTTGTACATGAGGATTAAAAGAAAAATGACGAGCACTCCTCACTGTGTAGTTATGGCAGAAAGTTCCAATCTTTGTCAATAACTCATCACTGACAACTTTGGAATCAGAAGATGGATCCGACCTCTGATCTCGAATAATTGATTGGACAAGGGCTCTGGTAATCCTCTCTACAGACCCAAACAACAATTCTATATGAGAAACCATTGTAGTTAGAGTATCTACAATCGCTTCCACCAAATGTTGAATGCTGCGAGAACCTTAGATGAGAGTATTCTCAATGACTCCAAACAGTCCAGAGTCTCAAATAGACACTCAATAAATGAATATGTGCAATAAAAACTATATTTGGAAGAATCAACCTGCTGTTCTGCAATCCTCAGTTGATCACTCTGACTTTGCAGCATAACAAGTTCTCTATCACCCTCAACTACATGATATGAAGCAATGGATTTTCTTCTAGGAGAGGGAAACAAATCAACATGAGAGCCATACTCCTAACAAGATGACACTTTGTGAAGATGGAGTAGTCTTGTGTACCACCACACAACTATCAATATAATCCACCATTGCCTCACAAGAGCTATCAACAATCTGACTTGCATCATTTGTCATAGAACTGACCTCAGGAGAACTTGATACAATTGGTGGCTTTCTAGAACTCTCATCCAATGTACTCATCCTGACTGAGACTACTGCACTAGAATCTATGATGGATGTAGCCAAGACTGTACTGTGTTGGTAGCTGGTGAAGACTATACCAACCTCAACTCCATAGTGAATTCCTCAATTCATGAATGAGATTCCCAAAGGGCCAACTCTTTGCTCTGCAAGGAGATCATAGTCACCTCAAGCTTAAGAGTGAGCACGTCTACCTCGTCTTCCTAACCCTTCAGCCCATCATAACAAGTACAATCCCACTTGAGAAGGAAGTTCCTATCAACAAATAGTTGCAAATAATTATGTTTAATTATCGAATGGCTTCTTGTAGTGCATGCAACTTTGTAAGGGAAAGGCCACTATCACCATGCTCATCTGACATAGGAGTACCCCAACCAAACATAGCCAACATTTGACAAGAAACATCAAAGTGTTCTATGACTATGGCAATCATGCTATCATTTAACCTTAAGTTGCCCAACCAAATGATGTCTGAAATTCTTGACTCCCATGTAAGCTTTATGAATCAATGTCTGTATTGTTATATGCAGTTGTATCTGCAATGCTCACCTCATGATCAACACCATCATGTGTGCTATCATCAGTGCACACATCATAAGCCAAGATATTGTGGCTATGTACCTCAAAAGATGGCTCAACTAGTAAAGTGGAAGCCGCTATTTTGATAGTCTCTTCGCACACTTCCGCCTCCAATGTAACTGCATGTCCCTTAAAATTACAATCGCGGGACCTATTGCCAATGACTGAATTTTCAAAATCTGATTTTCAAAATCAGACTCATCATGGCATGAATCTACATCACCGGTCTCATTTTCAAAAGCCAAATGCAAAGTACCTTCATGTGGCAACAAACTAGAAGCACGTTCCTTAATTGAAATGACTGCTACCTTAGGATAAAGCAAAGGACTCTGACTGCTGCTACAATTTAGAGCCTATAGCCCTTGCACATTCCTCATGTTTGACGTTTCCAACTTGTGTGCTTGCATTTATAGATTCTTCCACAACATTTTCTTTATTGTACTATTGTGTTAGATCTTTACCTGTAGGTGTGCAAGAGTGTTTGGATTTCCTCAAAAGATAATCTTCACAACGTTGCACATCATAGCCTAACCTTTGCAGAGCTTGAGCATGGTCCTTAACAAAATTTTCCAAGCTATGTCACTTTTCCATATCCAAATCAAACAAGAGTCTTGATCGCTCAATTTTCACACATGTGAACTCAATGCTTTCTAACCTAAGTTGCCGGTTCAGATTCTGGCTCGGATGCGGGGTCAACATTCGGGTTTGAAATTCGTTCAAATTTTTTTTGGGCTGGTTCGGGTTCGTTTTGTGTTTGTCTGTACAAGTTTGTATATATATATGCTGCAGAAGTTCATATACCACTATGGTAATATTAAACAATTTAGCAAAATATCATTTCGTAGCGATAATATCAAGCAAATCTGGTAATTCAGTAAGATAATGGCCAGAAATGCCAGTAAAAGCTAAATAGAGAATAAGGTATAGTATATTGGTTGGGTGAACGTAAAAATTGTAAATCAAATAGTGCCTTTTAATTTGGAATTTCTTACTGCTATACTCTGTTGTCAGATTTTGCTTTATGGATAAACTTGAAATGTCTCTGAAACTTTGTAATTGGCCCTAGAATGTTTAGGAGCCTTAGCTTTTCAAGCAGTGCTTTATGGAATTAAAACTTAGGTCATTCTAGGTTTAGGAAGAGACACATTGTAGGCTGCTGGAGATCATACCCATTTTAGGTTTACCTGATTTGCTTGATATTACCTGTTTTAGGTATTTTGCTGCATTAAAGACCAAAACGGGGTCATTTTAGGTTTGTCGCTGCTCAAAAAGTGCTTTACTCCAATGTTGTAGTCAACAAAATAATGTCGTTTGCCAACTTCACTGTTGGAATGAATTTTTTTTGCATAGTTTTATGTGTTTTTTTGGAGATTATTTCAGAATTTATGCTTTTTTCTTGGATTTTTGACAGTAAATGGAATAATGAAATAACAATGCTTGGAATTTCAAAAGCTAAGCAGCTAAGCACCAAACAACCTCTATCCTTAATTCATAAAATGAAATTATTAAAAATAACAAATATATTGCAAAAGAAATCTACATGAAATTATTGAAAGGAACCTATATGCTGATCACATGTATTAATAAACTCCTCAGATTTTGATACTGCTCTCTATAGATGATTTCAAATTGACACCGAGCTGGGAAACATTAATTTGAGGCACTTTATTCTCAAAATGTACCTTATCCCTGTCAAATGCTTCTCCTAATAATTAATAGCAGCCTCCAAATAGATGCTGCTGTTCGTAGAGGAAATGCAGCTTCTTAAACACCAAATCCAGGGTTTACTAATGGCTGCCATCTGCAAATGATGTTGTCTTCAACCTTTGCAATTATAACTGGTATCAATGGGGCCTGCTTATTGTTGACTCCAATAAACTATGAAACCCTTCTTGGCTTCTAGATGAAGTCAAAGCTCTGGCATAATTTGTTGGGTGTTTCACCAATTCAGTATGCTGAAAAAGTTGGAAGAATTCACAATTCTTCAAGCTCAAATCTAAAATCCTTAATTAATAATCATCTATAACTTAAATATCTTATTGATTCGTCTGGATGAATGACTCGTAATCTAGATACTGACTACCTGAGCCTGACGCCTAAGTGCCTTGCCATAAATAGCATTTGTTCACAATTGACTTAGTATAGATAGTTTCAGAATGAAAGCTCTAATGATGCCACCACAACTTCATGCTACTACCAACTAGTTATGTGCTCTAGTAAGGATAGTAACCTTGAATTTCCTGAAATAGCACTTACTATAAATAGTATGTGTGCCAATCTAACTCAAACGCAGAGCAATCTTGAACATCTTGACCTTTGGAGTGGAGATTTAGCCTCTGGCTTGACCAATAGAGACCCTCTGTCGAACTGATTAGCCTACAAGGATCATTGATAGGTTAAATCTCACTAGAACCCAAGGTGAGCTAAAATGGGGATATTACAGAACTCTAGGAACTTTATCTTGGGCTTGTCATTTATGCTCATTTATGGGCATGTTGATGAACCGTGTTTGCTTTCATTAAATCATGGATTATTTCAAACATCACTTTTTCTCCCATTGATCATGTAGCTTTATGAACTGGAGGCATTCAACTCTCATAACCTTGTCATTGTTCACAATATGTACTCCAAATTCTTCCTAGCTTAGATTTGATTTCCATATACATAAAAATGATAATTCGATCTCCTATATTGAATCTATTAAACAGTTGCCTTTCTTGTGTTTGAAAATATCTCTAGATTTCATATTAGGATAATAGAATGTATAGGAAGCTTTGGATAAAAGGATGTATGCACTTTCTTCATATTTTTCATATTAAGATGTTTCTCATTTGAACATTTATGTTTATAGGCAGATGTAATGTTATATGAGTCAACAGCTAAAAGTTGACTTCTTGACCTTTGGTGCTACCTGGAAGAACATGAGAATGCAAATAGAAGAAGCTGCCATTATGTTCTTCCTTAAGAAATTATTTCCCAAACAGGATATTGTACCAGCCATAGTTCAAAATATTGATATCAGCAACTTATTGCCTAGGGCAACCAAAACAATATTGGCAAAATAATGGGAACTTAAACAATTACTTAAATTTAATTACAAACGCATTTTTTTGTAAAATACAATTAGGAGATGTGTCTAATGAGTTAGGAAATGAGTAATCAAAGAAAACAAGATGGGTCTAGATATATTTAAATGTAAATAGGGTACAAAATGACATCCTCATGTGTAATACTGATGGCTGGTAGCCATAGCCCGATAGTCTGAACTCGGAAGCAAACTTAATTAACAATTTATCTTTGAAAAACTAAAGTAAATCCAGCATCAAAAAATTCTACATCTTCATATTCAAAATAGGTCTCTATTGCAGATTCATTTAGTAGTTGGAAATTGAAGAGGTCTCTATTGCAGATATTTTTGATGGTGGTGTAACTAGGAACATGGGTGATAGAAGAGAAAATGGTGAGGGAAATACTCTTCATTGAGAATTTATCAAATGCATTAGAGAGGAGGTTGATTGTACTTTTCATAGAGAATGTTAGGTCCTCTCCTACTTGGGTTAGGGCCTTTTCATCCTTCCACTCATTAGGATGCTGTTAAGAGAGGTAGGAACATGGAGTTTTGAACTCCAAAGACAATTTCAATCCAAATTTTCTTTATCAAAGAAACATAAAAGATCTTTCTAGGTGGAATAGCCTAAAAGGCCAAGCATATTAAATGAGCCCAAAAATGATTTGAGGAAGAAATTATGTTCTATAGTAAGGGACCATGACAATCAAGATAAAGGTGCCTAGGAAGAGGGAAATTGTGCCACATCGAGTGTTTTTCTGTTAGGGATTAACAAGAATTTAGTACATGAATGTAGAAGTGAATTATTAAACACAGATATATCGAGAACTCAGGAATGCTTCATATTCATAAATCATCAAGTACTAGATTACATCCACTGATTCATACTCATAACATAACTCAATATGACATGACATAACATGCCTTTACTTGTGACAGAGACTAGTACATATAGTAGCTGAGGGGGAGTGAGGCAAACCGTTGTCTGTAACTTCCCTCGGTTACACAAAATTGTCGATTACTTGACAACATCATCTCCCTAAAAAAGAAAATCATCTCCGAATGACAGTATGCAAAATGTCTCGAACTAAACACAACAAAACTAGGATGATATACTACATAACTCTAAGGAGAAGGAGGAGGCTTAGAAGGTGTCCTTGTAGAGTCCAATATCTTTTTTAGTTGGTAGACTTGCTCAGTGTGTAGTTGCAAATTTGCTTGTGCTTGTGAATTTATCTCTACAACTTCAACATAATTGCAACTTCCATAGCCTCAGCTTCCTTCTTTGCATATGTTATTCGACTCACAGTCACCTTAGCTCAGGCCTCCTTTAATTGTTTACTAGCCATGCTTTTGTCTTGTAGGAGCGTTGCTCGCTCTACTGCCCACTCTGCCTATTGTGTAGCCGACTGGATGACTCACTTCTCTCTAGACTTCTCTACTATCTCTCTAGACCTTTCAACCGCATAGTAGGTGCCTTTATATGCCTCTACTACCTTACAACTTAGCCTCTCCATAGTGCTGCTGTCTAGTCCCAACTCTGGTTTCGTGGTCCAGTTTTCCATCATTTTCGGCATCTCAATTGCCGGCCATCCTCTTGCCTCAAAGCAAGATCGAAAGTGTAAAGGGCATCTCTTCCGTATGAAGGCTAAAAAAAGCTGCAACTCCTTTTTGGTCATTGCATCATGACCAATCACATGGCCCATAGCCAACACATCGTCGAGGGTCTCAAGGTATGTGGTCACTCTCATTATCCAAACATTAGTCTTTCTCTTCCTCTTCTTCTCCCTCTATCTGTAGTACGACCTCTACCTCCATTCCTTGGGAACCTCTTCCTCCTGTTGTAGCTAATTCCACATCCGTTGTGACCTCCTCGTCATTTGGCAGATCCTTGGACTGTAGTGTCATGATATCTCTTGGTGTTGCAATCTTTGATACCCTAGTCAAGATATCTTCCCTTGTTGGGGACTGAATGGAGAATCCCCTTACCATAGGGGTAAGCCAAAATTGCTGTCTCAAGAACTCACTAGCATGGGCCATCAATGGTGCAGGCTGCAATGTCGCTAGCAGTGTCTTCTCTGTACAACCAACTCCTCTTGGCTCAGCGAGTAGTGCTGTGTCTATAATCACTGTCACCTCTAATCCGATCAGCTCGAGGCAGACTTTACGCTCTTGCAACTCTTGTGATGGACTGTCTTTGATCTCCACAATCTACATCGCTCCAGTATCCTGGGCTACATCTATAGATGGCTGCGACGCAATATCCCTTCTTTTGTAGGGATGACTTCACTCTCATGAGGTATAGTGCTCTCTATCCTAGGAACAGTATTTGTCACCTATGCCTCAATCTCCATTTGTTGAACTGCTACTATGGCATCCTCTCTTTAGTCGCTATCTCGGCCACCTTTGTAGGAACACCCTCCGTTGGCACAATTGTCATTGTGTCACGTATCATGGGCACTACCTCGGGCGTCGAAAGCACTACAACTACTTCCTTTGTGGAGACTCTCTCCATGGTAACAATTGGCGAAGTCATCACAAAAGGTGTCCTAACTTTCTTGAAGGCAAGGATATGAGTGGCGTTAGTACTCGATGTCAAGTGCACTATTGTCGACAACATCGGTGGTTCAAATAATGTCGAGGCTTGGAAGCAACTTTCCCTTCATCTTCCTTAGCTTGAGTACTCTCATCAACTGCTGAGACACTTGTGTTCTCTAATGTCTCTTGCTATCCACTATCCGTGTCTCCGTGGTCTAAGCCTGCATCATGCCTTATGCATTTCAGATTTGTCGTTGTTTCTTCGATATCCAGATATCATCAGTAGAATATTGGAGGCTCCGCTGGTGCTAACTTTCAATCAGGAGGTAGCTCTAACACGTTTGTAGGAATTTGATGTATAGTGTGGCTTCCAGAAAGAAGCCAATAGCATGGTGGGGCATATAGAAGGTACCATGCTATAATGTCATGAATTCGTACATCTTGTCGGTAACACAATGTCTAAAGTGTGACTTGCTCTCGTAAGCCTACATTTCAACACATCCAGTATACAATGCCATGGCTCCTCTAATAAAGTCCTGTCGGATTCCTTTGCTCCTTGTATTTTGATGGAGCCCAAAAATTTAGGTCTTCATTTGTGAAATAATGTTGAAAGCTTAATAGTATTGTCATACTTTATCAAGCTGATTCATTTCCCATAAAATCAGATGCATATCATAATAAAAGAAAGAATGTGCAAAGTGCAACATCCACTAGAACTCACAGATGATATTCTTATGCACACCGTAATCAAGGTGGATATGACCTATTGGGAAGAACAAAAGATCAGATAAGGACAACTCCACAAGTTAATATTGCATTAGTTGCATGTCAAGATTTAAAGTTGGATGGACTTGTTATTGGAGGTATTAAATCAAACACTGTTACTGCTCAGTTAGCTGAAACATTTGTAGAATCTGGATGTTAAACAAAGGTAATTGGAATTCCTGTAACATTAGAGGAGGACCTGGAGAACCAGTTTGTAAAAACTGATGTTGGTTTTGACACAATATGTAAGGTGAGTGCACAGCTAATCAGCAATGTCTGCACTGATGCATTCTCTACGGAGAGGTGTTACTATTTCATTCGGCTAATGGGCAGAAAAACTTCTCATGTTGCTTTGGAGTGTGCTCTGCAGTCACATCCTAACATGGTCATCCTCGGGGAGGAAGTGGCCACATCAGAGACGACACTTTTTGATCTGAATACACAAGTTTGTGATGCTGTCCAGGCTAGGGCTGAGAAAGATATGTATCATGGAGTGATCCTTTTACCTGAGGATCTTATAGAGAATATTCCTGAAATTGATGCCCTATTACAAGAAATCCATAGTTTGCTCGTGGCGTTCCTATTTAGAAAATTCCATTGTGTCTTTCACCATGGGCATCTTCTTTGTTTTGAGTTTCTACCAGTTTTCATCACAAAGCAGTTTCTCCTTCATCCTGAATCTGATGACACAGCACAGTTATCACAGATTGAGACTGAGAAGCTTATGGCTGAGTTGGTGGAGACAATAATTTGCAGATTTAGAAGATCATGGAGTTCTGGAAGCACATACAGTGCCAAGGGGAAATATATGAAAAGATAAAATGGAAATGTTGTGATGCCTTAGGCAAACCGTGGAGATTGAAGGCAATCTATTAAAGAAACAATCCTTCAATCATGTCAACACAGAGATATTGTTGGGAGCAGCTTGGATAGCGAATGAGGAAATTTTGAATAATTAATATTAGAGGCCCTGAGCATGGATTTTGTATCAGTACTGGCTATTATTTTTAATATCTAATGTTCTTGCATTTTTGTTGCAGGACTATTTGTGCTCTTGGATGAAATAGATATGGCGTCCAAAATTGAACAAGCTCCTCCCGATAGCAAGTGGTGTTATAAAGTTGTGATTATTGAGTTGCAATTGAAAGTGCAGACATGGGATTTTCAATACAGGTATGAAGGATGCCGTCTGTGCGGATAAGGGCATGAATGTGTGAATGGAGAGGAGTCCTGGAGCGGTTTCCGTAAGCATAAAGTCTATGATATGATGCTAGGAAGATACACCATCAGCCGAAGGATACAATTTCAAAAGCCAACAATGGGTTCGCAGCATGAAGGTTTGCGGAAGAATCAGGAGATCGAAGTAGGAAGATGCATCAGCAATACCTCCGGTGAAATGAATGAAGTTACAGCGATGCAATGATATATTTGCTGAAGTTGTGCCATCCATGTTTTTCTCCCATTTGCGAGTTGAAAAATATATACCTTTCAAAGGATATTAACACCCAGTGAGGCTACAAGAGATTGTGCGATGGAAACTATAGTCACCGCCGGTTGAGTTTTGGAAAATTTAAATTATGTTAAGTATTTTGCTTAAGTTATGCTACCATTTAACATTTATCGGTTATATGTTATTATTTACTTGAAATTTTTTGGAGTTAGTTTATTATTAATAAGTTGTGTCCTTTATAAATGTTTTTTATTATTTTTTATAAATATTTTAATATTCAGATAAGTGGACTGGGTCATTATTGCATTTTAAATTAGATAAACATAAATATTGTGAAATATTTAATTATTTTTGTATTTATGTCCAATTTGTCAATGCAAGAGTTAAAGTGCATTTTAGACTAGTTTAAATTGCATTTATATAATTGATCCGTCACATCAAAATTATTAAAATTATTTATAGTTTAAATATATTAAACTTTATAAAGTTGTACGTCTCAACTTATAATATTGACTTTGATTGCCCATTTAATTAAGCACTGGTCTTTTACTCTTAATTTATAATCCATATGCTAGCAACTGTTTCATTTCTTTCCATTGAAGAAATAATATATTCATTTGTTGCATTAATCTATACTTATTATTTATTAAAAACATTATCACATTTATACAATCATTTATTCACAAATTGCAAAGTTTGAAGTTTTCAATAATTCTTGCTATTTTGAAAGCTTTCGCATTTTAACCAATCTGCTTTAAGCATCTTGGACTTAAGGTTGTTGTCCAGGATTAGGTACACCCGCCTTGGTTTTGTAGAGCCGGAAGCACAGGGGATTTGGATCACATTGATCAATCTCGTCAAGTTGGCCTTAACCGGTTGGATATCCCAACATCAAGCAGGCAAGGCTTGTAGGATTCCAATCTGTGGTTTTGGGAACCAACATAACCTTTACTATGGAATCGAACTTTAAAGGGGTGAGTTTATGAGCAATCATCTTGGTCCAGAACTCTTTCCGTTCCTGTGCTAGCTTTCGGTTCTTCATTTCTAGTTTGCATCTAGTCCTTCTCGAAATACCAAACACCCTTGTGAAGTTTGCAGCTTTGAAGGAAATAAAGTAATAGGAGGTTTCCGATATTTGAATGTACTTTTCCTAGTGTGCTCATCGAATGCTTGAATCATCAGCTGTAAAATATTCTCAAAAGTTCGAATAGGAAATAAGGGCATTTGAATAGCCCAATGCACTCCTGTCCGTCGCAATAACTACTTTACCTCATCTGTTTTAGGTGTTTCTTGCCACCACTACCGGATCTCAAGTCCATTGAGTCCTTCGAATTGTACTATGAGATGCACGACTTCTTCATTTTGAGAAGTTTGTTGAATCTTGGACCAGACCTTTTTCCTACTATTGGAAGTCGGTTCATCTGTTTGACCTTCAATACAGACTCTAGAAGGTAGAATTTTGCTTTCTTGTCCATGCTTGAATTTGCTAATTCTAAGTGAGCTTTCTAGCACCTCTTTCCCGTTGAATGCATGATGTAACGGTTTCTTGTTTTGTCTTTCATGTGAAAAATAGTTAGGCTTGTACGGTTCATTCCAAATTTCCTTGTTGTACGGTCGATGCTTTTTCCCTTCGATAGTTGCTCATGAATGGAGTACCTCTTCTATGTGTTCCTCCAATGGATGCAATCTTCCCCACAACCTACAAATTTGTATTCCTTATCGATCATGTAGAGGTTGCCCACAGATGATCACACAAAGGTCCTCTATCAATGGCCTTCGTTGGTTCTATGGTTGCCCACAGATGATGACTTCGTTGGTTCCTCCATTCTTACTAATATATTTCTTAATATATGTGCTTTAGGCCGACAAGGCTCGTTGACGTATATCTGT
Organism: Cupressus sempervirens; assembly: GCA_028749045.1. Lineage (NCBI taxonomy): Eukaryota > Viridiplantae > Streptophyta > Pinopsida > Cupressales > Cupressaceae > Cupressus > Cupressus sempervirens. The sequence goes on from CM053789.1 coordinate 625,391,381, forward strand.
TGGGGCCTTGATTATTCCTCTACCCCGCAAAACCTTACACTTTATTTCTTCACAAGTTATTGCTTCTAATACCTTTCGTGGATGCTTGTGGGCTTGTCTTGTCCTCCGCGGCCTTTCTTATTTCCATGGAGGTCTTTTCCAATGTCCACGGTTCCTCCTTATTGTATTCTGTGGGCGGGCTCTTAGCTTTCTGTGGGAACTTTCTTCCAACTAACCGTGAGAAACTTAGCTCTCCTCGGGGATTCTCTTCTACTTGCAGAACTCCCTTGCTTCTTCGTGAACTTGGATTGCTCTAGCTTCCACTGACTCTAGTTTCATTGTGCTTGCATGTCCACGGCTCGGGCTTTGTTGTGCTTTTTCCATGGGGAGTTTGTCTTTCCGTCGTGCTTTTGTGTTCGCAGGGCTCCTTGTGCACTTGCTCGCAGGCTCTTTCTTTTCCATGGGTCTTAGTGTTTCCATGGGTTTCTTATGCCATCCAGAGAACATTAATTGTGCCTTTTCCGCATTTCCCTCTTGTTATATTTGCGGGGTCTCCCTTTCCCCGTGGAACACTTTCCTCCTAGTAGCTTATAGACTTGCTACCATTGTCCTTCTGCGGGCTTATAGACTTGCCACTTTTATAAATTGTCTTCTATCCATTCTCTAAGTTATCGAATGCTTACGAAAGTTCTATACTTTTTCCTTTATGAATATACCCATTTGTTCTCCATTTTATTTATTTTACTCTATATTTTTTTCAAAAAATTTCCTTCTCTTTTTTTCCATTTTTCATTTCCATTTTATTTTTTAAGTCCTCCCTAAGTCTAAGTTATCCAGCCTTGGTGGGTCCTTGCACCTCTGATGATAGATCTTTAGCCAACATCGGAGACTTCTTGGCCGTCGAATGTCCACAACTTGATTAATCTGTTGGCTCCACCCTCTCAAAAATTATACGGTCCGAGCCACTTCACTTTGAATTTCCCGGCTTGATCTTGTTCTGTCCATTAAACTTCAAGACTAACTGGCCCCGTTGGAACCTCATGTGCCAAAGATGCTTATCATGCCAAAAGTTCTTTTGCTGTTGTTCCACATCGGTCCCCCATTGCACCAATGCCCTCTTCTCGTCTAATTTGTTGAAGGCATAAAGTCTCTTCCTTAAGCTCTCCATGTTGCCAAGCGTATTGTCAATAGCTATCCACAAATTCGGTACTTTTAGCATATTTTCACCTACACCCTCAAGCAAGTAGAGTTTCTGAATATATAGATGCAGTAAGGGTATTGTTGCCATGGGGATAAGGCTGAGCTAAGTGGAGTTCTACTTTTCTAAGTGGAGTTTTACTTTCATGAGTGAACTTCTACTTTTCTAAGTGGAGTTTTGCTTTGTTGAGTGGAGTTGTGCCTTTATGATTTGTTTTAAGGGAATGAGACAAATATGCATTCTTTGGCCAAGATAAGAGGACAGTCCTAAGTGGAGTTATTGTAGAGTACATTATGAGGTAAGACAAACCTTTGTGCTTTGTAAGGTCATTCGAGATGGTTGCAGTTGAGTGGAGTTCATTTTTCAAAGGCTTATTATGATAAAGCTGATGGGGTATGACTTCTCCAGCACTATTGCACCTTTTTTAAGTGCTTTGAGGGGACCAAAAAGTGGCCTGATTGACCAAATCCGACCAAGAAGTTGTTATCTCCGAGATGGAGTTGGTTGGAGCTATAAATATGAGCTTAAGGCTCATTTCCAAATCAGTTCTGGTTTATGCAGATTCAGGAGACTTTGTGACTATTTTTCAGTCCTTTTCTTCATTTTCTAGCATACTCTTGTAACTCATTCTTATGATATATACAAAAGTGATCGTAGAAATAATTTTTGATAGTATTTATTACCTTATTGTAATTTGCAGAATTGTGTATAAGTGTGATTAGATCAAATTTCTAGTGAAAAGTCTAATTTTCCTTCAATTTTGTCTCACTGATTCATAACTTTTCAGTGATAACTATGTATAAGTTATAGATTGTGTCTAGATTATCAGACATTTCTATAAAATATTGATGTACATGCATGACCAGTTGTGCAAGTTTAGTACTGTTATTATTGATGTTCAGAGTGTTTTAGTATTACTTAATATCATAGGATGCATTTTGGTGCATCACTATAGTTTTAGATTTCATTTCTATTATTCTCCTATCCCTTTTCCTAAAAAGTTTAAGTTTAGAAGCTTAAGGTGAAAGCATCTCATAGGAGCCGGCCTAGAATCCGAAGATTTATTCCAATTTTGGGCAACCCATAGACCCAAGAGTATTTCCATGTTTATCAAAGTGACTTAAGTTTTAGAACTCAGTCAATGGTGCAACTTTTAGAGATAACAAGTACCATGAACTCTGTCATCACCATAGTTCTTGCCCGTACATCAGTCGGAATGGTTTGTGCCCTATGGTCACCTCGTATGAGGTACGGTAGGCCCACAACACATAGGGTAATTTTTCCTCCTAGTCTTTGCCCTCGACTCTGCATGACTTAAAAATAACTCCGACCAAAATCTTGTTAGTTGACTTTGCTTGCCCATTCGCCTGAGAGTAGTACGAACTTGATAGCATATGGAAAATCTTGAATTCGGTAGTGGGCAACTTGATAACATGATTCATAAAGTGCCCACCCCTGTCACTTGTCAGTTGGATTGGGATTCCATACCGAGTTATGATCTATTTGTAAATGAACTTAGCCGTGCTTAATGTAGAGTTGTCAGGCAATGCTCGTGCTTCTACACATTTTGTTAAGTATTCTGTGGCTGCCACAATATACCAATACCTTTTGGCCCGACTAATCCGTAGGGGTCCGACAAAGTCTAACCTCCACCTTTCAAATAGTTTGTGAGTGTTTGACGGGTTGAGCGTCTTGAAGTCTTGTTTGAGAGGCTTCCCCGATCGTTGACAAGCGTCACACTTGACAACCCATTCTCATGCATCGTCGTGCAATGTCAGCTACCACAAGCCCGCTAAGAGCACTTTCCTCGCTATGGTGTCAGGACCCATGTGTTCGCTTGCTGGTCCTTCATGGGCTTCTTAGAGCACTGCTGGTATTTCTTCTTCCACCATTCATCGTCTTAATACTTGGTTTGCTCCCATTTGTAGAGTAATCCGTTAATTAATTGAAAGGTTTTTCTCTTTAGAACCAACTTCCTTCGTTCTCTTGGAGGCAAATCTTGGGGGAATTGGGCCGTGGATAGTTGCTCCTTGATACTGGTGTACCATGAGAGAAGTATGACACTATGAAACAAATGTGCGTCGAGGAAATCATCGTTTACTCCCACAGGTAGCTCGCTCGACTTGATCCGTGACAATTGATCCACAATCACGTGGCTATGCCTTGGCCATACCATGATGTTGAACGTAAATTCTTTAAGTAGCAGAAGCCAACAATTGACTCTCCCCTGGATGATGGGCTTATTGTCCAAGTACATGAGGGCTTGGTGATCTACATAGAAAGTGAATGAGTTGGTCAACAGGTAGTACTAGAACTTCTGTACCGAATACACCATTCTGAGGATTTGCCTTTCGGTAGTGCTATAATTCTTCTCCGCGTTGGATAACAACCAACTTGCAAAGTATATTGGATGATCCAATCCGTGCACCTCTTCTTGAGCCAAAGTAGCCCTGATGGCGTAGTTTGACACATCTATGTTTACATGAAACTCCTTATCCCAATTTGGGAATGCGAGAGAGGGAGCACCTATCAATCTTGTGTTTAATTCTTCAAAAGTTTCTGCTTGTTACTTTTCCCACACTCCCCTTTCCTTGTGAGTTTGTCCAATGGGTGGGATATCCGTGCGAAGTTCCAATATGAGCAAGGAATTATTTGACTCCACTCATAGCTGTAGTGGCCTTCATTTTAACATTCAACCTTACTTTGTCCAAGTCATTCTTTAGTCCAACTTTACAAACAACATGCCCAAATAACTTTCCCTACAACACTTCTTCGGGTTAAGGGCAAGGTGAGCTCACCGACACCACTCCATGCACTCCCCCAGAGCTGCAATATGCGTGTCTTGCTCACTGAATACTGACCAGTCATCCAAGAATGTTGTAAAGTTTCCTGCTAACATCTTATCAAAGATGTGTAGGATGATCCACTGAAAAGTCATGGGTGCATTGTAGAGGCCGAAGGGCATACAGTTGTATCTATACACACCATCTTCCACTAAGAAATTTGTTTTCAATTTGTCCTCTGCAATGGAAATTTGGTTGTACCCAGATAACCCATCATAAATGAGTATATTTCATGACTTGCCATTTCTTCTAGAATGTTGTTAGTGAACAGAACAGGAAACGGGTCTTTGACGGTAACCACATTGAGGCATCAAAAATCCACTCAAATGCACGTTTGGTTCGCTTGCTTCTTCAAAGAGATGACAATGGGAGAACTCATTGGCTTGTCTCAACTCAGAAGATGATGCCTGCCTCCAACATTCGTTCAATCTCCATGTTCACTCTTGCAACATAGTTTTTTTTCATCTTGTACGACCTCTTGTGCATAGGTTGGGCTCCGGGCACGAGGGGAATTTGGTGTATGCATAACTCTGGAGGTACACCCTTCAAATCTTTTATATGTCCAAGCGAATACATCCTTGTACTCCATAAATATTTTAAATGCGACAATCTTTAGTACAGGGTCCTAGTCATCCCCTATCACAATAGTCTTCGAATTGTGCTTATCTCCCAGATTTGCTTCCTACAACTTGGCCTCTTGATATTTTAATAGTTTCTCCCTTAAGAAATTGGTGGGCAGGGCTGTCTCCAACTTTTGCCTCACCTTGTATTCCGTGTACTCTTGAGGGGATTTGTTCTCCTTCGCGATCTCCAACACATTGCATGATGGTGTAAATATTTCATAATCGCCCATGTACCAATGAAATAGCCCATCCATAGAATCTGCATCGTCTCAAGAGAACTCCCTCAATTCTAATACCCCTTCGCCATTGAGTTCAATGCCTTTCCTCCCTTTGTCTACTCCTTCATTGGATTCAGAGTTTGAGGAGGATGCCATCTCTTTGCCAACCATTTGGGTTCTCAAGCCAATCACGTACTTGCTTCCTCCCTTCTCAAACGGCAGTGTTCTTTTTCCAGTTATGATTCACTTTAGCCATCACCAATCATCCTCTTCCTAAGTTGGCGTCGTATCCCTTCCGTTGGAGGGGAATCACTATGAAGTCTAAGGTGAATGGTTGCGTACCAATTGTTAAATTTTGTGCCATTAGAGTCTCGAGGGGCTTGATACCGTGTTGGTTAGTCCCTAAAGATTGAAAGTCGGTGGCCATAAAGTTGGCTTCTAGAGACTCTTTAAAGTCTCTTCCGACAGGACATTCACTCCTAACCCACCATCAACGATCATATCTTTGAGGATGGTGCCTAAGATGCCCATCTCCACCACGATAGGATGTCTCCTACTATTCACTGTATCGTTGGATCTACTGCCAAACTGCTGAAAGCCTCTATCCGTTCGAGAGTACTTGTTCTGGACATTAGATTGTTTAGGATGGGTTGTACGGAGGTGGGGCATTGATTCCAGTAGGTCCTTGACCTTCACTAGAACTTTTGGCTGCATCACTTGCCTTAGAATGTTTTGTTTTGCCGTTGCTCGAATAGAGTTTCCAACAGTATCTTTTGACTCTTTGCGGGCTTGTGATAGTTTCTCAATCTCCTCTTTATCTTCCAGGGCCCTTTGCTTTTCCATACGAGGATTTGAATACATAGCCTTCTTTGCTTTTACACGTGTAATCGCCAAAACTTCTCTCTCCTGGCTCCTCCCTTCAACATGGAGAAGGTTTTTAAATGCTTGGATTCGGGCAATTTGTGTCTTCTTGATCTCCAAACTCACACCATTTGCACAATATTTGTGGGGTATCTTCTTTCTGGCAATCAAGGGGAAAATGTTTGCATTGGTTGCAATTACTGCACTATATCATGGGCCTCCCTGTTGCATCATATTGGATACGATGGAGGGTATTGTTATTGTTGTTGTTCCCTTGGCCTTCCTGCCAATTGTTTCTATATTCGCTAGAAGTGGCATTATTGTTATTCTGTTAGTTGCTTGATCCAAACGTAGAGGGTTCTTCTTGTGTGAATAGTACTTGCTGGTTTCTGGTCCTCATGTTATAGGTACATTCTATAGTAGAATGTCCCATAACCTGGCAGATGTCGCAGAAGGATTTCTTAAGACACGAACCCTTTGTGTGTCTAGCCTCTTTGCAGTCTGTACACCATACTTTGTCCTCTTCATTTTTGCTCGACCTTCCTTTGGTTGCCTTTAGTTCCTTCATTTGCTAAAGGTTTTTGTAGGGTGTGTACTTTCTTACTTGCTTCCTCGTTGCTGCTTCTGTTGAAGGAGTCACGATGACTTACTAGCCTTCTTAGAGTTTGTATTCACTTTCTAAGTCCATGGCCTGGTTATAGATGTTGTCATACGAAGTCGGAGGTACGATCTTCGTATTCCTCGGGAGGGATGTCTTTAGGCCCTCAATGAACCATTGCTTTTTGAGTTCATCCGCTAGTGCACACTCCATCTTGCCAAGGAACTCACTTTGCCCTTGCTTGGTACACTAAATTTTTGTGAGTATCTCATTCTCATCTTGCAATAGTTTGAATTCTTCTGAAATTCCTTTTTCAATTCAGCCCAAGTTATCAGATTGGTTTTATCTATGCCTGAGTACCAATCAGTGGCTGCTTCCCTTAACGTAGCAGGGAACTATCAAACCCATTTGTTTTGGTCGGTGACCCTGTTGGGAGTTCAGATGGTTTCACATGTTTGGCAGTGGCATACCAAATCCTCTTTTGCTTGGCCCATGAATTTGGGCAACTTTTGTTTGTCCACAGCCATGATTGCTGATTGTGCCACCGGTTGTGCTATCGGCTATCTCAGTTGTGTCTTGTACGGGGTATATGTCTGCTCCTGCGCACCTGCAATGCTTGTGCTGAACTGTGGTGTGGTAGAGTTCAAGATAGAGTTCCAAGCAACCGGTTGTATTCGCTCGTTTGGCATGCAAAGAATGGATAGAGTGTCTTGGTTACCCCGTGCTCGTTCTTCTTCGTCACTTTCGATTGCGCTAGTTAGCTCTTCACTCCCGCTTCGGTTCTCCACCTAGGGCATACGAGAGAAACTTATGAGCTCTTCCCTCGTCTCCTCAATTCAATTCAACCTTTATCGTGTTTCCTCAATTAACTTCTCGTTGCTTCTCACCCACGGACAGGTAGGTGACCTGTGTCCCCCATAGGTCATTGCACCTCTCGTGGCACCATGGTCACCCTCCGTGACACCACTGTAGTCCCCTTCAGTGAGTTGCCGGAGCCTTTGCCTCCATTTGACTTGTTGCACGACGATTAAAGCCTGATGTGTGGCGTGTACAACATCATTTTGTTCTTGTTTATTTCTATCCTTATTTAATTGGTTTGGCATCATTTCCAAGAAAACATCATAAATAACAAAGAACTTTTTTCATTTATTTATAATCTCTGTACATCATGGGTCGTCTATGCAATTGTTTCAGAGTTACAAGTGCTCTTTTCCTTCAACACTCCCAAGGCCTAAGGCTCATGGGTTGGACCTCCGTTGGGTCTCATCTTGTTTCTCTTCTCGATGGTTACGTTCGACACAATTTCTCAAGGTTTGTTGTCGGTGTTGCTCCCTCTCAGTTTCCTCCCTTTGCCTTGCTTGTGCAAAGAATTCTTGCGCGAACAATCGGGGAAATTGGTGCAAGAGTCTGTTTGTGGGGAGACTCATGTTCAAGGTGTCCCAAATGGTGTCCTCATGAACTTTTGTGCGTACGACTTCTCTTCATACGAATGTTTCAATCATTGCTCAAAAATGTATTTGGAAGTTTTCCGTGAGAACGTGCTCACCTTTGAACAACTTGGTTACTCTGTCTTCATTAATTCTGATATTCTCCAATACAAGTATTCCCATTTATTCTGCATATACCATTCGCTGCATTGCTTTTCCCAAATTCAGTTGGCAACGGTGCCAAATGTTTTCCCCTCAGGAGTTAATAGGGCTTTAGTACATAAATGCAGAAGTAAAGTTTTAAACACAAAAATATAGAGAACTCAGGAATGCTTAATATTCATAAATCATCAAGTACTAGATTACATCCAATGATTTTTACTCATAACATAACTCAATATAACATGACATAACATGTCTTTACTTGTGATGGAGACTAGTACACATAGTAGTTGAGGGGGCGCAAGGCAAACCGCTGCATCTGTAACTTCCCTCAGTTACACAAAATTGTTTTAACTACCCAATTACCTGACAACATCGAGGTGGTTTTAGATAGGGAGAAGAGTATGTGGAAAAGGGAGTAAGCAGTGAGTAGATTGACTTAGAAGAACAGGTTGATACATAGGAGAACCGTTTAGGGGGTGTTAAAGGAAGATATTGTCGCTACATTTTTAGCTACTCTAAAATATATTTCTTCTTTAGGTGAGGAGTCTTACAGGGGTAGCAAGTTTCCATTTTGGTAGGCAGTGAGACAATCCATAGTTTCATTGTTGAGGCCTTGATGGCCAAGGGCAGCATTTAGGTGGACTTTGAGGGGTTTGCTGTGATGGTTGCAGATAGGTTTACCATTATATGCCTTGGACAATTATACAATTAAAAATGATTTCTATGTGATTGATATCAATGATATTAATGCTATTTTGGGGATTCAATGGTCACACTCATTGGGAAAGTATTCATAGAATTCTCGATGCATGGAAGTTGAAATTTAGAGAAGCTGGTTAAAAGGTTAGTCTCCATGGTGCACCTAGGATTGTTAAAGCCAAGAGGATGGACAAGATTTTTATGATAGGGTGATGTTGCTTGGGCAGTAGAATGCTTCATTTCTCTTAAGGATCCTTCGGATAGAAAAAAGACATTATGTGGTTTTTCAGCCTATTCTTGGCTAGTGTATTGTGGTTTTAGGGACATTCCTCTAGATAGGCCACTAGATAGAGGATTTAAGCATGTGATTGAGCTCAAAGAGGGAGCTAAATCTATGATTACTACTGCCTATTTTTACCCTAAGAGGCACAAAGAGGAAATACAAAAGACCATTCAAAAATTGCTTGATATGGGGCATATTAGGCCTAGTTCAAGCATAGTGCTGGTCCAGAAGAATGATGGCATCATGAGAACGTGTATGGATTACCGGACACGATAAGAAAATATTTAAGAACCAGTGTTTACTGCCCATGATCGATCAACTTATTAATGAATTTCATGGGAAATTTTGCTCGTCCAAGATTGACTTTCAATTTGGACATCATCAAATCAGAATGAGGGAAGATGATATAAATACAAAAACCTTCAAATGTCACTATGGATACTATGAATTTCTAGTCATGCTCTTCGTAATCAACAAATGAACCTGTGTTCAAAAGGCAAATTTGCTAGTTTGTGCTTGTGTTCTTTGATGATATATTGACAACAAAAGTTAGGAGGACTACCTTTTGCACATTGATGAGGTCTTGGGTATAATGGAAGATCAGTCATTATGAGCTAAAGCATCTAATTGTGAGTTTTGGGTTCCAAAGGTGATCTGGGACATTCTTGATTGGCTCCTACCAAAGGATGTGTCACACTGGAGAGGCTTTCTTGGATTGTGCAATTATCACAGGAGATTCATGAAGGGTTTTTCTCAACTCATTAAACAAGTATCTTTTTGTTTATTAGATAAATTGAAACACATGAATACACAACCAATCATTCAATAGATTATCCAAACATTATTATTTTAGTCATTGAATGTTTAATAAATAGTTATTGTTTATCAATTGAAGACTTTGAAATAAAAAAATGGCTTCTATGCTAATTCCTAACTAAACTGCTTTAGGGAAAATTGAAGGGATTTGGGCTATGATATAGGCTCCCCCCCCCCCCAGGAAAAGAACTAGGAAGGATGAGGTTTTTTTAAGAAGTTTCTCTAATTGGAGCTTGATTTCGCTGAGCTCATGAATAGTCATCTTATAATGTGTTTGAAATCAGTTATGTTCTTGGTCAATATGAAAATAATCTTTTGAAGGAGACAATATTGGCAGCTTACTTTGGAACACATCTGTAAATTCCTAAATAATCAGATGATTGCCCAACGAGGTTCTTGTATCACTATCTGTTTGTTGCTGGTAATAAATGTAACCATTGACATCTCTTTTGCGAGCTCCACCATAGATGCATGGTGGTGATCACACAATGCGAAATAGGTCTTTGAATTCGTATAATTGACTCAATTCTAAGATTGTTGCAAAATGACATGCTAACTTGGCTTGATGGTCTAAGTCTTCTCATCTATATTCATCTACGAGTCTTGTTGACAGTGGAGTCATTACCATGGAGGCCTGGGTGGAAGGTGTGCAAAGTCTGTTCTCTTTTGCGTTGGAATTTTGTATCCTTGATTCTTGAACCTAGAATGATGTTAAGTATAGATCCTACCACACTGCTTCTCTAAAGCCTCTTAGGTTACTAATTCTTTGCCATGTAGGCCTTCTACACTATGACCTACAAGGTTTTGGGGGAGAGTTTGCACTGTCCTAGCTAAATAAACGTTATGCAAAGTGGCAGCTAAGGCTTCCCTATTTGGTGTATATATTGTGGTTCTTGCATGGAATGTGTTTAAAAAGTTTAGATGAGCACATGAAAATAACTAGTGGGGATGGTTATTACCCATTCTTTGTATAACCAGAGTATCATTACTGTAATGTGTAGTATGATGCTGTTTTGACACAAACTTGGCCTATAAGATATAGCCATAAGCGCTGTTTAAGTATGTTTGAGAATTGAGATTATACTTGATTGAGCTGCAGATAATAATTTGAAGCACCAGCAGGTAGCATCACGGAACTGCAAAGCAAAATGTCATATGGCTGGCTGTTTGGTTGATTCCCAAAGGTCCAATGTTGACAGATCAACTCCAAATGCTCTTTGATTTTTAATCTGAATCAAGTGGACATTCGAACAAAGGGATACCCGGTTTGAACAGCGTAAAATTTAATTGTGCAGTGGAGGAAGACAGTTAGACTTTGTATTTCTTAAAAATATATCAACCTTGATTATTTAAAGTGTCAAATTGTCAATTATATCGTCTAGACTTTGAACATTATGCAAATTGAATTTTCAGAGCAGAAAACATCCAAATATAGAGCCTTCGACAAGTGCAAAATGGTGGCATGGTGGTTTCAAGAGTTGTGCGCTTTATTAAGGTCCTGTCATGTATACATTAGTATCATATTATTTAACTTAAAGTCATGCTATCGCGACTGCCCATCTCTTGTTTCTGGGTTTGTAGGATTCCACTGACCAAATCAAAATGGTTCTATAAGATGTGAGCTAGTTCTGGTTAAAATTTATTTGTCACAAACTATTTTAGAAATCTTTATCATTTTCCCTCTCCAAAATAGTGAACTTGACTCGTCCTACTTTATTCGAACAAGGTCTAATTCATTGTTCTGTGATCATGTATTAGATGCATTGAAGAGATTCCATCTTAAACTTAATCAGCACTAAATGATGTTTTAAATATCACACTTGAACTTTTGCTTAAGGAAGCTGCAATATGATGGTAATGTTATGCAGGCATTGGCGGTATGTGGATGTTATGCTTCATGTATGCTACTCTTTCTTAAATGGTTTTTCTTGGATATAATGGGTAAATGTGGGTTTTTGAAAGTGCCCACAAGTCAGCAGCAAAAAACCAACCAAACAACAGCACAGACATAACTTTTAAGCCAAGGTGTTCCTCTATCAACCTTGATAACATCTTATTTATTCTATGAAAGTTTGAAATGATTCTTTTTGCATGGGTCCTCTCCTTGCATCAGGGGTTCTCCCAAACATGCTTTCAGGCAACATTGCAATGCTGGCTGCTGAGCTTTTATGGTTGTCTTATTGAGCCAAACAATATGCATTAGTGAAGACAACATCTCATCCTTTTTCTTGTTCACATGCTCCATTCTCTCTTTGAGGCCAGTGAAATCACCAAACATCAGGCTAGAGATTTTTCTGTTCTCCAATTTCTTTACTGAGAGCCTAATACATATATCAACTTCGGACTCTTCAGCTTAGATTTGTTTGAGTATGGAAATTCTCCCCTTTAATCTATCATTTTCATTTTTAAATTATTTTAAAATGCTAGTATAAACCAAATTATCTTCCAAGGTCCTAGTTATGGATTTTGTACCTATATAATTAGTGCAGCTTTTCTCGTCATTTCTATCATTTTCTCTATTTCCCTGATCAGTTTCCTCCTTTGCTATGTCCTTGGATGTTACCCCAATGGTCTCTTCAGTGTGTTCTTAGAGATTGGTTCCTTGGCACATTGAGTGATGTCGTCGACAAATTTAGTATTCATAGGGCCAGAGCTGGGGTTAGGTACTAACTAGAATTTACAATCCTTCTAGGTTCAGAATCTAGAGAAATAGCAAATTGAATCTTGATCTTACCTCTTATATGAAAGGATTAGATTCATTATTATGGCTTGACTGACCCATATTGGTGTAGACATTATCAATGACCCAAACCCCATTCATGGTCTAGGTAAAACAATTTTGCTTTCTCGAACAGATATAGCTGGAAATTGAGGTCTTAATGAACGGGGAGACCAGCTATGCTTAGCAAGATGTCAAAAATATAACGTCTGATGGATATTTGAAGGTAAAAAGGAAAAATGACAAAATTCTCATTCCGTAGATGTTTTAGTAGTGGAAAGTGGTATGAGAAGACACATTTATAATGGCCTTCAAGACAAAAACATTTTATCAGGAAAATACACCTCTTCTTGTGGCAGAGGGCGATACTCCTGTAGATAACCAGACTGGTACCTCTTGAATTTCTCACTGTCTTGGATAAAGGCAACAGTCTGTTCTCTTTTAATTTTATTTTACTTGCTTTATGGATTTTCAAACCCTACACAGAGACTGGTGGCCACTGTAATATACCTTCTTCAGAGACTTGAAGCTAAACTATTTCATAGAGACAATCTTAGCTTTTCAAAGTCTGGCAAATTCATTTGATAAAGTGGACATGACACAACCATTTATTCACTCGCGGAAAGAAGCTAATACTCCACTGTGCAGAATATTCCAAATGGTTGTTTTCTTCTTACCCTCCTTAAAGAAGGTTTGATATGAAGCCATTGTCCTCTCATTGTGTTTATCCCGCTGACACTGCCTGTTCCTTGCTGAATGTGGAGGACGAACCTAAAAGCGGATTCCAGGCAGTACTGGATTCTCTAGAAGTCTTTTTAAAAGATGCAGACTCTCTTTAATCATGAAGGGGAGGATGGGAAGGTTTAAGATGAATGCTCAACCATAGAAGAAAGGATGGGCCAAATTCCTGCCAATCAAAACAAGGTAATTCATCATAATAAATCGCTCCAAGTAATGTTACAACCCTTTCCTCACAAGTCTCGTAGTTACATTTCTCCAATGTGCAGTAATGAAATCACAAGGACGCCTGACTGATCCTTACCTGATTTACGGAATCCATGAATGATATAAATATATATATTTTTAGATCCCTTGAAGCAAGGATCATTTTGTAACTTTTGTCATGTCCTCCCATGTATGCGCTCTCTTTGATTTGCTTTCATGATGATTTTTTTTAAAACAGAGCCTACACAGTGACAAAGTTTTTGCCTTCATCTCTTCTTTGAAGGGTCTACAGTATAAAATATTAAATAGTCTTAAGTTTGTCAGCAGTTTTCAACAGGTCTTTAGAAGAATTATTTAGTAATCATCAAGTAGCGGTTTTCTGACACGCACAAAGGCCAGCACACTTTGAAATAGATTCAGTTTTCTCGTTTATTGAATATTTCAACGAAGTCTTCATTTATATTTTATATTTATATGCTCATCACACGGGCATTTGACACGAAATAAAATATGCTCTCGTGGCCTCAAGAATAGAAAATGATATTATAGAAATGAAACCAATAAATATAGATTCTTCTGTGGTTTCTTTTATTTTTTGCATTCAGTTTGATTTTCAAAATCTATTTAGTATTTACAATCTTAATAGATGTTTTTTGGATGCAGTAGCAGATGAATCCTGGAGCATGTTAAAAGATTGTTCAAAACTGTCGTGTGGTCCTCTTATATTCTTATTTCTGTGTTTGAATGCTCATTTTTTTCTTTTCATGATGATAAAATTGTTAACGTAGCCTACACTTTCAAGTGACACGGTTGCTGTCTTCGTTTCTCCTTTGGAGGATCTACAGCAGAAATAGTCTGAGCTTGTCAGCAGTTTTTAACAGGTTTCTTAAAACAATTGTTTACTTATCATCAAGTTTTGTATAGGTGTTGAGACGATTAAAAGCGTGTCCAAAATACCTTAAAATAGAGTCAGATAGCTTGTATATTGAATATCTGAACTAAGTTTTCATTTATATCATGTAATCCTTTTCTCAACAGAGGCATTTGGTACAAAACAAAGTATGTTCTTGTAGTCTCAAGAAATAGCAAAATGATATTGTAGAATTCAAAAGATAAATAGAGCAACTAGTGGAGATTTTTTGAAATTTTATACACTGAATTTGTTGGTGCAGAATGTCATATTTATTCCTTTTTTTTAAAGAGACCACACAAATCATCACTCCTTTACAAGCAGTACGGCTAAATAATGTTGTACTTGGAACAATTCAATGCACCAGAAATGATCACAGGTGCTCGTCATTTTCTCTGCCTCAATAGATTGTGTTTGATGTTTTGCACTATAGGATAAGGAATGTGATTTAACAACAGATATTTATCTACAGATGAACTCTTTATATATTCCAAAAGTAAATGAGATGGCTAACAGCCGTGATATTTCAGTCTTTTAAGTTTTAACAAGTGTGCTTGTGTACTTTAAATATCAATAAGGTTAAGGGCTTCATATAGTGCATGTATTCAGCAATGTTTGTGAGCATCTGAAATGTTAGTGATGTTAATGGACTTGACATAATATATGTAATCATGTGGGTTTATGAGGTGTGATTATCTGAAATATCAATGAAGATGAGGTAATACAATGCATGATGAGATATCTTGAACCCTTTTTGTTAAGATCCTCACATATAGCATTAAGTAAAGTCTTTGTAAGTCAAGTTGTGATTCAGAGGACAGCAGACTAGATGCACAAGTTGTGTAGAAGTGATTTATGAATGAGGAGGAGAGAATTCATAAAGGGGTAACTTGAATAGGGTGGGAGAGAGGTGGAGAGGGAGGGAGAGAACAAGATGGCATGAATAGATAGGTGTGATAGATAGGTGAGAGAGCTAGAGGGGGTAAGCAAGCGGAGAGACCTAGATGGTGAGAGGGATTACATAGAGTGAGGGGGAGAGAGGTGGGTAATGGGACATGTATGCATAGATAGATGGAGGGATGGAGAAACCTAGAGAGGGGAGAGAAAGGGTGGGAGGGGTGGTGATGATCTAGACAATGGAGAGAGAATAAGAGAATAGCAAAGTGAGTGAGATGGGGATAATGAGGGAGGGGAGATAGAAAGAGACCTAGAGGGGTAGGAGAGTTGTGAGAGAGATAAGAGGAGGGGGAGAGAGATTTAGGGATGTATCACATTGCCCTCAACTCTTTATACCCTCAACCCAATACCATTAATCATCTACCTTGAACCCTATATCTTACATGCAATTCCTTACACCCTATACGAGGGGGGGGGAGGCAATAGACAAAGGAGGAGAGGGAAAGATAAAACGAGAGAGAAGAACATACAAAAAGAGAAGGCTAAGGTGGGAGGGAGGGAGAGGTAGGTAGGGAGTGACTCATAGACCTAGAGAGGGGAGAGGTAGAATGACAAAGGCGAGAGAGACATCCCCAAAGAGAGAAATAGGGTTAAAGAGGTAGCTTAAGTGGTGGAGATGGAGGAAAAGATCTAGAAAGGGGATAGATATATAGGTGAATGCTCTAGAGCTTAGGAAGAGAGGGATAAGAGACCTAGGGGAAGAGATAAAGGTCAGATAGAGAGTAAAGAAAGATGAGTAATAAAGGAGGGAGATAGAGATAGTCAACTAAAAAGGTTAGAGAGGGAGAGATGTATAGTTGAGGATATAAGGTAGGAGGGATAGGTAGTGATGGAGAGAATGGAGAAAGATAGAAGGTACGACAAATAGGTAGTGATGGAGAAAATGGAGAAATAAAGGAGTGAAACAATAAAAAAGAGACTATAGAGGGAGTGAGGTAGGGGAAGAGATGGTGGTAAGGAATAAATGTGAGGTAGCAAGGGAGAGAATAATAGAGACCTAGAGATGGGAGAGAGAAGCGAGAGAAGAGAGGGAGAGAGATAGGTCTAGAGTTTGGGGAGATAGAATGAGAGAGAATACTGATAGGGGCATGCCAATTACTAAAATTTGACTAAGTTTGAAATTTTATTTGATCTTCTAAAACCTATTATCTACATTCTTACTCTTAGAGATCTGAACACTTTTGAAACATTTTGACATTTTGACAATGTAAACATGAGATAAAAGTAAGGGAAAAAATACATTTCAAATTTTTTAGAAATATGACCAAAGATAAATATAAGCTACAAAAGTTAAACTTAAACATAAAGTATACAATGCTTCTTGCTTTAATATTAAATATGTCACATGTTATATGATTCTCATATCCCATTTTTTAAAGAAAATTCACATAAACAAATTTCCTAAACATACTCAATACAAACACAATATAAGCTACAAAAGTTAAACGTAAACTATACAATGCTTCTTGCTTTAATATTAAATACGTCACATGTTATATGATTCTCATATCCCATTTTTTAAAGGAAATTCACATAAACAAATTTCTTAAACATACTCAATACAAACACATTTGTACCACTAATGCAATAGCCTATTTAACAAACCTACTTGTCCATGCATAATAACTTTATGCATCCCATAATACAATATTATTGCCAACACCCTTACCTCCCCTATTACATCATTCTCCAAATGGGATAGTGAACCAATAATATTGGATGACCTAAGTTCAATAGTCCATTATAAGGTACGAGTAGGGACATACTCATCTAGTTGCAATGAGCAATAGTGGAACTTGCCTTACTAGGCGACATACTCATCTAGTTGTAATGAGTAATAGTGGAACCAACCTCATTGTGCTCACTATACTTATATCCAAGGTTAGGGACAAATGCATCTACCCATGAAAACAAAGATAGGGATAGGTACATCTACCCAAGGTCTTACATCAAGTTTGGATGGGGGCAAACACATCTATCCAATATCAAGGTTATGAAAAGGACACATACATCTATTCTAGTATAGTGTAGGATGTATCCCCACTAAAAAGAAAAAAAAAAAAAACCCCAACATTTTTGAGATGAGGTTGCACTAGGAACGAGGAGATATCATTCTAGATTCTCTAGGGGCATCACCAATCTATCGTCATTTTAGCTAAGACGAGGGGACAACCTAGCATCCCCTTTAGGTAGACGAGAACACATCCCTCAAACCATCCAAAAGACGATAAGGTGTCTTGCATTCCAACAAAAAAAAGTTTGTTTTAAAAAAATCAAAACATTTTCCTATGTCTTATTGGTCATTTTTTAACCCTAGGCCATGTGGGGCCCATGACTTGTGTTATATTTCTTGCATTCATTATGTCGCTTTATTTGCATTCATTTCCAATTTTTTATTGTTTGCAACAAAAACAAGAAGAGTGAAGAGTTGAGAAAATGGTGCTTGTAAGAGTAAAAAGAGTGATTACAAGTCAAAGAGGAGTGACAAGGAGCAAGAAGAAGACGAGGAAGAAGATTCCTTACCTTGTTGGAAAGATTTTTCAAGCAAATGGCAACATTTCTCACTATTTTTTTTAATTGTATCTTCTAATTTTCAAATGAATGTATATTGTTTTATATTTCTTGTTATTTTATTTTGTTATAGTTTTTTGACTTTCATTTCTTGATTGAAGTCAATTCTTGTCGTTTCATTTAAAATTCCCGTTGCTTTATTTTTAAAGAAGGGGATAGACTGCAACTATGTATATATATATATATTTTCATTTTTTCAAAATGAGCTCCCATAGTCATAAAACAAGTCACAATGATGATGAGATCGGATTGAAAACTCATTCTCATAGTAGCAAAAAATATGAACCTGAGCATGATGATGAGCCTAATGAGGGGGATGAGAAAATTGATTCCCAATCCACAGATAATTGCCCACTTGGTCCAACATCTATTGATTACCCTTCCACACTTTTAACAAAGTGGTCTATGGGCAAATATGATCCTAAATTGCCTCTTAGACATTTTGTAACAATGATAGATACCTAAACACAAATAGGTGGTGGCACAAGGAAGTGTATATTCAACAAATGTGGTACATAATGGTTTGGTAGCATTATAATGTGAATGTACACTTCCTCTTTTAGATAAGGAAAAGGTGTGGGAACATGTTAGTTTTTGAAGCCCATTAAAAAATTTGCAGTATAGATTAAAATTCAAAAAGCTTTGGGGTATTCTAGATAAATTGGGAATTGAAATGCCTACTACCTTATCTGGTAGGTAACAGATTCAATGTTTTCAGCAATCACATAAACACCAATTACAAGGGCAACCACACTTTCATACTTCTAGATCACAACACATTGTTGATAGGGGCAACTTCAAGGCTTTTCACTTTTTAGTGTTATGGCTGAAGTAGATGCAAGCAAGAGGAAACATAAGGTGACAACTAAAAGTAACCCCATAGCTGATTTATTTAATGCACATTCGAAAGAGGAGACAGAGGAATCAATTGCAGATTCCTTTTTTCTAATGGCATACTACTCCATGTCGCTCAATCTCCTTATCATAAAAACATGATGCAAATGGTTGCAAGGGGGGAGGACCATCATTTGAGCCACTAGGTGAGCACAAATTGAGGACCACAATCTTGGACAATGCGTATGACAAGACAATAAAATAATCAAGACCATGAGGGAAGTTTGGGAGAAGCCTTGATGCAACATTGTTGTGGATGGGTGGACGAAACATTGAATAATCCACTCATCAATATCATAGTTACATGCTCAAATAGCCTATTCTTTCTTTAGTCGGTTGATTATTTAGGACATCAATAATATGTTGATTTTTAATTTGACATTCTTTAGATAGTTATAGAGGAGATTGGGTCATAGAATGTTGGGCCAAGTGGTGATTGATGCCACACTTGTGTGTAAATCTGTAGAGAGGCTTATCAAGACAACATATGGACATATTTAATAGCTTCATGTTGTGTGTATGTTATGAACAATGCACTCAAGAACATGTGGCATATTGGCTAGATTAAATGAGCGGGCACCAATGTTAGAGATTTGCACATGTATAGCTACAACCACCACACTTCACATGCACTTTTCAGGAGCTTCACAAAGGAGTTCCCAAAACCATTTTAGACCATATATGCATCCTACTTCATTCTTTTAGAGAATGATTGAGCTCTAGGAACCACTACAATTGATGTTTATGACGAATGAGTGGAATAGGTGGGATGGGTCCATGACAGAGCAGAGGAGGGTGAGGAAGATGGTGAGGAGTGATGTATTTTGGAGAGATGTAAAATCTTCAGTCTCTATCATCACTCCAATTTTCTAGGTAAACAAATATGGGAATGGGGATGCACCTAGACTTGGGGAGGTGTATGAGTGTATTGATTCTATGCTTGGTCAGATGAGGGCAGTTGTGTGAGAGAAGGACCCCAGTTTAGCATTTTACAAATAGCAGAATTAAACCTATCATTTATTGTGGATGAGATAGCTTAAACACTCCCCTATGCATGGTTTCTTAAGCATTGAATCCAAAGTGGTACATACCAAGGTCTAGTAAAGCTACACTGATTCATGATTAAGAGGTGATTCATATGCTATTTATTTTAATCATCCTTGTGTCTTATACATCTTGAATCTTGAATATTTTCATAATGAGCATCTTCTATTTGCCAATAATTTGATTTTTAAAATTTTCAAGAGAAGGAAGGGTTCTTCAAGTGCATTGATATGATGTTTAACTATGAAACTACTGGGAAGATTCACACTAAGTGGACCAAATTCTCTACTCTTAGGGGTTATAGGGTTGCAACAAAGGCAGACCTAAAAACTATGGCACAAGAGGATATGATTTTGTGGTGGTCTTTTCATGGATTGAAATCAACGACTACCAAACTAGTCATTGGTTTGTTGTCTCAGATATCCAATTCCTCAACTTTAGAACTTGTTTATTATGTATTAAAAAATTGAGCTGTAGGAATCACTGCAATTGATGTTTATGACAAATGAGTGGAATAGGTGGGATGGGTCTAAGATAGAGCAGGGAAGGAGGGTGAAGAAGATAGTGAAGAGTGATGTATTTTGGAGTGATGCAAAATATCTAGTCGCTATCATCACTCTAATTTTCTAGGTAATGAGATACGGGGATGGGATGCACCTAGACTTGGAGAGGTGTATGAGTGCATTGATTCTATGATTGGTCAAATGAGGGTAGTTGTGCAAGAGAGGGACCATTGTTTGGCATTTTACAATGAGTAGATTCGACCTATCATTCATTGCGGATGGGATAGCCCAAACACTTCCCTGCACATGGTTTCTTAAGCATTGAATCCAAAGTGGTAGATACCAAGGTTTAGTAGAGTTGCATCGATTCAGGATGATAGGTGATTCATATCATGCTATTTATTTTAATCATCTTTATGTCTTATACATCTTGAATATTTTCATAACTAACATGTTCTATTTGCCAATAATTTGATTTTTCAAAATTTCAAGTCAAGGAAGGGTTCTTCAAGTGCATTGATAGGATGTTTAACTATGAGACTACTAGGAAGATTCACACTAAGTGGACCAAATTTGCTACTGTTAGGGGTTATAGGGTTTCGGAAAAGGTAGACCTAAAAATTATTGCACAAGAGGATCTGATCTTGTGGTGGACTTGTCATGGATCAAAATCAATGACTACCACACTAATTGTTTTGTTGTCTTAGGTATCCAATTCCTCAACTTCAGAACCTATTTAATATGTATTCAAGACATGTTTTAACTTTTAAAGTATTAAGTTTCTAACTTTAGAGAACTTAAGAGTTTTCAACTTTTTTCACACTAGTCATTTGATCACTATTTAAGGTATTTAGTTCTTCAACTTATGAGAGGAAGTGGTGATGACGGATACTCCCCTTAAAATCACAAGCATATAACAAAAATAGAAAAACAACAACAATTTGCAAGAACAAAAAATGAGTTTCGTATCATCTCTAAAAGTAGGGAAATAAAAAATTTAAGAAATACAACATGCGAAGTCACATTGTCATTTTTCTTACAATATTCTTTAAGCTAGAGCCACCAATAACCACCCTAAACTTCCTTAGACAACCCTATGAGCCTTCTTCATATAGACAATTTTCCATTGCCTAAGAAGGTTCTAGAAATTTAGCATTAACACTTGAGCTCGACCAACCCTATGTATTATTATTTTCATATTTTATTACATTAGAGTTACCCCAGATAATTTCATTTTAATATTTTTAGGTAGCCCAATTTCTAGAGACCTTAAATTTTTTAATTGTAGCTCTGATTGACTATTATAACCACTTTTCATAAATAACACCTCCTAAACTACAACACCCTTATTGTGTAAGCATCACCAGTTGAAGTTTGACCTCATTTTAGAGCCTCTAAGACATTCAAAATTGAATTCAAAGATTTTGTATAAAAAATTCTCAATAACGTCACCAATATAGATGGTATTGCAATGAAGCTCAACTGACAAATTGATATATCTAAGATGAACCTCCACATATAAAATCAAAACATTTTGAGCTCGTATGACCAACTTACTAAAAATAGTAAGTTTCCACAAATAACAACTCTGCATTGAAACACCCTCGAAAACAATAGAATATTTTGGGGTGATGCAAGATTGCCCTTACACTCAGGATGTTCCTGCATCGAACACTTAGGGTAATTTGTGAAGTGACCCCGTCACATCTCAAGTCTTCAGAGGGAAACCAAGATGGTTAACCACTTCCATGTTAGTCGCGATGAATCATCTAGAGGTCATCATTTTCGTTTAACTAGATATTCTTCATATGTCTTGTTTCTTCTGCTTCTACCAACATGATTGTCCAATATATCTTCAATTTTTTTTGTAACTGAAGTAGTTGTTATAATGCTCCATTGTGCTTCTGTGACCTCCTTCAACACCTCCTTCATGACACTATCAGATCTAAAATGCTAAATATTGGTGAAATATTTAGTTCATTGAATAACTCTACTTCATAGGCATTTCTTGAATCATGCTTCTTCAATATCTTGCATGGTCAAAACTTCATATTTTTGAGTTTTTATATGTTCCCAATGGAAATCTCTCTTTCCTCAAATGAACCATGACTTCATCTCCAATCTAAAATTCCTTGTCTCCTTTTCTCATCTACCTTAGCCTTGTAGTGTGTATTCATCTTGGTAATGTGATTCCTCACCTCATCATGGATGTTCTTCAAGTGCTTTGCAAAATCTTCAGCTTGAGCATTACTTATCTCCCATTTATCTGACTTCTTCAATTTAGAAGTATTTATGGGACTACTTCCATACACTATCTGGAATGGTGGTTTACCAGTACTCCTACTGACAAAATTATTATATGCAAATTCTACATGTGATAAAATCACACATCCTTTTGGCTTATCTCCAACCAAACATCTCAAAAAAATTTCCCAAACTCCTATACACTACTTTTGTATGTCCATTAGTATGTGGATGATGTGATGAAGTGAACTTCAAATCTATTTTTAACTTCTTCCACAACATGCGCCAAAAGTACCAAACAAATTTGGTGCCTTGATTTGAAACTATGCTCTTTGGTAAATAATGTAGTCTTAAAAAATAATTCTACCACATGAACAACATCATTAGTCTTCTTCCAAGGAATGAAATGTGTCAATCTCCTACCACCAAATCTTCACATGACCCTTCAATCCAGCCTTCACAAACTTAAACTTTCAAGATTTTCGATATCTTCATACTCAAAATATTCTGTGGATTCATCGATCCAATCAATTAATTATTCCCAGTTAAGATTTCTCATGAATGTGGGGATTTCAATCTTGGGTCGTTCCCCAATCTTAGAAATGGCTTTGAAAAGCCTTTCTTGCTCAAAGTTCCTAGTTTCTTCTACTCCTTCTAGTTGAACTTTACTTATTCTTCAAATTTAGCCTCGCTTTCATCTCTTACCACAATATTCATTCCTCTGCTAATTCCTTCTTGCAACTGTTGCACTTGTCTCTAGAGGGCTCTAAAACCCTTAGGTTTCATACCTCTAGCTCTTCTAAACTCCCTTACAGTTGGTGATTTGTTTACACTCATAAACTGCTCTGATACCACTTGCTGAAGGGTACCCCCTTAATACAACAAACACAAAACAAAAATATAAAAATAACAACAATTTGCATGAACAAAAAATGAGCTTCTTATTATCTTCAAAAGTATGGAAATTACAAATTTTTGAAATACAACATGCAAAGTTACATGGGCATTTTCCTTACAATATTCTGTAAGCTAGAGCCACCAGTAACCACACTGAATTATCCTAGATTCCTGGACTGGCCTAGACAACCCTATAGGCCTTCTTTGTATAGACAATTTTCCATTGCTCAAGAAGGTTAAATAAATTTAATGAGAACCCTTAATGTCGACCAACCCTATGTATTATTATTTATTGCATTTTATTACATTAGAGTTGGGGCCAAAAAATTCTATTTTTTATTTTAGGTAGGCCAATTTTCAGAGACCGTATATTTTTAACTCTAGCCTCGATTGACTATTATAACCACATTTTGAAAATTACACTTCTTGAACTACATCATCTTGATCATGTAAGCACCATCTATCAGGGTTCAACCTCGTTATAGAGCCTCTAAGGCCTTCAAATTTGAGTCCAAATATTGTGCACCAAAAATTCTCAATAACTTCACCAATATAGATGGTGTTGCAATGAAACTTAATTGACAAGCTGATATATGTAAGATGAACTTCCACTCGTGAAATCAGAACATTCTGTATGACCAACTTACTAAAGTTAGTAAGTTTTCACAGATAGAAACTCTGCAATGAAACAAACTTATTAAAAAATACAAAACATAATTTTTTTGGGTGATGCAAAATTGCTCTTAGACCTAGGTTCCTCCTACATCAGGTGGTCTACTTATAACTTCATCCTCTCTCTTAAGAGAGCAAAGAAGCTAGTGATTATACATAGTGCCTTGTGTACCACCAATAGTAGGACACATGTACAAGGAGAGCCTCACACCATGATAAGATGTAAAGCCAAAGGAGCCATCACATATTGATGACAATGAGGTTACTTCATATGCATGAATTGTTGTTGTTCCTTTTGCGACTCTTGACCTTGAAGATTTTGATAGTTTTGATGATGATGAGTTTGTTGACTCCCAAGGGATGATTAGAGGCCTCCTTCACCACGTTTTGAGCCTTGGCACTTTGATTTTGTAGTTTGTACTCGTTTTGATTTATGAACAATAAATATCATATCATGCTTCTCAATGTAATCATCTTTATGATGAGATATACTTTTGATATCTATGACTATTAATATTTTAATATTTAATACACACACATATAATAGTATTGGAACTCTTCCATTTGTTGATTCGAGTATTTAAAATTTTGATATTCAGTTTTCAATGTTTAATGTTCTACTTTCATGTTCAATGTTCAATGCAATGTTTAACATAACTAGTATTTTACGTCTTTGTGTCTTCTATTGTAATGCATCTTTTTATAACTAGCATTTTAAGTACTACATGCATAATATAAACACCACCTTGATTGTTGTCCCTTGACCATTGTCAAATCGAGGCCCCTCTACCCCGTTGCCTAGAAACCTTCACCCTTCTCGACTCTCCCGTCCCACAAGGTGGTGCAACTATGATGTATTCACAAGTAGTATGATTTGGGACAAACACATACAATTATAATCACCAGCTATTGTGATTAGGGACAAACATACCAAATCATTTACACCATCTTGTGAACGGGGACAAACACAACCATTTACAAACAACCGAGAAATGCGATAGGACATACATGTCTAACCATGATATAAAAAAAATTGAACACCAAGTCCTTGTTGTCACATACACAACTACCATAATAGCTAATTGCTACTTAGATCATAGATGATATGAGATGGTTGTTGCTTCTACGTAGAAACCAATCTTGACTTCTGTCATTTTGGCACAAATATTTTTGTCACCAATGCAACTGCATGACTCTATCACTACTGACTAACAAGAGGTTGTTGAATTTCCTCTAGCTTTTGATGCTCCATTACTTGATAGAACTTCTACTTAATTAGCGAATTGTTATGTTGAAGTTTTGAGGCTTATTTCATAGTTGCAAGGAAATAATATATCATTTCCCCCTTAACGTGACCTTCCAAATAGTGTTGGATACCACCAATTGTGCATTTCGATAATTTATATTTTTAATATTTTTTTGATGCTTATAAATTTTGACAAACTTTGATTACATAGATTATAACACAATATATCTAAAATATTAGACTCTCACTAGACAATAACAACCCATCACCCAAAATATGGTCAAATTTTATCAAATGCACCTACTTCCTTCATTGATGCAATGATAGTCTAATTGGGAACCACTCATCCACTTGAGGGTGCCTTACATAATTTTGATGGCCTCTCATCCAAACCCATTGGCATCAAATTTCCCTTTGAGAAAATCGATGAATGAAGATATAGCCACAATGTGACAAGAGTTGTAGCAAGAGAGTATTATAGCACTAGCCACAATATTTAGGCACAAGAAATCTAAAATGTGCAATTCACAATTTGGTGCTCTCTCTCTCTCTCTCTCTCTCTCTCTCTCTCTCTCTCTCTCTCTCTCTCTCTCTCTCCCAACATGTGAGATAATCTGACATATGAGAGAGGAGTGGGTACTTGAGCACCCTAATTTTGTGTTTATCAAAATCTTGCATGGAAATTAAAAAAGAATCCTAATTTTTTACAACTTACTTGCCAAGTCTTCTTCTTATAGCTAAGGTTTCAAGTCCACATCATCAATTATGATGCCACATAAACATGCTTTTTGTCAAGTTGTCCAAAACAACCCAAATTAAATAAGTGAGACCAACGGTCATGCAAAAAGGGTTCCCATACTTGCATAGATGATATGGCATCACATCATTGGTTTTTTATTTATTACTAAGGGTACATTTCATTCAATTACGGGTAGTCATTATTGTACTAACAACTTTAAAGTCAAAATTATTGATGCAATATTGTAAAAAAGAATGGACATTATGATAATAAGTATGGATATTAAATTAGTAAATGGGTATCAAATGAACAACTCCTATCACAACCATTGAAATGCTTCAAGTACCATATCCTTTCTCCTACCTACAATATTAAAAATAAAATTGAAAAAAGTCTCAAAATATTCATTAACTCCTTAGATCTATCTCAATAGACTTTCTATTTGATATAAGACGTTAAAGCCTTGGATTTGAATTACACCTATGTGTTACAACATCTTAACACACTGAAATGTTTGTCATATTCCTCCTAGACTCTTGCACATGCATGCAAACTCAAACAAAATCTACAATCACGAGGTCATTTTTTGATTCACAAAGAAAAGACTCTTCCCACGGTTCTTTCCAAAACAAAAGATTTAGAGAAGGTCCCCATGCTGTTGCTTATCTTATTTTTGGTAGTAGCAACTGCTCATTTTTGTATGGCACAATTTGTGGAGCTAATAGCTATATGCATCGTAATATTTGCTGCTTAATTTTAAGTAGTATTTTAAATATTATTTTAAAATCAATTTTTAATTATTTCTCTTGCAAATAATTTTGAAAACTAAAATGTAGGCAAATAAAAAGGGGATGAAAAAGTGGCAAAGGCGTGTCTCTTTTTTCAATAGGCACCTATTGCTTATTTCTAGCCCACTTGCTACAAAATAGCCGCTCCACAAAAGTAGGAAAATATTCTTAATTTTCCTTTTCCTATAGTTTTTATTTTGCATGGAAACACTCTACTACTTAAATTTAAGTTGAAAAGTGATTTAAGAGGCAACATGGGGACATGTTATTACCAAACTCAATCCCCTATGAGAATCAAATTATCATTTGAATCCACGAAAGCCACAATTGTGGAAAATTTATTTTTTTAGAGGTCATCTCTCAAATATAGTCACCTCAAACTCAATGAAGACCATTCCAACTTGCAATAATTAGAAATATGAGATATGAAGAATATGATCAAAGATCAATCATATCATGTCTTTTGACAACTACATTTTTTTTTTTCGCTTATACGATTTATGATCTTCCTTGATTAAAATTTTAATGGATTTTATCTTCTTCAATCTATATGATCTTTTAGGTATAAAATAAAACAAATTGAATCTATATGTGCTTGGGCTTTTGTGACCTAAAGAAAGCTACTATAAGATTGTCACTCATATCATGTTAGAAATATGGGTAGAGATAAATAGAAGCTACAACAATTGAATACAAACTATTCAATGCTTTTTACTTGGATATCAAATATATATATATATATATATAGAATTTTTATATTCTATTTCTAGGAAACTCGTAAAAATAACTTTTCTAAATACATAGAGTTGATTTAACAAATAGATACAAACAAATTTTTATTATTAATATATTAAATAAAAATGTCAAAAAATCTAATTATTTATGCATCTCATGATGTTATTCCTAAAAAAAATGTGAACTTTGGAGTGCATCAAATAGTTTGCATTGAAAGATACAAATCCTTTGGCTTAGATTTGTATTGAGCATCTAATCCAAAGGCTTAAACAATTCAGACCTCAAATGTGTTTTTTCTAAAAATATAAAAAATATTCTCACATTTTTGTTGCACTCTTTGTTAGGTTTGCATGTGTTTCAATGCAAACAAAAAATCACAACAATCCTAATAAGCTATATGTTAGCTATCTAACCATATTTTCTTTTCAGGTTTTGATTATTTTAAGATTTTCATCTCTAATTTTTGATGTTGTGTGTTTGTTTTTTTGGTCAAAAACCAACATGTCATGTTTTGCACATATATTTTTGTTCATTCATCAAACCTTGAATCAAAATTACAACTTTATAAACTAAATTCCATTCTACAAATTTATTAAAAAATAGAAAATAAATTTTGATTTTGAGTTCGTTTAAAAAAATTGAAGGGGGCACACAAAAAATTCTACTTTTCAATATGTGTCCACCTCAAAAATTAATTAAAAAAATTCATCCAAAAATCAATGATAAAGTACATGGTCTTAGCTAGTTTTTCATTGGAGTAATTTTTAAAATTCTAGGAAAACAATTGATATTTACGAGTAAAACACCAAACACTATGTAATGTTTTTTTAATAAGAACATGACCACTTTGTGTGCTCCACTTTTTGAAATCCTTAGTCTTCACAATTTTGAAAATAAATTAGTACTTTAGAAAGTAGATTTGGAACATTTCAATTATTATTCATGTTGCATCTTCAAAATTTGAGTGTAACTATCTTTATTTTCCTATCGAAGTTTAGAGTTTGTTGATTTTATGTAAAAGTGGCACCTTAAGATGCATTTTTGGTCTTCCATCTTGGTTTACATGCCTTAGGAGAGAAGGTAAAGAAAATTGGAGATAAAACTGTCTACTTTTATGAAGATGGTGATGAAAATATTCATATTATGATTATATTAACGAAAGAGACTATATTTTGGTCAATGAGGGAAAAGAATAAAATGGTGTAGAAAGGATAATATAGGTCTAATTATGCAAAGTAGAGATCAAACACTTATTCCACTTTTATATCATTAGAGAGGTTCAACATTTGATTCAATTGCAAGCCATTGAAGAGAAGAGTTGAATGCAAAGTGGTTCAAAAAGAATGTCCCCTTATTGAAATTTGGATTTGATTCCTGATTATGATTAGAACTATGGGAATTACCAATGATCAACATAAACAGAAAGATATGGATCTAACATTGCAATATAGATCATATTTATGAAAAAGAGAAATACAAAAGAATTTTTCACTAAAATTTAGGCTCAAAGTGGTAGGTATAATTTGCTTAGCACCATCGCCCTAGTAGTCCAAAAAGTAATATCATTTGTAGATTTGAAACCAAAGCATTACTCTAATGTATCCTTTGAAAAATCTCCAAAAATGTCAAACTAAATCTATAATCTCAAACTATGTGCAAAAGACATAAGCATCTTGATCTCAGTATCAAATTTTGAATCTTCTAGTCTTAGTCTACCTTCTTTAGATCTACAATAATCCACCTCTAGATCTTTAAACATGCAAAAAAAAGAGGGGCTTGCCTCAATCAATCCTTGGGAATATTCAACCACATAAGAAACGATGATGATAACAAAATCTAAATTACAATGTTCAATATCACAAGATTATACCTTAGACTCAATGATGTTGATAAATTCTAATGCCTTTTGGATTAGATCTTCAAGTGTTTATTCTATAACATGAAATTTCATATAATAAGATCATTTATAAAATCTCCTTGATATGAAGAATCTTGCAAATTTTTGCTCTTAATGCTTAGATATAAAGTACTTTGCTGATTATTCTTACTATAGAAGACGTGTGTGACTGAGATATGAAATGAACAAGGAGAGGATATTATTATATATGGTTCTCAAGGCATTTCAAAATTAAGGGAAACTTTCCAATGATCATATACAATTATTGAGATCAAATAATACATGGTGAGAATTGACATGCTACCATATTCACAAACCATCATATTCAAATTCGGGCCTATTTTGGATGGAATAAGGCATTTAGCATCATATTCCACCTAAAGCCCTAATCCATTAGGGCAATGGTGACTTATGATGAAGTCTACCTAAAACAATAACTCATGGACATGCCAAAGGTGCAAGACACACAATCTAGTGTGACAATGAAAGAGATAGAAACATGATTGGAAAAAGTAATAAGAAGACATACTAAGGCAAGACACAAAAGGAGTGTGAGAACAATTTATGACACAAAAAATAGTATCAAGATACATGAGAACACCCAGCCATCACCAAAAAAAGGTTTTTGGAAGATAAATGAATGGATGGAAAAGGAGACCCATGTTATGGGGAAAATATGTTTTATGACATAATTTAGGAAGATGGAAAAAAAGAACCAAAACTAAATATCTAGGTAGAAAAATGATAGAGGGATGTTAAAATGAGTAATGAATCCAAGTGTGACAATTAACATTTACAATAAGAGATGAAAACATAGCTAAGAAAAGAATCCTTAACTAGATAAAACTATAGACTATTGGGTTAACCAAGTATTATGAAGATTATTGAAATTTTGTTACAGTATAAATATATATTTACTCAAACATTCACCTTTCCTAAGAACATTTATGAGGAATTAGGGATGTTATGGATCCAACTTAAGGAATGAGCCAAAATCTAGAAGAGAATACCTTGTATGTTTGGCCCAAATATGAAGAAAATGGTAGCATAGGTTTGGACAAGATGCTTTTAGAAGGAAGGATCAAACTAGTTGAAGATATATAAAGGACCATTTTAATGGTAGATACAAAATAAGAAAAACAGAGAAAGTTTGTGTGGACTTGTGGATGCTTAAGCTTGTGTCCACGATCCATTCGTGATCCCATTCATTGAAGAGATATTGGAGTTGATGGTAGGGAGAGATATGTGGTCATTCTTTGATGGATTTTTTTAGCAACAATCAAGTAAAAATAAATGAAGAATTATCCCAAGACTAGCTTCACCATTGAATGAGGATTCTTTATTATACTGCCACGCCCTTTGGTCTAAAGAATACTTTGACAATTTTAGCCAATTTTAAACATTTCATACATGAATTCCTATAAATAGATATTTGGACATGTATGGATTGGTAAAAAATGTGTAAACTCTTTGAGCCATGTTAGAGGGATGCAAGAGTTTACAAACAACATTAGACAAGGATATTCATCTTTGTGATACCTTTTGGTATACTTCTAGGGTATATCATTTGTAAAGAAGTCTTAATGGTAGAACCACAAGAGCTAGCCATTACCATGACTTTACTAGTACCAAAATAGCATCAAAGTGAGAAAATTCTTGGTATACACATGTTATCATCATAAACTTGAAACATTTGTTGTCAAACTAAAAAAAAATGCATGACCAATATAAGAAGATCAAAATATATCTCAAACAATCAAGGAAAACAAATTCTTTTGGTGTGTAAGTCTATTTCTTTTAGATTGAGTACAAAGAAAGATGTGGTAAATTATTCACAACAATTTTTTTTTTCACTTCTCATGGTGTGATATGTTAGTTTCGGGGCTTTTGGTCCAACCTTCCATGGTTGTATGTCTAGATCTCCAAAAATTGGGAGCCCTCACATGTATTGTCACATCTTCCCTATGGCTAAGGGTTATTTTATTGCTAAATTCAATCATGGCAAGGATAGATCAAGGGTCTTGTATGATCACTTATTTTAGTTGGGATAACAAATTTATGTTGATGGTTAAGACATGATATCTATATTCTAACCCCTCTTTTGAGGTGTAAAATAAGATGCCTATTTGGGTTAGACTCCCCAACCTACCCCTTCATCTTTGGACCAACTCCTTGCTAAAGGAAGTTAGTAAGGCTTTGGAGGATATTTTTGATGTTAGATGATGATTCTTCATATATTTTTCACTCCACTTATGCCTATATTATGATTGATTTGGATGTTTCTAAAGTGCTCCTAGTTAAGATCAAACCTAAAACTCCAAGGGTTCTTAGATCCAACTGCTTCACTATGAAAGTATCCCCTGAAGATGTCAAAGATTCTTCAAAAATGGGCAGTTATTGACTCAATGAGGTTTAGAGAAAAAGAAAAGGTCAACTTTTTGGTGATAAGGCGTCTCTTCTAAGTATTATATTATTAGGAAGGAAAAAAGCTTCTACTGGGTGGTTGTGTAGGAATCTTCATGTCCTGTATTTATGTATGACGAGGTTTGTGTTGAGGCCAACCTTCATCGAGTTTCTTGTATAGTTTTTTATTGCTACTCTCAAGATGCTGATGGTGCTTTTGGGAAGAATGACACATCTCTGATTTCTTCAACTTGTGATAGATATTTGGTCAATGATAGTGTTATTGGCCATGCTCCTCATGTTTCTATTGGCCATATCTTAGGCCCTACTATTGGTCTTCTCTCTTTGGTTGCGAGCACTTCTATGTTAGACTTGATTTCTTGGCAAGATGTTGCTACGGTGGAAGAGGGTTGGATTATTATCAAAGGGAAAAAATCTAAATCATCTCAACCCTCTTTTGATATATCCATTCCTACAAGGGTTAGAAAAAACGTAAATCTTAATAATTTTTGGTTGGGTTGGCTTGGATTTCCTTTTAGCTTTTTCTTGAGTTTAGGGTTGCATGTTGGCTTTTCATGTGCAAGTTTTCCTTTGTCGTGCAACATTTTTTTTTTGTGGTGGGAGCCTATTTGCTTTTTACCCCTATTCCCAACTTTGTCCTATCTTGGTCTTGTCTTGGTTCATCTAGTGGATGATCTTGAATATCTTTTGTTTTGGGTTTCGAGTCTCTCCAAAAACTATTTTGGATAGGGTTTCAAGTCAACCTATTTTTCACTTAATAATTATTATTTGGGTTCACCTGTGTTATAGGCCTCATTTTAGGTACATAGAAATTGGCTCAATAAATTAGATTCTAAACCCATATCAATGCAAAAAGTCATCTTCTCTAGTAAGCCAATGTTCAATGGGGTAGTAATTTTTCCACCCCAAAGAAATTTTCTACCTTTGTATTATTCTTTCTGATAACATCAAATTTTTTTGTTAGTAATTTATTTTTATGTAGTTCATTGTTGTGTTTTTCATTTTCTTTATGTTTCACATGCTTTATCTTTTTCTTGTAACAAATAATTCTATTGGGGTCCTTGCTCTCTCTCTCTCTCTCTCTCTCTCTCTCTCTCTCTCTCTCTCTCTCTCTCTCTCTCTCTCTCTCTCTCTTTCTCTCTCTCTCTCTCCACACACACACACACACACACCCACACACCCACACACACGCACACGCGCACTTGCACAGGCACACACACACGCACACATGCACGTGCTCACACACACACACACCGTATCACTTTCAAGAGTTCCAAAGCTTACCTATATATTAGTAAAGAACATTCAATCCACGAGACTACCTCATTGAACTTGCTATCAACCCTCTTCTTGAATATCCTTTATTAATTTTGTGACAATAATATTATATGTTTCTAGAAATTTTATCCTTGTTTGGAATTTATTTTATTGCATTCAACAATATAACAACATTGTTTATAGTGAAAAATACCTTAATTTTATGAAAAAAAATTGTACTTTTTGCAACAATCCCAAGTCATCTAATTTCAACAAAAAAATCATGATTTGATTGAAAAGTTTAGCCCATTTTATGCCATGTTACTGGTGATTTTTTTAAAAGTAACATTCAAGTTCGAAAGATTAACAAAGATAGGTTTGAAGTTATGATGATATTATTATCCAAACCAAAGTTCGCATGTCATTTCACAACAAATTCAAGGTCTTTCTACGTTACCATGTATTTACTATCAAACATCAACTAAAACACACAAAAAATTAAAATAATTATATGAACATTATTTAATGTTATTTCGTGTATTGATTTGAGTCATTTAAGTTATCAACTTATCAAAACTTATAAACCTACAAAGAAAATTATCATTCAATAAAATTTAATAATTTCCAACCAAATTTATGAAAGTAGAAAAACATCACCAAACATTCCCATCTTTGACAAGACAAACTACCTAGTCTATTGCAAAGATCTAGAAAAGTCTGGTAATAAGTCTCTTGTCAAGTTTCTAAAAGACTTGCATTGGCT
Organism: Cupressus sempervirens; assembly: GCA_028749045.1. Taxonomy (NCBI): domain Eukaryota; kingdom Viridiplantae; phylum Streptophyta; class Pinopsida; order Cupressales; family Cupressaceae; genus Cupressus; species Cupressus sempervirens. The sequence continues at coordinate 625,425,296 of CM053789.1, forward strand.
CATGCCAAAGAAAAACATTGTGTATTTTTTGCACATACTAATGTAGGCAAACATTTATTGAGCTTATCAAACTTTTGATGACTATAGGTTTAGGAACACATCAATTAAATCAAAATCATAAATACAACCTTCACATTGCCTAATTCAAACACCATCACTTTTCCAATACATCTACTTATAAATGATTATTGAACTATAATTTAAATATTATGACCAAAATAATAAATAACAATTTATCAATCATGAAAATTACCTAACTCCTTTCTCTTAATTTTTGAACTTCTAAATCATATTCCATAATTTATCACAATTTTTAAATAAACATATCAAATCTTACTAAAAAATAAAATTATTTCTATTCTTCTATCTTTTATTTTACTACATGGACCATGTTTACATTATACCAACATAATAATTCAAATATAATTATTTGTTCCTTTCATTAGTACAAGCTACACCTTATATAAAAAATCTTTCAAAAATTAAAAATTTAATCAACTAAATATCTTAAATAAAGATTACCATTTAAAAAAAATATATATACATTTTCATAGATAAATGATCAAATCAAAAGAAATTTTACTTTCTTAATATATTTATATAAATCAAAATGTACTCACATATCTTTTGTATTTGTGCTTTCATAATCTCTCTCCCCTCTATCAAATCAAAACAATGTTTACTTATACATTTATACAAATTGAAATATGCTCACATATTCCCTCATGCAATTGATTTAATTACAGAAGCTGTCCACCTTGAAAAGTTGAAAGGCAAGCAGGTGACAAAACATCCAATATTTACTTGTGTTTATAAGTTAGGTTAGTATTCAATAATGGGCTCCCCAGTAGTTAGGTTCCTTGCTATATTGCAAGGCATATCAAACAATTTCGCTGTTACAACCTTGAAAATCTTGTGTACATTAATATTATGGGTTATGCTGGAGAAGAACAAAATGGCTCCCATTGCATGAGCATATACTCTTGCCTGTACAATTCAAATTAATCAATCATTCTTCCCTGCACAATTCAAATTAATAAATCATTCTCCTTTTCAAAGGATGACAAGATTAAAGAAAAAGAAAATGATGTTTACCTGGGTTACAATCGTAAGTTGAATGTCCAGAGGTAAGTGAATGAAATGATCAAATTTTGTGCCAATTAAAACAAGAATAGCATGCTGCACAAATATATATTAATGTTAAAAGGCAACATATTGAAGACTTACAAATTTAAAAAATTAAAATTGAGGTTAGGAAATTAGATTTAAAGAGGCATAAAATTATATAAGGGAGGAGTGTCACGTGTTCTAATACTTATATATTACATTTTACAAAATTAAGAGTCTATTAGAAAACTATTTAGAGTCAATGGTTGTCTTTTTTGAATAAAAATTTAGCAATCAGATCAATTATGCAATTTCATTAGTACTAATAATAATAGTGCACCATTAGCTGGGCATTTGTGCAATAATTGTAGAATTATTAAATTGATTGTGCAACTTTTTTTTATTGTCTAAGCAAAGTGGCAATGATGTAAAAATGGCTAAGTATTAGACTAAAAAAAAAACATTCTTACTATTGAAAAAATAAAACATATTTGTGAAATAGTTAATGTTGCATAGAGTGATAGTGAAATTTGATAAATTATTTAGACTAGATATGTAAAATTAGCCCTACTTTTAGTACACTTCTTCTATAATAGTTTCTAATATAAACAATTTTAAAGTGAGTCAATTGTTTTTTAGTGTTACAAGCTATGTAAAAGAAACACTTTGCCTTAGGGGAAGAGATCCAATAGTAGCCGTGATAACACATGTACTAAGAGCCACACACATTTACTAATAGTTGAACATTGTTTTAACTTTCTTAGTTGTTGAGTGGTCCATTTGTGCCGAAGTACTATTTTTTTTTGGCAAGGGGCTATTGGGGGTGAACATACCTAATGGCTATCAGGCTAATGTTTTGAAATGACAGCCACTTTCCACTCCACGGTATCTACCACAGCGGAAAATGCCTAAACCTTAGTTTTAAGCTCTTCCATGAGCTACAAAGATTCACCCAAAAAAATTGACAAATTTCAACATACAATTTAAGAATTTTAGATTGGCAAAATTAGCCTAAATCTCTTCCCCTAGGCTATATAACATTTCATAACTTTGTAGAAAATAAATTGAATATTTTCCTTGGAATGCTCAATAGTTTTTGTGGCTGCATAGGGACTGCCTTGAGCAGGAAGGATATAATCTGTAATAAAAGAGGTGTACCTGGTTGAATCTTCGTGCTTGTTGGTACCATTCCGTTACACTGTTTGCAAATTGACCGACAGAAGGTGTTACTAAAATACCTAGGAACAACCCATTTTGGCAATGTGAAAGTGCAATAATAATAATTACCTGTTAAGCGTTGATCTGCTAGTGAGATCGAACATGATGAAGATGGCTGCCGCATCCTCACAAGTCCTCGGAACAACGTCTGTGAACTGCAGATGACCTTTCCACAAACATAACAACAAGTTACACAATCTGCCAGACGTAACTAATTGTTTCATGATTCATCACAGTGGAAAACGAGACATATAATTACCCCCAATATCCCAAATGCTAAACGCAATTTTAACTCCTTTCACACCCAAAACTTTACGCATGCAAGAAACTCCCCTTGTTTGAATGTACTCTTCATTTCCTTCTGATCTTACATACTTTGCCTGAATCAACAATACCAAATGCATAATTTAAGGCCAAAATTCAATCATCTCCTTCACCACAATTGAAGATTTTGATATCTTTTCCTCTATCCCCAGTATAGAATAAACAAGTAATAGGAGGTGGGTATTATAAAAAAATAATGGGGAGGCAGAGTAGAGTAGAGTAGTACAGACCATGAGGCTTGTTTTCCCCGTGTGAGTATCGCCAAGCATGCTGATCTTGACAAACAGAGTGTCATCGGCGTGGAGAGAATCAGACTCAGATGGTGGAGAAGGTGGAGATTGAGACTCACTGGGCTTCAAGCGGTGATAGTGAAATTGAGATCGAGAAGGATGGGAGACACAGCATGAGAAGCATGAGGAGGAGCAGAGCATCAGTGACCTCACCCGCTGCCATACTCGCTCCATCACAACTACAACTACATGAAGTCTGTTCACCTTTCAGGTTCATCTTTTGTCAGCTCTCATAGTCATCATACCCATTTGCCATTCGCCTCTCTTCACCCAATTCCAGACAAGCACTCGACTGCAAATTGCCAAATTTGGCAGAAGTAGAATGAAATCCTTTCACTAATTTTCAGAGTCAAAATCAGGCTAATCTTCTTCTGCAATTGGGTGGGTTGAAGTTGTCGTGCGTGAGAGAGACTAAAGAGGGTGCTCTGAATTTTCTTGGAATTGAAGAGGAATTATGAATGGTAAGGAGGCGTGGGAGAAAGGGTAGAAATGGATGGTTAATGAAGCCTTCAAGTCCACGCGTTTTGGAACAATGTCAATGCCGCCCTCGCAAGTTTGGATTTCACTTATGATTTTAATAGTAACACGCAAGGGAAGAATCTTGGACGTAGCTTTTGTCTCCAAAGTATAAAATAAAAAGAGGACGCAAAGAATTTAATACTAACGGAAAATGAGTAGGTATCTTATACATGTCATGAATTGCAGCGACATCCACAACGCACTAATCCAATGAATCATCACCACCGCAGTTTGCGATGCTTATCATCTCTTCTGGATTTTTTTTCCACAAATATATTCCTCTTTAGATAAGCATGTTTGAATTGGAGTATTTATTTATTTATTGGATGATTTACATGGAAGTTGAGGACTACTTTACTTGTATTAATATCATCTAACATGTTAATTGTACAACTGTAGTTGGTCTAGTGGTGGAGAACTTGTACCCTTGAAACAAAGGTCACAAGTTCAAATCCCTTTGGGGGGTAAGGTATGTACACCTTATTTGTAGTGCAATTAGGTACCTCTCGGAAAGGAGTACGAGGTAGTCCCATATCAATGTCAACCCAAAAACTATGGTTGGTGTTGTGGACTATAAAAACTCCTTTCCATTTTTTTTTTTTCGCTCATGAGAGATGGGTTTTTCTGAACTAAGTAATTCATAAAATATGAGTCAATGAGTTTTACCTAAAAGCTACGACGTTCAATCCTGATGGTAATATTACAATTTGACTTGCCATAGAAAATATCTCTTGCTCATCAATTGATGAGCTTAAGGGACTTTCTAATGAATGGTTTGCAAGCAAAGTGGGTTCAACAATGGAGGAAACTTTATAGTTAAGCACACTTGAGCTAGGGTAGCACATAGACGGGCGACCTCTTGGAAAGTTTTAGTGACTCACCTCTATGAGCATCACCTAGATGCAATGAATGTTAGGTATTCCACTCATTCTCACAAGAGATGGGTTCTTGCGAATTACTACTCATGAAACACAAGCCAATGAGTTTGACAAAAAACTACATAATTCAATCCTAGTAGCAATATCACAATTAAACTTGCCACAAAAATATATCCCCTACTTATCAATTGATGAGCTTAAGGGGTTTTCTAATGAATGGTTCAAAGGCACAACACTTGTTGAAGGTTTGTTGCATGCAAAGTGGGCTTAACCATGGACAAAACTTCATAGTTAAATGCACTTGAGCTGGAGTACCGCTAAGATGGGTACCTCTGGGGAAGTCTTGGTGCTTCACCTCTATGAACATCACCTAGCTGCAATGACTGTTAATTGTTCAACTCATTCTCATAAGAGATGAGTTCTTGTGAACTAGTCATGAAACATGGGTCAATGAGTTTGACTACAAAACAACATAGTTGAATACTAACGGCAATATCACAATTCGACTTGCCATGAAAATAATATTTTTCCTATTAATTAATGAACTTAGGGGCTTTCTAATGAATGGTTCATAAGACACAACTCTTGTCAAAGATTTGTTACTAGCACTTGCATCCGGAGGAGCAAGGGGTACGCCGATAGTGACAAAAAGTGGATTCTTATATACGATGGTTTCACATATATTATTTTTGGTATAATATGGACAGATTATTTTTGTTATAATATGAAGGGAAATTTAAAAGAGGAGAACAAAATAAACATAGTTAAATAATAAATAGTGGGTCACATACATATTTTGTTCTTTAATTCATTTGTCATTCTTATCTATACCACTAGTTTGTTGTAGAAAAGGATTTCTCTATCACTTCTTTGTAGAAAATTGTGAACCTTTGATGCAAGAATATGGACGTGGTATGCAACTTATTAATAATTTTATTTATGTGTTATTTTTGACTTTATAAGATAGATGGAATGCCACTTGAAAATAATTATTAAAATTCTGGCCATTTAGTATCCATGACATAAAGGTGAAGAATAGAGTAAGGGATTCTAGTTAGTTCATCATATGTATTTGAAATCTCAACACAATATTTTCTCTAGTACACTCAAGTTCCCCACAAGGAAGATCCAAAATGCATCTTTTCTCTAGCCAATTGAGTTTTGGGAAATTGTTGTATGTGGATGCAAGGTTTTTACTGTGGTTGGGATGTAATCATCTAGATTTTTCTTAACAAACGTATAGAAATCATCAAAGAAACCTTAAAAATTAAAAATAAACATGACACCCCTTCTCACTCACCTTAATTTGACACTTCTCCAATAAATGAATATAATATTGAGGGTCTTCAAGACATGGCTTTTCCTATACTCTTCTCGAATGACACTATATTACACTTGAAACCTTGATGTAAACAAGTTGAGATATATGAATATGTTTTGTACTTGATGAGATTTCATGATAATAGATTGGCAAGTCATTCAAGGTTCAAATATTTTGATTTGAATCTTATTATGGGACATCATAGCTAATGACTTTCTTCTATTTCTGATGAAGAAAAGTATAGAGGTTACATTCCCACACCCCTTGATAATCTTCACCTCTACTAACAACGATTTACCTACACATGATTAGATGAAGATACTATAAGCAATTTATTTTGCAAATTTCATTACTTGAAAAATTTAAACCAATTTGAAAATCTCAGGAATTTCTTAGTGAGCAAGGCAAAATCTGAAGTCCTTGAAGATCTACTTCTATTTAAGTTAAATGTTAGAAGATCAAAACCATTCAAAATGGTGTGGACATGATGAAAGGTAGAGTTGCATTTAATCCTCCATTTGTAGGAGCTCAAAAAAAAGTCATGCCTATTCTATCTCAATCCATAAATCATCTATATAAGTCTTGATCAAATTAATAAACATAAGCCTAAAGCCATAAGGTTGGTTATAGAGAAATAAATCCAAAAACTAATAACTAAACTATATATACTGTCACACAGGGTAAAGCTATAAAAGAGATCTTTGAGGATCCACCAAAGTCTACTAAAGATGAGAAAACAAAACCTAAAATTAGAGAAAGCCAAAAGACTTGGAACACCAAGCCACAAAATGGCCTACGTAGAAACAGGTAATGTTAAATTGTTAATTGTTCTTTTCATCCTCCTTCAACTTTGACAACATCAATAGTGTACAATCATCTAAAAAATTTAAACAACTCCTTGGTGACGTGTTCAATAATGTCCTCATTTTTCTCCTTGACCTATTGCAAAAGGCACAAGGTTGTAGCCGAAGAGTGCATAACTTTATAAATTTAGCACAAAGTTGGCCATCGTGGAGAAGATTTTATCCAAAATATCCAACTCTTTTTTTATTTTCATGATTTCCTCGCCACCAACATCACAACCCCCATAACTACTAGCATTGGCCTTCTTACCACCAACATCAGTGACATGTGTAGAGTTGGTGTTGTTATTTTTGGTATCTTTGTCAAATAGAGACTTGTCGCTACCCTTAGAATTAGTCAATTCCTTATCCTCCACGAGAACTCCCTCTCTCACCATGATCTCCTTCATTTCTTAGTTTACCAAAAATCCTACTAAATTAGTTGTAGAACATGACCTTTAATATTTTGATCAATGTTTTAGTGACTTATCCTGAAGGGGTTGTCTTCTTGAAGGTTATTGACACTATGAATCATAAAAAAGATTTCTGAATATATATTTCAGATATTAGAGAAAGCAATTCTTGAAGTAGGGGTTGCAAATGTAGTTCAAGTGGTTACTGATAGTGTAACAGATTATGTCTGATTTTTATTTTTTATTATTTGCATTGTTCCAATTCAACTTCTTGCTTCAATTTTAAAAGAATATTAAAATCAAAATGAGTAATGGTGAGAGTAGTGGTAGTGAGGATTAATTGCCAGCCAACAATAGGCATAAATTTAAATAATAACATTTTGTTTATAATAATAATTTTTGATGAATTGAAATACCAATGTTAGTTGATAGTAAATAACATTTGATGAATTAAAATAATAGTTTTTAGTTTATATAAATAACATTTTTGTTTGTAATGGACAGTTTCAAATTCATCATTTTGTACTTCTAATCTAATGTCATACATAATTAGTTGTAAAACATGACCTTTAATATTTTGTTTTATACATGTTGGTATTTATTGAGTCTAATCATTTTAAATAATGCATACAAAATTATTAGGAAAGGAGAAGAGGCTTTCTTGCACTTAACTCCATACAAATTTTAACAAAATGTTCTTATAGGGCCCTCCAAGTTCAAGACTCTTAAGAAACCTAAAATTGAGCCCAAAGTCCATAGGGTAGATTTTGCAACTAAGGCTAGTGAAATCCATTACTAATTTAGTAGGATTTTGGCTAAACTCAGAAATGAAGGAGATCATGGTGAGAGAGGGAGTTCTTGTGGAGGATAAAGACTTGACTAATTTTGAGGGTAGCCATACATCTCTATTTGACAAAAAATACCAAACTAACAACACCAACTATGCACATGTCACTGATGTTGGTTGTAAGAAGGCCAATATTGGTAGTTATAGGGGGTGTGATGTCAATGGCAAGGAAATCATGAAAATAAAAAAGGAGTTGGATATTTTGGACAAAAGCTTCTCCACAATGGCCAACTTTGCGCTAAAGTTATAAAGTCATGCACTCTTTGGCTACAACCTTGTGTCTTTTGCAACAGATCAAGGAGAAAAATTAGGGCATTATTGAAGATGTCACCAAGGAGTTGTTTAAAATTTTCAGATGGTTGTATACTATTGATGTTGTCAAAGTTGAAGGAGGACGAAAAGAACAATTAACAATTTAAGGTTACATGATTCTGTGTAGGGCATTTTGTGGCTTGGTATTCCAAGTTTTTTGGCTTTCTCTAGTTTTAGGTTTTGTTTTCTCATCTTTAGTAGACTTTGGTGGATCCTCAAAGATCTCTTTTATAGCTTTACCTTGTGTGCTAGTATATATAGTTTAGTTATTAGTTTTTGGATTGATTTCTCTATGACCAACCTTATGGCTTTAGGTTTATGTTTATTAATTTGATCAAGACTTATGTAGATGATTTATTATGATCGTTTCATATTTTACTATCTGGTTATGGATGTCATAGGATGAGATGAGATTATGCTAATTTTATTTTCCTTTAGCCCCTGGGATGAGCTTTTGATTTTAAAAGGGAATGCGGGAATTGATTGATAGTTTGTCGTCAGTATATTATTTATAAATTGTTATTGTTTCTTATTGTTCATGTTGTATTATTTATCTATGCCTTGTAATTTTGAGACAATCCCCTCATTTTGACAACTTTAATATAAAAACAAACGTCACTTACCAAAATCTCATAACTTTCAAATAAAATTTAAACACAAAACTATCTTATAGACTATTAAAATTATACAATTCTCTATAAGAACACAACATATCAAATTGAATCCTTCAACATGGCTCCATCAAGTTCACTTGCATTAAGAAGCGCAGTGCCTCTACCCAGGCACCTGCCTCAATGTTGGTTGCATACCTTTCAAGGTTCTCAATCTTTTTCCCCCTTTCCCATTCCTTGCTGAGTTGGAAATAATTACCTTAAATAATTTTTTATTTTTTTTAATATTTCATGGATTAAGTTCCCCAGTTTCACCCTTTCATTAATTGTTAGTTCCTGTATAGCAAGAACTATTGCCCAGGCGTTTAATTAACAAATGATTAATGTTTTTTTCTATATCCAATCAAAATGTTTCATTGCCCTCCGTTAATGTTCACTTTTTAATATTTCTATTTTTTAATTGATGAAGATGATTGACATTTATCTGCAGATTATGAAACTCAACACGTTCACAAAATTCAATGCAAGAGAAGAGGTGAAAATTGAAGGATCTTGGAGTTAGATTATTGCAGACATAGCTGGCATTTTTGTCATAACTTCTGATGTCTAGGGCTTGTCATTCTTATGGAAAGACCAAAACCGGTAGTGTGAATGTAGATGAAGCCTCCATGTTGCATCAAAACTACGCATGAAGCCTCCATGTTGCATGAAAACTACGCGTGTCCACAACATGTTAAACTTCTTTATAACTTGGTTAAATAGCCTTATGTGATGTAGCTAGACGCATTGGTTATCATTCTTTATGGTTGATTTTGGTCTTTTAGTTCCATTCCTGCTAAGGTAGAACTATTGGAAAGGGGCTTCACTTAAACCTTGATTAAACTACATTATCACGACCAATTAGAATTCAAACTAATTAGGAATTGTTTTATGTTTCTAAATAATATACAGTAACATGCTCGAAGGTTAATAATTAGAAATTTGGTTGCTCACCATTGGCCTGGATAAACGGCTACAAAATTCTTCTAGAGATATGGAGTTTTTCTAGGCAAAAGAAGGCATAAATATCGAAGCACGTCTTTCCTTCAAATTTTCTCTATTTGCTGAGTATTGTTAAGAAAAGTTGCATATATTCTAGAAAAAGAGGGGTAAAAATTTATTAAGATAGAAAGGAATACAACAAGGAGAGCTCAACAAGGAGCTCGATCCTGAGCAACAAGATCATCAAATTCTCGCACCATCTCAGAGGAAAGTTGCCTCCGATCCATAATATTCCAACCCAGATCATGACTAGAAGCCCATTTGGCTAAACAATCAGCAGCTCTGTTCCATTCATGAGGAATATACATGAACCTAATTAATTGAAAAGAGGTAGAGAAGAGAATAATCTGATTAACAACAGTGGCCAGCTGCCAACTAACATCCTCAAGCTCCTATGAAGAAAGCAAGTTCACCACCACCTGGGAATCAGACTCATAGATAATCTTACTCCATCCCCGCAAGCAACACTGTTCGACAACATATAAAATAGCCTGAGCTTCCATGAGATTTTTAGTAAAATCACCCTTATGAACCAAGAAAAAGAATTTAACATAACCAAAACTACGAGCCACTCCCCCAATACCAGCAGGGCCTGGATTCCCCCGGGAAGAACCATTAGTGTTAATTTTCAGAACTCCATAGGGAGGAGGAGTCCAATGCCCATCTCGATTTACACAACCCTTCCTCTGATGTTGAAGTTGCCTAGACATAGAAGGAAACCTTTGAGTTGCAGGCCCATCCTGAAGATGAAAATTGAGGCGATTTCATATAGCAAGATCAACTGGATCCATACCCCCATCTAGCTCACACTTCACAAGAATAGTTTCCTGAAGAGAATGTAAGATCTTCCACCAAAGATGCAAAACACCAAGCCGAACATCTTGGAATATTCGATGATTCCTCTCCAACCATATATGCCAAAGCAAGAATGATGGGCTAGCAATCCAAGCAGCATGGAGAGGAGAAGACTTGGAGGGAGCACTTCCCAAGTGGGCCCAAAACTCAGGCAAAGAGGAAGCATGCCTACAAGAGCAACCCCAAGCACTCCACCAAAGGTGCCATAGCTGAAGAGAATAGGAGAAATGGAAGAACATATGGGAGACAAACTCCTCCCCATTACCACACAAAACACAAAAAGAGGGGCCCTGAAATCCACGTTTACAAAGATTATCCCATGTAAGATAGCGGTTGTGAGCCAGTAGCCACATGAAAAAATTGCACTTGGACCAAGAGACTTTATTCCAAACTTGCTTCCACCAAGGGACCTCAACATCCCTAAATAATTGTCTAGTTATCTCCTGATACCCAGCAAAGACATAATATTTACTAGACAAGGTACCTCCCCAAGCCAAAACATCTGGATCGAGCAAAGAGGAACACTCTCTAGAGGCCAGAATTTGAGAAAGCTGTTGACGATCCACGTCTATACCTCCAGGAGGCCAATCAGAAGAATGCTTCCATCTATAGTCAACAACAGGTCCCAATTGATAAGGAGTCTTGTAATGAGCCACTTTATGCCATCCAGTGGCATGAAAAGAGTCACAAAGAGACTGAAGATGAGGGTAAATGGATAAAATGGAAGGGAATCCATTCCAAGCATCAGACCAAAACAAAGCCTGAGAACCTCCTTTACATATCCAGAACAAACCCCTCTTGACTAATACTGCACCTGTCTTCAAAGTATGCCAGACCATTGAGCCACAACCTTCAAGAGGAAGTGTAGAAACAGAGCAAGGATCAGCACCATGAAAATATTTATGAGTGATAATACGAGCCCAAAGTTGATGTTGTCCTGAGCACCATTGCCAATAAAGTTTAGTAGCCAATGCTTGACTACTCAAGAGAGCTGATCGAAGACCAAGACCACCCTTCTTTTTAGGCCTACAAACAGTTACCCAACTAATCAAGCTCCATTTAGTACTACGCAAATTACCACTCCAAAGGAATTGCTGAGAGAGAGCATCAAACTCCTTGAGAAAGTAAATGGGAGCAGCTTGAACCATACATCTATAAGTAGGAAGAGCTTGGATAACAACTTGAAGAAGAGTAACCTAGGCAGCAGTAGAAAGCCATCTATGAGTCCAATGATTAACCTTATCATGAAGCTTGGTAATCAAATTTTGCCAGAAGAGATGTGGCTGCCTAGAAACAGCAATAGGAATGCCAAGATAAGTCAAAGGAAGTGACCCAATCTGAAACCGCAGGATACATACAATCCTGTGCTGAATAGAATTAGGAGTGTTAAAAAAGTAAATGGAAGATTTGTGCTCATTGACTTTATGGCCTGAAGCTGCCAAATAAATGTCCAAAGCATGTCGAAAGGCTTCAACTTCCTTGATCCTAGCAAGACCCGCAAGAGCAGAATCATCAACAAATTGAAGATGGGAAAGAGAAGGTAAGCCATAACCCCACTGCCACCCCTGAATAGAATTCTGGGTCACCTGATACTTAATGAATCTACCCAAGCCTTCAGCCATGATGATGGAAAGATATGGGGAGAGGGGTGTAAGGAAACTTGGCAATAAAGAATATAACCGTTTCCACATAACCCATAATAGATTTAAAATAAACACGGAATTAAAATCCACATGCAAGAGAATAGACAACATACCCACAAAATTGTGACACAAGATATACCCTGGGAAACCCTCATTGAGGGAAAAAACCCAGCCTCCAAAAGCATCCATCATCATGTATTATTCAGCAAAAATACCATTGCCATACAACCATGGAAGCCTTCATGGCCATAGCCACAACCGAGCAAACTATGTGAACAAGCATGAATCCACACATCCCATGCCATGCTTTCAACCTTCACAAATGCTCCCTTGGCTAACCTGTCAAGCCTTGTCTCGCTCGACTCTTGCCTTTTGTCTTCTCCTTGTCACTCTTTTTCTCTCTTTCTACACAACAACTACCCTTGTGGCTGCTTATATAGTAGCAAGTCCCACAAAACCACCAAGTGGTATTACATAAACCATGTGCTAAAACTATGTGCTACCTAACCCACTGACCCCACATTTAATATTGGGCATTTAATTCTTTTCCCCCAATATTAAATAATTACATAAAATATTTTCACAATGTTACAATACAACTCATCAAGAATATTCCATGGGAATCTTTACATGTTGCACGTCCATCTAGGTACAACATTACATAATAAAAATAAAATAACAATATTATGCAATGTGTGCAACACCCATTATCTCAACAATCTCCCACTTGTTGTATACATTGCATAGGGTCAATCCATAGCCACATAAATGAACAAGGGAACAATCCCTCCCAGCACATCCACCATCATGGATCAAAATACACCAAGTGCTCCATCCTGGTACCCGCAACAAAATCAAAGTATCCAGCATCTCAACCATGAATGATCTCACCTCCTATTATGCCACTCCCACTGGACATACATAGAAGCCATCCAAAGAGAAAGCCACCCAACCTGTTGCATTAGAAGATCATAAAATCCTGTACCAATTGAAAATTCCAAGCGCAAAAACCTGATCCAAAGGTAATCACATGTATCCGTAGTTGTCAAAATATCCATAGCTGAAATAGCACCCACAACAAGTGCCAAACTCATCCAACTATCCATACCTCAAAGGTATAACAAGTGAATCTCATATCACCAACATATCCAATCTATAACCTGCAATCACAAGCCTCAAGAGCAATACCTGACACATATATACCAAGAAGCTCCCACTGCAAAAGATAATGTCAAATCTATAACCAATCCACTCAACACATCTCAAAGAAGTGAATCCATGTAGTATCAAGGACATCCACAATACATAAACTAATATCTTGCAAGAACAACTCTCATAACAAGTCTCCAATGCTCTCCCAAGTTCACCACAACCAACAGAGGAAAGAGATAAAGGAATAACCATGTCATCTCTCACATGACATACGTGAGCACAAACTAGTGATCACAATCTCTAACCAATCTCAAATCCAATGTAGGCAAAAATTGAACATCCAAGAAGATAACCAAGACCGGAGAAACCATGCAAAACATGTATCATGTCCTTCTACACACACCTCTAGATGTAAACTGTGCAAGTATGATCTCCTCCATAAAACCCCAACAAGAAGCCTCAACAACACCCAAACAATACAATATAACTCATCATGGATGTAAGCCTCTCACAAGAAGATCAAACTCAATAAAACCATTCCTAAACCAAGGAATATGCCCAATATAAAACCATCTCCCAAACTCAACCAGCATAACAAAATATGCACATGGAGATAACCAATGCTAAATCATCTCTCAAATGAACCCTCCAGAACTAACTCATGTACCATAGCTCAAGATCCATATCCATGAAAGACAAGCATAAATATAATGCAACTGAGAGAAAATCATGGGCTATACCTCTCAAGTAGCAAACCGCCGAGTAGACCAAGAGTGGGGAATGAGAATGTTCATCAAGATACCCAAGTCTCCAACCAAGACTCATCTAAGAACAATCTCCTCTCAAGTCCATATCAGGTGACTGCCCCTCGGACTTCCTGCTGAAACCATCAACCATCCCAAAAAATAATTCTCTAATCCAAGAGAAATCAGCGTCATCACCATCTCTAAGTATCCATGAGAACCTGTAACCAATCAATCCATGCCAACTCCAAATGCAACATAGCAATATCATGAAGTATCCAGCTTATGATCAGTGTACTCAATACCAAGAAACTAAACCAAGATCAATGTCAAAGTTCCAACCATGGCCTCAGGAACATAAACATGACAACATGATCTTACCATCTCAACTAAAGAGATAACATGCTCCACATGAACACACCATAACATGTCACAACTCTAAACGCGTATCAAGAGTATACCATGACATAATAATGAAACTATCCTCATACCAAGGATAACATGCCAAATAAAAGCATAAACCACACCTTTGCCAAGAACTCTGTGAGTCCTCAAGATGCAACCTTCTCCATACACCATGAAGAAAACCATCTCCACATACCAGGAAGAACCATCTCCACATACCATGAAGATAACCAAGAACTCCATGAGTACTCAAGATCTAACCATCTTCACACACCATGAAGATAACAAGTGCACCATGCAAATATCAAAGATGCTTCTGCAGCAACAGGATCTAAGACAAACCTCCAACATCTGCAAACACTCAATAAATATATCAATGCCAACAACTCCCACTCAATCGTGGTACCAAGTCACCTATGGCATCATAAAATCCATCCTCTCCAAACCAAGAAGATATAAACCAAACCAGGAACTAATCCTGCACTGTCACCCCATCACTGTCACAAGCTCCCACTAAACCATGTATCCAAGCTATCCATGACATAATGATGAAAAAATCCATCCTCTAACCATGAGAATCAACCAAAGCATCAAACCATCAAAGAACTCAAAGTGCACATCATGAGCTCCTTAAAAGAAACCAAATAACCATGATCCTCAACCAAGAAGATATACCACCATAACTGAATCAAAAAATCCAAGCTAATGAACATCAAGGATGTACCTGTATAACCAATCATGTCATGCCAAAATCCATGGCACCATGATCACATCCATAAACCGAGCATCTGGCTCTCAAAGTGTCCAACTTGTCAGCATAAAATAGTCAACCGCAATCCTCCACCATGACTGTACCTGGTAACAACATCTCATCCCTTCAACATGAAGATAAAATCATGTGACTTAGGGCATAGACAACCCAAATCCAAGCCACCAATCTGAATATGCATCAATAATGAAAGATCAATGGGCAAAGACAACCCATAACCAAGCAATTAATGCAACCTGTAAGTATAGACCGCTTACAACACTGCACAACTTGTAGACCCAACAAGTCATCATACATATCCAAGCTAAACACTGATAACCATATCCTCATGAGACCAAACTTGAGTATACAATGACATCAAAACTTAAATCTCCAATGTCATAAACTCACAATGTTACCATAGTCAAAATATACCTATAAACTGTTCAGATCAATATATCAACAAATAAATCATGCCAAACTTGCATCAAATCTAAACCAATGTGTAGAGCTCTCCAAGAGCATTCCGTTGACTACTCGAAGTCCAAAATCTGACTCCGTATGCCCAAGTTATGCCCTAATCCGTGCTCAAAATAAACAACATCTAACTTTAGGGCTCTTAAAACCTGACAAAATTTTAAAATCACAAAACCAAACCTACACCATCTTGTAGTGCTCTGAATTAGCTTTCCAACGCCTATAAGAACTCTGAAATCCGATATTCTGAGAGAAAGTTATGGCCATTTTACTAAGACAAGCTTTTTACCATTTTCAGTATGATTTTTCATTTTTAATTTTTTCAGTGACGAAAATTCCGACGGGATTAAATTTGACGGCCACCATGGGCTGGAACCAAAAAACTCTTTCATTTTCTCTGAACATGGCCAAACTAGGGCATATTATATATCAAAATTTATGGAAATGTCGACCTGGATCCAATGGTGAGGTCTGCTTTTGCCCATGAGGTCATTTCTGCATGCTACCCCCCAAAACCCTCATTTAAATGAAACATCCGAATTTTTTTTTTTTTTTTCTCCAACAATTTCACATGCTCAAATATTTTAACATCCCATCATAACAGCAAACCCAAAAGCTTCAGATCTGCAATAATTATTCATATATCTTGCCCTTTCTTTTATCCTCTCATGCATTCCCATGGATTCAATCTAGGGTTACAAATAATAAAACCATAGCTCTGATACCACTTGTAAGGAAACTTGGCAATAAAGAATATAATCGTTTCCACATAACCCATAATAGATTTAAAATAAACACGGAATTAAAATCCACATGCAAGAGAATAGACAACATACCCACAAAATTGTGACACAAGATATACCCTGGGAAACCCTCATTGAGAGAAAAAACCCAGCCTCCAAAAGCATCTATCATCATGTATTATTCAGCAAAAATACCATTGCCATACAACCATGGAAGCCTTCATGGCCATAGCCACAACCGAGCAAACTATGTGAACAAGCATGAATCCACACATCCCATGCCATGCTTTCAACCTTCACAAATGCTCCCTTGGCTAACCTGTCAAGCCTTGTCCCGCTCGACTCTTGCCTTTTGTCTTCTCCTTGTCACTCTTTTTCTCTCTTTCTACACAACAACTACCCTTGTGGCTGCTTATATAGTAGCAAGTCCCACAAAACCACCAAGTGGTATTACATAAACATACCCACAAAATAGACAACATACCCACAAAATTGTGACACAAGATATACCCTGGGAAACCCTCATTGAGGGAAAAACCCAGCCTCCAAAAGCATCCATCATCATGTATTATTCAGCAAAAATACCATTGCCATACAACCATGGAAGCCTTCATGGCCATAGCCACAACCGAGCAAACTATGTGAACAAGCATGAATCCACACATCCCATGCCATGCTTTCAACCTTCACAAATGCTCCCTTGGCTAACCTGTCAAGCCTTGTCCTGCTCGACTCTTGCCTTTTGTCTTCTCCTTGTCACTCTTTTTCTCTCTTTCTACACAACAACTACCCTTGTGGCTGCTTATATAGTAGCAAGTCCCACAAAACCACCAAGTGGTATTACATAAACCATGTGCTAAAACTATGTGCTACCTAACCCACTGACCCCACATTTAATATTGGGCATTTAATTCTTTTCCCCCAATATTAAATAATTACATAAAATATTTTCACAATGTTACAATACAACTCATCAAGAATATTCCATGGGAATCTTTACATGTTGCACGTCCATCTAGGTACAACATTACATAATAAAAATAAAATAACAATATTATGCAATGTGTGCAACACCCATTATCTCAACAAGGGGGTCACCCTGGAAGAGGCCTCTAGAGGCACCAAATAGTTGAGAAGGTTGCCCATTAATAAGAACAGAAAAAGAGGCAGAAGTAACACAACTTATAGTCCAACTAACCCAGTTAGAGCTAAAACCAAAAGAAAGAAGAATACTCCTTAGGAAACTCCATTTAACTCTATCATAAGCCTTAGCCATATCCAGCTTAACAAACATTGCTCTCTCCCTTGAAGTAGCCATAGAGTGAATAGCCTCAGTAGCAATAACCACCCCATCCGAAATTTGTCTTCTAGCAACAAAACCACCTTGTTCTTCTGAGATAATAATGGGAAGCCACTTTTTAATTCTCTCAACAATCAACTTAGTAATAACTTTGTAAACCACATTACATAAGGCAATTGGTCTAAAAAACTCCAATTGATTAGCACCCTCTCTCTTAGGAATAAGAGTCAAGAATGTAGAATTCAAAGCCCGAAGCATCTGCTTGCTAGAATAGGATTCCTTAACCACCTCCAACAAATCATGATTAATGATGTCCCAAAATTCCTGAAAGAAATCAACTGGAAAGCCATCAGGACCAGGAGCCTTCCCCTTAGGCATGCCAAAGACCACCTCCTCCAGCTCTTCCAAAGATATTGGACACATGAGAGAATCATTCATTTCCTGAGTGATAAGGGAAGGAATACAAGACAAAATAATATTTTCTTCATTATCAGAAGGAGGAGAGTCCTCAGAAAAGAGGGTAGAAAAGTACCGAGTAGCCTCCTGAAACAAAGCTGGCAAGGAATTTAGTTGGATACCTTCAAAATTAACCAAAGAAGAGATATTGCTCCGATTCTGACGAGATTGCACTGTTTTATGGAAGAAGGCAGTGTTCCGATCACCTTCCTAGATCCAATCAACTCTAGCCTTTTGCTTCCAAAAAATTTCCTCTCAAAGTTTCCATTCTTCTAGAGCTCTAGAAGCAAGGGATTCAGCCCTGCCAAGATCCTCAGAGAAACCACGATCTTTAATCTCCCTTGTGATGACATCAAGATCTTCTTGAGCAAGCCTCTTCATAGAGTGAAGGTTCCCAAAGCATTGCCTATTCCATATCCTGAGCTACCTTTTAACATATTGAAGCCTTTTAGAAAATGAGTACATTGCAGTACCATATGTAGGAGCACCATCTTTCCACCAACATAAAACAAAATCATGAAGAGAGGAGTCACGAAGCCACATCAACTGGAACTTAAAAGGAGGATGCTTTGGAACACAAGCCCCGATAGCAAAAAATTTGATTGGCCAATGATCAGAACCCCTCCAATCAAGGATTTCTGAAGAGAGAGTAAGAGTGCCACTAACCCAGAAGCAAGAAACAAGAAATCTTTCCAAACGTTCTGAGATAGCATCAGCTCCAGTCCTTCAATTATTCCAAGTATATAGGCCATTAGAAGGCTTAACATCAGAGAGATGCAAAAGAGATATGTGGTGCCGAAGAAGAGTAGAAGAAGGCCCCAGTCTAGACAAACCACCATGCTTCTCCTCTAAACTTAAAATTGAATTGAAGTCCCTTGCTAACACCCAAGGATGATAAGGGTGAAAATTTCTAACATATTGAATATGGTTCCAAAGTTCCTCCTTTCCCACAAGATCAACAGGTGCATACACATTAGTAACCATGATTACCTCTCCTGAGTCTAGAGCAGAAGCTACCATAGAGAGAGCTGAGTGAGAAGACACCCAACCAAGGGGAGAAATTTTCTATGGATCCCAAAATATAGCTAAACCACCAACACTGCCTGTTGCCCCAATACACTGGCATTAGTCACGAGACCAAATACTGGAGGCATGTTGGACCATAGACTCGATAGAGAGCTTAGTCTCTTGGATACAAAAAACATCAGGACTATGATCAACCACCAAGTTATGAATAGCCTTTTGTCTAGGGATGCTATTCAACCCCCTAACATTCCATGAGAGAATAATCATCATTGGGTAGAACTGGGAAAATGAGCATCCAAAGGTTTCACTGAACTAGACTCAATCAATATATCTCCTGTGAGTTTAATCTTCTCTTGGTCTGTTTTGCACCCACTTCTTAGAGGAGGAGTAAAAGAAACCTGCTTAAAGGGTCTAGGCATCAACCCCAAGGGGAGAGGAGATCCCTTGCCTTTACCTGATGGTAGCACATCCTTAACCAGGTCAACCAGAACAACATCATTATCCTCCAACACCGCAGGAGTCACCAGAGCCTCTATCACAGGAGCTACAGGGACCTCACAGTTCTGGTATACTACAACTTGGGATGCTCCACAAGTGTCATTAGGAACAAATCCCTCATCTGGGAAAACTGGATCAGAAGAGATAGGAGGAAGAATACCCTCCTCTAGAACCATACTATCCAGCACCTCAAAGCGATTAAAACTTGAATCAGATAATCTCTCTTTCAAAGGCCTCTTCTGAGCACGCCCCTTAGCTCGTGGGCGAGCAGGGATAAATCCATCCTTATCCTGCATTTGAGGCTTACCCTTACCTATAACATCTTGTGGATTCATCCCCTTGGTAGTATTAGCCATCTGGGATTGTCCTTTCCCTATAAAATCTGCCAAACCACCATTTCCAGTAGTAGAACCATCCATTCCTTTGGAAGTCAAGTTACGGGGGCACTGATGCTGTAGATGACCATACTCATGACAATCCGACAACAAAAAGGGAGGGATTCATAATCTAACTGTTGCACGCAAGAAGAAGCCCCAAGAAAAATTTTCAAAGAATCCGGTAATGGGTTATTCAAATTAATTTCAACACAAATTCTAGCATAAGAAATAACCTTTTTATCGAGGGAGTGATGTGTGATCGCAGTCGGCTTCCCCAACAAAGCTGCAATTTTCCGAAGGATGTCTTCACGCCAAAATTCCAAGGGAAGGCGAGGCAAGCAAACCCAAACTGACACTGTTGAAGGGAGATCCTCAGCAAAATTAAATCCTAAATGCCAGGGTTTGACAAATAACCCCACATGGCTATAGAAATAAGGGCCTCCTTCAAAAACATGATCACGATTAGACATGCAAGAGAATACAACAAAAAAGTAACTATTCCCTGCCAACATAATCTTCATATCGCCTTCCACCTACCATGAGTGGTAGATCCATGCCTCAAGAGAAGATAGGGAAATTCAGATTCCAAGAAATTTGCAAATCAAAGCATGCTTGGTCCAATATTCAATGTCCTCCATAACAGCCGCTGGAGGAATAACTAGAATAGGGCGATCATGGCTACGCAGAAAACAACCATTAACTTTTTTCAACTTGGAGTTCTCCCCTAAATAAAATGATTCAGATCTCATTGCATGCATAGTTGGAGAAGAACCATCTGTTCTCACGAACGCAGAAGAAATCCCAGGCCCTGCCATGCAAACAATAAAAAACCCCAATCCAAAATTGACTACAGAAGATTACCATAAACACCCACACAAACTATGACCAACAACCGGCAATCCAAACAGAACAGGAAAAAATAGTAGAGATCAAACAACAATAATAGGCTAGGGAAATAGCCCTAGCCCAGCCGGCAGCCAACACTTCTCCTTGCATGTCAGAGTTGCATATGTTCTAAACAAAATATTAATTTAAAATATTCTTACGCAATGTTATTGAGCAATATATAGGTTGTTGCATATCCATAAAACTTTAGAGCTTCCCCATGAAAAGAATGCACATCTCTCAATACATTTCTCTCAACTTTACAGATTGCAGATATCTAAGGCACAGGTGTTTCTAAATTTTCTGACCCGCACAACACATGCCTCATGCTCTATATTACCTATGTACAGATTGACACATGATCTCTCCACTTGATGTGCCTTATCTTATTTGCATCGACATGTATATTAATGATGGCCATATTTGAGCAAGAACTTTCAATGTTCAAGAAGCAAAAACTATTAATGTTTGTTGTTCTAAAATGTCTATTACAATAAAAGCATGGACGATGCTAGTAAAGGTTGTAGACTTTGGCTTTACACGAGCCAATTGGGTTTTCTTAAAAAAATAGTACATTCAGCATTTTTTTAACCATTGCATTCCTTATTCTTATAGATATTGTTGCTAACGATCATTATTGGTTTTATTTTTTCATATTTTATTTGCAAAAGAATTTGCTAAAAGTCTATTTATGACTTGTTTCTTGAGATATCTGGGCATTTTACTTGAAAGTCTAATTGTCTTGTAGTAATTAATGAACTAATTGAAGAATTTATTTTTGTGGGATCTATCACAGTGGAAAGAAAGTAATGGCAAGAATTATAGTTGTAGCTTGCAGCTCCACTTCCTCAAATAATTTCAATTTGCAATATTGTGTAGGATTTAATAGCTACTGACTCCAATTCAAAATGAAGGCTATGACTGGTTTGACAGAAGGAATTGAAGAGATTTTTGAAAAGAATAAAGTCACTTATGTTAAAGGTGCTGGGAAGATTGTATCTGGAAGTGAAGTGTTTGTGGATCTTGTAGATGGTGGAAATAATACTGTGAAAGGGAAGCATATAATCATAGCAACCAGTTCAGAAGTGAAACCCCTTCCTGGAATTAATATTAATGAAAATAAAATAGTTTCATCCACTGGAGTGCTATCACTTAAAGAGGTACCAAAGAAACTCGTTGTGATTGGTGTAGGATACATTGACTTAAAAATGAGTTCAGTATGGGGAAGGTTGGGCTCTGAAGTTACCGTCGTAGAATTTGGTTCTGACATAGTTCCATCTATGGATGGGAAAATTCAAAAGTCTTTTTAGAAGATATTAGAGAAATAGAAAATGAAATTTATTCTGAAAATGACTGGTGTTGATGCTTTAGGACTATGTGTCAAAATTAACACTAGAGCTAGATTTGGGATGTGAGCAGACAACATTTGAGGCAGATGTAGCTACCACTATCAATGGAGATCCCTTTGCAGCATCCATGAATGTCTCGGATGATCTATTCAGTGGTGCAGTACCCAATTCATCAAATGCAGGTGATCCCTTTTCAGATTTATCATTTGGGGCAACCGCTGGGAGAAATGGTGATCCACAATTTGTGGATCCACTTACTTTGTTTGCTTCCTTGATCAAAGAACCTGCTAAAGCTGTCAATCCATTTGAAGCATTAAACAAAAGTTTTACTTCTCAGAAACAGGTCACACAAGGGAACAGTAAAGATCCCCTGAATTCTTTATTCACGTCTTCTGCTACTGGTAGCCAGAGAGGTTTTACAAGTCAACCACTTTCTGAGACTAATGATTGGGGCTTGTACGGTGATTTTGGAGGTGCTGGCACAGGTCCAAAAATGGAGTTGGAAGGGCTTCCTCCTCCTATAGGAGTCAATATTTCAATAGCGAAAGATAAAGGTATGGAGAGTTATAAGCAGGGTCAATTTGCAGTGGCCATACGGTCGCTCTCATGGGCGAAGGTTCTTTTAGAAAAAGGCGGCAAAGACTATGGTGTTTCTACAGAGGTATTAACTTGTAGGGCAATCATGCTAAAACACCTAGGTACTTCTCTCTTCGGCTCTGATCTAAGATGAGGTCTTTATAGAATGAGAAGATCGCTAGATATTATATCGATTTGCAAATCTAATTTGATTATGAGAATTTGTAAATCTTGTGTCATCATAAGCACATGATTGAAAACTGCGATCAACCTTCAAAAACAACTAGCTGTTTCAAGGTGTTGGACAGTTTTATATGAAATGCCCACCTATAATAGTCTATCGGCTAACAAGAAAAGTGAGCTTAACCATGGAAGACACTATATAGTTAAGTGTGCTTGAGCTAGAAGAGTACTAGGGTGGTCGAACTCCTAGGAAGTCTCGATGCTTCACCTCTATGAGCATCACCTAGATATAATGAGTGTTAAATGTTCAATTAATTGTCATAAGAGATTGGTTCTTTTGAATTACTACTCATGAAATATGGGTCAATGAGTCAACTTAAAAACTACACAATTGAATCTTGATAACAATATGGCGTAAGCCTTCCTGGTGGGTGGGTGTCTCTGATAAGCATTACACGATTACAAAATCATATGACTGGGAGCAAGCTGATATGGGGTCTCTTGCTTCTGATGGTGTTGGGGACACTACTCCTGATGCTTTGGTTCAACATTTTTTGGAGGAGGCCCTTGCTTCTTAGACTGTTGGGCCTAATGTCTTGATTGCTAAACCTTTTTTGGTTGCTATTTTTGGACCTGCTATTGTCTCTGGACCTGTTGCTTAGAATGTTTTGGATCTAGGTTCACCCGTTTTGGCCTCTCCTAGGGAGAGTGTTTTGTTGGATGATTCTTCTTCTCCTGTCTACCATGTGGTTTCCTCCGTTTCTTTTGGGGATTGGCAGAATGATGTAGCTAAGCTTGAGAATGGATGGACAATGGTAAAAGGAAAGAAATCTAAGCTCCCCATCCATCCCCTAGATAAGAATTTGCGGTCTCACAAGGGAGGTTCTAAATCTAAACCTAAATCTTAAGTTCCCTTGTTGTGGTGGAAGTTAGTCAGTTGCTCCCTATCTTTGTTTGGTGACTCACACTATTGTCTTTGGGCTTTATATTTTTATATCTTTAGATTTGTTGTACAAGGTTTCGAGACTTTTCAAAACCTATTTTTACTTAATCAAAACAATATCGCAAAGAAAGATGTGGATTTTAGAAAATTGATAACACTAACATAAATTTTGACATCATCAATTTGCCATATTACATGCACATTTACTTAAATTTTAATTTAGTTGTGATGTCTTTTTCTAATACATCATCATTATTTTTAGATTCAATTGTGTAATATTTTCCTTATTATATATTCTATGTTTAGAATTTTTATTCTCTAAAAGTCAATCAAAGCAATTCTTATGAATAATAAGAGACATAAAAAATAAATTCATTTAATAAGATTATTTTTTAGATAAAGAAATTTAAACAAAAAGTTAAAAAAATAATATATGAAGAAAACATGATTAAAAACCATTAATAAGTAAATCTTGTATTTTTTTAGATATATATATTCTTATAGTTAATTTGTTTAAAAATAAAAATTTATCTTTTAAATAGGCATAAATATATCTTCTAAAAGATGAAGATTAATGTTCATCAAGTTTTAAAATAAAAAATATAATAATAAAATTTCATGGTAATGTACAAGGATTTTGAGATTTCTAATTCTTCTTAGTTGCACATTGAAATCACATTTAATTGTTAAGTGCCTAAAATTATGCCACATAGCCTCTTGGAAAAAGGTTACAAAAATATTTGGTATATAAGAGTCTAACAAGTTTATCCAATCAGATGATAAATAATTTGTTTAAAGAAATTACAAACTTAAAAATATTACATTTAACTATATAAAATATTAACTTAGTAACAAAATTAACAAGTTTGTATTTTTTTTTGTCTACATACTTCAATTTAATCACTACTTAACATAGTAATTCCAAAAATTAATGCAATAGTACTTAGCCTATCGGAAAGTACTTAAAATGAAATTGTCATAAACTATGACAAATTATGACAAAAGAGAAAAAGAAATTTGTCAAACTATATCAATTTATGACAAAAGAAAAAAAAGAAATTTGTCAATGATAAAAGAAAAAAGGAAAGTGGAGGCTAAAAAAGAGGAAATGGTGGCTAGAAAAGAGGAAGTGAAGCACACACTAAGGAATAAAATCCCATCTAGAAAAAGGAGGGAATTTTTGAATTTGAAAATTCTTTTATTCCTACAAAATGGAAAATTACAATTTAGGAACTATAAAAATTCCATAAATCAATAATTAGCCAATTAATTAATGTTAAATTAATTAATTGTCAAAGTGTAACAAAAGGGATAAATAAATAATATTTATTTATCAAAACTTAGGACTTAGGAATATGAGATAAATTAATGGTTATTTACCCCTAAAAGGACGAGTTGATTGATATCAATGATGAAAAATGACATGATTGGACAATAATGAAAATGTCAAATTGATTAGAAAAAATAATGTAAATTAGGGACAAAAATTACACAATATTGTAATATAGAAGACATGTTAAAAATGGGGGCATAGGAATGAACCATTTTTTAGTGTCTACAAGCACTACATCTCAAATAATGTTGTAATATAGAATTTAATATTTCCGTACATAATTTCTTTTCTTGGGGTAATCTTCTAAATGGGGGGGGGGGGGGGGTGGTTTGGAATCACCCTTCCATTATGCTGTGATGGATGTCTATACTCTGTTAGCAAGTCCATTTTGTGAATACCCCACAACTATGGCATTCTATGAACTAACAGTTCTTAGAGGCATTTTCTCAAACAACTCACTGACATTGTTTGTGTTTGACACTGTGCATATACATGTGGCAGGGTAGTTGCGATATCATTTGACAAAATTTAATACCCTATTCCAATGCTCTCATTTATATTGGCGTTCTTTATGAAAACCTATGTTTTCCACTAAACTAGACCATATTATAATGATAACAATATCTATACATTGTAGTTATGCATATTTAATGATATAATAATACCATAAAAAAACTAGTTAAAGTAATAAAAAACATAATCATTCAACATCAAACATCATAGTGTTTGGCAATTAACAAAAATCTGGCATTCATACCAAGTAAAGTTAGACATATTAAAGAAATGGCTAGCAATATGAAGATAATTGGTTTATCTTGTGTCCTCAAACGTAGTTGTATTTAGATCTTAGTCTACAACTCAAGTTTAGGTTTTTAACTACCATGTTCAATGGTGTTACCTATTTTGATTATTATGTAATGAGGGTAATAAATTGAACTCCCCTTGTTTGCACCTTTGTGCACATCAAATTTTTTTCTATATATTCTACATTCATTTCCCATGGTTTTTTCCCTTTCTCAATTCACTTTAGGGATTGGGACGTTCTAAGAAATATGCTCAATCTTTGAAGGGCTAGTTGGGCATCTGAGTTGTATTTGAGGGTTGCATATATATATTTTAAGAAAATTGGGTATTGAGTATTGAACCTTTTTGCCATATTGTGCATCAAAAATTAAAGGAAGAGCCTAAAAGTTTTATTATTATGATCTACATGTTATAGAAACCATTTGAAAGTACAGAGTTTAGTAGTGTTGCAAATAACATAATTATTGATTCATGGTTTGCATAAATTGTGTCTAAGTTTGAGATGTCCAAATACAAATAACAGGAACTCCAATTTTCTCATGAAAGCCATAGTGATTTAAGAAAGAAAATACAGTGAATATTGTAACCAACATAGTTGCAAAGGTAAAGAGTAAGAAAAGGAATACCCTTGTGAATATGCAGAGAACATATGTAGTAACAAAGATGGAAAATATACAAACACAGTTTCTAGGTTTCAATAGTGTTCGATCTTAGGCCAAATATGAAAGCACAAGTGCCCATTATTTGTCGGTAAGGACTTGATGCTCAAAAGAATACAACACTCAGATTTATCAACTAAGGACCATGAAGTTCAAAATGCCTAGTTGAGAGCCAAATCCAAAAAGTTATCATAAAAAATCATAAACTCTCATGGACCATTTTTAAGGAAGAGTGCTTTGTTCAAGAATAACAAAATCCCACATCTTCATTTCCATAATAAAACACATTCTAAATATTTTTATGATTTTAAGAAAATAAATATTGTGAAAACCCTCGTCAAACATCACACCATGTAGTTACAAGCGATTTTCCCTAGTGGTAGAAATCTATCAAGCATGATTTGTAGAAAAAAGTAACAGAAAACCTCCTATGCGATCATCAAACATTAGACACAATAAAGTCATGAAGTTTGTAGACATGGATAGCTCATATTTGCACATAAGTGAAAAACATTGTCTATAGTTTTCCAGATCCAAAAACTTTCAGCCACAATTTGTTTGTGCCCAAGTGTATTAATCCCTGCAACGTGGATGACAAGAACTCAAAAATTGATGAAATGAAACACTAATTTGGGAAGCTACTCATTTGAAATATTGAACCCATAATCTCGTTATATGGAGAATCTTTTGCATTTATTTATCATAGGCATTTGAGAGGTCAAGAATGTTAGATAGAAGCCTCATAATTTCTTTGATTCTTCATAAGGTTATATAAATTAATATTAATTAATAATATTATAAATGTTCTAGAATGTATTTTATTGTTATATGTAAAATTTTTCAAGAGTTCTATAGTTGGTGATCAATTTTTATTAAAGAATATGCACAAGATATTTGTAAACATTGCCATGTACATTTTTCATTTAATTTTATCTCATCTTTTTTGTGAGAATGAAATGTATAAGTTTTCCAACACAAATTATTTAGTTTTGCGAATAAAAAACCAAATGTCTACCAGACTAACATAGCGAAAAACATCTGATAAAATTCCATGTAATTTTTTCTTATAAACTATTAAAAGTAAAATATATATTAAAACTTTATAGCTGCAAAAAGTAGTTGAAAAATAAAGTAATATGATTGGACTATGAAATTAGAATGCTTAACTAATTATACATATGATCTCTTTTATATTATACATAATTACTTTAATTATCTAAATATTCATTTGAATTGTTAAATAAAAGACCTATATGTTAGAATATTTAGAATAACTAGTGGGTGGGGGGGGGGAGGGGAGGAATGGTGGAGGGGTGGGGTGAATCACTTATCCACAGTCTAGATGTACCAATTGAACAAACAATCATTGTCAAATAAAAGACCTATATGTTAGAATATTTAGAATAACTAGTAGGGGGAGATGGTGGAGGGGTGGGGTGAGGTAAATTAGTTATCCAAAGTCTAGATGTACCAATTGAACAAGCA
Organism: Cupressus sempervirens; assembly: GCA_028749045.1. Classification (NCBI taxonomy): domain Eukaryota; kingdom Viridiplantae; phylum Streptophyta; class Pinopsida; order Cupressales; family Cupressaceae; genus Cupressus; species Cupressus sempervirens. The sequence goes on from CM053789.1 coordinate 625,453,659, forward strand.
ATCATTGTCAAATAAAAGACCTATATGTTAGAATATTTAGAATAACTAGTGGGGGGAGGGCGGGGGTGGGGTGGGTGCAGGATGGTGGAGGGGTGGGGTGAGTCAGTTATCCAAAGTCTAGATGTACCAACTGAACAAACAATCACATAAACAATTTCATATCTTATCATTCCATTACTCGACCTCTATTGTAAACTACTAGCAACATTAATTGGCTATCAATTGTTCTTTAAATAACATACTTGTAGAGTGTAAACTTAAATCAATAAAACATCACAATAAAATTCACACAAGTTTGACACAATGATTTTATGTGGAAACCCAATTTGGGAGAAACCGCCAACAACATGTTACTAATTTTCACTCTTATGAAGTAAGCCCTATTAGGAGCCAACCCAATTAAAGATTACAATACACACTGTTAAATGTGGCCTTTTTAAAGGATTTAATCACCTTGTTAGGAGTAGCCTTGTTAGAGGACTTTAGAACATTCCCTTAGAATGTCACCATTAAAGGATTTACACAGACTTTTAGGTCCTTATAACTATTAGGTCAACCTTGATTAAAGGTGATTAAAGGATTTCAAAACTATTTACAATGGTTAGAAAGTAGCAATAGGTTTGATCTGCTTAGTACAACTCACTTTGTATGTTTAGATCTATGTTCAACTCTCAATAACAATTCACTATTGGCCTCCATTGTCATTTCAATCTCAGATTCACTTGGTAACTCTTCAAGCAATCTCTCTGCACTTCTTCTTAATAAAGCCTTTTTCTCATATTCACTAGTCAACAACATTAGTAAAAAATCCAACTGTTTGGAACTCCTTCACATGCATATACATCACAACATGCTTCACTCTCTCAACGCTATTGCAAGTTCACCTATGTACCTCTTTAAATAGGCAGTTATGATCTTTTGCCACATAATCAACACCGTAGATCTTAGGGTCCACAATTTGATCCATCAGATAGAATGTATCTAATCACCATTTTGTTTCTTTCTTCTTTTCTAGAAGCTTCTCCTTGAATTGATCTCTTAGGTTGTTTATCTATTCCTCTCCTAGAATTAAATGATCCAACTCGTCGATCTTATCTTCAACAAATTTTTCATATCCCAAGAAATTAACTTAGTCAGTTGGAAATTACGATTTCTCACAAACAATTAAAATGTTGTTCCTCGACCAACACTAAGTTTTGACACTCAATCATCACTGAATTGCTCTGCCACTATAGAACTTCTTGCTTGACATCAACACTATCACTCGGTCGATATTGATGCTCGATCAACAAAAAAAAATTTTGGCACATACTTTGGCTCGGTTGACACTAGCATCACTTGGCATATATATCAAAAAATTTTGGTCTTTACTCTGTTACTTGGTCAAGCTTACATAAGTGATCTATCTCTACTTATAACCACGAGACTTGAATATTATTGTCTTCTCCTCTATCAACATGATTTAAACAATCACTTTGCCTTGTCAAAGTCTAACTAATCAAATGTCCCTTTGTAGTTTCTTCTTCATAAGTCAACCTTTTCTCTAGATTCTTTTGTTATAAAAAACTTCTCAAATCCTCTTCATCAATCAAATAGATATGACATTTAGATCAGATAACAATCTGTCTCATCAATAGATTTGACATCAATGACAACACAAAAATTGTTCCAATTGTAGTTTCTAACACTATCAACATATCCCTTAGGCGCAAGTGCTCGTACACTTTTAATGTTTACCCAATTAATTTCTTGGATGAAAATATCTTGACCTCCCTTCTTTACTATATTGTTATTCCATTATGCTAGATGAAGATAAGACAAGGGTCCTATAGGAGAGGCTTCGGATTTATTTTCCTTCCCATTTCCTATAACAAGGGTTTTGATTTCCCCATTCTTTCCTCAAAGGATGATGCAATTTAGCACCTTTTAATTTGTGTGGAATCATTGATTTAGTTTGATTCACCTTTTTCTTCCTTTCAACATATCCGTCGTTTGTAAGACTTGCGTAGCTTTTATGTTTCAAATCCATCCTTGCATTTATGGCTTCAACATCTTCATCTCATCTCCCTAGATTTAAACCTCCCAATAAAAGGAGAAAAGTATAAGAGTCTTCCAGGTTGTTTGATGTGTTTATCAACCACAAAGGCCTAGATGTTAAACTCACCCTGGCTACTTAGCTTTACAATTCACTCAAGGATCTAAATATTAAAGCATTTCTTGATTCAAAAGAGAAGGAGCTTGGCTACTTGTTTCCTTCAACCATTGAGTTTGCAATTAGATCTACTTTAGTTCATATCGCTATTTTCTCAAAAGCCTATGCTCAATCAACTTTGTGTTTGGCCGAGCTAGTTCTTATGTTACAAAGTAAGGCCAAGATAATTCCCTTGTTTTACCAAGTGGAGCCATGAGAACTCCACTACATAGAAAATGATGTCTATGTTGAAGCATTTCTTAGATATGTAGAGAAGGACAGGTATGTGGAAAAGATTGAGTGAAAGAAAATGTATACAAAGATTTAGAGTAAGCTCTGAGACTATTTTCAAATCATTTGGCAATTTAATTTCTTATATTAGATTTTTGTAATATGTTATTTTTATTTTAGATATTGAATTTTTATAACATTTAAAATTTAATTGTAGAAATTTTTAGTATTAATATATTGTATTCTGATAAATATAAGAAAAATATATATTTTTGCTTCTCTCCCCTATTTAAAAATATTCTATATTTAAAAATATTTTACATCTAATACTAATCATTTTCCTCCTCCTTATGATCTTTAAAACTATCATCCAATTGAATCCTGCAGTAACTACTGTTGCCAAAACAATCCCTTCAGATAAAGAGAAAATGGTTCCAATTTTTAAAAATTAAAATTTTAAATTTCACTTTATTAAATATTCAATTGTCCATTGATTTGGGCAACCTAGAACATAACCTGAGCCTATCCTATATATATATACATGTATATATATGTATATATATATATATGTATGTATATACATATATATGTATGTATATATATACATATATATACATATATATATATATATATATGTATATATATACATATATATACATATATATATATATATGTATATATATATATATGTATATATATACATATATATACATATATATATATATATACATATATATATATGTATATATATGTATATGTATATATATATATGTATATATATGTATATGTATATATATGTATATGTATATATATATATGTATATATATGTATATGTATATATATATATATGTATATATATGTATATGTATATATATATATATGTATATATATATATATGTATATATATGTATATGTATATATATATATATATATATGTATATATATATATATATATATATATATATATATATATATATATATATATATATATATATGATGTAACAAGTTAGTATTAATTTGCCCCTTTCTCCTGTCCATCTCCATCCTGAAGAGCAGAAAGAGGAGAAAGCTAGGTATGTGGAAGGGGAAGTGCAAACCAATGATAGGAGGAAAGCGTGGATCAACTTCAATGTCAAGACTTCCAAGATGGGCATCTTCAGGGAGGCCATGAATCTCCAAATCCTCATGGATAATCAAGAAGAGCAGCGGCTAGAAGAACTAATTGATCCGGTGATTGTGGCTATTTCGGACAGAGCCAGGAAAACAAGGATGAACCTCTTAAATAATGCTCACAACAATATGATTGATAATTTTAGATCAATCAAATGGCTTTTCCACGAGCTTGAGGAGGTTAAAGATTAGGTGAAACATATTGAGGCAACAAGGAAAGGGATGGATGCCAACAGGAGGATAGATTCGGCCGACAAGCTCAGTCTGGCAGAAAAAAGGATACACAACCTGGAAAACTACAATCAAAACCTTGCGAATTAGATGATCTCCTTGTTAAGCTCCATTAACAACAACATCATCTCTCTCATGGGCTGGATCAAAGATAGAGAAATGCATGAAGATGAGGATGGAAAAGACAGGGATGAGGCTAGAATGGAGGATGACTCTACAAAGGACAACTCCATTCCTGATCAGGACCAGGGGAATCAAAGGACGCAACAGATGGAAACAAAGGAGAATCAATTGGCCTTTGAGGCTGCTCAGGTTATGCATGATCTAGAGCGAAAGAATGAGGAATAAATGTCGCCTGTTCTTTTGTTTATCATTGTCTTTTGGCTTTTTATTCTGGCTTTAGGCTGTGGCTTTGCTTGTTTTTTTTCCTGGTCTTTTCTCAGAACTCTTTCCTTTGGTTGGGTTTAATGCTTATTATCAAGCTATGAACTTAAACTTTTTTGGCTGGGCTTTCACGCTTATTATCAACCTTCTTTTGTTTTAACTATTGGGTTTCAAGTTCCTTGTAAAACCTGTTTATCTAATAAAAAACAATTTAGTATTAATATATCAATACATTGTTTTATGTTTATTTCATTTTTAATGGTAATATATATGCTAATTTAAAGTTAGTTGTATTATTTAAATTTAAATTTTAAATTAACAATTTTTGATATATTAATTTGATATTTGTCGAGTGTTAAGATGAATTCTTTTATTTTTAATTATTTATTTTGAATAATTTAAAAAATATATATTTATAAACCCATTATAAATACAATCTCATGATTTAAAAATATTAAATTATTTAAATATATATATTAAAATTTTAATAATTAAATCTCTCTCTCTCTCTCTCTCTCTCTCTCTCTCTCTCTCTCTCTCTCTCTCTCTCTCTCTCTCTCTCTCTCTCTCTCTCTCTCTACACACACACACACACACACACACACACACACACACACACACACCTACACCTTTTAAATGCCATTTCATTTCTAGTTTTCATTTCTGACATCATGATCAGAAACAACATGTAAATTAAAGATAAAATTTGCTTCTAGCAAAATTGGTTTAGTGCATGATTGAGATATTATTCTCATCCAATTTTCATTAACCTTGCAGCTTCAATGACTGCAAAAACACAATGTATGCCGTTGAAAAGGAAGTAAAAAGGACACAACTTTTACATGTTGCCAAACATCCTGTTGGACTTGATAAGCTTGTTAAAAGATTTTGAAAGGAAGTGGCTTCAATAAGCTTGTTCAAGATTTTGAAAGTTAATGTGGAATGAAGAAAGCTAACATCATTTGCATTTTCTATTATAGGTGGGGTTGGGAAGACAACTATCTCTAAAGTGTTGTTCAACCAAAAGAGATCAAAATACACAAGAACTAGTTTTTTGTTTGATGTGAGAGAAGGTTGTGCCAGTGGTAAATTACCATAATTACAAAGTAAACTCCTTAGAGTTATCTTCTGTGAAGATTGTAGTTTTCAAGGTAGCGAGGAAGGGACAAGCTATCTAAGGGATAGTTGGGAAAGGGGAAGCTCTCTTAGTTTCCTAATTATTTTAGACGACATTGATTATGTGGATTAGTTAGATGCCCTATTAGCTATGGATATATTAGTCAATTTTGGTAGCAATCTGATAATTATTACAACCTGAGATGTAGGAATTCTTGTAAGTGCATGAATTGACATTTGTTACCATTTAAAAGGATTTGACAAGGAAGGTGGAAAAGAGCTATTTTGTTTGCACACTTTCAACCAACCCCTTCCATACATTGGATATGAGGAACTAGTTTAGGAATTTGTTGACATATGTGGAGGCTTACCTCTATCAATTATAGTTCTAGGTTGACATATTTTTGGTAGAGACTCGTGGTATGGGAGGGTTGAATTGAAAAAATTCAAAGACACTCTTCTTAGAGATATAAAGAGAAGATAGAAGATAAGAATTGATTCATTATATAGTGTAGAAAAATAAATTTTCATTGATATAGCTTACTTTTTTATTGAAGAATCTATCACCAAGACCATGACCATTTGGAAGGGATTTGGATGGAGAGCTCTTCATGCTCTCCAAATACTAAAACAAAAATGTCTTGTAAAGGAAGTTTAAGAAAGGGATCTAAACATTTTTGAATTTGAGTTTAGAACTTAAGCGTCTATTTTGAGAATGCATGACCATCTTTGACACTTGGGAAGAGAAATAGAAAATGAACTAAGCCATCCTCACTGTGTGTGTCATCTCCAACAACTCAAATCAATGGTATACTTTCCCTTCCAATATTTTTTTCATGTATTATTCATATTCAAATTCAAATTTCTATGACTATACAAATGTAAACTATGTTCTCTAAATGCAGTAACTAAAGGGATTCCAAAATATTCTAACACATACCAAACGTAGGTGTTTCCATTCAATTTTGGACAAGTTCATGGGTTGTAGAGTTACATACCTTTTAGGGGAATCAGAAGATGGTTCTGATTATAGATTAAAATCTTAGGCTTGAAATTAGTTGAGAAATGTATCTCAACTTTGCAATTTTTTTCTAGAAAATTCCAATTATTTGTTGATGGTAGTTTTTCACTTCCTTGGAAAAGAGTATAAAATGCCAAAAGGTTCCCTGTCCATAGCAGAATAGAGGAGGGCCATTTTTAGAGTGTTTATGGGGTTCTATACTAGCAGACAAAATTATGGATGAGATGACTATTTTAACTTGGTTATTTGTCCCATCTTCGAATTATAAATGTCAAGAATGGGTGACATGTGGTATGGTAGTTTTTCTCATGGTTTTGTAAAACCACAAGTGGTTTCCAAGTTATAAAATCATTATATAAGGAGGGCTTGGGGAGGAGTTTAGAACATTGAGTTTTGTTTGCAAGGCTGGGTGCTAGAAGGTGTCTCCCCAAGTTCAAAGTTGTGGTTATGCTCCTACAAGAACTTGCATTGCAAGTGTATTGTAATCTTCTTGATTTATAATACATTATGTGGGTTTTGGACGGTGACATTTTTCTCCCATAAGGGTTTCCCAAGTATAATCACTAAGTTATGTGTTTATTGCAATGTTTCATTTATGCACTTTTATTTTTCCATTGAAATATTTGTAATAGTTAGATAAAATTTTCCTAATTGTCTTCTCAAGATTAGCATGGGAAATATTTTCGCTTACATTTGCTTCCTTACAAGTGGTATCAGAGTCTGGCCAATTTTTCTTCTATTTGTTGGGTACAAGGTTTTTTGAGCTAATCAAGATTTGAGTGAGAGCTTGTGCAAATGATTTCATTTATGTATTGCATGGTTGAAAAGATGGTAAGAATGTTAGGGAGGATTGATGTAGAGAAGTTTTCTGGCACAAACTTTGAGATGTGGAAGCTAAAGATGGAAGATTTGTTGATTGATTAAGATCTATGAGATGCTATCGATGAGAATATGCTAAGACCTATAGATTTGACTTTAACTGCACAATATGATGTGACATATAGAAAAGATAAAGGTCTCATCAGATTGTATCTACTATGAAGAAGCTTTGGAAGAAGTTAAGTGAGATCTATCAAGTGAAATCACTTATGAACAAGATTTTCTTGAGAAAGAAATTATATTCCTTGAGAATGGAAGGTGGACAAATTTGTGAGCATCTAAAAATATTTAATATATTTGTGACTTAGTTGACCTCAATATGGGTGCCAATGGATGAAGAATAAAGGTGTCAAATATTGCTATGTTCATTTCTAGACTCATGGGAAAATCTTGTCATGACAATAGCGAGCACTTCAATTGTCTTGAAGATGGAAGATGTTGTCTGTTCTATACTTTCCAAGGAGATAAGAAGGAATGTCTTTATGAATGCCAAAGTGACTTTGAGTGTTCGAGAAAGACCAAAATAAAGAGGCAAAAATGAAAAGCAACATGGCCATTCTAAGTCCAAGAATAAGGGGAGATAAAAATCCCCTAGTAAGTCCAAGGTAATTTGTTGGAACTATGAAAAACCCAGTCACTTCTGAAAGGACTGCAAAGAGGAAAAGAAGAAGAAGAAGAAGCAAGATTTTGATTCTAAGTCCAAGAAGGAAGATGTAAATTCTTTTATTGCAGCCTTGGCCACTCATGTAGGTGACAATGCATGGTTGATAGACTTAGGTGCATCTTTCCCAATGACTCCTAATAAAAACTGGTTTAGTAAGTATAAAATTTTTGATGGTGGTAAGGTGTATTTGGGTGATAACTTAATTCTTAATTTTTTTGGCCATAGAAGTATTCGTGTGAAATCTTCTTATGGTAGAATTAGAAGATTTGATGGTGTACACTAAGAAAGTGAACTTATCTAAACCCTTCTATCTAAGTTAGTCCATGGATTGGAATGCTTGAATGTTGTCTAAGAGATCCCTAGTCATGGAGTGCAAGGGGCATGAAATAAGCATGAAAGTAGCTCTCAAATGAGCCTCAAAGATGAAGCCCTTTCTAGTAAGCCATGTAATGGGAGATTCTTGAGACAAGAGAAAATATTTAAGTGTCCAAATAACTCTCAAAATGAAATAGAAGGAATAAAGCTAGATTGGGATGAAAATGCAGAATGCAACTATGCTAACAATATGGTAATGTTACCAAGCCATGCTAATTAAACTAGGTGATTTACGCTATTGCAAAAAAGTTAAACTACTTGCAAATGAATCTAAGCTAGTATGAGAGTGGGGATGGGAGAACTTAGACAAGAAATAAGGAGTTCTCCACAAAGCTCTAAGAAATCTGTTGAGAAACCTGTAGCATAACAATACTAAAAAATGGGATCCTTTGAGAAGGAGAGAACTCTCACTTTTAAAGGTAGATACACGGTTGAGATCAAGATCAAGAAGTGGATAATAAAGGGTGGGAGTTGACTTTTGGCATGATCCATGTGTAAGATAAAGTCAACCGGTGAAAATGAGTTGATTTTTCATGTGAGACAAAAACCTTTTCTTTTAATTTGTAAATAGGAAAAAAACTTTATGTGTGCACATTGAGTGGGTTAGGATAATAGGGTCTTTTATTTAATTAAAAGGGGACATGATCTTCTAATAAAATATGGACTTAGGATAGTATAGTCAAATTATAGGTTAAAATCAAATTAATTGATTATTAGCAATTTGGCCTAGGTAAATGATTAATTTAGCCAAAATATTTAGAAGAGGGCTAATAGTCGAGATGACCATTTTTATGTGATTAAATTTAATGTGTGATCGATTGGGAACACATGACACAAAGGAATACATAAGCCAAGTAGGCATCAATAGATAGAGAGATCTAATTTTGAAGAATGAAATGTAGGGTGAGATAGCAAGTCCTGAATGTGCAGTTTGGTAGTGATAGTACTAAACACTATGAGAGAGATGATATCAAAAATAAAGAAGAGTACTAACATCAATAAAATTAGATAGCTTGAGAGCGAATGAAAGAATCAAGCGTATGCTCCTGAGAAATAGATAGCTATAGCAAGCAAGCAATGATACAATACTTATGCCCCCTCATGATAAAAATCAAAATGAGGTAAAGGGAATGTGAAAATGAGCTAGATATGAAAAATTTGAGATATAGAAAAGTCCATGATGATAGATATGTGATTAGAACCAAAGAGTGACCATAAGGAAGTGACAAAATTCCCCAGTTTGACCAAAGTTGACCAAGAATGATAAAGTATGCAAATCAGGTCAAATCCAATAGAAAGATGATTTAGAAGTGAAAGATGTTATTGAAGTTGGTAAAAAGTGTAGAAATGGTGAAGAAATCGAGAAATAAAGATGCCCCAACAAAGATTCAAAGATTAGACCTCAAAAGGTCAGCTGACTACTTAGGAGAAGGTAGAATTTTGAGATGAAATTTTGACTATCAAGATGAACTTGAATTTTAGTTTTGATTCACAAAATGGATCCACGACATCAAAATTAGCTAAGGATGCAATTTTCATAGAATTTTGAAGAGTTTGAAAAATGAGTCAAAATGAAGTCAGAGGACTATACAAGGGGTCAAAGGGTCATTTTCAATTCATTTGTCTTTTGTGGTTTTGGAGAGATTTTGAGTGATTTGGAGAGAGATGATGTTGCTTTCTAGCATTTCAACCCACAAACACTATTTTGAGCGCAACCAATTGCACAACTGACCACCTAAGTACAAGGCCCCAGCAAGTCTTCAAAAATTTATGCTTTTTTGAACATTTAACATGTTTTTAATAGGTTTTTGAAAAAAAATCATGCAATACTCTAAAATTATCGCACAAATGCTTTTGTCACCCAAAATGTATCACACACTTTAGAAAGTTATATTGTATCAGCTCTACCCAAATGTCATATGGCATGGTGCAAACTATCACTTAGAAGGAAAAAATTGCCTAGGTAGTATAAGAAGTATTGCACGATACTAAATCAATAAAAAGTATCACCCATTTTTTATGAAAAGTACCACACGAGCCATTTTTGAGCTTTTTCAAATGTTTAGTGTTAAATCTTGCATGTATGCCTAACCCTTAAATCCTAAATGCTATTTATTGTAATCTTAATTCTAAATTAAAAAATTTTAATTCATACCCCTAACCTTAGTCCTTTGTGTAACAATAATTTTAACTATAAGCACAATCATACTAATGTAAGCCATAACCTTGATAATAATCTATTCTGTAAATTTAATCTCTCTCTTCCCCTTTTTGATATATTCAAGTAGTTAAAGATGTATTAGATGTAAATATATGATTTTAAAGATGTATTTATATACTTAAAAACCATCACTTTATAGTTATGTATGTTTATGATTCAATGTTAAGGGTTAGAATTTACTTAAACCATCACTTTACAGTTATGTATGTAAATATTATTCAATGTTTCTTTAAAAACCTAATATATTAAATCATTAGCATGAATATACTATAATTTTTTTGATGTATTCAAGTAGTTAAAGATGTATTAGATGTAAATATATGATTTTAAAGATGTATTTCTATTGATATTTTAGATTTATTTTAATTATATTGTAATTTTGTGATTTTTTATGTTGTATACATATATATGCAGATTATATTTCATGGACCCACCCCCAACCTGACCTCATCCCTTCCATCTTCAACCCCACCTCCATGACCACGTAGTTCTCTTCCGCCACCTACCCTAGAGGAGTTGCATGAGAGCATGAGGCACAACCTTCAAGACCTCATGTGAGATATATAGATAATTAGGTGCAAGATGCATCTCCCCCTTACCTACTTCACCTTGTAGATAGCATGCAAGGCATTGTACAGACTATAGAGCACTTAGATTGTGACATAGATAACTTAAGAGCATGGAGGAAAAACATGTGTGCCTTCTATTTTGATGGTCTATCTTATAGATAGGTCGATGAGCGGAAAATAAATAAAGGACATTTATAAAGATCTTTTTAGAACTTGAAGATGGGTGATGAGATAAGTGAGAAGAAGCCTTGTATATCTATTAGATGGTGCACACACCCTCACATATCAAACTACTTTTGGGAGTAGTGGTGGATGGTATTTGACCATCCACCACATGCTAACAATGAGGTGCTCATGTACTTTCTTAGGAAATTATGGGAAAAGTTTGAATTGGGTTTGAAACCCAATTAATTTGATATAAAACCATTTCAAGGGGTTGGTGGAGAGATGCCTCAGGATAAGCTTGGGGAAAAGCTTAGTTATAATACGAGGAATTGTTGACATCCTCAACCTCTTGTTCCTCTTCTTGTACCAATTGTTCCAACACCTGTCCATCATTGAGTAGTGTCATATACTCTTAGTTCATTAAGTGTCCTTTCAGACAATTTAGTAGACCAGTGGATATAGACAAGGGATATTCATCCCCTTGGACACATTTGTACCAATTGTGGGGGTATACACAGAGGTCCCTAGAGAAATTCTAATATAGCATAGTATGCCCATAATGTTGAGGGTGGTGATTTGGATGATGAGGCGTTTGTTGCTCATGGTGATGCTAGTGATGATATTGATGTGTTGGCATTTGTTGACCTTCTTTGTGGGGAGGGAGATAGTTAGGGGTTATAGGTAAAAATTTATAAAGTACATTATTATTTACTTTCTACATATATGCATAATTGTACTAACTATATTAATGTATGTTGATTTTCAATTAATAGAGAATGGATGATATTGTTCCTCCTAGTAGATAATATAGTCTTTTTTTGAGATCTTTAGACATTGGCATCCCTCATATGGTATGCACTTTGAACTACACTTTAAATAATGTACATGGGAACTTGAATTTAATAACATTTTCTCATATATGTTTTTTATCTAGATTTTGTAGGGATTGTCATCTGTTACATAGTTAGATGCTTGTATAGGTCTTGATCCATCCACAATTGAGGCACAGCCTCAAATACCTATGGCATGAACTTTTCAAGAAAAATAATTTTTACAATTTTTATGTATACATTGTTATTAACTTATCTTCAACTTTGATTCATGTATAATAATGTATGTTGGTTTTATGAACAGGGGATGGATCATACTTTTCCATGTAGGCCTCAGTACAGTCTATTTTTGACTCCTTCATCGTTTAAACATTTCAGACATGGAGTATGTGATCATCATGGTAGCATATATGTAGACACATCTTTGACATTTACTAGTACTCAAGTATGATATATATGCTTTTATTTCAAAAACATTTACTGTAAATTATGTACTTTTAATTTACATACTTTGTAATTCATGTATTTATAATTTTGACTCGAGGTTTATGTATCCATGATTTTAGGACGATGTCACCATGAGTGTTGGTGGGACTATAGGACTAAGCTAGATGGGTGTACATACATCATCCTTTGAGGTTAGTATTTTTATTTATACACACTTTGTTATGATCTTTATAAAAAAATAAAAATTTATGTATTCTATTACAGGACCTCACCAATGCCACGTTTGGTAGCTATGACAGTGCACCTCCTCCTATTATAGAGGAACACCTATCTCACATGGTATTATTTTAGATAAGTACTACAAATTTATTTTTACTTGCAAGCTAGATTTTGAAACCCATTTTAATTAAGCATGTACATATTGTCTTCTCAAGATGTGACACACAATGCCCCACAAGATGTGACACATGATACCCCACATGATGAAAAGCATCATGTTACACATGATGATCCATTTGAATCCTCTTCACATGGAGTAAAGAGGATTGTAGATCAGATATATGAGGTCTTTTGGCACCTTTACATTGTGTTTTTATGTCACATATTGCTTATTACGATATACTTTGTATTAGGGAAGTTACACACACACACACACACATATGTATATATGTATGTATGTATGTATGTATATATATATATATATATATATATATATATATATATATATGTATATGTATGTATGTGTGTGTATATATATATATATATATATATATATATATATATATATAAAAATATATATATAAATATATACGTGTATATATATATATACTTATAAGTATATATATATATATATATATGCATGCATGTATGTATGTATACACACACTTCATAGATCATGTTATCAAATTTTAGACCATATTATATATTTTTACGACTTATTATCATGCTAGTGTATCCAATATTTATTGTTATGTTATCATGTTGTAGGTATGACTTGTTTTGTTTATTGTGACACATTTTGTTAGTATATGGTACATGAACAATAATTTTAATACTTTAATTAACTAGCAATTGCACCTTGAGGAGCAAGGGGTACGCCGATAGTGTCAAAAATTGCATGCCTATGTAGGATGGTCACCCACATATATTAGTTTTGGTATAAGATGAAAGGAAATGTAAACAAGGGAAATACAATAGATTTCATGTGTATGGAGTCTTCAAACTCCTATTCTATTATTTTAATGTCTTATGGGAATATAATTGTGTTTTCACAATATTTGTACTATTTTTCATGAGTCTGGGTCTCTTGCACTTTGTATTTACTCATGTTATGAGCATCTCTTCAATTTGGGTTAGATTTCTTAATTTATCTAGCTATTTCCATGGGTCTATATTATTACACATAAATCATCAAAAATTTCCTTTTTCATGAGAACATATAGTACAAACTATACCACATTCCATTGAAGTGGTATGCATCGCAAGGTAGAACTCATTGTATACTTTACATGTTTGCATGTTTGACAATGAATGTATCCTTGTGTAGAAGTCTTTAGAATCTATTGTATAGTTTGTATTGGATTAGGGTATGGGATGATTTAAATGAATGGTTAGTATCTAAGTAATGACCTAGCTTAATTTTATTTTCATTTTTCTAATACAAATGAGAATAGGGTCACAATTACCATTTTGGATGCATCTTGCAATCATTGCATTCATGAGACAATATTTTGTGCATGCATCTTTGTGAATATTTTAAAAGCATCATCTATATTCCAATATGTGTTGTACATATCATTTAGAGAAGTTCAAACTATATATCAATCCTATATCCCTAATAAAAGGATAAAGTTTCAAATTTAAAGTGGAGAATGAGTATATGAGAACTATAGAAATGTGGAATACAATAGAGACTAAAGAGATAAATACTATTCAGGTTGTGGGTGAACATTCAATAGTGTTTCTCACTTGTGGGATGTTCAATTCCTATAATTCTTTGAACAATGTTCTACATGACTTTCTTTCTCACAGCCATAGAATATTTCTAAGATATTTTTGAATTCAAGAACTTATGCACTAGATATGTTTATGGTTAAGAGAAAATGTTATCATTAAGTCACTAAGAATCTAGCTTAAATTCCTCTATTTGATATTCATTGGACTACAATCACAACTATGACTGAAAAAAATATGGTAATATTTTCTCGGGCTAATGACAAAGAGATCATTTCTAGTAGTTTCAACATCATGCATAAAAAACCACAGAAAGCTAACGATAGTGGGAATTGAGTAATTTTATAGGGGTAGTAGATGAATACAATAGGGGTTGTTACTGCATAAATGAAGTAGATGTCCACATCAATATATACAATGGAATTCCAGTAAACAAAGACATCACAGTTGACATGAAGGCATGCACGTATCCATAAAATAAAAAATTGCATCTACAAATCTCTATTTGCCACAATGATTAAATCAGCACTATATTAGTAGATATACATCAAATACAAATCCCCTTGTAGATTTTTATAGCATAGTTCTGAAGTTTTCTAGAACACAAGCTTTGCTTTAGCAAGATTTTCTTGACCATAGGTCTACAACGTTGGTCAACTATTGTAAAAAGAACCAAAAGGTGCATACTTGGTAAACATTTCTATTTTACTATATCAAATTTATGTTATATACATCGGTATGGAATTTGTTTATTATACATTAGTCAAATAATTCTAAAATGCACCTTTGATATTAGGAATACAACCAAGGGCACGTAGGTAGTTATAAAACCCAATTAGCATTTTTCCATTTTGCATGAAAAACTAGTGTTGCTTCCTCAATATCATAAAATCAATGACTTCCACATGACATATCAGTGAACATGTTTCCTTTACATGTTGTAGTGTGTTATAGTATCTAAGAGAAATTTAAGTTTTAAAACATGAGAGCTTATTGTTCAAAAAGCCAGTTTAATTGATTCATGGTATTGACTGATTAAGTATCACGACAGGAAATATTCTTCTACTAATTTGAATAACAATTTTTTACTAAGGGAGATTCCAAAACTTACACATAAAGTTTCATAGATAGACATAGTGATGTTGAAGGGTTTCACATGAAAATATATATATTAGGAGCATTATTTTGAAAACCACAGCTTTCTATGTGAATGGAAACCACATCTTTCTATGTGAATATTATATATTTTATTAAGATTTATAAACTAGTCAAAAAAATGGAAATTATAAATAAGCTCATCTTTCCTTTTTTCATTTCTTTCTGTTATAGATTATATAGTTTGTTAGATTCTTTTTATAATGATATTATAGAAGTTTAAGTTATATTTTCTTTCAAATTTGATGTTTGGTATTTCTTATGTGAATGGAAACCATATATTTCTATATAAATATTTTATATTTTATTAATTAGATTTTTATTAAGATTTATAAATAGGTCAAAAAATAGAAATTATAAATAACTTTTTCTTTCCTTTTTATTTAATTTCTTTCTAATATAGATTATACAGTTTGTTAGGTTCTTTTTATAATGTTATTATAGAAGTTCAACTTACTTTCAAGATGATGTTTGGTATTTCTTACTGTCATATTAAGATTTAAAAAAATGTAGATTAGGTAGGTTACATTTTTATTTTGATATTTATTTCACTTATAATAAAAATTTGTGAAAAACAAAATGAGTTCATTGCACCTTTTTTGTTACATTCTTTTTATATTGTGAGTTGTACAAGATTGTTTCACATTTTTATTTCATTTAGTATTTATTGTTTCTTATTGCCCTATTATACCATTAAAATATGCTCAAGCATTGGACTCTTTGGGCAAAGAGGAAACATAGAAGAACGATTTCAATAGGAAAGTGATCAAACATGGAGGTCGGGATGACACCTAATCTACTTTGCAAAAATAGTTGACAACATGGGGTGCTCACCAAGACCAAAATTTACATTGTGCACCCTATAAAGAACCGATATTGGTTACTATGATTTCAAGAAGTTGAATGAGAAATTCCAAGAGAGAGCATGGCAGAGGAATGGAGATCCATTCACAACAACGATAACTAGGAAGGCATGCTCCATCCCCTTCATCCCTTTGGCCTCCAAAAATCCATTCTCATCTATGGCAACCTCATTTAGCACAGCTATGATCCCTTCGCTATGTTACCAGAAATGATAAATGTCAATGACAACATAACAAGAAACAAAAATTTTAGAGGTCGTCATAAGAAATGTGTGTATGTATGTATGTCTATAGAATATGATAATTTTAAATAATAATATAATTTCAAAATAAAACTATAATTCAATTTATATTTAAATTATTTTTATTATAAACATAAAAAGTCTAATATACTTAAAATACATTAAAAATTTAAAACATAAAATTTATAAAAATTTAAAATACATATCAATGTTCAAATATTTTCTTTTCAATATAAACTATTTTTAGAACTACTCAAATAATCATTTAAATCTGAAACTAAATCACAGTAATTAGTAAGAGGAAATGAATAGTACTGTTTGAATACATAAACTAATTTTTAATTGAAATTGTCTTTGCAAATTGAAGGCCACAATATCACTGATAAATAATCCAAACAACCATTAACTGGAGGCTGATGATATATACAATACTATCATTGTCAGTTTCAGTCTGTATTTAACAAATCAGAAACACATTAACCAATGGTTATGTTTTGGTGATCTGCAATTAAACTAGGTAAAAAGTGATTATTTTCTGCAATTGTAGGTATTCGTAATGATTAAATACAACTAAACCTTTAACTCCCTTAAAATTTTCATCGAAGTCACTGACCCTTTACTGCTAAATATTTTACACTAGGCAATGTAGAAGACGAAATGCAAAACAACAACATTCTATTTAGTTTTTGGCAACATGGCCCTCATTCCAAATAGGTTGATGTGGAATATGTGGTGGGCTCTAGTTCCTAGGTTGGGGTCTCGATCAAGGAGAGTATTTTTCTTGGTTTGATGTTCTAGTCAAAGAATATTTCATAAAGCCAAAAATTAGGGGTAGTCTCAAGTTTGGGCTAAAACATTACCAGTCTTTCTAATCTATAGAGCGGTTACTTTGTGATCTATATCTAGAACTTATTATTAATCAAAGATTTTATCTTTTGGTTCAATCTTTGGTTGAAATTTTTATGAGACTACATGCAAACATTGAGATGGTAAACGTAGACTATAACAAAGAAAAAATCAACTTCTTCAGGATAAAAAATCCACATAGAGCTCTCCATTAAAGTACATTCTATGGCGACCTTAGCTGCAAACAAATGGTTGTTGTAATGCCTACTCACAAGCCAATCTTCATTATATTTTGTTGGAAGATTTTACACATGGATCTTCACATCACTCACAATCCTACACTAAAATACCATAACATCAAACACAAATTTGAGAAAAAAAAGTACTAGTTTTGAACAACAAAACATAGATTTGAAAAAATGAAACAAAATATTTTGAAATATGATACAAAGATTACATTAAAACTCCTTAAATACCCAGATAATCCCCTACTAGATGCATCAGAGAAGACTTATTTTTAGGCGGCTAGGGCTGAAGCTCTCTTCCATCACAACACTAGATGCGAACCCCTGGGTTTGAACCATGGACACTTGAATCTCATCACCAAAACCTCAAACCAATAAAAGGTAAACAAAGATTTGCAAACATAAAGCGACAATAGAGATATCTAGACACTCAATCCAATATACCGATAACACACCCCAATGTTCCCAAGGGTCAAATCGCCAACACCCCGCCTATGCAAAGATCATCATTCATACACCCTGATACAAATCCCCCCTTAAAGTTGCTCCACTATCCATTTTGTGCACACAAAATACCACTTCCCTCTAATGCAAACATTGTACTAACCTTCAACTGATCCAAATCTGAAAATAATATACAACCAAAACAATACAATTTATCAAGCACTACACAACTTCCACTACTGCCTTGCATTCTTCACCAACAAACCATGAAATTTGACCACCTTCTTCTAAGGTATTAGTTGATATAGAAAGAAGAGGCAATGGGAAACCCACTCACATCACATTGAATTAATTCATTGGAAACTTTTGCCTAAATACAATCCAAGAGAATATTTTTTGAATCATGAAAAGACTGTCTGAGATATTAATAAGATTGCAAAAATCGCAAAAAGAGATTGTAAGAAGATTTTAATTTATTGTCTGTTGAGTAGTTTTGAACAAAGATTAAAACAATTGATGGTATTGGTATGAACAGACAGGTTTGGATGAAATGTCCACCTATAATAGCCTATCAACTAAATATAGGAACATTACTTTAAACATGTTTAAATGTAAAATTAATGGAAAAATATAGGTCATTACTTGAATTGACAAAGAATTTAATATCAAGTGCACACCATTAACTTTCAAATAGAAGTGAACTCATACACTTTACACAACTAAACTAAAATATTAAAAAAAAAAAACCGAAGTCATATGTATAAAATAAGTGAAGTCATATATATGTAACACAAAGTGAAGGACATAAATAGAAGTGAATTCTTGTTTTTAAATGTTTACAACATGTTTTAATTGAAATAAAAAATTGGTTGAACACATTTCTTCAAATGAGGTCTTGCAAAATAAAATTTTAAAACAAAATGCAATTTCAAATGTTAGTAAAACCATAAATTAATAAGACATATATGTATTATGTAAATATGTTTAATGTATGTGCTCACTATGTGTAATTGCACAATATGTTGACATTGGGTCCACCTTAAACATTTGAATTTGCATAAGTTCTACTTTAGACCTGAATAAGAGGTATATATAAGTTCTCTAATTTTCTATTGACAAAGCATACATAAATTTAAATCATATAAGTACATATATTATAAAAAGAGCACAATAAAGAGAAAACTTATATGTGTGTATTTTGTAGTCATCCTGTTGTACCATCTGCATCCTCTCTCTTTTACAATGCATCTACGACTGCCTTGTGGTCTTCCATTGAAATTGTCCATAATACCTTATTGGTGGGCCTCCCTTTGTAACTTTCCAATTTAATATTAGGTGCCACACCCAAATGAGAATAGTGTAAAATCTTATTTTCTCATTGGTACTCTTCAAATGTTGGTAAACCATTTCTTTTTGTTAGGTATGTAACTAGCCAGGTGCCAGCTATAATGACAGACCCAGCTGGATACTCAAAATCATCATCATCTACTTGATGACATATCAATTTTTTCTTAGGTTCCATATATTTAGCCAGACAATACTCAGTCTGGTCATCATTATTATTAGGTGCAATAACAACATAAAAATGTCCTACAAGATAAGATAAAGTACATAAATAATAATGTCATGTGTACATGATATAAATAATATATTAATGACATATACATAAATAAATAATATAAATTAAAGCATGGTCACAAAAAAAATTAATTAAATTGTGCATACCAGTTCGTATGAGGTCTAAGATATGACCATAGTCTTTTGATGCAAATGTAGCATTTGGACCTTCATTTACTATATCATCTTCAAATGTGTGTCAATAGGTGTTAATGATTTATGTTTCCAATCCTTAACCCATTCTGTATTCTCGCATCTTCCCATTCACCTGCAAGACAAATTTGACAAAAATAGGAAAGCTCCCTAGTCCATATAGTCCAAGTGTAGAATCCAAACTCCTAAATGAATGCCATTTAGCTGTCTTGCTAATTGTCTTATAGTCATATCTTGAAAGTATATTCTTCTCTTCAACTAGGTAGAAGAAATGTCTGATTGTAGAGTTCTGACTTGATCCTATGTATAAATATTTGTTACATCATTCCATAATGTCATTTGCATTATCGAATTTTGATTTTTCCTCAAATTTTAATTGTTCTCTACAAAGGGCTCTCTTCATGCATGCATCAACACCATCATGTTCTCCTTTACTATGTCTAGCTTAAAAAAACTCCACATATGTTGGATATTAGTTTGCCTATGTGCCCTACTCAACCAATAGAACATTCTAGCATTCTTGAATTGTCTTGTACAATTATCTCACCATATCCAATGTTGTGTCATTTGAATTTTTTTCTCTCTTAAATTATCATAAAAAACCTTAAAACAATATTAGACAAACTCAGATGAATGAAGTTTATTATCACTCATATAGAAATGGTAATCTCTCAATGTTTTTCGATCCTCCTCCATACTATAATTAAGTGCATGCCTATAAACTATATGAACAAAAATTGCTACTTGTATTGAATTATAATATTGTGCTTGAACCTCATCTTAGGGTGCAAGTGTGTAGCTCTCTGCAAATTCAACAACTGAAAGTATAGTACCAATTGGAAACGTATTCTTACATATGCACAATTGTCCATCAAGCCATCTAGCATATTGAGAGTGTTTAACATATTTTGGTATGATCACTCTTAAACTCATCCATAAATATATGACAACTAACTTTATCTATAACTAGATCACGCTTTCTTCCAATCTTCTCATCTTCAATGGATATGAACAATAGTTTTGAATCTTTTTACATCAACTAATTATTTTTCAAAAGTAGTCAAAGAATTTTCATGCAAACACTCATCTAACAAAGAAAGATTGTCACACATATCACATGTACCAGAAATATATGCATTGAAAATAAAATATTAGTCATTAGGTGGCTTACAAAAAAAACTTGATATGAAATCCTTTATAGTTTGAGGTGTTATTTTTATACAACATTCCTGCAACATTTCTTTACTATGTGTGGTACTACGTATAGATCGAAATACATCATAATGGTAATGAAATTGAACATGAGTTTTACAACATGTGATTATTTCCTTGTTAACTCTTACATACCATGGTTTAAAATTTTCAAAAGATCTTTGACTAATGAAAAATGGTAATAGTTAACAACTAATCATCTACAAAATTTCTAAACAATTCAATTTGAGTCATGTCCAAAAGGTGTTTAGGATGTGGATCGCGTATTTTTGAGCCAACTCTATATTTAAGAACATCTCTTGAATTAGGTGACACTCTTGTATTATCATGTCAAAAAAATTTAACCAAACTTTTGACTTCACTAGTAAGTTTCATATAAGATCTCGGGAGTCTACCCCTAGAAGTCCACAAACTATTTGTTGGATCACATTCAAAGTTAACCCTGCTCTTTACAACTCTTTCTAAAGTTTTACGAATCACATTAAGATATTCAAGGCACTAGCAATAGTGGATGCAACTTGTTTTAAATAATCTTTTTTATTCTTGGGTTTTGCATACATTCGTACCTTTTCATAACTTTTCACATTTTAGACATTTTAATTAGTTGCAACATCAATTGACATTGAAACCCAAGTTTCTTATTATAAAAACAATTGTTTATATTCTATTAGCATGTGTCATAATCTATCTCCATGAAACCAATCCATGAAGATTATCTAGCACATCATTACAAAAATGAAAATTATGTTCACACACTTTAGTATCATTCAAACATGTTTGTTCAGTACTTGGTGTTTTGTTGTCTACATTCATATAATTGTTGCTTTCAATTGACATTTCATTTTCAATGTTATTTGGAATTTGAATCTCATTTTTATTTTTTTATGGTATTTCTTTTGGGGCTTGCATTTCTATTGGAATTTTTTGTGCATGATCATTTGACAATCTATTCTCATGTAGAAAACCTAAATTATTTAAATTCTAACCTACTTCTACAAAATCACCAATTTCATCATGAGAATAAACTCAAGGGTTTGGAGACACACCTGTATTGAATGTTTGATTACAATGTGAACCTAAATCTCCTTGTATTGGGTTCTCTTCTTCAGCCTCTTCATCAATCATGGTATCCTCAATGTCTTTCTATTCTGAAACAATATTTAAGATTAAAGACCCAACATTTCTCAACTCTCTAATTCTGTGCCTTCTCTCTCATTGACCTTGTGCTTCCTTCTCTTTGTTTGTTGCAATCTCCTCAATTGTTAGAACTTCTATTTTCTTCTTTCTTCATTCTTTTGATCCCATGTTTTCCCCAACTTTGAATTCAAATCAACAAGAGCTTGCAAATTGTAGAAGATGACAAGAAAAATAAATGACAATAATTCATTGTTGCGCACATTCTTTAGAAGTTTTAATTTTTTTGCTTGAAAAAGTTAATTTTTGATTAAATTATGGTGTCTGTAAATGAGAGGTTTTAGAAATGAGCTTAATTGTCAATTAAAAATAAATAAATGAATAAATAAATCATTAAAAAATTAAATAAAATTATTCTCATCAATCTCTGGTGTGTTGGGTAACTTCTTTGAAAAGGATTAAAAAATAAATCATTTAGTTGTGTCAAATTATGGTGTTCGTACACGAGGGTGGTATGTTCCTGAAACAAGCATTTTGAAAAAGTAGTTTTTGAAGATCCATACCAAGAAGAAAAATCTATCATGTGAGTATACAAATAAATTACATATTCAAAAAGGAGATTTTGAGCACTACAATTTTTAATTTTTAAGTTTTTTATATATTTAATTTCTAAATACCTCAAATTTTGGCATCAATTGACAACATATTTTAAAAATAGGAAAAAAACTTCCACTTTTTGGCTAAAAGTGAGACCCAACTTATTGCACTGACCCATGTATCTGAATTAATTTGAGTTATCCATATGACATGTGCATCTTAGTCTAAATGATAAAGGAGATTTAGTCTAGGGGCATCAAAAGGTTAAACTTTTTACTTATTTCAAAGAGGAAGCTTCCTGTATATTTCCATTATGATGGCTAGGTATTTTGATCTTAACCTTACCCTCTTAATCAAGTTGTAATATTTACATTATATTGAATAAATCCATTGTAAACATATATAGTTCATAACATATCTTCTTAATTAAATATTCTCATGATTAATCATATTGCTAAATTCTATACTCAAGTATTGCATTCAGACTAATAGATACAATTTTAGAATTAATTTGAAATGTAACATACTTAGTGTTCATCATATTGATAGCTTACTTCATCATACATCACATTTTTATTTTTTATCAATTACATTATAGCATGCCTAATTACCATGGTATCATTTGTAATTACACCTTTATCATTATAACAAGTTAAATTGATTTAATGTTAAACAACATTTTATCCATTGATGGATTATTTGTGTATTGGACAATACCTTCAAGTTCTTATCATTCTTTAAAATGACAGTATTAATAATCCTATTGAGTGTTAATCCATGTGTTAATACAACCTATTGATTTGTATGTATGTATTATAATAAGATTATTGATTTTTGAGTATTATTTTAAGGTTATAAGTGTAAGATTGGACAACTTAATTATACTTTATGAGAGAATCCTCACCATCTACTCCTTTGTTGGCTAATGTGTCTACTTCTTTATTTCCTTGTTGATATATATGTTTAATACTAATATATTCAAATTTATTGACTATCTTTAATGTGTATTCAAGTTTGGAATTCAATATCCAATTAGGAGTACTTCTTTTTCCTCAAGGCATTTAGAATAATTTGTGAATCCCCTTCAATGACTAACTTTCTAATGTTCTTTTCCAAGCTAAGGTTCAAACCTTTGATCAAGGCCTCTAATTTTGCTAGATTATTATAGAGTACCCCTAAGGGCTTGACTCATTTGATTATCCAAGACTCCCTAAAGGGAAATGAAAGTCCTTAGATATCATTTATAAATGATAATCTTGCATAGGTTCTTGGACAATCTTGATTATCATAAGAGAGCACCCATTAAGAAAAAATGAAAGTGATTAGATCTCCTTTATAAATGAATCTATCTAGTATTTCTGCTACGTGGTAGAACCCTATTAATTTTTTATTCCAAGTGAATATTATGTTAGTGGTAGGAATATCCATTAGATTGTTTTTTGAAAACCACTCTCTAAAATTTGTCATCACATGCATTACCGTTTGAGAGCCTCCATATTCTTGTTCTAAGTTTATGAGAGCATTAAAGTATCCCTCTAAAAGGAAGTTCTCTATAGGATTTGACTCTTGTGAAACTACTGATTTCATTCCATACTACTTTCTTATTTGTTGTTGGTATTGGTCCTTAAACATTTATAAGTGTGAACTAAACTTCACTTTTAAAACTTCTAATCCGAACCTATTAAAAATAGATTTTTTGATTTCTTCCAAGGTGAATTTCTTATTTAAAAATTTATTATCTTCTATTGTTAATCATTTGGAAGTGTACTTTTCATCTTGTTTTGAGGTATTAGATCATTAGATGATGTAAAATTATTTAAGATATTATTGTAATAATTAACGAATACTTTTGCTATTTGGCTTAGGTTTTTTGTATCATTTCCAATGTTGTTCTTCATTTTCATAACTCTATTTATATTCTTTCAATTAAGAGTGTTGTGAAAAAAAATTGTGTTTCTATTCCCTTATGTTAACCATGTTTCATGTGATTTTTGTTTCCAATATATATTTCTTTTTTAGCTAAAATATCTTCCTATTTCACGAGTTGTTCCTTTTCTGTAATATATTTATCATTATCCATTCCATCTTTTATAACTTCTTCATTAATATTTATTTATTATTATTAAAAAATAATTAATTAATTTTCATTAAGATTTTTTAGTTCCTCCTCATTATCTATTTTTTCCTATAAATATGTTGTTAAAATTTTCTTTATATTGTTTTATTATAATTTATTTTATCAATTTTTTATTTTGCTACAAAACCAAACATTTTTTACCCTTCAAATTTATCCTCATGCCACCATTGCTTTATATTTTTAAAGAATTATCGTCT
Organism: Cupressus sempervirens; assembly: GCA_028749045.1. Taxonomy (NCBI): domain Eukaryota; kingdom Viridiplantae; phylum Streptophyta; class Pinopsida; order Cupressales; family Cupressaceae; genus Cupressus; species Cupressus sempervirens. Next base: position 625,478,948 of record CM053789.1, read on the forward strand.
AAGAAACACATTTTCTCACATTTATAAGGATTCCTACATGATTTATGTTGTTCACGTATTTCTAACTAATCAAAAAGTGGTTAGATCTCACATTAACAAGTATGATAACATTAAAAGAGAAATTGAAAGTGCTTACATCTTTTTTATAAATGAATATTTATAGTCTTTTTGTTGTGTGGCAAAACCTTATTCTTTTTTTATTCCAAGTGAATATCTTGTAAGTGGTAGGAATATTTATTAGCTTATTTTTTGAAAACCACTCTCTAAAATTTGTCATCACACACATTACTATTTGAGAGCCTCCATATTTCTTCTAAGTTTATGAGAGCATTAAAATCTCCCCCTAAAAAGACGTTCTTTACAAGATTTGCCTCCATGAAATCATTGATTTTATTCCATACTACTTTCTTGTCTGTTGTTGGTATTGGTCCATAAAAATTTGTAAGTGTGAACTAAACTTCACTTTTAAAACTTCTAATCCCCCCATTAAAAGGGGATTATTTGATTTCTTCTAAGATGAATTTCTAATTATAGAAATTATTATCTTCTGTTATTAATAATTTGGGAAGTGTACTTTTCATCTTGTTTTGAGCTATCAGATTAGATGATTCAAAATTATTTAAGGTATCAATATAATAATTAACAAATCTACTTCTGCTATTTGACTTGGGTTTTTTGTTTCATTTTCAACATTGTCATTGATTTTCATAAATCTATTTATGGCCCTTCTATTAAGAGTGTTGTTGTGGAAAATTTTATTTTTCTATCCCCTTCTGTTAACCATGTTTCACATGATTTTCTTTCCAATAGATTTCTTCTTTAGCTAAAATATTTTCCTATTTCACGAGAAGTTCTTTTTCTCTAATATATTTATCATTATTCATTCCATCTTTTATAACTTTATCATTAAGATTTTTTAGTTCCTCTTCATTATCTATTTTTTCTATAAATATGTTGTTAAAATACTCTTTATTTCATTTTATTATTCTTTCTTTTATCAATTTCAATTTTGGTACAAAATAAAACATTTTTTGCCCTTCAAATTTACCCCAAGCCACATTTCTTTATATTTTTATGAGAATTATTGTCTAAGAACCATATTTGCTCACATTTGAAATGATTCTTAGATGGTCTATGTTATTCACCTATTTCTAACCTAACCAAAAAATGGTCAAGTCTCACATTAGGAAGTATGGTAACATTAAAAGAGAAATTAAAAGTGATCGGATCTCCTTTATAATTAAATCTATCTAGTATTTCTATTGTGTGGAAGAACCATGTTCTTTTTTTATTCCAAGTTAATATCTTGTTAGTGGTAGGAATATCTCTTAAATTACTTTTTGAAAACCACTCTCTAATAATTTTCATCACATGTGTTACTATTTGAGAGCTTGAGCCATATTTTTCTTCCAAGTTTATGAGAGCATTAAAATCCCCCTCCTAAAAAGAAGTTCTCCATAGGATTTGCCTCCATGAAATTACTGATTTCATTACATGTTGCTTTCTTGTCTATTGCTAGTGTTGGTTCATAAACATTTAAAAGTGCGAATTGAACTTCACTTTTAAAACTTGTAAATCCCCCCTCCCTCCTTCTAAGGTGAATTTCTTATCTAAAAATTTATTATCTTTTGTTGCTAATAATTTGGGAATTGTACTTTTCATCTTGTTATGATTTATTAGATTAGATGATTCAAAATTATTTAAGATATTAGTGTAATAATTAACAAAGACTTCTACTATTTGGCTTGGGTTTTCTATTTTATTTCTAGTGTTGTCCTTGATTTTCATAATTCTATTTATGTTTCTTATTAAGACTGTTGTAAAAAAAATTGTGTTTATATCTCCTTCCGTTAAACATGTTTCACATGTTTTTGTTTCCAATATATTTCTTCTTTAGCTAAAATATTTTCCTATTTTGCGAGAATTTTTTTTCTCTAATATATTTATCACCATCCATTCTATCTTTTATAACTTCTTCATTATATAATTATTCTATAAATATGTTGTTAAAATGTTCTTTATTTCATTTTATTATTATTTCTTTTGTCAATTTCAATTTTGCTACAAACTGAACATTTTGTACCCTTCAAATTTACCCTCAATCCATTGCTACTTTATTTTTTAAAGAGAATTATTGTCTAAGAACCACATTTTCTCACATTTGAAAGGATTCCTAGATGGTTTGTATTGTTCACCTATTTCTAAACTAATCAGAAAGTGGTCAAATCCCACATTAGGAAGTATGATACCATTTAAAAGATAAATTGAAAGTGCTTAGATCTTCTTTATAAATGATTCTATATAGTTTTTTTGCTATGTGGCAGAACCCCATTCTTTTGTTATTCCAAGCGAATATCTTGTTAATGGTCAGAATATCTATTAGATTATTTTTTGAAAACCACTCTCTAAAATTTGTCATCGCGTGTTAGTGTTTGAGAGCCACCATATTTTTCTTCTAAGTTTATGAGAGCATTAATGTCCCCCCTAAAAAGTTCTCTGTAGGATTCACCTCCATGAAATGACTAATTTCATTCCATACTACATTCTTGTTTGTTATTGGTATTGTTCCATAAACATTTATAAGTGTAAATTGAGCTTCACTTTTAAAAATCCCCCCATCCAACTATGTTAAGTTTTGTGTGGTATAAAATCAATCTTCTTTGGATATTGTTTCTTATTTAATATATTATCATTTTTAATATTTAGAACTAATAATATTGTGAAAATATCTCAAAATTTTGTTTTCCATTTTTGGAAGTTTTTATTGCTCTAAAAATAATCCATAATTTTTTTTTAAACATTAAAGTAGAATAGATAAATATATATAATAATTTAAAAAAAAAAAACAACAATACCTTTTTATTTATATTTAACTATATATATATACACCTTAGTGTCTTTTAAAGTATAAATATTGTTCTATACTTCTATTAGCAATATGGTCATATATGGAAATATACATTCAACATTTCATTTATGCATTTAGAGATAGAAAATTGTTTAAGTATTAGACAATTTACAACAACACAAAGTACAGATCTTAAGAGTATGGAAGATGCACAAAAAGTTAGCTTATGTGCAGTTGAGAAAAGGCTTGTGACATCATCATGATGATGTGTACCAGTGCACATGTGTATATGAAAAGTATGATGCAAGTTATACAAATATTAACAGTGTGGACATTTAACAGTGTAGAACAAAGCATGGTAGTAAACATAGTTGTACGACTTTAGGAACTATTTTGGTTACAAAATAATTACTAAATTATGTTGACTTGACTATGTGGATATTATTCCATAAGTTATTTTATATTATGTCAAGCGTGTGAAGACATGAAGGCTGACAGTACAAAGTCTTATGATTGTGCAAGGTATAAGTAAAGATCTTATCTTGCGTAGATAATGTGGAAGTTGTGTGATTAGATGTGACATGCAAACTATTGTGAGAACTATCTATGAGCCTTATGTGATGCAAAATTTGATGTAAGATCAAAGAATGTGTGAGTTACAGAAACAAAGCATGTATTGTATGTATACCTATCTTGTGAGTGAATTGAATTGTATAATTGCATGTTAGGGTAGTGGGCTCTTCTTGCATACATTGTAATTGTTCTACCAACTTTTAACAAGGTTGTAGCAACTCCTAATAGGGTTGAGGCTTCTAACAAGGCCTAGTCCTCTAACAAGGACTCGATACACTATATGTACTTCATAGACTCCTAACATGGTCAATATCCTTAACATGATCCTATTGTTCAGTGAATCATCTAGTGGGTATCATGCCCACTAGGGTTTTTCCTTGGCCAGGGTTTCCCTAGTTAACAAATAATGGTGTTATGAGTTCTATATGTGCTTGGTTATATTTACTATTCAAGATTGTTGGTTTACTTTCATATGCAAGTTGTAAAATAACTAATAATATTCAGTTGTGGGAAAAAGTTTGTAATATACTGATTCACCCCCACCTTAGTATTATCTATTTATAACATTGTTATCAGAGCACAGTTACTTTGAAAAGGCTTAACAACTTAAGTAAGATCCTAGTGAATACAAAATAATTGAAGAAGAATCTTGAAGAAGTCCTTGAATAGATTGACCTTCTTAATGAAGAGAGAGATAACTTGAAAGATAGATACAAAGATGCAAAAGTTTACATTGGCAAACTAAAAGATGAAATTGATGATCTTAAATTTGGCAAGGAGCCTTTTGGGTAGATCAGTGTTAAAGATGATACAAAAAATCTCAATAAAGAGAATGAGATCTTGAAACATGAGTTGAAAATTGTTGAACTAAAGTTGAGCCTTAAGACTAATGACAATAAGAGTGAACCTGATCTAAAATATGAGAATGTAGACCTTAGATCCTAGTTGAGTCAAGTGACATTTGAATTAAATTCTATTAAGATAGAGCATGTAGACTTGGAGAAATACACCATCATTGTGAAAGGAGAGTTGACACAAGCAAAACAATAGTTAGAGAAACTTTACACAAGTTTTGAAAAAATTGATAAACAAATATTTCATCAAAGACCTTCTTATGACAAGACAAACCTTGGATATCTTCTAGGAGAGAAGTCAACAAAGAAAGATGATATTAGGATAGAACCAGATTCTATAATAGAAATCCCTAAAGAAAAGTTCAAATGGTTTGATGAAGTTGAGAGAGTTAAATTGACAAAGAAATTTGATGAACCTAAAACAATAGAGCAAGTTGAAGAACCTAAGAAAGATGATTTATCTAAAGATGTAAGACATGAATTCAAAGGTAGCTACTACATATGTAATGAATTTGGACATATGAAGAAAGATTTTATAGGTAAGTCTTTTAAACCTATTACAAATTTCTATTGTTATAATTGTCATAATTATGGGCATAAGGCAATAGAATGTAAGAAACCTAAGTTTATTGATGATAATAAGAATAGTAGAATGTTTAGGAATACTAACCCTGTAGGTAATGGAAGAAGTAGATCTTAGAGAAGGTCTAATGATGGAGAAAAACCTAATGGTGAAAAGAAGTAGTTTGTTTGTTACAAATGTAACAATCCTAGACACATTGTAAGAAATTGCAGAGCACCTAAAAATTAGAATGGAAACAATCAAAGGAGAAATGCACCTGTATGTCAATTATGCAACAAAATTTGGACACACAACAAGATTCTATAGAATGGATAGAGAGAAATTTAACAACAACCCTAATCATAGAAGGAACAACAACATGAATGATATAAGGAATGAAAATGGAAACAATAACAGTTAGAAAGAAGTAGTCAAAGAACATGTTGAGGAATTCAAAGAAGCATTTGTGAAGGATTGTAATCTAGAAAGTTCACATACAATATTAGAAGAGTAATTCTTTGATGCACATGATGGAAATTTGAAGTCATAGATTGTTTGTGGCTCAACCTGTCTGAATTAAGCTATTGCAGAACCATCAGAGCATCAATGGTTAGAACTAATGTTAGAGAGTGAGTTAGAGATTGCACAGTTAGTAGAAGGTAGAAGACACAGAGAGAAAGCTATGGTTTAGTGCGCAAGTCCTAATATGATCATAGTTAGTGGGAATTGTAAGAACAAGGTCACTGGTAGATAGAGACAATATTCTAAGTTTGTGGTAGATACACATTTAATGCAAAGTATGATTTGAAATGATTTAAGGATCACAAGAAAGATTTGATTTACCATTTGTTCATGCAAAGTGTCTTGAGTGAATTGAAGAGTGATTTGATAGCAATTGAAGTGCACAGTAAAGTCTATGAAGCCAAAAGTTGCAAAAGCCCTAAAATCATGAATTTGAGGTATTTTACAGTATATTGAATCTAGTTTATTACAATATTTATAGTTATTGAGAAATGGCTAGTCAAAGAGTGCATGATGTTATTGATAGACCAACGTATGAGTTCAAGAAACACCCATTTGTTTCTTTATTAGATGATCCTATAGGCACATTTATGCAAGTTTCAAAAAATGTGTTACACGTAGAGGATATAAGAAGTTATATACATTGCCAAATTGAGAGCATAGGACATGAGAAGATTCACAAAGATTTAGGAAAGATGTACAATAATGAATTATCCCTAAAGTCTAAGTATGCACACATTGAAGATTTGAATTTGGTGAAGTATATGTTCTACATAGAATTCGATAATCATGAGTGGACCCAAATTATTTTGAGCAAAATAAATGATGATATGTTCTGGTTGGGTGATGTGCATATTGTCATTGACAATGACCTAATTCACAAGGTCATGAGATTAAGCAATGAGGGTGCTAATCCTGTCAATGAAATAAATGTCAGTAAAATAGTGGAGTAAACTAAGTTTGATGAAAGGAATATGAAGGTTGACCCTATTCAAGATAAATGAGTCAAATTGTTGACTGAGATCTTAGGGTACAAGTTGAACCATGGATCAAGGGTTAACTCCATACTAGTTGGATTTCTTCATGCAACATATGTGATGGTTGTTGAAAGGAGGAAAGTGAATTTGTACAACATTATCAAATTGCAACTATTGGATAATATTGCAAAGATAAAGAAAACAAGGAGCGTAGTGTTTAGATTTGAGTCCCTATTGACTCATTTGTTCTTCTATGTTACAAAAAAGTTTCCTAGAGTAATTAATTAGGATAGTAGCAAGTGCACAATGAAGATTATAACTCAATGCTACAAATACAAACATGATAATGTCAGAGACATCAATATTGGTAGAATGATGAATAACTTTCAGTTTGGGATGAAATTGAGGTAAATGATACCTCCCTCTATGGTTGAAAAATACAAGGATGATTTGTACTTCATGGTGGATATTGATAACACCTGGATGGAAGTAGTGATAAGTAAAGTTCATTGAGTCTATGGGCTATGAGATGAGCACATAATTGATAGAAGGATATGCGTAGATTATACTTGAATTTGAGCAGGACACAAAATGTCCTGCATGGGGAACATATGATGAAAGGTTAAGGATAGTAGAATTTGAGCTTTATAGAAAAGAGAGAAAGAAGAAAGTAGAGAAAGAGATAGATTCCATCCTCAAGGAATTTGGCATGTCAAGGCAAGAATTCAATGAGCTAAAGGGAATTGTGTTGGAAATGAAGCCTAGTGGGTAGTTAGAATTGTTAGCAACAACACCTATTGCAGTGGCATGGCCCTCAGGAGAAGTAAAGGTGGCACAACCATGTGTGCAAGCTCCTATTGCATCATATGTAGCAGTTGCACAAATGCAACCAATTAGAGCTAGCTATGAACAAGCAAAGATTTGGCTAGAGGTGGAAGCACCTTCTGTGCAAAGCAAGTCATCAAGACTGGAAAAGCTTAAACAAGAACCTGAAAAGAAAAGAGTCAAACGTACAACAAAAGACCATGAAAGAGAAGAAAAACCATGTAAGTGAATAGTTCTGAAAGCTCAGAAGATGATACTAAAGATAGACTTGTTGATCAAGATGCATAGGAAGCTAAGACAAATAGAGGCAAGAAGACATGGAAACCTAAAGAAGAAAATATGAACATGCAGATTATAAATGATGAAAATTTTAAATAGTTAAATAAATTTTATAGCATGTATAGTAGTATGGATAGGAGGCAATTAGAGAATGCCATAATAAGAAACATGGTTTTGACAAATAAGAGATTTAATAGCATTCAGATTAAAATTCGTAAAGATCTATACAATAGGTTGATTAATAGGAAGAGAAGAGTAATAGAAGAAGATCTCAACATGAAGATCACATCCATAAACAAATTATGTGACATTGAATCAAAAGAAGAATTTGACAAAATTTTAAAGGGCATTGAGCCCTTGCTGAGGAATAAAAGAAGATAAATTCTTCTAATGGGAGGAAATTATGAAGAGGTTAGGTGAGAAATAGAAGAGGCAATAGTAAAGTACATGTCCTCGATGCCTAAGGAGAGTGCACAAGCTAAAGATGATAGTCCAGTGTATGTGGAAGTCCATACACCTTCTAGGGAAGAGTAAGAAGTAGAGGAAACACAACAAGCACTATCACCACCTCATATTGTTATGGGTATTGAATCCATGCAAGTGGATAGTATGCACATAATTGTGGACACTAAGGAGAACCCATTTGCTAGGTATGGAGAAACTATTGTTGGTAGTATCAGCAATATCACTGACTATTCCAGTTCTGATGATGAGGAAGAAGAGAAATATAAGAAGGAAGATCAAGAAAAGAGGAAATAGGAAGCAAAAGAAAAGAAAAGAAGAAGAGAGAATAAGAGGTAAACAAGAGAAAAGAAGAAGAGGAAAAGAGGAAGAAAGCAGAAGAAGAAAGGAAGAAGAAAGAAGAAGAGGCGAAGAAAGAGGCTAAATAAAAGAAGAGAGTAGAGGAACATAAGATTAAAACTACTATACTCTCAATAGTGTCATCAACTGGAAAATCTACAACAGTATCTATTCCATCTGATGATGAAGATTAGAAAGAATTAATGGGCACCTTGATCAAGTTATTTGAGAAGAATAAAACTATTAAATCTTTGGAGAAGACTCCTGCTGAAGTCTTGGAGTGTATGCAGAAGATAGTTTCCACAACTATAGCAATTCCAAACTTGCAAGCAAAGGCAAAAGAGTTGGTGAAGACCTTTGATGGGGAATTCACAACTTTGGCTGAAGTAGCAACAAAAAAAGCACAAACAAATCATGAAGCAACCCTCTTTATCACAGGGTGAACCAATGTACGTAATGATTTGAAGGCACTTGATGGAAACATCAAGGAAATGAGAAAATGTATTGTTGAAGGTAAGAAGTTGTATGGACAATGTGCAATGTCTGACACTTACCTATCAGATTTTGATGCAAAGATCAAAGACCATATGAGTGAGCTTCAGACGCTCACTAGAAGATTGCAACAACTTGAGATCATAATTGAAGATTCTGAGAATGACATTGAGAAGATCCATAATGTTGTCACAAGCATTGAATGTGACAATGAGAAGGTATTAAGAAGATTATTTGTTCTCAGAGAATATCTGGCACCTAAAGTTGTAATTTTGCAGAGGCAATTGGAGGAATGTCTTTCAACAAAGAATTCCTATGACAAATTTGCCTATATTGACCTTAGTGTAGTTGAAGTGACATCTTATGTAATTTGCACACTCATCAGTATATCAGATATAGTCAAAGGAAACTAGAAGAAAGACTTTGACAATCTAAAGATTGATTTTGTAGATTGCATATCCAGAATGATGAGTTGATCAATAGTAGACAACAAGTTTTTATGATACAATTTTGGCACCTTTGCCATGGATGTCAAAGGGGGAGTATTATGTAAAGGAAAATTTGTATAGATGTTAATGTATATGTAAGGGAGAGCTTATAAATGTACCAATATAAAGGAGTGATAAGGAATGCAATGATCCATCAAAACATGAATAAAATTGTTATGTTTTGAAGGCAATTTTTGTGTAGTTACTTTTATTTATTTTGTCATTTATGACATCTTTTTTGGACTTAGCCAATTTTCCAAAAATTTTCCATAAATGCCAAAGAGGAAGATTGTTGGAAATATGGTCAATTATATGTCTTGATGATTTTCATTTATGGAAACATACATTCAACATTTCATTTATGCATTTACAGGTAGAAAATTGTCTAAGTATTAGACAGTTTGTAGCAGCATAGATTACATATCTTAAGAGTACGAATGATGCATAGAGAGCTTATGCATAGTTGAGGAAAGGCTTGTGACATCATGATGATGATGTGTATCAATGCGCATGTGTGTACAAATAGTACAATGCAAGTTATACAAAGATTAACAGTGTGAGCATTTAAAATGCAAAATAGAGCATGACAGTAAACAAAGTTGTACGACTTTAGGAATCATTTGGTTACAAAATAATTACTAAGTAATGTTGAACCAACTATGTGGATACTATCCCATAAGTTATTTTATATTATATCAAGCGTGTGAAGACATGAAGGCCAATAGTGTAGAGTTTTATGATTGTGCAAGGTATAAGTAAAGAGCTTATCTTGCATAGACAATGTGGAAGTTTTTTGATTAGATGTGATATGTGAACTATTGTGAGAACTATCTATGAGCCTTATGTGATGCAAAATCTGATGTAAGATTAGAGAAAGTGTGAGTTACAACAAAAAAGAAAGTACTGTATGTATACCTATCTTGTGAGTGAACTGAATTGTATAATTGCATGTTAGGGCAATGGGCTCTTCATGCATACATTGTAATTGTTATACCAACTCCTAATAGGGTTGAAGCTTCTAACAAGGTCTCGTCCTCTAACAAGGACTTGAGACACTTTATGTACTTCATAGACTCCTAATAGGGTCAATATCCTTAACAAGATCCTCTTGTTTAGTGATTCATCTAGTGGGTATCATCCCCACTGAGGTTTTCCCTTGGCCAGGGTTTCCATAGTTAACAAATAATGGTGTTATGAGTTCGATATGTGCTTGGTTATGTTTAGTATTCAACATTGTTGGTTCACTGTCATACACAAGTTGTAAAGTAATTCACAATATTCAGTTGTGGGCAAAAGTTTGTAATATACTGATTCATACACACCCCCCCACCCATTAGTATTATCCATTTCTAACAACTTCATGTTTGTTAGGTGTACCTTTTTTGTAATATAATTTTATATTAATGTTATTTTTAATTAGATATTATTTTGTGTTTAAAATATAGTCATATTTCATTTTTCATAGAAAAAACAAAAGATTGTGGAAATACTTTGAAAAATTAATTCCCACTTAAATTTTTCTTATTGCTTAAAGAATGTATGCATAAAGAAATTTGTGTTATAAACCAAAATTTAAATATAATAAAAAAAATATTTAATTAAATAATTTTATTATCTTGCACTAAAAATATATTCATTTACTATTCATTATAGTCCTATAATAATCATGTAAACTTGTAAACTAAAAAATAGAACATCATAAGAGACTATTAAACCTAAAAACTCGGCACATATTGTACTATAATTTAAATATGCATGGGTTTTCCTTATAAGACATTATCATTAAATCAATACATATTTCCTAAATGCTATTATAAAATAACTAATAGATAAAGAAATAATCATAATAAACACAAAGAAAATAGTTTTAAAAATTAAAAAATTCCACGCCAACAAAAAATTCTAGGCCATGAGAAAATAACCATCTAAAGAATTGTCAAAGATTAAAGGATGATACCAAACCAACCTTTGCATTGTCTTGTAATCCTCAAATTTTGGAATCAATTACAATGTTGTAGAAGTTGTGGCCAAGCAGTGACAAATTTTGGGGCCAAGTCTTCTAATTAGCTTCTTAGATGAATATCTTAATCATCATGCAATTTCAAGGAAAGTAGATTCTTTTTTACTATTTTTCACTCAAGTTCGATTGCCTATTATTTCTTAATTATTGTTGGAGTTTTAAAACTACAAGCCTTAAAATAGTGCCAAAATGCAGAATGAAAATGGATGTCTGGGGGCTAGCTATTCCCCATGCTCAACAAGAACTCATTCAGATATAGACCAAATTAATCAAAGCACAAAGGGCTTTGTACACTTTAGGCTCTGCAGGGCCAAGGCAGGTGCACCTAGGGATTTTATCACTCATTTATTGCTTTTCCTTACACAATATTCATCCCTTATAGAAGAATTTTTTCTATAATATTCTTGAAAGTGTAATTAACTATTTGTTTCAAAGAAACCAACTATAAACTTAGAACAAGCTATTACAATAAGTGAATGACTAGCATGAAAATCTCTGTTACAAATTTTAGATAAATTATTTTTTGATTTTAAGGTGTATTATGCAACTAGATGAATGCTTTGATTTGCATCTCAACTAATTGACCAGTGCCTTATCCATTGGTACACAAAGTCATACCAGTAAATCTTGACCTATTTAATTGACTTGCACTTAATTTTATCAACTGTTAGCCCTAAATCCCATTCTTATGATATCCCTCTCATACACTTAAAACCCTTATCAATTTATAGCAACATTTACTTAATTGATTGAATTAAAAGCAACAATGAACTAACATACAACCTATCCAAGTTGCATAAAATTGAAAGAACTTTTTTCATTCAACCTCAAAGTTACAAATATATCAAAAAGGAGATAAAAATTTAGAGACACATATACTCAAAACTTCATCTTGTATTCATCTTCCTTGAAAATAATACAATACTGATATAAACTTAGGATATAACTCAAAATGTGACAAATTTTTTCATTCAATATCTATTATATTCTCAGAGTAAAAAATTGAGACAACGTCCAATTAACATTAAGATTGGACCAACTGTAAATAACATAAGCGCTAAAAAATAACAAAACTTGGACCCTCACTCCACATCTTGGAAATCCTTTTATAGACAAAGCTTCAGATGAGAGGACACTTGTCAAAATTTGATTCAAAAACAAAATACAAAGAATTGATATTTTCAAATCACAAAACATTCTTTGTACTTAGACAAAATGAGGAAGCCATTCCAAAATTGGCAGGTGGCAATTTTTCTTAGGTGTCTTCAAGATAAGCATGTGAGTGCCTTAACAACTTGTCACTATCATTGTCGGTTCTTTGTTTTTGTCCTTTCTGCATTTTGATTCTATTTTCAATTGCTTCCTATAAGCAAGGCTTTAATCTCTAACACTACCTCCCACACATAGATTTCCCTCCTAGTTGGCCATTAAGTGACTTCGACTCCATCCAAGTCACTTACTGCCTTGTTCCATCTGGCATCAGTAATGGCCTTTGATTTAGTTATAGATCGATTTATGTCCATTTCTACCTTAAAGTGGGAATCAATCAAATTATTAAAAGTAATATTACTTTCATAATCAAAAATATTTGTTATTCCTCCTTGAATTAGTATTGAATCAAATGAATCTAACTATTCCAATCAGTCCTTCAATTTGTTATTAGCATCCAAAATTGGTGGGACACATGGTTCAATCCCTCCTAAAAAAACCTTCATTTATTTTTGTATAGTTTTTAATTTTCCAGTAAAGAAGCCAATCCATGCCTTCATTTACTATGAATATTTTGTCAGGAAAGTCTGGCTTCTTTGCCTTCAATAAGATTATTCTTTCCAAAATTGAATGTATGGCACCCAGTGATTGAAAATAGGCAACAACCATAAGAGTGCTTCATTGCATACATGCTCAACACTCTATAGAGACATGAAAAGGCTATGTGCATGTTGAGTGATCTTCTTTAGTGTCTCTATTTTGTGATCTATCATACCTTTTAGGACATTGGTCCTCACCTCACCATCTTGCTATGGAGCTTGAGCATCTATGCTCATCCTTTGTGGCTCAACATCATTTTGTACTAGTTATGTGGTCTATGTTGACATTTCTTTCATGACTCTTGCTAGTTGCTCACTATTGGTCTATGCTCTACTTTGTTCTACAATATTAAGTTGCTCCTTTAAGGATGCAACTTTGACCTCTAGCCCCTGAGATTTTACCTCTAACTCATCTACCTTCTATCTATAAACATAGCTCTTCCTAAGCTCTTCTTCATATAACTTCTTGATATCAATGTAATCATGGAAGGTTCTAGCCAATTTTGTTTCTATCTCTTCAACTTTGGCCTCATTCATAGATGAGAAGTGTTTCATAGCCTTTGAGATTCCTAAACCACAAGTACTTTGCATAGTCCAAATAATCATATTTCCTTGAGAAATATTTTGTAAGTCAATCAGTTTTGTCTTATTGGTCTTCGGTGTCATACTCCATACTACTAAGGACTTGGAATCAATATTGAAATGTGATACCCTTTGAAGACCATCAACACCAAATACCATATAAAATATTGAATTTTCCTATCTCCTAATCTAATCAAGCATGAAAGCTTGCTCCAAATCCCATCCTGGTACCAAAAGTGTTCCACTTCTCTACACAAGGTCTCTTACCTTTGTAGGAGTCATTTCCTCACCCTCTAGGTCATAGGCATGCAATTTATCAATCAATTCTTGAATTTTTTCTTTTAATTCTCCTGGTTTAAGTTTGAGAACCAATTCACTCTACTTCACTTTGTACAAAAGCTTTTGAAGTCTGCATATTTGAGGAATTCATCATCCTCCACAAATTTTTGTGCCTGGATGATCCTATCATCTAGCCTAATTGCTGCTAGTTCCAAGTTAGTCAAAGAATTATCTATTACATTCACTCTTTCTTGTAGATAGCTTTGCATCAAATCAAAAAAATACTTATTCTTCCTAGACACTAATTGAAGTGTCCTTTGCTTTACCTTTTCAAGTATCTTGATCACCTTTTGTCTCTTATTTCCCTTGGCAACCCATGACACCTCTACAGGCTCATCCTCCTCAACTTCCAAGACAACATATGGCATAGGAGAGTTAAGGTTTACTCTTCCCTCTTCACCTACTGATTTTTAGGCATTTGTGCCATGATTTCATTGTAATCATCCACCATTTTCCTTAGTTTGTGTGGATATGGAACATCTAGACAAAAGCCCTTAAAACTTGGGTCTACTTTCTTCAATTCATTCTCTACCCTTAAGACATCCTCAAATTTTCTCAATTTTTTTGTAGATTCCCCTTCAGGTATGAGGCTTGTGATCAAGTCTTCATAGGGTGACTCCTTGGTGTTAGGCAAAACATAACCCCTAATCTCCTTCAGAGTGTTCCTTATGAAGCCTTGTGGGTCATACATTCTATATGGGGCAATGGATAGATTGTAGTGGTGAAGGAAAGTATGAATCTAATCTAAAAATTCTTTTCCAATTGAAAAATCCCTTATCCTAAAACATCTACACAAGAATGTGCCTTATGCACTTTTGGCCCTAAATATTCCTTGTTTACCATGAATAATTGCCACATGAATTCAATGATGGAAATTTTGGGAGGGATATACTTTGGCAGTATATGTGATGCTAGGATATACTTGTAATACCCCAAAATTGGCTCATTGCCATCTCAACCAATTCTGGTCTATTTCTAATCAATCTTAAAGTCCTATTCTAATAGGCAATTCTCATTCCGCTATTCGCTACTTGACTTAATTGTCAGATGTAGAAAACTTAAATCTACATTCATCATACTTATTATTTATTTCCTATAGTACTTACTCATATTAGTCACATTAAACCTATTGATTAATATTTAATTTAATTATTAAGTATTTATACTTTAATTAAATTAAATTATATCCTAAGGCTAATGTACTATGGAATTAAATTTATTTAATTTAATAAATACGCCTATTTTGATTAATTAAATTTAATTATTTAATTAAATGAGAAAGGTATTTCTAATTAATTAAAAGAAATTATTTAATTCAATGGAGTACTTACTTCTAAATAATTAAACAAAGTTATTTAATTAAATGGGAAGCCATTCCTAATTAATTAAATGAAGTTATTTAATTAAACAAAAGTGTCTCTAATTAATTAAAGATTGTTTAATTAAATAGAAAAAAATAATTATGAGAGTATATCTCATTTTATTAAATTAAATATCTCAACAAAATCTCTCTTCAGTTCAAAAAGGGAAATTTCCAGTTCACTATTGATCAAAAATGAGTTAAATTAGTTAACTCCTTTTTCTACTCAAATTAAAATAGTTAACTCCTTATTTTACTCAAATTAAGTATGTTAACTCCCTTTAAATTGGGAATCTCCCTTTATGACTGAACCTCATCTTCAATCCTGACCGTTGATTTGAATCAATCTCAACCGTTGATGGATTCCAGGAGAGTCTATTTAAGAGACCCTCATCTCCTCATTTTGGAGGATGAATTTGGAGAATTTGCATCGAATCGCTGCTAAAATTCATGCTCACGTTTGCTTACATTTCTTGCATACATTCTCATTCTTGGTTTAATCTCATTTTAGTTTAATCATGCATATGCTTAATCTAGTTTGCTTTATTTGTTCTTAGATTACATTGCATCTTTCATTTTAGATCAATTTGCATTCCCGTTCTTAGCTTAATTTCATTGTCAAATCCTTCATTCTTAGAGGGTCTGGTTGCCTGCACCTTGATTCTAAGGATATTAACAGGCAAAATCCCTTTAGATAGAAGGCAACAAGTCACTTTGCAGGGCAAATTTTGGATGAACAATCCAATGTTCATTCTGAGGTGAATCCGCATGTAATGACCGTGTTGAAGTGTGTGTGTTAGCATAGGTTGCATTTTCACATATACATTTTTGGCGCCCACCGTGGGGCACGAAAATCAATTTTTCTGGCCTCTTTCTGTATTTTTAAAATCTTTTTGTTTTGTTCTCCGTCTGTACTGTTCCGTACAGATTCGGGAATCTTCACATGAAACTGTTCATTTTTGTGCGAGGATCTAGAATCTTCGTGCGAATATTCTTTCTGCATCGCGCGAGAAAGTTCTTTGGCGTGCAAAACTTCGCATGAGACCTGTTTCTTTGCGCGAGCTGATTTACTTTCGTGCAAGCCGAATTTGATTTCGCGCGAGCCTAATTTGATTTCGCGCGAGCTGAATTTGATTTCGCGCGAGCAAAATTCTATTTCGCGTGGGCTGTAAAACTTCTTTACGCGAGATGAATTTAATTTCGTGCGAAACTCTGCTGACAGAGGCTTTTTTTTTGCATTAATTTATGTGTTTTCTAATTTTTCTGCTGACTGTTCACGATTTCTAGTGTTTTTGTTTTTGTTTTTTTTTTTGAGCAGCATAGTAGCAATTTGTGGAACAATGGGAAAAGCATGCTAAAGTTGCCAGAAACAGGTAAAAATCTACTAAGCGCATTGCGAGGATCACCAGGTAATCTTCCTCAGCTAATAACACTTCATTTGGATCTAAAATGAACATATTTCGTGTTGAGCTTGTGTGTTTCCTTCTCTATTTTCATTTTACAACACATGCATAATTTGATGCTAGGTTGTGATCTTTATTAGTTTCATTTAGCAGGCTTAGACTTTAGTGATAGATCTAATTAGCTATCTTGGGTTATTGGACTCGCTAATCCGCTGACCCCTCGTTCCACCCTGTGGTTGCAAGCTCAACACCACGTTAAATAGGGGAGGGGTCTACAGGACATAAGCGTTAAAGGCTCCACAAGGCAACCCTTTTGTGCTTTCTAGAACTCATTAATTTCTGAGTTGTGGACTCATTTTGGCTTGTGTGAGGGGTTAAATGTTCCACATCTTTAGACTCACCTCACATTAGTTAAAGCGTTAAGTGTACTACCTTGTGCTTTTTGATTACTTTTAGATAGATTTGTTTTCACGAATTAACATCTGTACACACATAGTAATTAAGCCCCCATGAACACTATTCGTGGATCTTGAGGGAGTGGGTTCCTAGTGAAACTCCTCTCTAAGACAGATTCCTTATGGGTGGGGAGGATACTTTGAGCATCTCGTAGATAGATGAATCTTTGACTTTTTGATTAAGGCATCCTTTCTCTGGAGAGGTTGATAGATCATAGGAAGATGATATCATAGATCTTTAAGAGATAATCTTAGTTTAGCGTGTCGGATTAATCTGTTTGTTTTGATTGGGCTAAACGTGAAAAGGTGCCAAAACCTTCAATCTGGAAGCTAAGTCCCCTCGTGGTACACTATTGTGATTCGGTCACCTTTAGAGAGGGTTAACCATAGCAGACAATCCCTCTACAGGGAAAACTGTGATGATGGAACCTCAAGTGGTAATAGCCATTTTTGCCATGGTAGTGACAACCGCTATATAAATGTCCTTGTTGAAGAAATCTCCACGGGTGTGGTTCATTGTGGCTTGTCAGATCTCCCTAGCACTCTTGAAATGGGTCAAAACCTCGGTGCGCCGGGATTGTAGGTCACCCTTGTGAGTTATAAAAGTTGCAGAGTCAAACCATTACTAAATACCTTAGAGAAGCCAACTTTTATTTTCTAGGAATGGGTGCAATGATTGCAAAACCTTTTGAAAACGTACACAAATAGCTCTCTTAGGGATTAACACAAACTAAGTCACTTGATTGTTCATGCGCAAGGTTGCTTTTTCCCTTGCTCATTATTTTCAGACGTGCTTGAAATCACTTTCTTTCTGTTCTACATGCTTGTTTATCTGCCTAGTTATTGGATTGATCAAAAATTTTGTCAAAATTAGTCGCTGTTGTGAAATTGTTCTATCCTTTCATGTGAAATCATTTTGCTCTCGCGCGAAATCATTTGTCTCTCGCGCGAAATCATTTGGCTCTCGTGCGAAGCCATTTTGTCCTTGCACAAAATTAAAAACTGTTACTGATTTTTGCACGAGACAGAAACACCTTCGCGCGGCCAGTAAAACTTCTTCGCGCGGCCCGTAAAAGTTTTTTGCGTGAGATTTTGTATCAACATTTACAATCTGGGTCTATTCTAGCTATTTGCAGCCTGCACACTATCCTTTTCTGCGTCCATTTATCGCTCTCTATTTGCAAACAGTCCTGGAACAGCGACACTTCACTTAACTGAAACTTGTGTCTTATACCTTGACTAGTCTCGTCTCATACGTAATCTTGGTCCTCATCTTAATGCTTGTCATACTTTGTGCCGCAGTGGTCATAATCTCTGGCTGTTCTAGCCTTTAAATCAGACCATTTGTGCCTTAGTGAACAACATTCTTGCTACTATCCTATCCTTTTTGAGACTCAGTCTTAGTATAGTCCTTGTCCAGATTCTAGCTTCTTGTCCTTGCCTATGACTGTCACAACCAGAAGCGGCAACGTGTTTTATCCTGATAACATTAGACGTGGTCATGCTAGGGGTCGTAATCGCAGCAGAGGTAGCTTACCTTTCGCTATGCAATCTATATCCAGTTTGGCTAGTGAGGCGTCTTCACGGTCTTCCTCACCTGCAAGGTCATCTCAAGTTCAACGAACATTTTCCAATTTGCAACAAATTAGGAATCCTTTTTACCAAAAGGACATCGAGACAGGTAGGATTCATGCATCCTCAAACACAATGTATGATCCTTTCTCCACGGACCCTTTTGAAACACAACATACAGAAATTTAACAAGTTCCTATAATGACTAATCATGAACCTAAACGGGGTAGTCATAGTCGATATCAAGAACAACCTAGGGATGACAAGGAGAAAGAGAAAGAAAATGACACTGATGAAGAACAAGAAGAGGTGGAAATCCTTCCTGAACACATAGCAAGATGTCGAAGAGACAAAAACTTTCAGAAGGTCATGGGAATCTTACTCAACGAAGGGAAAGAAAAGTTCTTTCTCAAACTTGCCCAAGAGGGAGCTAAACTGCCCACACATTTCAATGTGGAGACCATTATCACACATGAAGAAGAAATTGAGACCACTAAACTCCAAAAACAACTAAAAATTATGCAAGACCAATTGGCTCAGATGATGCATGAGAAAGAGAAACCCAAAAAGACATACACATTGGACGCTCTTTGTTCATTTCCATTTGACAAAAGTATAAACATGCTGCCTTTCCCAAGAGGCGTAGAACTACCCAAATATGACAAGTACTTTGGTACTACTAATCCCCAAGATCACTTGTAGGAATTTGGTACTTTGTCTATGGAGTTTATACACAATCAAACGTACCTCATGCATTTATTCCCTAGAAGCCTAGGTGGTCAAGCTTTGGAGTGGTTCTCACATTTACCTCCTGGTATCAAGACATTTGACGAAATTGCTAATTCATTTGTTTAGCAATATTCTCATAACATTCAACATCTTGTAAATATTCGAGATCTATGCAACCTTAAACAGAAAGTTGGTGAGCCTTTCCTCACTTTCCTCCAACAGTGGAGACAACTTTATACTAAGTACTCCCGTAAAATCTCAGAAATGGAAAAACTTGACATTTTCATTGATAACCTCTTACCTGATTTTAGGTATCGAGTTCAACTACAAGGTCCACGTACCTTCGAAGACATGATTACATAGGCTATTTGTATTGAAGAATTTATGGTCAAGAAAGGTGAGCTCACTCTTTAGAGAGACACAAAACAAGGTTTCACTTCCAACAGGGATAAAACCAAACATGTCAACAAGAATCGAGAAATTGTACATGATGGGGTTGTTGATAATGTCACACCAAAACCTGCTAAAGTAGCATTTAATCTCACAGACTACTTCAAAGCGGCCAAAAGTGCTAAGAAGCCTCCTCCTGACAATAAGGCATCTGGGAACAAACCGAGAAACTCATGGGCAACACAACCCAAGCGAGAGTATACGCCTTTAGGAGAACCTTTGGATGCGGTTTACAAAACATTGCTACAACACAAGCTCATCTCACCAATGGATAACCATCGTCCCTATGATCCACAACCACATCCACCATGGTGGAATGAGACCTCATTCTATGAGTATCACCAAAACAAGGGACACAAAACCAGCAACTGTATAAACTTACGTCATAAAGTCCAAGACATGATTGATGCTGGTGAACTTGTGGTAGATGGACATAACAAAAAATTGAACCACAAGGCATTCAAAGAGCCTTTCCCAGCTTATGAAAAAGGAGAGACTTCGAAACCAGAACCCTACAATAAGGTCAACTATATGTATTCCAATGATGACAATGTCATTCACATGGTTGAACCTGTAGATTCTGAATACTGTGACGTTATTACTATAAAGGGGAAGCAAGATAATGATAAACCCAAGATACCATTTGTCTTGAACAACACAAGCACAAAGCCCTTGCTGGTCCATCCGGTAAAGGTGCAAAACACACGATGAACTTAACTGCGACTAGTTATAGTGTTTTAGATCAATTGAAATGAACCAATGCTCACATTTCCATATTTGAGCTGCTTAAAATCTCGCCTGCTCATAGGAAAATTTTGGACAAAGCCCTCACTGAGGTAAATGTTCCTCAAGATCTTGATCTTGAGCGATTTCAATCCATGGTAGGTCACTTGACCTCACCTCATCTTATGACCTTCTTCGAGGAGGATGACAACTCACTGAATCACCCACACAATCAGCCTCTACACATTGAGGTTATGATCCACCAGACACGTGTTCGTCGGGTACTCATTGACAATGGCACTGGCCTAAACATTATTTCTATTGCTCTACTTAGACAATTGGATTATTCTGATGACTCTGTTGATCCTCAACGAAAGATCACTATTAAAGCGTACGATGAAGAGAACGAAAGTCACTAGGTCTTGTGAGTTTACCAATTCATGTCGGTCCTGTTGAAAGGGATGTCACCTGTTAGGTGCTTGACATTCCCTTAGCCTACAACATTCTGTTGGGACGGCCATGGATACATGAGATGCACGCTGTGCCATCCACATACCACCAATGCATCAAATTCCCATTTCATGGCTTCGAAGTTACCATTCCTGCTACTACTAGCTATACTTGCAATATGCTCAAAGCTGCTGATTCTTTCATCCCTGCTAACCGTGAGTCTACTGATTGTCACAACAATAAGCTGAAACAAATTGAGTAGTCATTTAAATTGAAAGAAACTGGTATGGGAGAGTACCAGATGGAACCAGTGCTTTCATTGACGTCTATTCCAGAGTCCCCTCAATATTTTGGGAGACCCCTAGTAGAAAAGAATCCATTCGTGTTGACACCTCAGACCAAGTTTAATGGCTCTTTTGTCAAAGCTACAGTTCCCTTAGAAGATGAAAGCAAAAACAGAGCCATTGCTGCATGGCTTTACAAAGAAGAGTCTCCAGTAGACCTAACAAAACAAGCTTGAGAAATCACTCCTAAGAAGTAAGGACCTGGTCTTAAGCTTATGAAGCATTTTGGCTACAAGGGAACCGGCCCTATTGGGTGCAATAACAATGGTTTAATAGATCCTATCAAAGAAACAGCTCGAAGAAACAGTGACACAACTGGCCTAGGGTTCAAGAAGGTCCCTTTCCATTTGGGATCCAATAAATTCATACTCGTACCTGAGAGTTCATTTGAAAATGAGTCACAATCTGAGTCAGGTACTCGAGAGGAAGAATCTGATGATGAGTATTCTTACCCTCATCCTATTCCTTATGACCTTGCTAAATTCTTTGCTAAGCCAGATGACTTCGTGCCACGTGTTAGCACTGTGGATGATACTAGTGATTCTTCTGAGGACAATGCTGAGCAACTCAAATATCATTCAGAAAAGGGAGAATCTAGTCAGTCATGCCATATTGAGTATTTGTGTAAGAATCCAGAGGCTGAAGGAGAGTATGTCCCTTTCACTGTTGGGGAGTTCTATAGTCTCTCACCATGTAGCACCGATTCTCATGAATATGAATTTGACAATCTTTCAGAAGTGACTACTGATAAAGACATTGACCAAGTGCATGTCTATGAAAATCAAATCGAAGTGAGTGAAACGTCTAGGGATAGGTCACAGGGGTTTGATCCAATTAGTGTCCTAGAGTCGTCAATTACTAACATTCATACTCTGAGCCATTTGAAAACACCTATGGGTGAGGTCACCGTAGGTCTTGAATTGTTGGTCCACACATTTAATGACTATACTGTGAACGCAATTGAACCAGCCACTACTCTCTCACTCGCACATCTCGAGCTTATAGACTGGAACCCCAATGCACCTAACGAAGTCCCCACATTCTAGAATGACTATGCTCTTGCCTATTACTTAAATGCTATCGAACCTATAACGTCTTCCACCAATGAGCAGAGCGTCAACATGACTGAGGCCGACATCAAATATCTCAGTCACAAGATTAAAAAGAAAAAATACAAGAGGTCCGATGGTGAAAACCACATTGTGGTAGTGTCAGATCCAAAAAAAAGTATAAAAAAAAGATGTATCCAAGGGTGAAAACCTCTCTGAGGCGCTCATGGATGAGATATTTGATGTCCTTCCAAGTCACTTTCAGGAGAGATCATCGGTGTTAATAGAGCCAACACAGCCGATTAACTTGGGCACAGAAGAACATCCTCATGTGATACATCTGGCCCAGTCATTATCAATTGAAGAAAAGGAACAATTCATTTCCTTTTTCAAAGGAAAGAAAATAAATTTTTCTTGGACATATTTTGACATGCCGGGATTGGATCCTGATCTTATTATGGATCACTTGTCCATAACACCAGGCATAAAACTAGTTAAACAGAAGCTTCAAAAAATGCATCCTTATGTTGCATTGCTAGTCAAAGCCGAATTGGAGAAACTTCTGAAGGGTGGTTTCATTTGTGCAATTGATTATGCTGAATGGATATCCAATATTGTCCCTGTGTCCAAACATGATAAGTCTATCAGAGTTTGTACAGATTTCCATGATCTTAACTTGGCATGTCCTAAAGATG
This sequence comes from Cupressus sempervirens, assembly GCA_028749045.1. Taxonomy (NCBI): domain Eukaryota; kingdom Viridiplantae; phylum Streptophyta; class Pinopsida; order Cupressales; family Cupressaceae; genus Cupressus; species Cupressus sempervirens. The sequence goes on from CM053789.1 coordinate 625,502,148, forward strand.
ACTTTCCACTCCCTAATATTGATATGATTGTGGACATGACGACTGGCTATGAGATGTACTCACTTATGGATGGTTTTTCTGGATACAATCAGATAAATATTGCACCAGAAGATCAAGATAAAATAGCCTTCACATGTGCATGGGGAACCTTTTGTTGGAATGTGATGTCATTTGGTTTAAAGAATGCTGGAGCTACATATCAACGGGCTATTACTACAATTTTCCATGACATGATGCATAGAACTATGGAGGACTATGTTGATGATACTTTGGTCAAAAGTGCTAAACGCAATACTCATTTGCACGATTTGGGACCAATCCTAGATTGTATGGAAAAGTTTAGTCTTCGGCTCAATCCTAAGAAGTGCGCATTTAGTGTCACATCAGGAAAACTGTTAGGATATATTGTTTCTGCAAAGGGAATTAAAGTAGATCCAGAAAAAGTACAAGCAATAATGGACATGCCACCACCTCAAAACATCAGTCAGATGAGAGGACTACAGGGAAGGCTTCAATCTATTCGCAGGTTTATTTCACAATTGGCAGATAAATCACAACCCTTCACAAAGACCTTACATAAGGGTGTGAAATTCAATTGGAGCCAGGATTGTGAGCAAAGCTTAACACAGATTAAACAATATCTTGTCAATCCACCAATCTTGATGCCTCCTATGCATGGGAAGCCTTTTCTTTTATACATTTCAGCCATTGAAACATCTTTGGGGATCCTGTTGGCTCAAGAAGATAATGATAACAAAGAAAGAGCTATTTATTACTTGAGTTGAACATTGGTCTCTTATGAGAAAAATTATAGCATTATTGAGAAAGCTTGCTTGGCAGTTGTCTTTGCTTCCCAAAAGTTGAGACACTACATGCTTGGCCACACTACACAGCTTGTGGCTAAAATATATCCATTAAAGTATTTGCTCAGTAAGGCAGCTCTCACAGGAAGATTGGCTAAATGGGTCATGATACTAAGTGAGTTTGACATCCAATATGTTGAACGCAAAGCTATAAAGGGACAGGAAATTGCAGACCAATTGGCTGAGGCACCCATACAGAGTCTTCTACCAATAAACATTGATTTTCCAGATGAGTCAATTCTAACACTCACTCACCATACATGGGTTATGTTCTTCGATGGATCCCTCACACAACAAGGATCAGGTGCTGGATTACTTTTCATCACACCACAGAAATACTCATTGCCCAAAGTGTACAAGATTCTATTTTCTTGTACAAATAACATTGCTGAATATGAAGCTTTGATCAATGGTATGAAAATCACAGCTGAATGGAGAGTAGATCAGTTGGATATCTTCGGTGACTCTCAGCTTGTCATCAACCAAGTAAATGATGTGTATCAAACAAAGGATGAAAAACTAATTCCTTACAAACGCATGGTTGATGACTTGACAAAATATTTTGTAGAAATCACCTTCCAACAAGTTCCACGCATAGATAATAAAGTGGCTGACGCCATGGCCACTCTGGCCTCCCTTTTACAAATGCTAGAAAATGATCTACGACACGAGTTCTTGGTGGAAGCATTACACTACCCAGCCTATGACACACCTGATTCCAAGATGATCTATTCTATTATAGGACAAGAATCATCCCGCTACCATCACATCTATTCCTACCTTCGTAATCAAACCATTCTGAAAGGTCTGACCCAGAATGAGAAACGTTACCTAATTCGTAACGCTTCACATTATGTCATTATTGCTGACGATCTGTATAGGAGAGGTCTCGACGGAACACTCCTTAGGTGTTTAGAACCTGACAAGTCAAAACATGCACTAATTGACGTTCATGAAGGCATTTGCGGATCTCATTCAAATGGCCTAACACTAGCTCGCAAACTCCTTCGTGCTGGTTACTACTGGCCTAAAATGGAGCAAGAAGCTATTAAATATGCTAGGTCCTGTAAATAGTGTCAGCTACATGAGAATCTCATTCACGCTCTAGCTAGAGAGTTGATTCCCTCTACTACAACATGGCCATTTCAACAATGGGCCTTTGTCTTGGTGGGGCAGATTCACCCAACCTCTTCTAATGGACATAAGTTCATTATCACCGCTACAGATTATTTCACGAAATGGGTAGAGGCAGTCCCTCTCACAATTGCTGATGGCAAAGCTGTAGCGCTTTTTATCACAAACTACATCATCTGTAGATATGGTATACCATCCTCATTCATTACTTACAATGGAGGATAGTTCAAAAATAAAGACCTTAAGGAACTATGAAAGAAATTCAAAATTACACAACATTGGTCTTCCATTTATTACTCCCAGGGTAATGGCCAAGCTGAGGCATCCAATAACGCGATCCTCAAAATTCTTCATTGCACAGTCAGTAAGTCAGGGAGAGACTGGCATCTCCAGATCAATCCAGTCCTATGGGCATATAGAACAAGCATTAGAACTCCAACGAGCACGACTCCTTTTGCGTTGGTATATGGGGCGGATGCTGTGCTTCTGATAGAGGTCGAGATTCCTACCTTGAGAATCTCTATGAAAGGTCTTATCACAGATGATGACTATAGGATAGCCTGGCTTCAAGAGCTTGTGTTGCTGGATGAACGACGACAAGTGGCTTGTGATCATCTACGAGCATATCAACAAAGAATGGCACGAAGCTACAATAGGGGAATTAGGCCACGTGACTTCCAGCTGGGTGATCTCGTCCTGAGAGAGAATCCTAAGAATCAACAAAAATGAATGCAAAAGAGAAAGTTTGAACCAAACTGGCTAGGTCCTATCATCATTACTGCAGTATATGGATCTAGCGCCTATCAACTTTTGACAACCGAAGGAGAAGTGCTTAAAGAGCCTATGAACACTCTCCACCTGAAGTGGTTTTACAATTGATTCAATCTCAACAAGCTCTTTGTACATATCTAAATGTCTTGAAAAAAATTCTAAAAATAAAAAAAAGTCCTGAAAAAATTGTTACCCTGGTGAAAACCTAGCAATAGGTGCCTTCGTTACATCAAAAAAAAAAAAAAAAAAAAGCGCCATTGATAAAAATCTAGAAATAGGCATCATGGTAGCAAAAAAAAAAAAGGAAAATCCTGCCAAGAAGGTGAAAACTTGGTAAATAGGCGTCTCTTGTTCCCAATGCTCCATCTTGCAGTGCATCTTCTGGCTACTCTGTATAGTCGCTTTCATGCTTTCGCTTTCCTACTTTTCTTGCTCATGTATCCATGGATTGAGTCTTGTCATAGCTTGGGGGCATTCCCCTCTACTATCACTCATCTCGAGATTCTCCTCATACAATCTCCTTCGTGACAGTAACCAGTCATTCTGACTGCGTCTGCCTACTGTCACCAGTGTCACTCTTTTTGAGATTCTCCTCATAGAATCTCCTTCATGACAGTCACCAGTCATTCTGACTGCGTCTGCCTACTGTCTCTAGTGTCACTCTTTTTGAGATTCTCCTCATAGAATCTCTTTCGCAACGGTCACCAGTTGTTACAGTTGTGTCTGCCTATCGTTGCTCGGGTCATGTCTCAAGATTCCTCTATGGAAGATCTCTTTTGTGTCAGTTACTAGTCATCCTGGCCGTGTCTGTCTACTGTCGCTTAGTTCTTCTTAGGTTCTTCATCATGAAGATTCCTCTTTGACCTTAGTCACCAGTGGTTCTGACTGCGTCTGCCTACTATTGTCACCCTATTGAAGAGATTTCTTTCTTACATGTTTTGGACATCGACACTTGACATCAATCTCGAAAAAATTGAACTTAAAAAAAATATATAATGATATACTTGTTTGGATATGCTGAGCATTTTCTTTGTTTGCTTTGTTTTTCTTTATCATATCTCCTCGAGAAACTCAATGATGTCATCTTCGACTAGAGAAGTAATGACTGGGGGTATGATCTTTTTCTTTGCTTTCTGTTTGCGGTTTAGTTCTAATAAGTTGATTTATTCCTATAAGAGGGGTGTCCACTATAAGAGCCTCCATCTCATATTGGATGGCCGTGTGTACCTCGACTCCTTTTATACAGATACGTCAATGACATTGGTTCTTCTCCTTGTTTGTTGGAGTGAAATCTTCATGCTATAGTAAATATTGATACTCCTCTTGCTAAGTGAACGTATGGGTCACTGCGAGTATATCTAGCACACTTCTGTCTCAGGTTACGAATGCAAGGGTCATTGCAGACATAATGAATACTAAATACTTAGCATAAGAGGGATCTCCTGTGTGTTTGGTGTGCCTGTTATGCAAGCAACATTCAGGTCATCCTAGCGTTTATGCTTTGATGCTTATGTTAACTTGCTACATTAAAAGGGACAAATGTTCTGGTCATTCTAGCTTCTTGTGCCTCGAATGCTTACATTTAATCCTGACATCCCAATAACGTATGTTATATTCATATTTTTATAATTGCAATGTCAGTGGAAATTGTATAACATACGAGCTTTATTTTATATCCAATGATGATAAATCATCGAGGCTTGGTAACTAGACCTAGGGTTGCATTTAACATAGTCTTGCATACTTCATTTGCATTAGCACGCGATTCGATGGTAATCCTGTTCATACTCCACATGCATCAGATTCCTCCACAGCTGCACAAGCGTTTGGTTCATTGATTCTCACTCCTCAATGGAATACCTGTGATTGTCAAACAAAAACACACAACACTACGTCAGATGTCAGTTCATACATATGTGTTCTATCTAAACATACATCTCATGTACATCAGAGCAAAAAAAAATAGACAATGACATGTACACAGGAATACTCGGCTCAAAATCTTGTATATATAAAAGAAAGGGTCAGTACAAAAAAATGGGCGCTACTCGAGCACAATCGATCAAAAATGATACATCTGGTGCTGGCACACCAATCGATACATAGCCAGAGATCAAAATCAAAAATTAGGCACAGAGTGTCTAACTCTATCCCGAACTCTCACCTCCAGGAGGAACAAGGGCAGCAGGTGGTGGAGGCGGCGGTGGCATATTCGACTTGACAGGAGGTCGTGCACCTCTGGACTCTCGTGTGTACTGAGAGAATCGCTGCACCTGCAATGTCTCATCAGGTACTGCACTAGTGTATGCAGCATAATAATATGCAGCTCGAGCAGATTGGAAGCGGATCTCATCTTGTGCCAGCTCTAGCCTCCGCGTGCTCTCTTTGACGATCTGTCTCTCTCTATCTCTCTACCAGCTGTGCATCCCTGACTGCCACTACAATCTGCAACTCTCCCAACTGTTGGGAGACTGCACGAACCCGCTCTCGGTATCATCGTACCGCATCCTGTACCCCACCTACCAGTTGATTCGGCATATCCTCATCGACCATCTCTGGTGCATGTTGATGTGGAGGTGCCTGTTGCGGTGGAGGTACCTGTGGCTGTGGAGGCACGTGTTGCTGTGGGACCTCCTACTGAGGGGCCTGCTCCTCTATCCTTTGCCTCCTCCGCTGACTATGTCCTGCTCCACTACCCCCAGCACCTAGGTTTGCTCCCATCTGATGTGGGGGAATAGGTATCTGCTGTACCCAGTGCTGGACCTGTGGTGGCACCTGTGGCTGTGCCTGCTACTACTGAAGCACCTGTCCCTGCCCCTGTACCTGCCCTGCCATCCCTAGTGGATCTGTGAAGCATGGGAATGAATGGCTCATCAAAAATGCCTGATATGTAGGCATCATCCTGACATCTACTACCTCTGGCAGGTAGTCCCACTGAACTGCAACTAGGCTGCAGATATCTATCATGGATCGTCCTGGATCCATCAGTGGAGGCCATCCACGCTCTATATCCTTTTGCACCTTGGCATAGGCACAATACTCAACTGAAATGTCCTGTGGTTGGCCATACTGCCGCCACACTCGTGAGATGACAAATCTCTCTATGACTGATGTCGTCCTGCCTGCCAGCAGTCGAGAACTAAACATCCAGGGAAGCTCTCTTGGGGCATCATCCCAGTCCTCTATCTCTCTCCAGGGTCGCCATATAACAAACACTAGGTCATCAAGATGTGTCTGCTAATGCTCAGTCTTATCCAGGTGGGCCTGGGTAATATGCCCTCGATATCTGCAGATGTAGGGCTCCATGGGCTCCCGAGAATCCTCAAAAATTGGCCTACATATAGGGAGATGCTCCCAGGCTCAGATCTATAGCACATAAACACCTGCTGCCATGGTCTTCTTCTCTTGGAAGATGACCTCATGCATCTCATGAAAAAGATGGGCCAACATGCACTAACCCCACCCAAAGATCTCAGGTGCCTCAACCATCCTACGGAGCATAAACCCCATCCACACTCCAACCCATGCTGTCCCCTGTCAAGACATAGGAAGCAGCTCAAGAAAATACCCAACACGGATGCTAACCTATGTGTGGGTCCATAGGTATGCATCAGCTCATCCCAGCTAATGGCTCTGCCTCTCGATAGCTCTCTCTCAAAAATAATGGATAGTGCCTCTGTCCCTAATCGAGGCACTGTATCATACACGACCTGGGCATTGTGAAATGGGATCCTCAAGATCCTCCATATGTCCTCTGGTGTGATGGTCATCTCACCCATCGGCAAATGAAATGTGTTCATCTTCGAATGGAAACGCTCTACCAATGCAGTCAGTAAATCGTGATTCACCATCACGGCTGGAATTCGACATAGTGAAGACAAACCTAATCGGGCAATGTGTGCTCGATTTGTGTCATCCAAACTCCGCAATAACTCTCCATACGACGTGTAATGAGATCTGAATGACACGTCTCTGAAGACCTCCTGCACGCACAACAAAAAATGACAATCAAACGATCAGTATCACATCAAATTGAAGCATCAAAATGAAATAAAGTGCGATTTTTAAATGTGAAAACACAAAATTGTCACGGAATTTTGCACAAAATTCGTAAAATCTCGCGCAAAGATTTTCAGTTTCACGCGAAACTAATTTTTCTTCGCGCGAAGAATCTCTCCTTCGTGCGAAAAAAGATATTCTCGCGCGAAGATGGATCTTCCCACGCAAGAAAAGAGGTTCTCGCATGAAACACGAATTGGCTCGCGTGAAGAATCTCCACCTTCGCGCGAAACCAAAATCGCCCCATGCAACGATATTCCAGCCGCGCGCGAAGAAGCAATGCACCCTATTTCTTCGCGCGAAGAAAGAATATCTTCACGTGAGAAGAGATTGGTCTCGCGCGAAGAAAGAATTGAACATCCTAAAACATGCTAAAAACGTGCATAAATGAACTCGAAATGCATAAAAATGAAAGTACGATGATGGGAAATCGATGACTCACCGGTGGTCTGTAGTCTACTGGCCGGCTGTGTCGTCTGGAGCGCTCAAAACGATGATATCTCATGTTTACTGCCATGTCTCTATCAAAGCTCAAAATCACTACAAGACAAAAAGCAAAAATGAATTGAAAATGACCCTTCGAGCCCTTATATAGGTGTTGACCAAATTTTTCAAAGTGCTCGAATTTGCGCAAAAATTGCACCCCTAGCTAATTGGACCGTTCTGGATCCATTTTCGGGATCAAATTTGAAATTTGACACACCTAAGAGCCTTAAAAATGCATTTTAAAATTTTGGGGACCGAGATGATCGAACGCTTGTGCAACCCAAATCTTTTTGATACTTTATGATTCTTGGAATCCTTTCAACTTTATATTCTCCATATTTTCAAAATTCATTTTGAAAATAGTCAAACTTAAGTCAATTGTGGCTGAATCTGGTCAACTTTTGGTCAAAATTGGTTTTTGTGACTTTGCAATCATTTCAAATCAACCCTGAATTTTCTTTAGATTGTTCTGATATCTTCTACCTTCTGTTGAATCTCAAATTTCTTCTATATCTCCTGATGTACTGCTTCAATCATATTTCTAGTGTGTCATCTTTCGATTTTGCTCCTGAGGAGGCAGGATGATTACATCATTAAATACTTATTGCTCGGGGCATCTAATTCCCATCTTATGTCCTAGTCACTTGGGGCATCTCATCACTTAGGGGTTTTTGTTCCCTTCTATCTGGCATCTTTTCCATCTATCTTATATTTTCATCAATTGATCAACCTTATAACAACTCTTCTCAGAGTTTGATAGACAGGTATTGGGACAATCTAAAACCCTTCTCCTGAGGATCAAGCCTCGTTCTGAGGATGATTCTACAACTCATGATTGAACCTTGTTAACTTTCTTTTATCAATTTTGGGTATCTAGGTGTTCTATCTGGATCCTTGAAGATTACGCTCCATTCTGGAGATAGTCTTCTAAATGCTTTCAATATCAAGTATCTAGGTGTTCTATCTAGATCCTTGAAGATTATGCTCTATTCTGGAGATAATCTTCTAAATGCTATCGATTTCAGGTATCTAGACGTTCTATCTGGATCCTTAAAGATTACGCTTCATTCTGGAGGTAGTCTTTTAAATGCTATCACTATTAGGTATCTAAGTGTTCTACTCGGATCCCTTAGGATTAAGCTCTGTTCTAGAGATGGTCCTTAAAAAGTTTATCAATTGGTCTTCATATCATCACCTTCAGAACCAATCTCATCTTTGCATCATGCTTTCTGATTTTCTTTGAATTGAACGTGTTGCTCGCACATTCATTCAAAGAGGGGCAAAATGTAATACTACAAAATTGGCTCATTGCCATCTTAACCAATTCTGGTCTATTTCTGATCAATCTTAAAGTCCTATTCTAATAGGCAATTCTCATTCTTTTATTCGCTACTTGACTTAATTGTCAGATGCAGAAAACTTAAATCTACATTCATCATACTTATTATTTAATTCCTATAGTACTTACTCATATTAGTCACATTAAACCTATTGATTAATATTTAATTTAATTATTAAGTATTTATACTTTAATTAAATTAAATTATATCCTAAGGCTAATGTACTATGGAATTAAATTTATTTAATTTAATAAATACACCTATTTTAATTAATTAAATGTAATTATTTAATTAAATGAGAAAGGTATTTCTAATTAATTAAAAGAAATTATTTAATTAAATGGAGTACTTACTTCTAAATAATTAAACAAAGTTATTTAATTAAATGGGAAGACATTCCTAATTAATTAAATGAAGTTATTTAATTAAACAAAAGTGTCTCTAATTAATTAAAGATTGTTTAATTAAATAGAAAAAAATAATTATGAGAGTATATCTCATTTTATTAAATTAAATATCTCAACAAAATCTCTCTTCGGTTCAAAAAGGGAAATTTCCTGTTCACTATTGATAAAAAATGAGTTAAATCAATTAACTCCTTTTTCTACTCAAATTAAAACAGTTAACTCCTTATTTTACTCAAATTAAGTTTGTTAACTCCCTTTAATTTGGGAATCTCCCTTTATGACTGAACCTCATCTTCAATTCTGACCGTTGATCTGAATCGATCTTAACTGTTGATGGATTCTAGAAGAGTCTATTTAAGAGACCCTTGTCTCCTCATTTTGGAGGATGAATTTGGAGAATTTGCATCGAATCGCTGCTGAAATTCGTGCTCACGTTTGCTTACATTTCTTGCATACATTCTCATTCTTAGTTTAATCATGCATATGCTTAATCTATTTTGCTTTATTTGTTCTTAGATTACATTGCATCTTTCATTTTAGATCAATTTGCATTCTCGTTCTTAACTTAATTTCATTGTCAAATCCTTCATTCTTAGAGGGTCTAGTTGCCTGCACCTTGATTTTGAGGATATTAACAAGCAAAATCCCTTTAGATAGAAGGCAACAGGTGGCTTTGTAGGGAAAATTTCGGATGAACAATCCAATGTTCATTCCAAGATGAATCTGCATGCAATGACCGTGTTGAAGTGTGTGTGTTAGCATAGGCCACATTTTCACATATACAATACTTTGGCAGTATATGTGGTGGCTGGGGGCATCCATAGAGTCTCATAAGAGAAAAGGTTTGAAACACTAATATATCACCCCAATTATGATTTAGCCTTTTTTGTTTAGGCAATAGGGTTGTTCTTAATAAACTTTTTAAGATCTCAAGGGCCCTAAAGAAACTAGGGTCTAGCATTTTCATTATTACAGAACTGAAATTATTAAAGAATGAAATAGAATAAGACTAATGATAAAACCTATCCCATAACTGTGCCCATAATTGTACTAGAAACTCTCCATTTGCATAAGATGTTTTCTCAATGAAGTTTGGGGTAATGTATCCTACATTATATAATATAAGATGCATCAGAAATAAATAACGGTGGAATCTAAGCTCCCCAATTCCCCTCTTCGCGCTGATTCAAATTGTCCTTGCATCTTCTCTAGGATGTATGCTACATAATCATATTCCCCATTATGGCATGCATCTTGTACATCCTAGGCTATGATATATATTGACCCATACACCACATCAGACTCGTCACTCCCCACCGCCTTGTGGACACCATATAAAGTCTTCTAAAACTAGTTTTTGAATTTGCCCACAGACATCATTTTCTTCACTTTCTTAAGATAATCCCCCACTTTCTTGAGGTCCATAGGGATGTGCTACAACATGGCATTTCCAGTGCAGGCATTTTTATTCCTCTCAAACTTCCCTTGAAGTTCATTTATATCCAGTGGTTTGCTCATTTGACCATCCAATCCAAAAGCTTCAGTGAATGAAGCACGATCTAATGCACATAGAATGCTCCCATTATGCCTATGTAATGATTGGGTTCTCGAATTGTAAGACTTGATTAGGGCCTTCACCAAATTGACATCTACATATACTTTTGGGAATAATAACTTTGCCAAATTCTTCCTCCATGGATTGTAAATAGGGATCTTTTTAATCTTGTTATTGTAGATATATCTAAAAATCTCATACCCATTAATACTAGGGAAAATTGCATCCCTAAAAAATGAGTATGGGTCTCTAAAGTCGTGATCATTTGCATAAATGATATTTGATGAGTCTAGAAATATCTTCATCCATTCATCTGCAAATTTGTTTGGCTTTCTCTGCTGAGTTTTTCCTCCCTTTGAGGTTGATGTTTATGCAATATCCATGTATTTAGCTTGGATTTTCTCTACCTCTTTATCCAACATTTTGACTACAAAAAAGAATTTGGAAGCTCTGTAACTAAAAGCTAGAAACTCTGCAACTTATCTGAAGGCTCTGCAAATTCTTGAACTTTTCGTGCATTGTGAACAATATCTTGTTTTAGTCTGGAAAATGTTCTTTTATGCTATGTGTACTTCATCAAATCTTTCATTGCATTGATTTCCTATATGCACGAGCTTCAAAACATAGTTTTTTGATCACCTCATGGAGCATCGACTTAACTATCCATCTTAGAAAATAAAAAAACACTTTTTATATCATACTTAGGATTTTCGATCTTATATTTCATTTTGAAATTCAAACCCTTTGTATCTGTGTAAGCAATAAAACTGACCTTTGCAATCTCATGATTGATTCTTTATTGTATCAGTGAAGAGCCCCTTTATATGTCTTATGACCTTACACCTATCAACTTATTGTAAGGTTAGAAGCCCTAACTACAATGTTGTCTTCAAGACAATGAGCTTACAACAAATAGTTTACAAAACTCTTTATAGCATTGGCAATATACATTTGAACCTATACAATCTTACGCTTACAACTACTTGTAGCATCAGAGCTCACCTTTTACTACTTTATGATCTATCGATCATAGCTATCTAAACCTTCATCTTATTTCTGGGAGTCTTCTTTTAATCGCTTCCTTCACCTTTACACCATATGTTGAATGTTATCTTTATTTATTATAACCTCGGAAGCTCTAACAATCTCTTTAATTTAATCCTTACCACCATACACTTAACCTTGTTTTGTAGCCTCAGAAACCTTCATGTCTTTCTTTCATGATCTTACAATCTTTTATCTTCATATCTTCGAAAAACTTGAATTACATGTGCTAAATTACCTTATGTTTATGCACTTGGCCCCACTTCATAAGATCATAATATTATATAACCATTAAAATTCATACCTTACGATCTCCCTCTTCTCTCATTTTTCATATGATCAAGGGTCCACTCAAAAGCTCTTACTCTTCTACACTGCTTTGTGTATCGCAAGATTGTAACCTACGAACCATCATAAAACACTTATGATGATACACCATCAGCATGAGCATAAGGTCGAAATCCACATAAAATGCTTCCACGCTTATACAATTGGATTGAATATCATATCATCATGAGACCCAACAACTAACCATTACGATCATGCACTAGCCTTATTTTCATAACATCGAGAGATTGAAAACCTTAGATCTATGACTCCACACTAAATACTTTGATCGCAAGATCATAACAAGAGATAGAAAGCTTGAAAATCAAATGTGATCTCCCACTGAACATAAAACATAGGGTAAAGACAAAATTTGATCATGGAACAAGGAAATTTTCAATGATAAGATATAGGTGACAAACCTTTTAGAACACTTGCAATATCCTAGGCTAGGGAAAAAATTCAAAATGAGCTAGGACATGAACTTGCAAGGTTAGGGCTTTTTTTTTGAAACTTGACAACAATATATATAAAACCTTAACTACATGATACTCTTCAAGAAAATTTCATAGCATATTTTCATAATTTTAGCACAATGAAAATATGGGCAATTAGTGGCTCTATCTGAGGATGATGGATAACTTGTATCCATGCAAGAATTCAAAATTTCTCGGTTAAGAAGACCACACACATGACAATAAAAATGAAAAAATTGGAGAGAAATGCATGAAAAAATAGGGGAAACATACAAAACAAAAAAACCAAAGAACTATACAAAAATTTACATAATATACAAAGCCCTAGACTACTTACTATTCATGAAAAAAATAAGCATTTCAATAGAAATACCTCTTCAAGAATTGTCCATGAAATGACAACTCTAGAATACTTGCTGATAGTTCTTTAATAAAATAAGAATCCTCTCCCCTATTTTAATGAATCAAATATGGGGCTAACTAGACAGGATCAAACTTTCCATGTTTTCCCTTTTCTTCTAGCCTAGCATTCCATAACAACACCATATCATTAGAGTGAAATTTTCTTTCCATTCTCCTTTTGTCATATAAATGTTTAACTTGTACTTGCAATTTGGCATTTCTAGTAGAGGCATCTCTCCTTGTCTCGTCCAGCTACATAATATCATCCATTCTAATATGCATTTCATCAATGATGTCTTCATCATATTGCTGGGCAAACTTGTACATCCCCCTCAAATTGTTTTTGGGTATCCTAGCTTGTGTTCCATATACCAAATCAAATGGTGCACATCCTATGGCCTTCTCCACAGTTACTCTATCAACCCATAGTGCAAATGAAAATTTGGAATCCCAAGCTCTCTTATTTTCATCTAAGATCCTCTTAATGATCTTCAATAGACTCTTATTACTTGATTATGCATGTCCATTTCCATGGGGATGGTATGCTAATGAAGTAGATCGAGTGATCCCATATTTTTCACAATTTTTTTTGTATTCTTCTTATCTAAAACACATTGCATTTTCTATGACTATCTTTTTAGGGCATCCAAACCTAATAATGATGTCATTCAAGACAAAATCCATTACTATTTTGCTAGTAGACTTTCTAGTAGGGATTGCCTTTACCCATTTAGTAAAATAATCAGTAGCTACCAAGATCCAAGAATCTCCTCCACTTTCCTTATTTTTAATCTCACCTATAAAATCAATTCCCCATTATTAGAAAGGTGCTTGCACCTCTACTACTTTCAATGACATATTCCCAGAAAACTTTAACTAACCAGTGAATCTCTGACAAGCATCACACCTTTTTACAAGTTCATGTGCATCCTTAAAAAGAGTAGGCCACCAAAATCCTACTTTGATCACTTTGTGAGCTATTGTCTTAGCCATGTAATGACCTCCACATTTTCCACCATGCATTTCATTTAAGACTATTGATGGATGTTTCTTATCAATACATTTAAGTAGCACACTTTCCAAACTCCTCCACCATAGCTGCCCATTGACAAAAACATATTTAATAGCCTATAACTTTAAGGCTCTTCTCTTATTATCATTTGGCACTAGTAGGCTTTTCATGTGTTGTAAGTAAAATATTACATCTTTTTTCTAGTCACAGACATCCTTAACTCATAATCCATTTTTGCAATCATCATCAAGTTGGTTTATTTGATTTTATTCAAGGTTAGCCTTTGCCATTAGCTTAGCAAGTCCTTTCCCTCTCACCAACTTGGTAATCTGGATATCTATACTAAATTCTTGGATCCTATAGATCCATTTGCATCTTCTCCTTGAGATTTCTTTTTGTGAGACGATATTCGTTACTACAACATTAGCTACAAAAGAAATTATTGTAGCTCCCATTAGATAGCATCTAAATGAATTCACATCTTTGACCAATGCATAAGCTTATTTTTCATTTATGTCATACATCAATTCTGCAGCTTGCAAGGACTTACTAAAAAATGCTATTGGATGTTCATACCCATCCTCATTCTTCTACAATAGAATTGTTGCAACAATATAGAATGAGGCAAAGGAGAATATGTATATTTCCTTAGAATAATCAGGGGCCCTTAAAATAGAAGCATTTTTTATTGCTTCTTTGATTCTTTGAAAAACCATACTTGGTTCATCATCCCATCTAATTTTAGAGCCTTTCTTCAACATTCTTGAAATTGGTCTACTTATTTTTGCAAAATTAGTAACAAATGTTCTAAGGAAGTTGATTTTCCCAAAGAAAGATTGAATTCCTTTCACATTCTTAGGCTTCTGAATCTTATCTATAGCTTCCACCCTCTCAGGATCTATCCTAACTCCTTTTCTAACCAAGTGACCCAATAATTTACTTTCAGTAACAACAGAGGCACACTTCCTAAGATTCAAAGAAATGCCATACTTAAGAGCTCTAATAAATACCTTTTCAAGATGCATACAATGATCATTTTCATCTTTTGAGTATGTTGTCAAATCATCTTGATATACTACTAGAAACTTGTCAATTATGTCTGCAAAGGCCACATCCATGGCTCTCTGAAAAGTAGCACCAACATTAGTTAAACCAAAGGGCATTATGCTTTAAACATATGTTCTCGATAGTGTTGTCAATGTAGTCTTGTATTGCTCTAATTCTTTCACAACCACTTGATTGTATCTAGAGAAGCTATCCATCATGGACATCAACTTTGATCCAGTGACTCTTTGCAACATGGCTTCCATATTTGGGAGACCATAGTTATCCTTTAATGAAGAGATATTTAGATTCTTGAAGTCAACACATAATCTTATATCATCGTTCTTATTCCTAACAAGAACCAAGTTTGATACCCAAGAAGAATGCCTATTTGGTTTGATGATTCTTGCATCCCTCAAATTTATCAACTCTTTTTACATCTTTGGTGTTAGAGTTGGATTAATAGGTCTCTATTTTGGTCTGAAAGGTTTAGCTCCCTCTTTCAAAAAGACTTCATGCTAGAAGAGATCCTCTCTATAGACCTTCAAATCATCATATGACCAAGAAAATACATGTCTGTATTTTCTCAATAGATCAACCAAATTCTATCTAATTTTAGGCGATAACTTCTTCCCTATATATACTTTCTTAGTTGCTTCTTTGGTCTCAATGTTGACCTCCTCTAAGTCCTTTGCATCATTTTCAATTTTAGTTGTCTTGAATCTATCACGGTTATCAAAAATAGTTTCTAATACAACCAAACCTTTTGGAATCTTGTTTATCTTCAACTGAACAACCTCTTCACCAAAAATGGTATCCTTACCATCTATTGTTTCCACAAGGGCTACACAATTAATCTCTTACCCCCAAAAGTGGTCCTCACAATTTAAAAATATTATAATGTCTTCATCTTCTTCAAAGACTTACCAATTTTGGATATTATCAGGGACTGAGGCTTTGGTTTGCATTTTTACCTTTGATAAACCAAAAAAGTTTATGTCATCAATATTTATAGCGATATTTTCCAGCATGTAATCCATCTTGTTATTACTCCTATCTTTCCATATTATCCCAAAAACATCAAAAACTTCTATCATATCCCAAACAATATTTCTATATTGTTTTTGCCTTTTTCTCTTAGAGACATATACTCCTCTTACTCGGGAAATAATTAACTCAGAATCACCAACAACATATAAGCACTTGATGTCATGTTTATGAGCCAATCTTATTCCTACAAAAAAGCCTCATACTCGATAATGTTATTTGTACATGGAAAATTTAGAGTAAAAAATAACTTGTAAGTGCAACCATCAAAATAAATCAAAAGAATGCATGCCTCTGATCCTTCTTTGCAACAAGCTCCATCAAAGTACATTGTCCACAAGTCTCTCTTTTCTAATTTTGAGTCAACTTCCATTGCAATGGGTGACTTAATTTTTAGGTTTTGTAATACCAAATCTTCAACCCTAAATCTATTAACATCAGTGTCTACAAAACATGTCACATTTGTGTTAGTATTGTCTTCAAGCATGTGAGTAACTCTTGGTTCTCTGTCAACCTTAATAAGTTTATCTCCTATGTGAAACGTGGCATAAGACATATCACATTGTAAACTACCTCCCATTGTAGCACTCCACTTCCTTGAGAGACATTTCATATTGTGGAGGGATATCAACTACTAAAATAGTCATTGCTAAGTTAGCATCAGGGTAGGCAACTAGTTTAAAAGGCAAGGCATTAATTGTACCTATGACTGGGACATCTCTTGTATGTATAGCTCTACATCTACCTTATTATCTACTTTCAAACCAAGGGATTCCATTATCCTAAATGGCATGACAATATTTGAGGCTCCTGAATTAATCATGCAATTCTTCAAGGTCTTCCCATTTATGATGAGGCTAAGGAAGAAAGGGTCAATGTTATTGATATATGTTGCAGATGAATTATCCAAATACATCTAGTGATGTAGGATCATCTTGGGTGTAAGAGCAATCTTGCATCACCCAAAAATATCTTTATTTTAGTCTTTTCTATTTTAATAAGGACTAAGTAGACAGGGTGGTTACTTTTTATGGGAACTTTCTATTTTTAGTAAGTTTTTCATATGAGCTTTGAATGTTCTAATTTTAAACATGAAGGTTCATCTTAGATTTATAAGCCTACCATAAAAATCTCATTGCTCCAACTTAAGTATCAGCAAAGTTATTACGGATTTTTGGTGGAAAAATTTGCAGAAAAAATCTTTAGTCTCATCGTTGAAGGCCTTAGGGTGCCCGGATGAGGTCCAAAAACTCAACGAAAGGGTGCTTACATAGTTTCAAACCTGTAGATCAGGAGTTGGCTTTTTCAAAAAGTTATTATAATAGCCAATTGGAGCAATAGTTCATGAGTTATGATCTTCCAAAGTTGGGCTACCCAAAATATCTAAAATAATTGTCAAAGATGTATTTGGCCAACTCTGTATGTATTGCTAGGGTTTGTCCGCCCTAAGTATCAAGTTTCAATGTCTAGAACCTTCTCGGGTGGCATAAAATTACCTATTGAAGAAAGACTCGAACATTGTCTAGGATAGCTCTAGGTGATAGTTCATAGATTCTCATGTAGATTACTATAATGAAATAACCCATGTGGGTTAGCATATTGTAATTGTGAATTTTGTAATTCTGCAATTACAGTGCAAATAATAAGTCCATATTATGTTCTTGTATTTTTTGTTGTTTCTTTGTTTCTGTTACAGTTTATGGTTTTAAGGGGAGCACCCTTTATCAAGTGGTATCAAAGCTAGAGTTCTTGAGTGTGTGGATGGATCGTTGACTGTAAGGTAGTTGACACCAAGATCGTGGTTTAGTCTAAGCATGTAGACAGATAGTTGATTGAGGTAGTTTGTACTAGGGTTTCAGCGAAAGTGCAAAAATGCCTCCACGAAGAGAGCATGGCGAAAGAGATATAGGTGTTACACTTGAGGGTTTTAGAGCCCTCCAAAGAAAAATGCAAGCATTGGAACAACAAATGTGTAGAGGAATAAATCCTCCTGTAAGAGATGAAAGCGAGGATGAGGATGAAGTAGAAGAAAATGTCGAAGCAGAGGCATTTCTAAACCTAAAGGAAGAGAGGATTTTTAGGGCCATCTCCAAGACTGGAAAAGACCTAAGTTTGTGATTCCCACATTTTTGGGAAATCTTAACCCAAAGAAGTTGATCAATTGGATCAATGGGCTAGAGGAGTATTTTGAGTATGAAGATATTGAGGATCCTAATAGTGTCAAGTTTGCAATGAAAAAACTAAAGGAACATGCAAAGATCTGGTGGTATGAGGTTTAGTTGGAGCAAAATAGAAAAGGAAAGGACAAAATCAGTAGATGGGATCAAATGATAGCTAAACTAAAGTGACAATTGATTCTCATGGATTAGGAGCTTGATTTGTTGAAGAAGATGCAAGGGATGAAGCAAGTGGGAAAATATGTTCAAGAGTATATTGAAGAGTTCTATCGAGTTCTCATTAGAATCGGCCATGCAAAAGCTAATAAGGAGAAAGTGACACGTTATCTTAATGGGTAATCACCAAGTATTGAGGACGAGCTGAGTTTGGTTCAAATGAACAATATTGAGGATGGATACTAGTTTGCCCTAAGAGTTGAGGAGAAATCGAGCAAGAAGTTTGACAACAAGAATAGTGGAAGAGGTTCTGGTGGAAGATCTGGCAGATGATCTTATGGTGTCCATAATGATGATTAGAAGAACAAAGATGAAGCTAGGAGTAGTAGTTAGAACCAAAGGGGAAACAATTCCAATCGTTTCCATGATTAGAACAATAGAGATCAGAGAGGAAGAGGCAAAGGACAAGGATTTGGAAGAGGAGGCTTCCATGGGAAATGTTTTCAGTATAGAGAAGAAGGGCATAGAGCATTTGAATGTACCCAGCACCAAGGAAGGATAGATTGAAGAACAAAAGGCTAGGCCAGAGTTGCACATGTTGACGAAGATGTTAGATCATCACATTCTGAAGAATGAACTTAATCAAAGAAGGAGCTTGTTTCGCACAAGGTGTAGATGTGAAGATAAGTGTTGTGATGTGATCATTGATGGTGGAAGTACTAGTAATTTTCTATCGAAAACGATGGTCACAAAGTTGAAGTTGAAGAGACAAAAACACTTGTGTGTGTATCATATTCTTGGGTGCAAGATGACCACAAGGTCATGGTCAATGAGCAATGCTTAGTGAAGTTCAAGGTTGGAAGCTACTAGGATAAGGTACTTTTTGATATCATACCTATGGACATATGTCATATGTTGCTAGGTAGGCCATGGCAGTTTGATAGGCATGTTGTACACGATGGGCAAGCAAATACCTACACTTTGACCAAGGTTGGAGTGAAACATAAGTTGAAGTCATTGAAGGAGAAAGAAGAAAAAGTATGTAGTGCTACCAAAATATGTTTTGTTGATAGAAAAGAGTTTCTTAAAGGTATGAAGTGTGAGCATATGTGTTTTTCTATAATTCTAAAAGATAGTAAAGAAGAAGTAGAGGAGGTACCTAGAGAAGTCACATATATGTTAGGAGACTTTTATGTTATTGCATCAAATAATGTACCTAATGGATTGCCCCCAATGAGGAAGATTAGTCACTAGATGGATTTGATTCCAGGAGCCAGTTTTCCAAACAAGGAAGCACACAGAATGACACCAACAGAAAGTGAAGAGTTAAATAGGCAAGCTCATGAGTTGTTGCAAAAGGGGTTGATTTGAGAGATTCTGAGTCCATGTGTTGTGCCATTCATATTAGCACCAAAGAAGAAGGGAGAATGGAGGATGTGCACAAAATTCTTGCACTATCAACAAGATCACAATCAAGTACAAATTTACATTGCGAAGGATGGATGATATTATGGACTATTTGAGTGGAGCTGAGTATTTTACAAAGATAAATCTAAAGAGTGGATACCACCAGATTTGTATTAGAGAAGGTGATGAGTGGAAGACTGCTTTCAAGACAAAAGAAGGACTGTGCGAATGGTTAGTCAAGCCTTTTGGACTAACCAATGCACCAAGCACTTTCATGAGGCTCATGAATGAGGTACTGAAGGAGTTTCTAGGTAAGTTTGTCATTGTTTATCTAGATGATATTTTGATCTTTAGTAAGACATTGGAAGAGCACTTGATCCATATTTGCAAGGTGTTTGATAAGTTGAGGGAAAAAAAGTTACTGACAAACCTAAAGAAGTCAGTTTTGTAAAGAAAGAGTTGGTGTACTTGGGATTTGTAGTCTTAGCAAAATGTCTAAAAATGGACCAAGAGAAAGTGAAGGCTATCCTTGAATGGCCTACTCCAAGGAGTGTGAAAGAGGTAAGATCTTTTCATGGACTGGCTAGTTTTTATAGAAAGTTCATAAGAGGTTTTAGCAGTAATTGTGGACCCTTGATTCAAACAATGAGGGGATATGAAAGAACTTAAGTGGACTATAGGAGTAGATAAGAGTTTTAATCTATTGAAATAAAAAGTTGCTGAGAAGCCTATTTTAGCACTTCCTGATTTTAACAAGGTGTTTCAAGTAGACTATAATGCTAGTAGTACTGCAATAGGAGCAGTTATGAGCTACGAAAGTAGACTTATTTCTTATTTTAGTGAGAAGTTGAATGATGCAAAAAGAAAATTTTTTTTATGATCAGGAATTTTATGCCATAGTTCAAGCATTGAAGAAGTGGAGATACTATCTTCTTCCTAAGGAGTTTGTTTTGTATACTAATCATTAAGCTTTGCAATATTTGAATTGTTAAGGAAAATTGAACCAAAAGCATTTGAAGTGGGTTGAGTTTTTGCAGAGTTATACATTTATTTTGAAACACAGGAGTGGGAAGTCTAACAAAGTTTTCGATGCTCTTAGCAGAAGAAAAATTTTGCTAACAAAAATGTAGATAGAGGTGGTTGGGTTCAAGGAACTCAGTAGTTTGTATCCAGATGATCCTAATTTTGGTGAAGCGTGAAAGGATTTTACATAACCTGTTACACTCAACAGGACAAATTGGTTGGATTTCATAATCTAGGATAGTATGTTGTTTAAATGAAGCTAGTTGTGCATTCCTAGAAGTTCAATGAAAGAGAATCTCATCAAGGAGTAGCATAGTGGAGGATTGGCTAGAGATTTTGGTAGAGATAAAACCATTGCTTTGATTGCTAAGAATTATTACTAGCCACAGTTGCAACAAGATGTGAAGAAGTTTGTACAAACTTGCAGAGTATGTTAGATGGTGAAACAAGTGAAGCAAAATACAGGGTTGTATCAGCCATTACTTGTACGAGAGAAGCCATGGAAGGATGTCAACATGGATTTTATTCTTGGACTATCGAAGACTCAACATGGACATGATTCTATTTTTGTGGTGATTGACAAGTTTTCAAAGATGGCACATTTTATTCCTTGCAAAAAGACTAGTTATGTTGTTCATGTGGCAGAGTTGCTTTTCAAAGAAATGGTAAGACTACATGGTCTACCAAATAGTATAGTTTCAGATTGAGATACCAAATTTGTTGGATATTTCTGACGTACATTATGGAAGAAGTTGAAGACAAATTTGAAGTTCAATTCATTGCATCATCCATAGACTAATGGACAGAAAGAAGTTGTAAATCATAGTTTCAAAAACTTGTTGGGATGCTTGTTTGGAGATAAACCAAAAGGATGAGATATGATTTTACAACACATGAAATTTGCATATAATAATTCTGTCAACAGGAGTACTGGTAAATCACCATTCTAGATTGTATATGGGAGTAGTCCCAAAAATGCTTTTGAATTGAAGTAGTTGGATAAAGGAGAGATATGTAGTGCTGAAGTAGAAGAATTTGCTGAACACTTGAAGAACATCCATGAGGAGCTGAGGAAGCACATCATAAAGATGAATACATAGTATAAGGCTATGCCAGATGTGAAAAGGAGATATAAGGAATTTCAAATTGGAGATGAAGTCATGGTTCATTTGAGAAAGAAGTGTTTTTTAGTGGGTAAATATAACAAGCTGAAGATGAAGAAGTTTGGATCATGCAAGATAGTGAAAAGGAATTATTCTGGAAATGCTTATGAAGTGGAGTTTCCTGCTGAATTGAATATTTCACTTGTATTTAATATTTCAAATTTGACAGAGTATTATGAAGGAGGTGATGGAGATAAAGTTGCAGAAGCGCAGTGGATTATTCTAGTAGCTAGTTCAGCTACAAAGAAGATTGAGGAGATACTTGACAGTTGTGTTGGCAAAAGTACTAGGAACAAAACTAATGAGGAATATCTAGTCAAATGGAAAGGGAGGCCAATAGAGGATTCATAATGGCTAGCAAAGGAAGAGGTTAACAATCTTGGTTTTCCTTTGAACACCTGAGACATGATGGAGTCACTTCTCAACTTACTTTAGGTGTCTGATACAAGAGCATCTTAGGTGTAAGAGCAATCTTGCATCACCCAAAAATATTTTCATTTTAGTCTTTTCTATTTTAATAAGGACTAGTAGACATGGTGGTTACTATTTATGGGAACTTGCTATTTTTAGTAAGTTTTTCATACGAGCTTAGAATGTTCTCATTTTCTATAAGAAGGTTCATTTTAGAGTTATATGCCTACTAAAAAATCTCATTGCTCCAGCTTAAGTATCAGAGAAGTTATTGTAGATTTTCGATGGAAAAATTTACACAAAAAATCTTCAAGCTCAACATTGGAGGCCTTATATTGCCTGGATGAGGTCCAAAAATTGAGGGAAGGGCGCTTACATAGTTTTGAGCCTATAGATCAGGAGATGGCATTTTTGAAAAGTTGTTATAATAGCCAATCGAAGCAACATTTCGTGAGTTATGGTCTTTCAAAGTTGGGCTACTCAAAATATCTAAAATAATTTTCAAAGATGTATTTGGCCGACTCTATTTGTATTGTTAGGGTCTTTCGGCCCTAGGTATTAAGTTTCAATGTCTAGAACCTTCCCAGGTGGCATAAAATTGCCTATTTAAGAAAGACCCAAACATTGTCTAGGACATCTCTGGGCACAAATAAGAAGTTGATATTATGTTCTCCCATTTGTTTGTATTTCTTTATTTCTGTTATGGTTTATGGTTTTAAGGGGAGCACCCTTCATCATCTGGGGTATTTGGGACATGACTCCTTTGTCTTCCTTTTCTTTTGCTACAATTAGTATTTCCTACCTTACTAATGACTCCCTTTCAACAACATCACTATTCCAAATTCCTCCTAACCAAGAATAGAGCTTTATTATTATGTTCTTCTATCCTAAACATCTCAGATAATGAGACTTTAACAATGATTTGTGATAACATAGAGATCGTATCTATAGGATCATATGTAATAGGTTTTAGAAAATCACCTTTAGATGTTTATAATTAAAGAATGGGTTGTTCCATTTGTTTGGTAACATTAGGACTTAAATTATTTTCTTGTGTGTTGATCTTAACTATCTCTACACCTTGGAATTGTACTTTCTTCTTGGGTTCCCATTTCTTATTATTACTATCCTTAATTTTTAATGTTATTGGGTTCTCCTCTTTATTTCCATCATCCATTTTATGAGTTATGTCCTTGATATAAATGTTAGATGCTTTCTCAACAATATTGTTTACTGTTCTATTTAGGAGGTTATATGTGCTATGAACTTGGGCTACCATCTTAGTAGTTATTTTATCAATTTCTTCATTGGATGGCTTCCTTAAATTTTTATGTTCAACATTTGATATCATGTTGCATGTCTTATCCTCATTTTGATCATCATCATCTGAGAATACTTTTTGATGATGCAATTGATATATATATATATATATATATATATATATATATATATATATATATATATATATATATATATATGACTAATGGAATCAATCTAAGTCTTCCAAATCAAATTCCTCACCATTATCACATAGATTTATCATGTTACATGCCACATCTTCATGATTCTTTTCTTCTTCACCTTCCTCCTATTGTGCTTGTTGATTTGCTGAAAAATATTGGGCAACTATACAATAATCAAGAGAATGGGGAGACTGGCATATAATACACCAAGGCTTGTCTTCCACCATGTTCACATAATTTCTTTGTAATGGATCTGGTGTACCCTTACCCTTTGTGCCTTGGGTAGGATTATGAATAGGTTAACCATCTTTCCATTGGGTAGTATAGGGATAATTCTACATTATGGTCTTCTTATTATAATTATTATTGAATTGAGGCTTCTCACCAGAATTTGACTTAATTGCATAGTTTACTGGTGGATCCAAAATTTTAAGTAGGGTCAAAACTTGATAGATTTTATCATCTTTAGGTTTCTTATTTTCAACAGACTTATCACCTTCTCTTCTATTACTCCTTGGGTTGAATAACTTTGGATCATCTCTTCTCCCTAACTTACCACATGTTTTCTTATTATTTTCTATGTTGACAACCATCTTATAAGCATCCCTCAATGTCTTGGGATCTTTATCTCTTAATATGTAGGACATCTTACTATCAAAAGCATTGAAATAAGTTGTGAGACACACATCTTTTCCTAACCTCATTTCTTAAAAAACTTATATATTCCCTTTTGAAATCTTACATTAAAGTCAAATGTTGATTCATTTGGCTTTTTCTTAATGTTATTAAACTCATTTAACACAAAACTTGTGTTAGTGTTATCACCATTATGCTCCTTAAAGATCTTTTCTAAATCATTCCATGAGCCAATACTATCATCAGGTAACCTCCTAAACCAATCTCTTGCATCTTTAGTAAGAGAATATACGAACAAATTCATCACCACATCCTCGTGCTCTACCTCATAGTCATTTAACATGTCAATAAATTTTCTAAGATGCTCTTCACCAATTATAGCATTATTTCCTGAAAACTTAATAACTTTGTCTCTCAAATCATTTGAGATGGGATGAGGAAATCTAGGTATCCCTACAAAAGAAATTTTTTTATATTTCTCCACATAGATAGGTCTTCTTTGACAACCTACAGTGTTAGAGGTACTTGGTCCTACCCCTTGAGTTTGCACAAGAATTTGGTCTTGTTGGCTAGTAGGGGTTCAGCCAATTGTTGTGGAAGAAGAAGCAGGTGCTAAGTGAGACAAACTTTGGCTAGTTACTATGGGCCCACAAACTGGAGCAAAAGACATGGCTTGTGAAGGATGATTTGACTAGGATGCTAGGGCAGAAGTGGATTTGATGAAGTGTATGTTCCTTCTTGTTTCTGCAGCTTGAGCTTCATTTTCAAAATTTTCAAGTTCTTTAGCCAGATCTTCTTTTTCCTTCTTTTCTATTTCTAGCTCCAAATCAAGCTTGGACATAATAGGATTTTTAGAGTAAACTTAGGGTTCATTTATTTGTATCCCTACAACCTTTTGCTTTCCTTTATCAGGGTTCTTCACAATCAAATCTATGACATCTTTCTCAATAGGCTTATAGGGTTGGCTCTGGGAAACAACAGATCCTTCCTACTCCTTTAGAATGTGTTGTTGGTGTTGGACTTTATATCTTAAATCTCCTACATCTCCAAAAACATCTAAATGTAAGGCAAAAAATCTTTCTTTTAGGTTCTTATTATGCTCCTGCAAAGCAACCATTCTCCTAACCAAGTTGTCTCTTTCAATGAGAGCGTTCATAGTGACTTACTCTTTCTCCTTTTCTAAACGAATGCACTTGGCATCTCCTTCAATAACTCTTTTACTAAATGCTTCTACTTATGCCAATAGATCATCAAGATTACTAATAGTAGTCTTTGATTCTGTAGGGTCACTTAAGTCTCTGATTTTGTAGGGTCACTTAGGTCAATGAGGTTTCTCTCAATAAAAGGAACATGTCTAGGGTGGGATCTACTTAACTAAATGCTTCTAGGTCTCAGATGTTGATTTATTTCTTCTAAACCACCTAGTCTAAAAACATCTCCCATGGATGACACCATTTAATCTTGGTAAAGCTTCTCTTCTTGAAAAGGTGTTGTAAAAAGATTACCCAGAAGCCTAGTACTCTCAGGCTTAGACCTATGGGACAAAACTTCCTTCTCAACTATAGACTGGTATTTTGGATTATCTCTGGGCTTCCATGTATGACTGGACTCTCCTTTCTTTTTAAGCCAAAATTTCTTACCAGCTTTTGGTAATTTTGTATACAGAGGGATTTTTAGGGTTTCCTTTACATATGCTCTAGTGTTTTTTCTTCTATTAGCCATTTCTTACTTATAATATTAGAACTAGTTAACAAAACCTTGACCGAGTTGCCACTCACTAAGGGAAAAGAACTTTACTATGGCTAGCAGAGAGGAAATTTCATGTGAAAAGCACTTCTCAAAATAGATTTGACACAAGGGCCTAACCCAGAAAGACTTTAATATTGTATACTTTGGATAACATAAACTCTATTTGTCAGTATGGCTCTATGCAAACACATCCTATGTCATACAACTCCTGTGGTATTAGGATTTTGTATATTCTCAAGGTTTGTCACTTTAGAAGGAACCAATACCAAGCATAAACACAATTGGTGACTAGATATATGACAATAGATGTTAAGCTTACAAGAGACTCCAGCATCTCAAATATGATTTCTCTTCATAGCTCCCCAGTAGAGTTGCCATTTTATTGGAGTTTTAAAACTACAGGCCTTAAAATAGTACCAGGATGTAGAATGAAAATATATGCCTAGGCGCTAGCTATTTCCCATACTCAACAAGAACTCACTCAGATCTTGACCAACTTAATCAAAGCACAAAGAGATTCCTACACTTTAGGCTCTGTAGGGCCAAGGCGGGTGCACCTAGGGTATTTTTCACTCATTTACTAGTTTTCCTTACATAGTATTCATCCCTTATATAAGAAATTGGTTTATAATCTTCTTGAAAGTATAATTAACTATTTGTTTTACAACAACTAACTATAAACTTAGAATAAGCTATTACAATAAGTGAATGGCCAACATGAAAATCTCTATTACAAATTTTAGATAAATTGATTTTCAATTTTAAGGTGTATTATGCAACCAGATGAAGGCTTTGATTTGCATCTCAACTAATTGACTAGTGCCTTAGCCATTGTTACATAGAGTCATACTAGTAAACCTTGAACTATTTAATTGCCTTGCAATTAAATTTATCAACTGTTAACCCTAAATCCCATTCTTATGATATCCCTCCCATACATTTAGAAACCCTATCAATTCACATAAGCATTTACCTAATTGCTTGAATTAAAAGCAACAATGAACTGGCATACAACCTATCCAAGTTGTATTACATTGAAAGAACTTTGCTCATTGAACCTTAAAGATACAAATATATGAAAAATGAGACAGATATTTGGAGACACGTATACTTAGAACTTCCTCTTGTATTCGTCTTCCTTGAAAATAATACAATACTAATATAAAATTCAGGATATAACTCAGAATGTGAATCATTTTGTCATTCAATATCCATTATATTCTTAGAGTACAAAAGTGAGACAACATCCAATTAACATAAAGACTAGACCGACTATAAATAGCATAAGCAATAAAAAATAACAAAACTCGGACCCTCACTCCACATCTTGGAAATCCTTTTATAGACAAGGATTGCAACAAGCTTTAGATGGGAGGACACTTGTCAAAATTTGATTCAAAAACAAAATACAAAGACATTCTTGATATTTTCAAATTACAAAACATTCTTTGTACTTGGAAAAAATGAGGAAGTAGTTCTAAAACTGGCAAGTGGCAATTTTTCTCAGGTGTCTCCAAGATGAGCACGTGAGTGCCTTAACAACCTGTCACTGTTATTGTCCGTTCTCTATTTTTTTCCTTTCTACCTTTTGATTATGTTTTCAATTGCTTCATGTAGGAAAGGCTTTAACCTCTCCCACTGCCTCCCACACATAGATTTCCCTCTTAGTTGGCCATTCAACGGCTTGGACTCCATCCAAGTCACCTACTGCCTTGTTCCATCTGGCATATGTAATGGCCTTTGATTCAGTTATAAACTGGTTTATGTCTATTTCTACCTTAAAGAGGGAATTAATCAAATTATTGAAAGTAATATTACTTTCATCATTAAAAATAGTTGTTCTTCCACCTTGAATTAGTATTGAATCAAAGGAATATGACCTTTCCAGCCAATACTTCAATTTATTATCAGCATCCAACATTGGTGGGACACATGGTTCAAACTCTCTTGATAAAACCTTCATCTTATTTTGTATAATTTGTAATTTTCCAGTAAAGAAGTCAATCAGTTCTTACACCATTTCCAGACCTTCTTTTACTATGAAGATTTTGTCAAGCAAGTCTAGCTTCTTTTCCATTAATAAGACTATTTTTTCCAAAAACAAAATGTATGGGACCAATTGATCGAAAATAGGTGACAATTATTGCATAAATGCTCAACACTCTGTAGAGACATGAAAAGGCTATGTGCATGTTGAGAGATCTTCTTTAGTGTCTCTATTTTGTGGTCTATCGTACCTTTTAGGACATTGGTCCTCACTTCACCACCTTGCTGTGGAGCTTGAGCATTTATGCTCATCCTTCATAGCTCAACGTCATTTTGTACTAGCTTTATGGTCTATGTTGACATTTCTTGCATGGCCCTTGTTGGTTGCTCACTGTTGTTCTATACTCTACTATGTTCTACAGTATTAAGTTGCTCTTTTAAGGATGTAACTTCGGCCTCTAGCCCCTAAGCTTTTGCCTCCAACTCATCTACCTTCTAGCTATAAACATAGCTCTTCCTGAGCTCTTCTTCATATAGCTTCCTGATATCAATGTAATCATGAAAGGTTCTAGCTAGTTTTGTCTCTATCTCTTCCACTTTAGCCTCATTCATAAATGAGAAGTGTTTCATAGCCTTTGAGATTTCTGAACTAGAAGTACTTTGGATAGTCCACACTATCATATTTCCTTGAGCAGTATTTTGTATGTATAATTTCAATTACACACACACACACACACTCTTAAGGACAATGAATCTTAAATATCTCTATGCCTAATAATATATTATTATGGTAAGTATGATCTCTAAAATTATTATTAAATTATGTAAATATAATACTTATGAATTGAATCTAATAAACAATTTTATTTTTAATAATTATTTATAACAAAAGTATTATTTTTAATACATTATATAAATCTTAATTTCTCTCTTTCATATTGAGACAAATATCTAGTAATAATTAAAATATTCTTTGTTCTACATATTTTCTTTTCCTTGGATAGGTAGCTTATGGAATCATTCGATTCTAATCTTTTAATTTGACCCAGTTGACTATCCAAGAAAAATAAAGCATTAAATATTACTAAAGGAAAATTATATAGTTCATAATTAATTAGTATTTTTAACAATTAAAAGATAAGTTTTTTCTTATTTTTTATTGGCTAAAGAAATTCGAAAAATCAATTTAGTCTATGAAATTAAAAAAATCTCAACATTATAACAATTAAAAAATTCTAGATATTTTTGTAGAAAGTTTAGACTGTTCTAAATGTTCTTTCTAGGTGATCTTGGAAATTCCAAGCCACTTACAGATAGTCATACACTTTTTGTCCGTATGTTAGTTTTTTCAAAAGAGAAAATAGAAGGGAGGCAGAAAGTAGAGAAGGGTCATGCACTCTGCCCAAACAATTTGTAGTTATTCTAGGATTTGTTGGCGATCGGCGCTACCAGAGGTCCATGTTTTCATCAACATCATTTATTCATTTTGCAACTGCTATGTTTATCACAATGGATGCTCTTTTCACCAACCATGATGCTGGTAAATTTAATTCTTTTTTCCTCAATAGATTGGTTAGCATCAAACTCATTTCATAGAGATGGAGCTCTCTATTGTGTAACATGGGAATCAACCATAAAACTGATGTATATATTGATCTTATGCAGTTAATTTAAAGCTTGACAATACAAATGTGACTCAAAACTCACAGTTGTAGATGAACAACTAATTCAAACAATAGGACTCTTAGCCTGTGGTGGAGATTAGTTTTTAGGCCGAGAGGCACAATGCTCTAAGTGGATTTAACAATTCAAACCCTAAACTAGACTAGGATTTTCCCGTTGCTTAATGCACCCTGTAAAAGCCTATAAAATCATCCATGCTTGAAATACAATATGTGCATAAATAGTATGTTGTCAAACCATAAAAAAATTTGTGCAAAAACACCATCAATTATGCCCTAAGAACACTATAATCATTGTCACATTTGAGCAACACAATTTGTGGCACCAGTCTTTTCAGAATGACTTCTTGACAACACTAAGTTGTAGCACAAACGCAACCCCTTGGCCCATTTGTACAACACGTCAATTCCATGGAATTCATATATTTATTTAGTAAATCCTCTAACTTTGAGCCACACACCATGTAATGAATGAATGAATGAAAGATTTTAATAATGGCCATGAGGCCTGAGTAGCCTATGGGACCACCTAAAAACAACCAAATATTTGAAACCCTAACTCTTTTGAAGATGTTTCCTAAGATCTGTTCTTTGACAGTGAATGTTGACCACTAAGTTTGATGACTTGTCAAGCTATAGTTCCTCAAAAATAGTAACTAGGTTTCCTGTTTCTAAAATATCCCCATATCTAGAGCAGATGTCATTGTATATACACATTGTATGTATACCAAAAAACACATATAGCCCTCTTCTCGTTCCCTTCACTCCCTTCAATTCCAACTATTCTTTGTGATCCATTACTCTCTATTCTTGTCAGTCTCCTTCTATTGGTTGCTCTATCAAATCTATTGAGCTCTTCCACAATAGTCCACATGTGCTATGTGATTCATAAACTAGTGTAAAATATTGGATGGTGGCATCGGATTCCATATATACAAAATCATAAATCAAAGTAAATCTCGAAGGCATATGCTTTAAATGATCTGTAGAGAAGAGAAAAAAAATGGTTACTTGTTTAGGCTTGGATAAAGTTAAATACTAAACATAATCCTCTACTTGATTAGCACTGCAACTATTTGACATACATGACTGTTGTAGTTTTATATAGATGACACTACCTTGAAATTGTAACTTAAACTATTGAAGATTTATACATGAAAGCCCAAAAATTTAATTTTATTGATCTTGAACATGCAAAATCTCATGATTGCTAATATCTCTAGAGCAAGAATCGTGCTTAAGTAATGAATCCTTCTTTGAGTCAATACCGACTAGTGAAAGATTTCAACTCCAACGAATGACAATACAATGCACTCGATTTTGCTCCATTTGGCCTTCTTAAAGCCACCAATAAGACAACTAATGATTTAAACTAAAGCTTAAATACGACTGCCCCAATAATATACCCAAAGAACCATAAAATTATCCCTTTCACATCTTAATTCTTGGGGATATTTTGATTTCCTTTTCCCCAATGTAAAAACCATAAATATGAACTCTCAAATAGGATACTGCATAGTCAATATCATCTACACAACATTCATTCCAAGCTAGACAATAGTGTTTTTTTTAGGAATATGTGAGAAAATGAACATCATAGTATCATACAACATTAATAATTATCATTACTCAGTAAGATGTAAGGGTAGATGTCTTTAAAACAATACTCAATGCAATTTTAGATTGGATTATATCATATCCTCATTTTAAGATAGAATTTTAATAATAATTAGATAATAAAATGTTATTAAATAAATAATGATAATAAAGTTATATTTATAAAACTAGAAAATAATTATTATTTAATCTATGTTATTAATGAAATAATATTTAGTATTATATTTTAAATAATTCAAAAAAATTCAAAAAGTAAATAAAGTAATAAAATTAAATACAAGAGACAATATTGTAAAAAGTCTGTTAACTTTCTAAATAAATTTTCATAATAAATAATAATAAACACAAATAAGTAATTAAAAAAATAATATGACATAGAACAATATAAATTAACTAAATCTAATGAAAAGTCAAGAGAGATTTAATAAATATACATGACTCCTTAAAATTAAGATATAAAAGGGAGGAGAGTTTATTTTAGAGAGAGGAAAAAAGGAAGAGAAGAGAGAAGTTCAAAAAGGAAAAATGGAAGAGGAATGTAATATCATGAAGAAAATAAGGAAGTGACGTTTTAAAAAGGTATGAATGATATTGAAAGGATGTGAACCTTCGAAAGGCTCATAATTATGAATAGTTGTGACTTTTCAAAAATATTGTGATTATAAATTATTGAGATTTTTTCCAAAAGATTTTAGTTATGAAGTGTTGGGACTTTCTGAAAGGATTATTACTATGAAGTGTTGTGACTTTCCAAAAGATTTGCATTATGAAAGGTTGTGACTCTTGGAAAAGAAGAAGGTAAGAAATGTATGTTTATGGATTATATCTGTTTAATTATGTTAATTTATTTATTTATATTTATGAATCATACATGTGGATAGTATTGTGTTAGCTCGTGGGATTAACACCATAGATATTAATGAGACTCGAAGCATGGAGCATGGAAATATTAAGATTTCCATTGTTCGACATGGCCGAGATTCAATGTGAACTCGAAGCATGGAGCATGTGAGATATTAAGATGTGCATTTTCCACCATGGACGAGAATTGATATCGAAGCATGGAGCATGGGGATATTAAGATCTCCATTGTCCGCCATGGCCGATAATTGATGTCAGAATATTCTGATGTTGTCAAACATATGCATATGTCGGCAGCCTTGGATAGAGGATGCTCGTCTAAGAAGAATCTTAAGGGGTGTGCTCCCGAGATGACGACGAGGTAACTATGAGCTAAGAAGCCTGATCTAGAGATGTCCTTAAGAGTGGGGTTAACTTAGAGGGTAGAATAATATAGTTAGTTTTATTATTATTGTGATTCTAACATTTATTTTGTAGGTATTGCTTGTCCCTAACCCACCCTATTAGTGGGGACATTACAATATATGTACATTATGCTATCTCAAAATTGAAATAACTCAATAGTTACCACAATATAGTTTTCATAAAAAAAATCTACGACAAATTGTCCCTGGTAAACTGCTAGCTCAAGTTTGATAGTCACATATGCAGTCAACAAGTCTAGTTGCTTCTTTTCTATTAAAAAAAGGATAAGATCTCTTGATCATAAACAAAATCAGTTGCTTCCGTGAATTCACCCACTTTGCAAAAGGCAAGAGGCTTTAACCATTTTGTTTTCATTTCTTTAAGCATTTCTATAGATTTCCTCCGCCATCCATTTTTGTCACACAAATTCATGAAAGTGTTGTAACTAAACGAGGAACCAAACCAATCTACTTGATGTGGTTTACAAAAACCAATCCTTTGTGATTGGCTTCCTATGCTTGCCTCCAAAGCCCTCTATGTTGATAGGGTTGCTAGTCACTTGAATTGATTTATGAGCCTTTAATTGTAATTTAACCTTACTATGCAAACTTAATGGGAAACACTTTTGTGGCTATTTTACACACTTCCATTCAAGGAGCTTGCAAGACTCTTCTTGACAATGTCTTGCAGTACACGTCTACAATAGCAAACAATTGTGCAGAGGCAAATAATATGCAGGCGACATATTGCATTTGATAATACATAACATGAACAACATGGCGATAAGGGTTGTGGATGTGTGGATAAAAAAGATGATTAATTCATGTTTCATGATTTATGTGAATTTAAATAGAAAATGGCACCTAGTGATGGCAGGGGCTTCTTTGAAGGGGTATGATCGCCACTGCAAGGGAATTTTGAAAATTACAACAAAAATGAACTAAGTTCTTTGAGACTTGCACACATAAGTGCAATGCAACCTTTTTATTTGTCACTAACAGTTGTGGTTTGGTTATTGGATAATTTGGTTTGAATTTTTTTATCATAAAAATTAATTACTTTGATCATCTTCAAGTCATAAATTTTAGACTCAAATATATACGACAAATTTCAAGAATCATATAGTTGTTAGAATAGAAGTGCTAATATTTATATTGATATTCAATGTTTTCAAAATTAATCTATACATAATAATTAGAAGAAAAAAATACATTTATGTATGCAATTTTTAATACAATATTTGGTAAACAATTTTTTAATATATTAAAATTATTATTAACTTCATTCTATATTCTTGAAAACAAAATAACATAATTCTCAATCAACTACATTTACACCTTCATGATGAAAAATGAATGCTAACAATTTTCTATTGAAATTATCTAAAGTTAAAAGTCAATGATTAGAAGAAAATATAGAATAGAAGCATATCTAAAATATTATACAAGATACTCTTTGAACTTAAATATTGTATTAAAAAAGTAAATTAAACTAATATATCTTGTATATGCATGAAATTATATTTTGTTTGATTTAATATTGTAGAGCATGTAGAATGTATGCACAATGGTTTTGTTGAGAGGGAAATATGAGCTTTTAAGTAATCCTTGAAAGAAACGTAATATCAAGGACTACATATATTATAGGATATGCACGCCATGAACTTTTAGAAACCTTTAGAGACTTCAAAGCAAATGTAATTGTAAGAGTAAACCCAGATCGTGTCATTGATTAAATAGGATCACTAGAATCACCCAAATATCTTTGGGCACTACATCATAGAAAGTATGTAACTAGCAAGCTTTTAATTTGTTGATGATAGAAGCAAATTCATTTAAAGGATAATATCTATTATAGATTCCAAATTACTTTTAACATTTATTTTAATAGAACATTTGCAAGAACTAGAAAATCACACAAAGGAGAAACAATATGCAATATTTACTTCATCAAACCAATTATTTTGTGCACTAAATGTTAATGTTCAATATTTGTTTTCAGACCAGCAATGCAATATAGTTCTATATTTCTTTGTCTAGCGCTTGAACACATACATATTACTCTAAACAAGCTTACAATTAATGTATATGTTACAATCACTAAATGTTGAAAATTATATATATATATATATATAATTTGACTCAACTCCTACCCCAAAACCTATCATACTATAGTCACGAACTTTGGTGCTTGCACACCTTGTTTATTATATAATTGTTTACTTATAATTGAAATCTATAAATATATTACCAACTTTTAGGTAACTTTTTCTCACTTCAAATTAAAACATTTGAACTTAATAATATAGGGACCATGAATCTTATTTAATATTTTTATAAAAGAGCCTTACTATCAATAATATTGATACATTGTAGCCATTAACTCCTCCCAATAGTGTTTAGAGTTCTTTTACTTGGGTCACTACAATTTCTTGTTGGCACAATAAATTTTAATCATAAAGAAAAACAATAAATCTATCTTCAATTTTGATAAGAGGCAAGGACGCTAACTCCATTAGAGCTCTTGTTACTATCATAATATTTTGGTTACAAAATGTGAAGTGACATAAGGGATTGAATTAGTGCCATATGTTTTCCACATATAAACATAAAATAGCCGATGGGCTAGTTAAAATCAACCTGAACCTAACTATAATGTAATACGCCAACTGCTTCTTGGTTTTTAATTAATGTTATGGTTTAATTAACTGCAAGGTCTTCATCAATAAATTGCTTCAATTTCCTTTATCATCAAACAAACCACCTCACTTGTTTCGGAACTATATTTTCAAGATCTGTGTCATTCTCTGGAATATCAACTTTCTTGAACAATTAACATAATGGTAAGAGGAAAAAAAATTCATGTATCCCGAAAAAACATATCCAAGATATGAAGGAAGATAAGACACGCAAGGTATTTGCAATATAAATGATTGGAACTAAACTTTGCACCCAACTTCAGATGAGATACTTTTCCTCAACTGAAAACTGTAGGATTCAAATCTCTCTCCGCAATTCCTAAAGATCTAGAAGTCAGAGTGATATATGCAGACCAAATCCGAATGTGACACAGAAGAACGACAGAGAGGGCATTCTGGCTTCTCGTTGCACCATTCAGTAACACAATTCCTGTCCAAGCACATTGCAAAGGAGTTTAGATACAACTTACGTATATAAATTGCCATATATGATTTCAATAATGTCACTGTTGTCAACAAAATAGCAAACTAATCATTTAACAAATATTTACAATAATTGTAGATTGCATACCAACAAAAGACGTGACCACATGGTGTAGCCGTAGGATTTTGGCGGGGACTGAGGCATAGGGGGCACTTACTCAAAACCCCTGTCTGAACATCAACACAAATAAAATTAAATCAGATGAATATTTAGCTTTTGAATTTCTATGGAAAAAAACAAATAACCATGCATATATATATTCTAACAGGGTTTTCATGTGTTGATTTTCAAACTATAACAAATCCAAGATATCAATTCCCTTAGCTTTTTGAATCAGTTACCGGCTTGGGTTGGGGTTTCAATTTCAATTTCAAGACTTCACAAATAGTTTCCATTCTTCTCTAAGTCTCATACATCCAATTTGGCAATCCAAAATTTTAAACCCTCTCTCTCAACATGTGTGTGTGTGTGTGAATATATATATATATAAACAAACTGATAACCATTATGTAATTTCCAACTGGTTCACTTTCCAGCTGCAACATATTTAAGACATCAAATCCTTTACTAATTACATTTTATGTTATTGATTTGGGTTGGTTCTCCAACTTCCTACCCCAAATTTGGCATGGCTAAATCTTGCCATGCCTGTTACATGATGATTATCTTGAACAACTTCTCACATAAATATCAAAACTATACTTGAACACCCTTGAGGTAATAGATCACAAAATCATGTACTTCACCAAATTCATTATATTAATATAGGTTGGAAAAAAATCTTTTAAGATATTTATATGATTGGGAACAAATAACTCAAAACGATATGATGATTTTGTAATGAGTAAAAGCAGCCCAGATGACAGATTCATATAGGAAAGAATAGTGTCATGATTCTCTGAACATTTAATTTTGAGCGTGACTTAACTGCCTTGCCTTGAAATCAAGACAAGCGATCAAACATGGACTAGACGAGAGCCTATGAGCAACTGCTAACGACAGTGCTGGCATGCATGCTCTTGTCTTGGCTAGGGGTTTGAGAATTGCTGGTATGCTTTTCTTAAGATACCTAGAGGCAGATCAAAAAGAATCTCTCTCCCTTTAATTGCTAGGAATAAGCGAGTGAGTCGGTGTTTGAATGAGATTTGTCAACCTTATCTATGGGTAGGGATTGGGATACATATCACAATTCTAATCAGAGTAACGAGAATCTACATGAATCAGACGATTTTTTCGATCTAGCAATCCAAGGAAGGTTGGGTGATTTTTGTTGACTCGCCAAACTATATCACCGATTTTTGAGGCAAAAATTCCCTGAATCGCCTAAACTAGTAATTCAAGCAAAAACTGGAAAAATCACTAGAAATTGGGTCAAAACATCAGCCATATGGCATGTCTTTTTCATGACTTAGAAACATTAAAAAAAAACACATTTTTATAATGCTTTTTTTTCCTTTCCTCTTTCTTATAACCTTAAAAGGCCTTCTAATTTTTTAGCATGAGAAGAAGAGAGGAAAAGTGAGAAAAAGAGAAAAGAGAAACCATAGAGTTGCAAACAACAAGAAAGAAGAGCATTAAGGAGATTAAAAATCAATTTGGGGAGGCCATAAGATTGCATTGGGAGCATTAAGGAGCCAATAGCAACACTCTTCAACTCATTTGCAAGAGGTAAGTGTTGACTTTTTATCATATGCTAGTGTATTTTTCATTCTTTTATCAATTCTTTTTAGTTTTCATTTGTAAATCTTGAATGTGTTTTAGTTTTTACATGTTTTTTGACTAAATTGCAAGGTGCAATTTTACAAACCCTACAATGCTTTTATAATAAATTTGCAAATATTCATTTAATTTTACATCATACAATTTGCTCAAAATGAATGTAGGGTTTGCTATTTTTTTTTAGTTTAAGTTTTTAATTGAATTTTCTTATTGCAGCAGCCTTAACTTTCATTTTCCACAATGCCTAAAAAAGATGAGACTTGGATCTATACCAAAGAATTTCTTGGAAGAGCAAAACATCAAACAAAATGTTTCTTTTGTAAAGAAATAAACTCAAGTGGCATCTACAGATTCAAATACCATAATGCAGGCATACTTGGACATGGTATTACCGTGTGCACTAAACAAAATGTTGAGGCAAAACAAAAATGTTATATTGCATTAGAGGCATTGGAACAAGATAAGTTAAAAAAGAAAAGACAACTTGAACAATTAGGTACTATTGGCTCTCATGCTCATGCATCCGCATCCACATCCATAGGTTGTGTTGGAGAGGGTTCTTCTAAGCCTCCCTTTCGTCCTAGTGATAGTCGTTCTTATACTGAGCCTAAGCCTATTATATTTCAGCCTATAGTGCCAAAGTCGATATTAGATAGTTACTTTGTGCCGTACAATACTCCTGGCTCGCAGCCTCACTTGAGAGCATGGGTACTTTGAACAAGGAGATACATAATGCTGCGAGAAAACAAATTTGCAAAGTTTGGTACTTTTGCAACATTCCATTTATTGCAGCTAGGTAATTAACTCTTTTTTTATTTGTTTTTATTCAGTTTAAAATTTTTAATTATTTCTACTTATGTAATCATAGATTCATATTACATAGTGGTTTGTCATCTAAAAGTCTAATCATAATCTATTTGTGACAGGTCTCCTTATTAGCAAGGCATGATAGATGTCATTACTATTTGTGGTCTGGGCTTTAAAGCCCCTATTGATGCTGAGTTGAGTGGCTACCTCTTAAATGAAATGGTAGAGGACATAAAGGTTGAGTTAGCTGACTACAAAAAGGAATGGACCGTAAAGAGTTGCACCATTGTGACTGATGGTTGAATAAATAGGAGGGGCACCATCATGACTGATGGTTGGACAGATAGGAGGGGAAGAACTCTCCTCAATCTTCTTGTTTCCTGTGGATGTGATTGATCATTCTACTTTCTAAGTTTTTTAACATGTGTAAAATTCTAATTATTAAAAAATTTACAGGTAAACTATTGATAGAGAGGCACCCCACAATATTTTAGACTCCTTGTGCTGCACATTGCCTTGACCTCATGTTGGAGGACATTGGTGAGATTGAGTGAATCAAATTATGTGTCAAAAGGGCAAAAAATATATGCAAGTTTATATATAATCATGCATTTGTCCTCGCCACAATGAGGAAATACATGGGAAATAGGGAGTTAGGTTGTCTGGGCATCACAAGGTTTGCCTTGAATTTTATCACACTAAAGTCCTCGCTGATTTCAAGGGAAGAAATGAGGCGCATAGTTGTTGAGGAGTAGATTTCCTCTTCCTATGCTAAGACCATGACCACTGCAGGGATAGATGTAGCGAATTGCCTCTTTGATGAGGATGGTTTTTGGGCACCTACTCAAGAAACAATCAAGGTAAATTTCTTACAATTTAACATTTAGTATTATTAATACTTATTTATTATTTTATTGTTTAATGATTTAGTTTTATAATTTACTTTTGACTCAAATGTTTTTTATATTATCTGTAGATCAGTGAGCCTCTTGTGTCTCTCCTATAAATTGTTGATGGGGAGAAGCCCTCTATGGGCTACATATATGAGGGCATGGACAGGGCCAAGGAGGCCATTAGAGCCCAACATGCAGGAGTGTCGAAGAAGAATGGCCTCATTTGGGACATTATTGATAGAAGATAACAAAATCAACTCCACAAGCCCATCCATGTAGCTGCCTATTACCTAAATTTAGTATATAGTTTCCTTCTTGTCATGCAAAGGTTGAGTAGTGATAGCAGTGCCTTAGCTGCAACCATTGAGCTAGACAAATTCAATAATAAGGATGAGCTGCTCTTTGCTAGCAGGATAGCCGTAGAAGCTCACACATCATTACAACTAGGTAAATATAATATACTCTCAAAGATAATTGTTACGACATAAGAAATTTAGTTTTTGATTTTGTAATATAAACTTAAAGTTGTGCTTGTCAACGAGACTAATTGTTTTTCATTTCTCTCATTTCAGATAGATGGTGGCAAATGTTTGGGCCCTCAACCAGAAATCTTCAAAAGATTGCAATCTGTATTTTGAGTCAGCTTAGCAGCACTTTTGGATGTGAGAATAATTGGTCCATGTTTGAGCATATCCACTCAAAGAGGCAAAACAAGTTGTCGGTGCAAAGGTTGAATGATCTTGTATTTGTTCATTACAACCTCCACCTTAGGACCAGAGAGATTTTGGCTGCTGACTCCTCTTCGAGCATTCTAGAGGAGATTGATCCTGAGCTAGAGTGGCTCACTAAGGCTACAAATGCAACAGTCTTCACTAAGGAAGAATATGAGTGGGTTGGCCAAGTAGATAGAGAGGCTGAGGCTATGGCCATGGCACACGAGGAGGCTAGAGCACGTTCAGGCATAGGAAGACACATGCGTGCACACATAGAGCACGTTGCAGAAACATGCCCTAGTGATGTTCATGCACTCAGCTCACATGCGGAGGCTATGACTCATCGGTCCTCTAGGACCTACTTTAGACACCTTTGTAGATGGTATACATGATACTCTGAGGCTTAGGCTAACGTTGCGGCCGTGACCAAGCTTGAGTACAATGATGAGGCTTGAGCTAGAGCCTTGTTTTTTCATTTTGTTTACAAATAGACATAAGTTTCATGGATCTTCATCTTACATACATTTATGATTTGATGTCACTGGTTTTATGGATCAATGGATATTCACCTTATATACATTTATCATTTGATAACATTTATAATTCTATCCATATATGTCATGACTCATTA
Organism: Cupressus sempervirens; assembly: GCA_028749045.1. Classification (NCBI taxonomy): domain Eukaryota; kingdom Viridiplantae; phylum Streptophyta; class Pinopsida; order Cupressales; family Cupressaceae; genus Cupressus; species Cupressus sempervirens. Next base: position 625,542,796 of record CM053789.1, read on the forward strand.
TGATCCTATGATTTCTATTTACTTAAGCTACAATTTACATTTTACCTATGTGATTGATTTATCAATTATGTTTCTTGTTTATGTATCTTAGCTTCTATTTGATGATGTCATAGTGTTTTAAAGTCATTTTCAATAAGGGTGCATGAAATAAGTTTTAAATCATTAAAATCTTTAAATTTCAAGGGTTTTTTCACTTCACCGATTCATACGTGATTCACGATTCGAGTAGGCCTTGCCAATTTCAATTTTTAGTTCTTTTGTTCAAATGTCATCAAATAAGAATCTTCAACTACACTCAAGTATGTACTGATTGTGCCCTAACTAGCCAAGTAAGTCTTAGTACCTCGAGAACACCAGAGCCAGATGTAGCATACCCTTTTTGGTTAGGGCATAGGAGACAAGTCCTATATACCTAGCAACATAGCTCTTTGGTAAACTTAAAAAGGAAAACTAAATGCTTAAATTGGTATATCATGGGGACATTTTATTTAACTTCATTAGACTATTCTTTTAAGATTCCAACATTGAGATTTATTAAATAGTCAACAATATTTATCATTCCGGTTGAGAAGTAGTATATGCATATATGTGTGCATAGTAATCACAAATAATCTGGATATACCTAATTCATCCAGGTTGAAGTCTTCACTTTCTCATGGCACAATGGGCTTTTGATTAAGTTAATTCTTTTGGTTTCTCTTGGTTCGTGCAAAAAAGATGGAATGATGCAGAAAAGTATAACAGGAGAAATTGCTCTCTGATTAATTGGAAAAGCAAAACAAAATTATAAAATATACTCCCATTTGATAATATATTACCACATACACAAATGTTTTCTTAAGACTTTAATGAATTATTATAAAACAAAGAGGAATTCCTTCAAAAGAGCAAATACTACGAGAAAGAATAAATAATGCCAATACAAAAGACAAAGAATTAATGAAGTATGTGTTTTGAAAAAAACTAATATTATTTCTGGAAATAAAGTCACTTTTACGTACAAACGGTAAACTGTAAAAGAAAAACCCTTATGTTGACACCAAAAATATAGTCACATAAGTCATAGGAAAAGAGCTGGAAATGAGAGACTAACTTTGCATATTAAATCATAACAAAGAGATGAGGAAACACAACACACTAACACAAGAATTGTAATCCTAAAGTCCCAAGGTAGGGAAAATGGCTGCAAGTACCAATAACATATCTTTCTCCTATTCCCTACATTACATATAATGTCCCCTTTTTGAGAAATTGAGAATTCCAAAGTCAAATTCATAAAATATTAATGTTGGCTTAAGGGAGCTTAATGGCAAGTTATAAAATGGGTCAAATTAATTTTATTGAGTTAAAGGTGTCAAAGAAGGAAAAGACGAAAGGACATGAAAAGTGAACTGAAGGATCACTATTTTGAGTATAATAGAGGAAAGCTTCATTCATTTGAGTATGCTTGGTTTATGATTCAAATTTCAGTTTTCTCTCTTAGAGAGCTTTTTGGAAAGCTCCAACTTGAGGACGTAAACCCTCGTGCCGGTAGATAGTGGATGCAAACCCACTGTTCATGGAGACGTCACACCAAGTGTCTCTCATGTGCTTACAGGTTCTTTTCTTAGTATTCCAATCTGATTATAAGACTCGTTTTAAGATTGGATTCTTGAATGCTAGTTATTGTATTGTTGATGTATAATGCAATAATATATTCTGAGGTATTCTATGAGAATCTACTGGCTTATATTGTTGGTTTACATTGCGTCTTCATCTATTTATGTCCAGAAAATTATTTTGAGATAAGGCCTGACAAATATCCATTAAGGATATTACAGTGGTATTAAAGCATCGACCCTACCATCCTCTTGGATATAATTTGAATTGTTACATAAACATATTTACAGAAGGGTTTCACAGAAATTAAGGTTTTTATAAGATGATTTTAATGGTCAGATTTTGAGAACAACTCTATCAAAGTGTTAATTCATGATGTTGGATTGGAAAAGGGGGTTTTGGGTTGAATTTTAAATAGACTTTGGGGGATTAAAATTCTTAGTACTGGTGGCTTTTGGAAAGTTTTGAGAAAGAGTTAAACTTGGCTATGAGTTTTTGCCGCTCTCTGAAGACTGATAGATTCCATTATTTAAGCCATACTCTAAGATTGGCGACAAATATTGTTGCGGGGCTCCATATCTATTTTGGAAAGAGCTTATAAGGGAGGCAAGACTGCAATAATTTATAAAGATTTAATTAGTTGAGCATATGTTTGTGTGAGTCTTTCCTGATCCCAATTCAATATTGGCATATTAATATATAGTTCAATTAAATATAGGTGTGCAGTATTATAGCCATTTCTGAAGTTGTGTGGAGAAAATATAAATTCATTTATGGGACGTTGTATAAAGTCGGACATGAATACTTTATCAGAGGATCCTAAGATGTGGCTCTCAGACATTTAAATATGACTGCCAGAACTATAGTTGGGAAATGTCAAACATATTACATGAAATAAAATGATATAGCTTAAGCACAATGTCATTGGCCATTTTATTCTTTAATTACTGGGCTATAGAGACATTCTCATCGGTTTGCCTGTTAGCATAATTCCCTTTGCCACAATCATTTCTATTTGTGCCTTCTAGGCATGGAACTTTTTATAGGAACCCACTATTAGGGAGATGACAGCAAAAAGACAGCTGTGGGGAGCGGTATCCATAGCACAAGAAGGCACAAGACAATGAAAGTCTTGTTCGGATCACTTGAAGTCTGTAAACTTTTGATATATGCCTTATTGTGAGATCTTAGGGACTCTCCTATCTTGGTAGTTTCAAGAGTTCTGAAGATTCTAGGCATTGTATGGTTATCTTCTTGCATAGGTTGCAAGTGTTTGACAGAGAGACTTTCATATTCTGTAACGGCAATAGCAAGCATCGTAGTTGTAAAGTTTCTGCTAAATCCTTATCTCTTAATCAGACTTTTAATCCAGTCTTATATGCTGAGAATGATCTTCTAAGTAGTATGAATATTGATGAAATTAGTGCTTATTATAATGCAAATACAATACTGAATATTTAACCTTTTATTGTGATAGAGAATCTCAGATATAAATTGCAGGATATAAAATGTTTATAGGAGCAGACTGCTGTAACTGTGTGTCCTATAATCTGCATTTACAACCTACTGCTATATCCTTTCTAAAGGGTATGTCCCTCAAGGGACATAACCCTTCCTAACTTGGCACCTATAGGAGAGATATATATCATTAAATGCCAACATTAGAGATATATTACTATTAAGAGGAAGTACGGTCTGTACTGTCAGATCTGTAGGTTTATCTTGGTTAATATTCTTAACAGTACTCCTAGGTATTCTTCTAGATTTGAAACAGATGTACACATTTTTCCTAAGTAATAATCTATTTGCAGTATGTTATCTTGTCAATGAATTTTTAATGAACGAAGGGAACAATATATATTGTTTGGAGCCATATATCAAATTGTAGCGATGACAATAGATGGAGACTGGAAATATTAATATTTTGAATGGGAGAAATATCAAGCCAAGCAAATGAAATATTTTCGAGGTGCACACAAAGGTTAAGTTCTAAATATTTCCTTGTGGGCCCGAAAATTAATTAAAGTTCAAAACCAAATATTATTGAAGCCTATAGTTTTCAATGCCGGAGGTTTGGAAATATAAAACTTAAGCTTTATAGTGATGGAAGGTCACCGTTCAAATTATATCCTGGCATGAGGTTTTTAATTAATTGCACCATCCCTGATATATTTCATTTCACCGATACTGTTGGACAAGCAATTTTGGTAGTATCGTCTGGTATCAATTATATTTTTGCTGTAGCAATACTATTGGCAGAACATCGACTGCAGTATTGGTGTTATCTGTGTTGACAGAGATGGATTGGTTTGAACCATAAACAGTTGTGCATGAGTAGTCTCTATTTATATTTATTTGCTTCCTTTTTTTAAAGCACTGGACACTAAGAAAATGTAACATAAGCTTTCAATTGAATATTTTTGTTGCGGCTGTGTGTGAAGACAGCTGACAAGGTGGTTTGGCATATCGGGAAAAATTGGTGATTTAATGTAGTAGAGCTGTGAGAACTCCCGTCAGCACCAGTTGTTGTTAAAAGATTGCTAAGAGCAATATGGGCTGGAAAGCCCTTGATGTCCATCAACAAACTGAAGCTTCAAACAGTCACTACTTCGATTACTGCCACAAAGAAAAGTCATTGGACTAACAATTTTCTGCGAAAACAGATTAGGATAGAAATTGAATGGAGTGACAGGAAATCTGGAGATTAATAATTGCTGCAGGAAACACTGAGTTCTGCATGCCAGATCTTTAGATGCATTAAGATAATTGCAGAATTGATACAATCAGGTGCACAGCAATTTCAAACTGATTCTGTTAACAATATCTGGGAACAATAGACATTTGGGTTTGAAAAGTTGGTAGTTCTTACTGTTAGTTTGTTGTTGAAATGGACTATATTCAGATAATTGCAAACTGTATGACTATATTTAACTTGCATTTGCAATTTGCCTTGAGGGTACATTCACTAGGATGTGTTTGACAAAATGCCATCTCATAAAAAACTATTGTATGTTTGTTTTGACAAGTTATCATTCAAGGGTAGACAACAGTAACAGTAAATCTTGAAACAAGATACAAATAGCATATAATCAAACCATTTGACAAAATCCTCTTAGCAGAATTCCCAGATTGGTATTATAGAAAGGCACTGTGATCGCAGCTCCTTGTTGATGCCATTTCTAGTTTGATCATCCACTTGTGGAGACTAGTATCTAGCAATGGGTTTGGGAAGATTAGAAAAGACATTGTTAAGCTACAACAACAGCTAGGCCAAAATTTCCAAACTGATATAAGGGCAGAGATCCTTTACATGTATGAGGAGTATAACAATCTCCTCGAGAGGTCCAAAATGAATTATCCTTTCATTGATATGGCAAGACTAATATGGCAAACAAGAAGTATTTTGAATTGGCCCAGGATGTCCTTGCAAAAGAGGGGTGCGAAAAATTGCATGAGGAGTTTTCAGCAGATCAAAATCAGCTTATAGATAATTTTGAAAAAGAGGGCAGACAACTACCATTGAGTTGCAGCCTTCTCATGATCATGCAGAAGATGTTACATAGGGTACAAGTCTATTGGAGGGTAGTATGGAAAGTAGAGGTTTTGTGCAGTGCTGCAGTCACTAATGCTCTTGATGGGCATAGCCCATGATGAGGACTCATCATCATTTGAGAGTGCTGATATTGTTTTTGATTCAGACTTAAGGGTCTCAACTTATGGTATGTATTCTTCTTATGATGAATTTAATTGTGATCACAATGTTATATCTAAGTCTTTTTCGCAACAAGGTATGAAAGATGTCATTGATGATGTGGATATGTATGATGAAACACTTTCTCCCACCTCATATGCAATTGACTTATCTCACATGCCTACTAGTTCACCTCATTTGGAGAGTCAAATGAAAGTAACTGAACATAAGATTATCACAGTTTTATCACACTTTGATCACATTTATGGGATGTTTAAAAAACAGCTTTGGAAGGAACAGATGGAGGAGAGACAAAGGGGAGTTAAAGAGGAATTTCCATAGCTATTAATAATACAAGAAGGCCTAAAAACTATGAAATCAGATAACCTACACCTTCTTTCAGATCATGGTCATCTCTTTGACCTTGCACAGATTTACTTGGAGGCATTGAGGAAGAAGGAAGTAGAAGTAGATGTGTGTACATATGAGCTCATGAATGCCAAGGGCACCCTTGAGGCTACTTTAGTGGTATTTCATGAAGCAGAAAATCAGATTGCTGAGTTGAATGATGAATCAGAAATTAGATTTGGCGCACTCCAATTCAGTCCAACAATTAGATATGACCGTCAAAGGTTGTTAGTGATGACGGCGCGGGGGCTGATCAGATTGAGCAGGACTCATGCACTTCTAGTGGGCAGATTGTACTTTATGATGAGCCATTGACGGAGGTTGAGGTTATGCATTGTAACTATTCAATGATGAGTGATCATCACTTTTCGTTTGATCCACACGTGGAGGATTTGATGAGTCGCAAGTGTGGGTTGACTTAGAGATTGTATCATCCATTGTGGGATGAAGGTCTGCTATCTTCGGAAGATGGTAGAGGCTGCAAGTATTTGAATCAAGTAGCGATCGGAGATAACTTTTAGGGGCACTAGCTGGTTTTTCACTATACTGATATGTATCCTAGTGGGTTGCTTACTCTATGTCATAGGGGTGTTATGCGGATGTAGGTTTATGGGGCGATTATGGTGTTAGTTGCCACCAGTTGGATTACTTGTTGAGTCAACACATCCATAGGGATCCTATTGAGGTTGGTTGTAGCTATGAGGTTGTCAATTCCTTCAATGGTTTGTATCTCCTTATGGACAATGGATGTGAGGGTTGTTTTCTTTCGAACCCAAGTACTCACAAAGTTAGTAGTATAGCTTGGTTGGGTTTCACTGATAGGCTTCACCAATCTAGGCATCGTGAAGATGAGGTTAGAGTTGTGCGACAAAGAGTCTGATGATCTTCTTGGATAAGTTTTTCTTTTGATGGATTCCTCTTGTGTGCAAAATTTGGATAGCTAGTGTGGTGTATGTCCTTACACAGTTGACGGAAGCGAGACAGGATGGCTTTCTGAGTCGCTCTCTTTTGAGATGTTTACTCTTGCAACACCTACTATTTGATTCCTCCACGATTATCCTCTTCATGGGCACAAGTATTATAGGAGTTAGTAGGTGATATTAGGGACATCACACAGGAATTTGTTTGGGATCCAGGGATTACAGTGGTAGACTAGTTGCATCCTTATTGTTGGTTATGTAGTTTGGCATATCTTGATTATATAGTTACTTGTACGAGCTAGGAGTGCCTTGCAGATGGACATGGGACCCTGGTATTGGATTATGGACTTGTGATTGCTTAAGGGAAAGCAATCTCAAGGAGGGAGAACTTGTAATGTCCCCTTTTTGGAGCATTAAGAATTCTAAAGACAAATTCATAAAATATTAATTTTGGTTTAAGGAAGCCTAATGAAAAGTTGTAAAATGGGTGAAACTAATATAATTAAGTGAGTTAAAGGTGTCAAAGAAAGAAAGGTCAAAAGGAAAGAAAAAGGGAAGTGAAGGGTCAGCATATTGAGCATAATAGAGAAAAGCTTCATTAATTTGAGCATGCTTGGTTTATGGTTCAAATTTCAGTTTTCTCTCTTGGAGAGCCTTTTGGAAAGCTTCAGCTTTCATCCAACTTGAGGATGTAAACCCTCATGCTGGTATATAGTGGACACAAACCCATTGTCCATGGAGACATCACACCAGGGGTCTCACGTGTACTTACACATTCTTTTCTTAGCATTCCAATATGACTGTAAGACTATGTTTAAGATTGGATTTTGAACTAGTTATTTTACTGCTGATGTATAATGCAATAACATATTTTGAGGTATTTTATGAGAATCTATTGGTTTATATTGTTAGTTTATATTGTGTCTTCATCTGTTTATGTTCTGAAATTTATTTTGAGATAAAGCCGGCCAAAAATCCATTCGGGGATATTACATTATTGAAGCCAAATTAAAGAGATCTTGAAGTATAACTTGCACTCTATATTGTCTACTATCATCCCTATGCTGAATGGGAATGTTGAGAGTAACCCCAAATAAGTGCAATTGGCCACTTTCATCCATTTTTCCCCACTCCTCCATTTTCTCAATTGGGGAATAACATCATACTTCAAAAGTTTCCTTACAAAAGAACTCAGAGTCCTAGAACTGGCAACATATATTATTATCACTATAGTTGCATGGGTACTTGTACCCATACCCCTAGGATGTGTACCCATACTCCAAACATTGTCAATCAACACATAGTATGATGCAGGGGCATCAAAGGGTGTATTTTATCATTTTTGGCTTTTTTATGTTGTTTAGGGATATTTGAGTCTAATAAGGTCCTTTGAGAAACTAGACTTTGTTAATGAACACATAGTATGATGCAGGGGCATCATGGGCATCCAAGGGTGCATTTTCTCATATTTGGCTTTTTAGGGTTTTTAGGGATTTTTGAGTCTAATAAGGTCCTTTGAGACCATTTGGGATCATGTGTGAATTGATTAAAAATTGTAAAAGTTGCACAAAATTTTTCATCTTGCAACAAAATTTGTGAAGCAGCTTTATCAAATTTGTCAAAATTAGTGTAATCATTAACATAAGGGTTAGTTGGTCAGTTGAGGCAGTCGATTGACTGAAAATGTATTTAAATACCATCCAAACTTGAATTTGGGGTTAAAGATGGAATATAAAAGAAGAAATCCTAGCTTTGGTGCAAAATTTCTGAATTTTCTCACATCTTCAATTGTGCTTTTGATTTGTATGGGCTGTAACTTTCATCAAATAATCTATAACAGATTGGAGATGTTAGAGGAGTGAATCACCATTCATTTGCAACTGGTTTCATTGAATTTCATGAAGTTTCAAGTGAGATATTGAGTTTTTTCTCCAAACAAGTAAAAACCCTACCTACGGTAACCCAAGGGCACTCAAAATGTAGAATCTCAGATTTCCCATGGTGAAAAATTATAAAATTTTGTGTGCTCTGAAATGCCGTATTACGTCATGTCCCAAAATTACAAGTTTCTATGTGATCTTGTCCAACCGTTATTCTGAAAATCTGTTTGTAACAGACTGACATGACAGCAAAGAAGGGAATTTGCTTGATATTTGAGTAAATTGTGGCGAAGTTTGTAAGTGGGTTTATCTAACTGCTATTCTAATTTCTGACAATCTGTTTGTAACAGCCTAGCATGATAGTGTTGTCCTGCATTTTGTCACCACAAAATGTTGGTAACAACATGAAACTTTTTCAAGTTAGTTTTGTATTTCTCTAAGTTGAATTTGATATTAAATTGCTTAATGTTGATTGATTAATCAACTTCAATTTGTTTATCAAATTGTTTTATAGAAGGCTTTCGTCAAGTCTTTTCTGTTTTGTTTTCTGTTGAATCTATGCTTGATTATTGAGGCCTTCATTGTCATTTTCTTTGCTTTTGAGTTTGCGTTTGTTAGTATTTAGTCATTCAGTCTTGCTCAAGTCATGGCTTTTGTTTTCCCTTTAGATTTGATCTAACCTAGAACGTAATCGGAGTTGTCAGTCAAGAGATATGGTAGTTTTAGGGTCCAAAAAGTGGACCTTTTTTATGTAACAATACGAATTAAAAATATCATCTTTTATTTCTAATTTGACATTCACTTTTTGAAAAATATAACTTAAATTCACTTTATGTTATGTTTTTAAGTTACTTTACCTTTTAAATTTTCACTTAAAGTAACTATAGTGCACTTTATGCTATAATTTTAAGTTGAGTTACTTTTTGATTTTTCACTAAAGTGACTATATTAACTATATAGTTCAATTTGATTTTAGCATTTAAATCAAATGCTCTAGTAAATATTACTTTTTAAATGGTATTTACATGTTATATTATTAATATGATACGTAAATATAATTTGTCCCACTTAAGTAATATTTTAATGAATTTAAATTGGCATGTGCTTATTAAAATCACTTAAGTCATCAAAAGTGGACATTTTACATGTCACTACATATAAAGTTCAACTTAAAACCATGGCGTCATCAAAAGTGGACCATTTTGGTGTCATTAGACCAAAAATGTGAGCTTTCACTTGAAATGTGTCATTGCATAAAAAACATGAGCTTTAACTTAAAATATGTAATCCTCCCCAAAAGGTCTGATTTTAAACAAGTGCATTTTTAAGATGTGTCATGCCTCCCAAAAAGTGTGATTTTCCTTACGGGGAGCTTTTAAAATATGCATTCCATCCTAAAAGGTCTGATTTTGGAAGAACACATGTAATGGACCTCCAAGATCCCGATTTTGGAGTTTGTGAGATATTTACTTGATGGTTTTGCATGAGATCTTCTCCAATAGGGTCGTTTTTACTTGGCAATGGATTTTCTAACTTCAAAAATGGATTCATCTTGCTGAAGAACATTTTTCTAAGCTCTATCCAAGGGTTGGTGAAAACTCTAACTAAATCCATTTTTGGCCGACGTTTTTGCTTGACGAATTGATTTAGCATATTTTGGTGATTGCATTGCATTTTGGTACATGTTTTGGTGTTTAATGATCAAAACGTTTTGATCATGTACCTTAGAGAAAAACACTTCTTTTATCAAAAATGTACCATATGCATGCAACCTAAAAACATTGGGATTTAGAGCAATGAAAGGGCACATTTTGGATTTTTCCATCTAAAATGCCTTGTTTGCTGCCTTCTCCCATTTGAATTTGCAAAGTTTGAAAGATTCAAAGTCGTTTTGAAAAAAATTTCAATATTGGAGCATCTTTTCCCTCCATTTTTGGTACTTAATCTTCATGTAAGTGGACTTATTCTTTCTTGCTATTTAATTTGTGCTTATCTTACTAATTTTATGCACATTATTGCTTGATGAGTGCCACTTGTTGAAATCAATACCATGGAAAGTGCATTTTTCCTTTAAAAATGAAAAAATTGTTCATTTCATGTTTTTGGTTTTACCACAATCTCCAAATCCGAAATTGTGTGTTGAAGTGCTTTGCATATTGACATGTTTGAGTCACTTTCCAAAAGTATGTCTTTCTTTTAAGTTTTCTGTTTTGTTTGCTTGCTTTCTAATTTTCTCCACTTTGGAGAAGTTACAAGTCTTTCCCAAAAAGTTGTCATTTAACTTCATGCAAAAGCATCATCACATTTCACTTCCATCTTCCATGCCACAACACTTCACATCTCATCTGACAAATGCAATTACATGTTTTCCATCTCATTCACCATCCACACATGCATGTAATCTCATTTTCTGCTTCCATTTTCACTCATCTCACTTTCCGCATTCACTTGCACGACACGAGTACACGAAAGACTTTACGTGTAATTGCATCTCAAAACCCCGCTTTTGACTTAAACTAACTTTTTGAAAAGTCAAAAAAATGTCATTTTCATCCTCCATGTACTTTGACTTCACCTTATCACCAAACATGACCATAAAGTTCATTTTCCCTCATGCTTCATTCCATTTTTGCCTCTTCATATGCAATCATGCCTCCATGAGCAAATACACGCTTTTCCATGCTTCCATCTCACCCATTACCCACACTTTTATGTAAAGCACATTTTCCATGTTTCGCATCGCATCTCACTTTCCATCCTCTATTTCATATTGCATTTACATGTAATCATTTTTCATGCAATAACGTCTTGAAAATCTTAAGTCATGTTTTGGAAATCAGCGATCTCCATTTACACGCATTCCCATGCATTACACCTTCATGTATTTTCATTTCATTTTCATTTCTATCTTCCATTTTCCACCTTCATAATTCTTCATTCCATATTCCATTTTCGTACATTTCATCTTCATTCATTGCATATGCATATGATTTCTCTCTTTTAAAATCATCTTATTGGAACTCCTAAGTTTCAAATCTGCATTCAAACCTTTTTTGCTGACCAAGAATCAACTTGTATGGCGATTACCTCTAATGATGTGTTTATGTTTTGAGATTTTTGCGTTGCAGCACAAGCGCAAGAAATGCCCTCACCATCAAAATCCAAAGGCAAGATGAAATATCAATATGATAAAGAGCTGGCTCATACAACTCCTTCATCAGTCATATCTATTCTAGATAACATAATGGACACAAAAATCAATCATGTGGACGAGGCTGATTTTTTGTAGAGGGTAGAGAATCCTGTTGTTCACAAGATGAAGATCATCAAAAGAAGTCACATTCATTTGGCGTCCACATTTCTTATGGCTGCCATGGAATCGGATTTTGTCCTTGGATGTGCAAGACGTTTCAGCCCAAAATCTAAAACAATCAAGGATGTTGACGGCAAGGTTATCATTAGTCTTGATCCGGAGGTCATCGAACAAATTTTCAAGGTGCCACATCATGTAGAGTGTGCAAATCTTACCAAAGAATCCTCTGGCAAATTGGAATGAGGAGGGTGATTATCAGAAATATGTTAACCAATAATGGTTAGACAATAAAAGGAACAACTCTTCAAGATGGCCAACAACCATTCATCGGTCTAATTTCAAACAAGAATACAAGGATCTCATCATTTACTTAGCAGAGTTTGCGGTCTCAAAGATTCTACTGATTTTGAGCCATGGATGTACAAGTTTATTTTCCAAATCATGGAAAACAAAAAACACATCTTTTGGGGAGAGTTGATTAGCAATGCACTCTGCCAGCAATTGCTTAACATGGGGACCTCTGCACCTTTTTACATCAACTCCTACCTTGTCTGCATTACTGCTCCCATGGGGTCCTTCTCTGGTCTCTCAACTAAAGTAAATCATCTTCAAATTCCTATTTGGGATTACTATGACCCAATCACGCTGGCAAATAGTAAGTTTCACTATAGAAGGGTCCAAGATGCTTTCTTTGGACATTTCTGGTGGTTGTTTGACAAACAGTTATCTATCAAAAAATATCAGATGTGGCCTAGGAGAAGGTAAATCAGTATAGTTGTATTTTTTCCAATTTTTACTTTTACCTACTTGAGAGTTGGATACTTTTAGGGAGAACCATATACCTTACCTAGGTATGCTATAGATAGAATCATCCTAATGGAGTTAGATAGACAGCTCATGGACATGTAGTGCGATCAGCATACAATGCATAGGCTTGGTTTCAGTATTACTTCAGCCAAACCCTTGGTGATTGGTAATTATTCAATCATTTTTGCGCCCAAAGCAAAGAATATGGAAGCAAAGTTGCAGTTGATCACCTTGAAAAAGTTCAAAGTCAGATTTGATTTTGATTATCGAGAAATGAACTCCTAGATGAAAAGAGCATTCACTCATGTTCATCATATTAAGGATATCTAGATTGACATGAGAACAGAGTTGGACATAATGAAGATGGATTACTGCAGATTAACTTTGTAGCAGATAATCAATCTTAACATATTGGAGATTCCTTCGGATTTCCAAGTTGAAGATGATGGCAAAATCCTTGATTCGGAATTCCATCAAGCCAGTTTTGATAAAAGGTGCCTTTTCCCTACTCAGTGGCAGCAGGAGGTAACGTCTATCCTGGATAGATTTCAATCTATTTTGGCAAACACCAACAAATGGCTGAAAATTAAAGGCCTAAAATGAGTTATTTTTAAGCTGGGTTTGGATTATGGAAGCTTTGGCCCTCCTAGCATGAAGTCATAGGAAGAGATGGTGCTTCCTCTTTTGATGCAAAGGATTCCCTCAAATTCAAGTTAAAGGGTGGAAAGGGCTCTAAGTTATCTCAAATCTCTGAACCAGTTCAAGAAGCAGAGGAAGAATTAGAAGAGGAATTGGAAACGGAATCAAAAGAAGAAACTGAGGAGGAAGAAGGGCATGTCATGATCATATCTCCCCGAAGGCCTGCACAATCTCATGCGCTAGCCATGCATGAAGTGCCTTTTCTAGATGAAGTAGATGATGATGTTGACTCATTCTCCACTATTTTCACACCTTCTATTCTGGTTTTAGAAGTCAATACAATGGCTCTTCCTATTTCTTTTGCCGCTCCCTTGTCATGGCTAATGAACAATACGAGCATTTGGGCAGCTTATTTGAGGATTTTCTAACTCTTACAAGTGTTTAAGTTTTCCAACTTGATACATCTTTGATAGGTTTTGAGCTTTTCATGACAGCGTCATCTCATCATGCTCCTATGAATTCAAGTGTGCGGACTTAATCTTGTTCAGTCATGACAAAGATACAATCAGGATCAATGCCAATGGTCTCCACTCTACCTACTTCCATAGAAGAAATTTTCAGTTTGCTTGCATGGTTGAGCAAGATTATAGCAAAGAGAAGAAAAGTGGTTATAACTCTAGATAATCTCCCTGTTAAGAAAACCAAATCTAAATCTTTGAAAGATAAGTTATTTCAAGGATTTTGGTTGATTAGGATAAAACCAAATTTGTAGAAGTTGCTAAGCCACTGGTGGGTAAGCTTACTGAACAACTCACCCATTTTGATTACAAGTTCACCAAAGTTGAAATCAGGAAACAATGATGTTTGAGTTGTTTACAAGATGCTCAAGATGCATTAGCAAATGTATCAAAAAGAAATCATGAATTGTGGGACAAAAATCAACTCAAACAAGAGGTTACTCATTTAAACGAAGTCATCCGGCAACAATCTTCTCAAAGTGCAATTGTTATGACTCATACATCCAAGGAGTGGTGAAATCAGAAAACAATGACATTTGAGTTGCTTACAAGATGCTCAAGATGCATTAGCAAATGTATCAAAAAGAAATCATGAATTGTGGGACAAGAATCAACTCAAACAAGAGGTTACTCATTTAAACGAAGTCATCCGGCAACAATCTTCTAAAAGTGTAGTTGTTATGACTCATACATCCAAGGGGAGAAAACTGATTGAAGCCGCCAAGTCTTGGATAGGAGAAATCATCACTAAGGGAGTTCAAGCTAGCATGGAGACCATTGCAATTCTTAGTCATGTCAAAGAGATGAATGTAATGGAACAAAACTTGATTTCTTCTTTGACTCAATAAGCAAATGGTTTGAAAGTAATTCTCAATGACTGGGATGAAATTGCAAAATTTGGGTTAGATGCTATGGTCTCATGTGATGTTCTTCTGTCATGTGAAATTTTTTTCAGATGTCAGGGACTCATAGTCTACAAAGAGGAAACGTTGAGGAAACTGATTTCAAAGTTGCAAGCAACCCTTGGAGATTGCCAAAGTAGTAGAAACAACAATCACTTGTGATTTGGAACAAATGGGATGTCATGTTCTTGATGAGCGTGGTACTCTCTCATTGCAGTTGAAAGGGTAAGTCCAAAATATACAATCAGGATCAATGCTGATGTGGATTCTGAAGACTTTGGTTCACACACAATGAACAAGTTTGTCTTGTATAAATCCTCAGCAAAGCACTTGTTTGATTCTCTGGCAACAAATTCCAAGGTTGTGCAATCAGCATATGTAGATGCAGTCAGAATAGATGCCATATCAAAGACAATGGAGATTGTTGATCTTCCTACAGCTCGTGATATCATCATCAAGTTCAAGGCATTGGAAAACAATCTTTAAGATTGTTGTTTTTGTTTATTTATGTTTGTAGGTTTAAGAGGATGCATTGCATACAAAGATGCAATTACATGTAATGTGAGTTATATGTGCATAAAAGATGTAATGTGAGTTGCATGTAACCCTTTAATTTGTCTTCTAGTTAGACTAGGTTAAAGTTGGTTGAGTTACTCCCACTTTTCCCTCCATCTTTTTTTCAACTCCTATGCCTATATAAAGGAGTGCCCCCTCATTGTAAAAATTATCTTTTATTGTGTGCAAGAGAGCTCTGGAGAAATTGTGCCAACAAAACTTTGTTTGTGTAGCACTATTTTGAGAGAAAAGTGAATACAAAGGAGCATTTGAGACTTAACTTTAATTAAGTGAGATTGTTACTTGTGTGGATTATAAGCTTTGTCTATAATTTGTTTAAGTTATCTTTGATTCATGCTATCTTGCATTCTTCGTAATTGAATAGAAAAGAGTTAATAAGCAATTGGAGCCAGAGCTTTGACCAGGAGCAATTGTGGAAATATATGGCTAGAAGCTTTGTCTGTAGCTTATAATTCTTTCTTAATTCGCAAAATAGTTAAAGTTATCTTTACTTTTAAGAGTCTTTGTACCTTAATTGTAATGTTTTCTCATATAGAAGTGCGACCGGACTTAGAGCCTTTGAGTTAGTGTAGGTTTATCGGTATCACTATTTCTAGCTCTTGATAGAAGTGTAGTTTGAGGTTTCATCTTGCCCATTACTCACTCCGCATGTAAGTGAATTCTTTCCTCAAAGTTAAGAGGAAAGAATATTGGTAACACCTCTTACAAAATCTCTCAACTTCTTGCTTACCTTGAGTTGACCTAAGGAACGGTGAGAAGGGGGAGCCTTCCCTTTAAGGTAAGAGAGACTTTGTCTCACACGCTATGGCTGGTCATCCTATTTTGCGACTGGATTTTTACCCAAAACTGTTTGTTGCAAAATATCCACCCAACAGACAGCAACGAAGGGAATTTGTTTGATATTTGTGTAAATTGTAGAAAGAACTTATAGACCTATTTCAAGGAATTTCAGACCATTCTGGCATGAATCATCTTTGGCTGTTCTGAGGGCACAGTGTTTGACAGATTTGAACAGTGAATGACTGAATAACCATAACTAAGTATAGTGTTGGATCCATTCTCCCATATTCTGGTGTGGTTTCTTAGAAGTTGGTGAAGGGAAGATGTATGTAAAAGACCCTTAAACCAATTCCAAACTGTTGCAGTCCACTTGGTGGTCTTTGGTGCAAGTTGTGTAGTAGCAGGCCTGAAAGGTCAATGTATGATGATCTAGGGCAGAGCATGGAAAGTTGTGTCTAACCAGTTCAAACTTGGTTATCAAATCCATAGTATATTTGGGGGAAGTGGATTGTAAATGTCTGGAAGGACTAGTCCAAGGGTTTAGACATCACCTTGTATTGTATGTTTCCTTGTCCTTCTAAGTGGCAGCCCTAAGAATGTCGTGGGTGGAACCTCGTTTCAAATTTTGAGTTGTTAGAAATTGTGAAGGAACTTGTCTTGGTAATCAAAAGCCCATATGGTGTTCCCTAAACCTGCTGAGAAAATTTCCAAGAAAGTATGTCTGGAGAATTTGAGTGGACCAATAGAAAGTGGTCAAAAACCAATGATAACCAGTGCACCAATAGTTACTTGAATGGGTATATGAATGCCTCAGTCTGGTGTTTGTCTGTTTTAGCCCTATCTCTCCAACAGAACCACCCATTTTTGGAAATGACATTTCAAAATAAGACTCTAGAGATTGTCAATCAACACATAGTAAAATGTACTAATGCAAATAGGTTAGCTTTCAATCTTATATGCTCTAACATATTGGCAAGACATGGTGAAATTTTTTTATTAGACTACAAAAGGGTAGAAGAACCCAAGTTATGAGAACTTATTCAACAAGGAGGTCAAGCTTGGAGAAGATCCGCTGGGGCCTAGAAGGGATTCAGGCATGGATACTGGATTCAACAGAAAGCTCTTTTTCAGAAAAGCAATAAAAGCGAAAAAAGAAATTAAAAAACAACAAAAAAGAAAAACTATTTTATCAAAAAGTTCTAAAAATAGCAAAATAATATTTTTTCCTTTTTTCCTAAAATGACTAAAAAATCCTTAAAATGTTATAAAAAGACAGAGTCTTGAGGAAAAGAGTCACTGCTTATTCATCACATTTTCTTTGGTGAAAAAATATGAGTTCTATTTGCTCAAGGACAAAAAAACTTTTGGTGAATCCAGTACTGGAAATGAAAACTCTCCTATCCAGTTGAGTAATTCATCCAAAAATCACCATTGTGTTGAATGCTGAGTTGTTTCCAATCGGTTGTTAATGACTGATATTTTTTTATGTATTTTGAAAGATTTTGGTATGCAAGTTTATTGATGTTTATCATCCCAGTTCTAGCTTGAGTTTTGGAGTGAATTTTAGAGCTTTACAAGCTGAATGGACTTTTCTCTACATAGCAGGCCATACAACAATGTTATTATCCTATAGTTAAATGTGGTTATACAGTGGTTTGGTGTATTAAGAATGGTGGATGTAAGGCATATTTAAACCCAAACAGTTTTATATGACAGTTCTAAATAGTTTTAGTGAGTTTGGAGGTCTACAATCAGTATTCTTTATCACCATGCAGCCTTCTTTGGTAGTGTACTTCAGTTTCCTGAATCCACATCAATGATATCATAATCCTATGTCATTACAAACAAACTTATGTATATGCAACAGTGTGTTCATTATTTTGAATAGCATTATTAGTGTGTCCAGCTAGTTTCTCTCAATATAAGTTTCAGTTGTACTTAGTGCATTCCATGCTCATATTATTGTTGTTACGAAAAAACTAATGTATATGCAGCAGTGTGTTCATTATTTTGAATAGCATTATTATGTTAGTTTTTATAGATCTCTGATAGATAAAACTATTACAATAAATATGGATAAATACTCTTACTTGTATGAGTGCAGAATCGATTTGATTCTCAAATGGTGCCTGTTCTGTGATTGCTGATATAACAATGATCTTCAATGATGTCTGCTAATAACCCGAACTGTAGAGTGAATATGATATTTGTTCTTCAGCAAAGAGTGCAGAGGAGAAAGTTTAGAATAATCCTGTGATGATAGTGCAGATCGCTGGGACTTATAATGCCGTGTATATATTGTCCTCAGTGATCTGACTATTAAATTATATATAATAGTGAAGGATCATGACCCCCATAGAGTCATGACTCTACGTGGCCTTTGGCCACGAAGAGTCATGCCTCTACAGTGGCATGACTAATAACTACTTATTAATGTAATACAACATAAACACAAGGCAGTTGGTGTTTATAATCAATACTGCCGATGCTTGTGATGATCGTAAATTTTGACAATACAATAAGTTAATAACCTTCGCTGATATATGATACAGCCTGTCGATGTTCAATCTGCCGATAATGTCATTGATTGTATATTAATCCAAACAACACACACACACACATAACAATAATGAACATTTATCTGAGAACTTAAATACAGAATTGTATATCAGACGAGCATCATTACTTTCTACTGATGCTATACATTAACATATTAGTGTGTCCAGCTAGTTTCTCTAAATATAATTTTCAGTTGTACTTAGTGCATTCCACGCCATATTATTGCAACTCTTGATGGTCGTAGTACTAGAGATTTGTGCATCTCATGTTCAAAACATTGTAAACCAGATAGTATACCACAGGTTAATGCATTTATCATTGAAGCTCTTGCCTGACAACATTCAAGCCCATTTGGCATTGATCGGATCCACATGTAATCATCCATTTTGGCTTGGTTGGATTCCATTGTAATCTTCTAATGGCTCTACATTCATTATGCATGCTTGTCCATCAAAGAGGTCTTGATTAGGGTCGGCTCTGCCCCTACATGACTTGTTCATCATATCATCTTTGAATTTCAGAAGTCTAATCCTCTAGATACAGTGTACAGTCCAAACACTATCACCTTGTCCACACTAGGAACTTGGTGATCAGAAAGTGAACAGACTTGTATTTGCATTTTCTGTATTGAACAATAAAAAATATGGATATGGGGTATTACAAACCATCATGATACTTATGTAATCATATGGCACAGTTGAAAGCATATCCTCTCTGTTTCTCGCACTTTTCTCACTGAAAATGCCGTAACCTTCTTTTTCTATTTTTCTCATGATCTTGCTTCAACTATGTTTAATTCTAAAGTGTCTACATTACCTCATCATCTGCAGCTTAGCTTGTGCAACCTCTCTACACTTTATACTTCCTTCTTCATTGAAATAATGAAATTCATCTTTTGAGCACTCATGAGTGTTTTCAAGTTACATAATTTATCTGTTTGACCTTAGAGACCAATGATTTATCTGTTTGACCTTAGAGACCAATGTGTTGCCTACTGGAGGTGGAAGACAATGCTGGCAGAAGCGGAGGTGATAGCTGATGTGAGGCAAAGCTGGCTGGATGTGAATTAAAACTCCTTACAGACCTCTTACAAGTCACATTTCCTTGACCACTATGAAATCACGTTGGAGCGTGTCTTGTCCTCCACATAGGACAAATATTCCTTCACTCAGATGAAATAACCTTGGAACAGACTTCACCAATTAAAGGATGGAATAATGAAGGAATGACATTTCTTTATCTTTTTACCATAAACGTAAGTTTAATTAAATATTCCAGTTATACCTGCAATTAGATAAATTGTAATACTACCTTGCATCTTGTCATGATTTAATGCTGGTGAAGATTTGTGTTGGGGAGTATATTTTATTGCAGATTTCCCTTTTGCCAGTGCAAATGGGTATATAATATATATTATTGTAGATACTACTATTTGTATATTATAATATTTATATTATGATAATATAGAATATTTATCTTGTTTTATATTTTAATATTATTATTTATTTAATTGTTAATTAATTAATTAAATTCCTAATTTATTTATCTATCACACACACGCACGTGCACACACACAAGCGCATGCGCACGTGCACGCATGCACGCACATGCATGTGTGCACGCACACACACGCACACGCACACGCACACGCGCGCGCACACACACACACACACACACACACACATGCGCATCTGCATCCCCCCAAACAAAAATTGTGCATTCTGCATCTGCTTCCGGATCCGCATCCGAATCGGTAACTAAGGTTTTGACTAGTGAACAAGAATAGTAAATTACATAACCGATTTTACTAGAATTCATGGAACATTTTTAAACATATAAATATTGCAGCTAAAATAACTTTTATCAATTGTACTCATCTTACAAAAGTAAGCCATTTGGTTAAATAGATGTTGGAGATTGTCTCTTAAATATTTCATTGAAATCCAAGGTATACAAGGGGTAATAGATCCTCATTAAAATCATTCGCATGATTTCTTTTCTAGTTTATGAGGAGTGAAACAAGATTCGTGAAGATTAGTTTAAGCTTACTGTCTGACCTAAATCAAGCTTTCAGGAGTGCCGATCTCTTGGGGCAAGACTTTTAGACAAAGAATGCTTACTGTCTGACCTAAACCAAAGCTTGCAGGATTGCTGATCTCTTGAGGCAAGACTTTTAGACGCAGAAGGTGTCATCTGTAGAGTGGAAATAGGTTCCTTCTTCTCCCATCAAACTGCAGCTTCCTACCAAACTTTACCCTAGCATACAGATGGACATTAAACAAATTACCCTATTTTGCTTTGGTGATGATCTTGTTTAGTCTATCAAAGAATAAAATGAATGGGGAGGGGAGAGCAGTACACTTGTCTTGGCACCTTAGACGACCTTAATCAAGCCCCAGGTGCAACACTAGTGATCAATAAGAAAGCAATGTGATGAAATATCATGCAACCTTAGAAGATCCAAGTTGGGCCCCATATGCAAAACTAGTGATCAAATGCATCTAATGTTTTAAGATTTCTAGATGTATGTATCAAAACCTTTAAAGATGTCCAATTTGATTACAACTCCTAAATTTTTTCAATGGTAAAATGAATGAATGATTTCCTCCAATCTTGCCTGATTTCTATTGTGCCCTTCACTCTACAAGTGTACGTTCAACTAAAGAAATGTTGGTATAGCAGTTGCTATGACCTTAGAAAAAAATTTAGACATCGTTCAATAGAGATATGGATTGGAAATTTGTACGGTGGCAATTTGGAATAAGTGATTAGT
Organism: Cupressus sempervirens; assembly: GCA_028749045.1. Lineage (NCBI taxonomy): Eukaryota > Viridiplantae > Streptophyta > Pinopsida > Cupressales > Cupressaceae > Cupressus > Cupressus sempervirens. Next base: position 625,564,161 of record CM053789.1, read on the forward strand.
GTAGTTGATTTGGAAAACTATAAGCATATATGAATTAATTGCCTCCCAGATATTTGGAAGTGTGCAGGGAAACCAGTTGGCACAAGCATTTTATTCCTGAAAAATAAGAATGTTACACTCTTGTTTTTTTTAATGTCCCCTTTCTGAAATAAGATTTAATAATAAATAAAGTACACTATAATGTATTTAACAGATTAATTAAGTTCAATAAAAGATCAAGAGTCATGCAACAAAGAGTTTTAACTCCCTCAACATAAGGTAAAACAGAAAAGAGCTCCTTTGAAGAGGGACATAGAGAGGAAGGAAGAAAGAATGGAGAAAAAAGGAATTAAGAAAGCATTAATGAAAGAAGACAGAAACTGGAAGAAGGAAGTGACTCTTTCAAAGGGGCAAAATTTATGACAGGTTGGTGAGCCTTTCAAAAGATGGTAATTGGGAAAGGTTGTGACCATTGTGAAGAGAAGAAACTCTCCCTCACAAACCCTCCTTCACATTGGAGGATATAAAGGGGAGAAGATTCTGTTTGAGTAAGGGATTAAAAGGGGAGATCAATTTGTGGAATAATATGTTACTATCAAAGGGAAAAATGAAAATTGGTGACTCAATTCTTATAAAAGTTGGTCACCCTTCCACCAATTAAGTATAATGGAGAATTCATTCTATACGTTCAGGGAATTTATCAGTCATCACTCATCCATACCTCAAGGCATCAGTCAAGGGATTAAGCATTCAATAAAACAATAGAAGCAGATCTGTACTCATACGAAGGAGACGAAGTAATCATCCCAAATCAAGCATATACATTTATATAATTAGCATAAGTACTCATCCAAACAGCAGCGGTCAGCATCCAAAGAGGGAATCGGCCTCAACTCATGTCTGTCTAAATTGCAACAGTTATGTAATTAGCATAAGTACTCATCCAAACAGCAGCGGTCAGCATCCAAAGAGGGAATCGACCTCAACTCATGTCTGTCTAAATTGCAACAGTGGACAGCCAGGCAACATTTAGGACAATCCCAAAAGGGGTACATTACATTTTTCCATGACTGATTGAAATATAGAATCATTGTGATCATGTCAGAATAAGATAGAATGTGAGCAAGGATGTATCCCAGTCTTGGTCTGACATCTTAGGACTCTTTGAAGAATGTGACAACTTATGCCACCTCAATTATTTACTCGTGGAGTTTCTATAGCCTTAACACTAGGCAAGCACAGTTATGAGATTGAATTGGTGTGGAATATATTCAACAGGACTTGTGGAAGAATTGTGTATTTAATGCTGCTGGCAACTTCATTTACTGCATCAGTTCTCTACTTCTGAATGGCAGAAAGGTAATGTGTGAGGAGTCATTTGTTTATAGATCAAGGCTATTTTCTTATTTTTGACAGGAAAGGTGGCTTGATAACTATTCCCTGCCATGCTGATGCACAACACTGAAAAGGTGATGCCTGGAAGCGATGAGCAAAACTTTGTTTATAATTTCTTTGACCAAGGACAGTATGGGAAGGTTAAATACCATTGCCTGCACCTTCCTAGGATTAACTAGGGCAGTCAGTTCAGTTGGTGTACTTAATGTTGAGTTGGATTTTTGGCATAGTAGAAAAGGTTTAAGTTTCATTTCAAAGCATCTACTTAAATCCTGATTTTCAATGCTTCTATTGGCTATGGGCGTGTTCTATGCATTCAAATTGCAGTTAAAGCAATGTTTGTGCGATTTTATCATCACCAAAGGCATTGTCAAAAGATATCCAAAGAGCTTTGATTTACATAATTCCAAATACTTTCATCATCTATGAGCTCTTTATTGCATAAGACGTATTTTCCAAAAAGCAACTCAAGTCAGCATTCAATAAATGGAAACAAAGCAAGAAAAGATGAAAAAAGTGGTTTGATTAGTTAGATAGCAAACCTCAACAGATTTTGAGGATGACGATGAAGCTGTTGTCTCTGGGTGAGCATCAGAAATGAAGTGCCCATCTTCACTCAAAACTGGAGGACCTTTTCCTGCAAATTATATTAATATATGGAATCATATAAACCTTAAATAAATAAGGCAGGAAGACATTAAAAACTTAAAAGAAACCAGAAAAATCAAGATTGCTTTGATGAAATGTTTCCAAAGGTCTTTCACATATGTCCATTTAAAAAATATTCAAAACACAAATACTATTGGTAAAGGGTACTTCTACCAAAGACAATACAGACAAAAAAGGGTAAATCTCAACATCAAGTATTGTGCATTTTTTATCTCCAACTCCCTGCACTTGTCAAGCTACGGATTTTCACTCAAAAATGCAATGGTTTTGCAAGAATTGAGTCAAAATTTGAAGTCTATTTAAGTCTCATTCATGCAATCATTCTAAATCCGAAAATCTCATTGGATTAATTTTCAGATTTTGCATAAAAGACTAACAGACTTCTTCCTTTGCTTCTCGAGGAAAAAAAAAGGTAAGATTCTTTGTCAAATTCATGGGGATTTGTTGGATGTGTTTGTTCTTTTGTTTCTGCAAATCATTTCATTTCAATTTTCAAATTTGCATAATGTATATGATGTGATCCTATTTTCCATCTAAATTCTCCAAGTTGCACATGCAAGTACTTCACCTTATTTGTATGTCCAGTCGGGATTAAACAAAATGTTCTTGAAAGAAAATATCATAAAAAGTGAGCTCATTTATCACATGCCTCTGTGTCCAAACACCCCACTTTCATGCTTACTCACTCTATTAATACTTTTCATATCGCTGCCACATGATTTTAAAACTCACGATGGTGGATGCTGAGATGCTCGAGTTGATCTTGGATTATCTACTCACTGCCAAGGATGATGAAGAAATCTTGGCAGCACATATTTTTTGACATAGAGAAAGATTGTACAGAATGCAAGAGTTGGATGAAATGTGCACAACTGTTGTTGACATCTGATGGAGAGGCATTTTGATTAATTACTTAGTGGTGCTTGGTCTCTGTATATACACTTGTCTGGAGAAAGCTAAGTTCTGATTCCTTCATGAGACACAATGCATTTTTCTTGATTTGATTCCATTTTTAATTAAGAAACTTAGAATTGGTTTCGATGATGAAGGCCTCATTATGGAGAGCTAAGTACTTTTTGAGCAAGAGCTACATTCAATTTAGAAAAAGATGTTGACATAACTTGGAAACAGAAGAAATGGTAAAGAGTGACCATGAACCTAGTGAACCTCACGAAAGGTTACATCAATACTAAAGGAATGCCAGCAAAATTATCTACCATGGATCCCAAGAAAAGAGCAGTCTTGGTTAGAGAGGTCTTGAGTAACCAAGAAAAGCAGAGAAGACATGAATGAAGATTGTGGAGGAGGTAGAGTAGGGAAGGACTCGTTCACAGTAGACTATGGAAATGGATTTGTTAAAGATTTTGTGCAAGATGAACAAAGAAAATGCCAATTGCTCTTCCAGTGGAAAAAAATGATGACTGCTCTTCTGATGGTAGAAAATGCTTCACACAATTTCAGAGATTGCACATATAAAAGTGAGTAAGTGAGTGATTAATATATTAGTTGTAAAGTTTCTGCTAAATCCTTATCTCTTAATCAGACTTTTAATCAAGTCTTATATGCTGAGAATGATCTTCTAAGGAGCATGAATATTGATGAAATTAGTGCTTATTATAATGCAGATACAATACTAAATATTTAACTTTTTATTGTGATAATCTCAGATATAAATTACAGGATATAAAATGCTTATAGGAGCAGACTACTATAACTGTGTGTCCTATAATCTACATTTACAACTTATTTATATATCCTTTCTAAAGGGTATGTCCCTTAAGGGACATAACCCTTCCTAACTTGGCACCTATAGGAGAGATATATATATCATTAAATGCCAACATTAGAGATATATTACTATTAAGAAGGAAGTACGGTATGTATTGTCAGACCTATAGGTTTATCTTGGTTAATATTCTTAACACTCCCTCTTAACCTGATAATCTTGCAGAGAGATATTATATTTAGCAACACCAATACAGATAAATAAGCAAGAATTAATACTCTATATCTATCTGTCTCTTCTTAGTATGTGGTATCATAGAACACATGATACAAAGTCATATTACTAAACCTATGATATGACAAATCATTGCCACTAGTTATATTATACAGGATAAATCTGAAGAGTAATCTCTTCATTTATCCAAGTTATGATTTCATAGAAACTAGTATTTCCATATCACAACATGATCCTAAGTTTTAAGATCTACCAGAATATAGGATAACCCTAGAGAATACTAAGATTCTTCCTTTATCCAATTTGTGACCCATGAACATAGCAATGTCAACATCACAATATGATCTTGAACTCATCTAGATCTTACAATAGAACTCTACTGTTTAGCACATTATCTAAGAGATCACCACCTTTCATAATGTTTCATACAAGCGTTCATTATTTTCAGAGATCATCACCTCTTAAACTAATGAATACAAATGAATACAAATGGTGGAGCCCATAACAGTTAATAGCTTGACAAAATAAAATTATTTTTATTAATAATCAAGAGAGTACAAATGGATTACAACTCAACCATACCAAGTCTCCTCCTGAAGTGTTCTATCTTCACTCTATATAGAGTTTTGGTGAGTATGTCTATTGTTTGATCTGTAGTGCAAACGTATTCCAATTTTATAGAATTCTTGTCTACCATTTATGTTACATAATAGTAAGGAATTTCAATATGCTTGGACCTGTCATGAAAAACTGGATTCATTGAGCGCTTGATGGAACTCTGATTATCACAATGAATAATCGTGGGATTCATAGCTTGCCCAAATAATCCCACAAGTAACTTCCTTAGCCATACTGCTTTTTGGGAGACCATTGCTACTGCAATTTCGGCTTCTGTAGAACTCTGTGCTACTAAAGACTGCTTCTTACATATCCAAGATATCCATGCTGATCCCAAACTCATCCTGAAGTACTTTTCCTCTCTTTAACACTTCCACCCCAATCTGAATCAGTGAATCCATGTAGGTCTTAAGCAACTTTCTCATATTTGAGTCCGAGATTAAGAGTGCCTTGTAAGTATCTCATAATGTGTTTAACTACGACTAGGTGAATCTCCTTCGGTTCACACATAAACTAACTTAAGGCATTAACCGCATAGCAAATATCTGGTCTTACATTTACTAAGTACATAAGAGATCCAATCATGTGTCTGTAGAGAGTAGAATCTATGGATGGTGATTTTGCAGCTGCTTCCTTAAGTTTATGTAGATTAGTCTCCATTGGAGAAGACATAGGTTTGCAATTCCACATTTCAAATTTCTTTAAAATATCTGATGTATACTTCCCTTGATTTAGTATGATACTATCAGAATTTTGCCGTACTTCCAGTCCTAGAAAGTAATGGAGTCCCAAATCTTTCATCTCAAATTCTCTAGTTAGATCTTTCTTGCACTGATCTATGAGATGATCATCACCTGTTATTAGTAGATCATCAACATACAGTATCAGAATTATCATATCATCTTTATCTCTTTTGTTATATAAATTTGGATCAGCTTCATTCTTGGAGAATCCTATGCTGGTGAGATACTTATCAACTCTTTCTTACTAGGCCCTAGGAGCCTGTTTAAGCCCATATAGAGCTTTTTTGAGCTGCAAACAAAAGCATTAGGATCATGAGTTTCAAATCCTTTAGGTTGCTCCAGATATACTTCTTCTGAAATCTTTCCATTTAGGAATGTTGTTTTCACATCCATCTGATGTTCCTTCCATCCCTTTGATGCAGCAATTGCTAAGACTGCTCTTATGGAAGTATATCTGGCAACAGGTGCAAAGGTTTCTTCATAATCAACCCCTTCTTTCTGAAAAAATCCTTTGGCTACAAATCTGGCTTTATACTTCTCAATACTATCGTCAGTGGCATATTTTATTTTAAATATCCACTTGGAAGAAACAACAAATTTTCCTTTGGGTCTTGGAACAATTTCCCAAACATCATTTTTCATGATAGATTGATATTCTTCTGTCATAGCTTCTTTCCAAGCTGTATGTTTAATAGCATCAAAGGGATTGGTTGGCTCTGTTTTGGATAAATCACTTATGTTAGCTATATAACCAGAGAATCTTTTAGGTCTTTTGCTTTCTCTGACTATTCCGGAAGGTGCAACAAAGTCTTGAGTTGCTTCAACTGTTTTAATGGCCCAAAGTGGTCTTTTCTTTGAAGTTTCTTCAAGGTTCATATTTTGAATTTCATCTTCGATTTCTTCTAAGTTCTCCCTCTGAGACCCAGATTCACTATTTCTTTCAAAACTAAATAAAGGAGAAGGTTCATCAGAATTTATGACTCTTTTGAATGCAAGATCTTCTTCAAAGATTACATCTCTGCTATGTTCAATAGTTTTCTATCCAGGTATGAAAATCCTATATGCTTTAGAAGTTTCACCATACCCTTGGGTCTCTTTTCTTTTGGAACATGAATATATACAGGACATCCAAAAATTCTAAGATGACTTATATTGGGTTTTAATTTAGTAAATACTTCTTCAGATGTTTTATCTTTAAGATAGAAGTGAGGACTTCTATTTTGAATATATACAATAGTACAAGAGGCTTCTGCTCAAAGATAATATTCTAGGTTTTGGTCAAAAATCATAGCCCTAGCAACTTCTATAATTGTCCTATTCTTTCTTTCTGCAACCCCATTTTGCTCTGGGTTATAAGAAACTATGTACTCCCTCTTAATCCCTAATTCTTTACAAAACCTTTTAAACAAGTCTGAGGTATATTCTCCTTCGTTATCAGTTCTAAGGGCTTTAATATTATGTTCTAAAAAATTTTCAATTAATGTTTTGAATTCTTCAAATCTTTGTAGGATTTCTTCTGATTCCTTACATTTTAAAAAGTAAATCCATGTTTTCCTAGAGAAGTCATCTATGAACAAGATATGATACCAGAATACTCCAAGAGAAGGAACAAACATAGGTCCACATAAATCTGAATGAATTAATTCTAATACTTATTTGTTTTCCTAGTACTATCATGAAAGGGACTTTTGGTGCTTTTACCCATAGCACAGCCTTTACAAATACTAGGGTGGTCTTTATTTAATTTGGGTAATCCAATAACCATCTTTTCCATAGTTGATAAAGTTCTAAAATTTAGATACCCTAATCTTCTGTGCCATATTTCATTTGAATCTTCGGCTTCATGGACTAAGGCTTGAATGGATCGACTAGATTTTGTATTCAATTCATACAAATATCCCTTTCTTTGACCAATTAACTTTGCTTTCTTGATGGAAGAGTTCTTAGCCCAAGTTAATACTTTGCCATCCACGAATGCAACATTGTGTCCATCATCTTCAAGTGTTGTAATTGAGATTAGGTTTCTTTTAATCCATGGTACATAGAGTACACCTTTAAGAAGAAGAGTATTTCCTGATTTTAGTTTCAAAGTACAATTTCCAATTCCTTCAATGGAGTGTGTTGAATTATCACCAATGGTAACTTCACCGTTAACCTTCTCTGATAAAGAATCTAGAGTTTCTTTGTATCCTGTTATATGTTTAGAAGATCCACTATCAATTACCCATATGCTTTATTTGAAATTTCATTTGATAGAGAGGAATACAAAACACGGTTCTTAGGATCATATGTATCTTCTTCTCTAATGACATTTGTACAATTTGCCTGTTGTTTGAAATTTTCAGGAAAATTAGATCTATAGTGTCTAAATTTTTCACATTCGAAACAATTTATTTTAGATAGATCTTTCTTGAGCTTTCCATTCTTTTGATTTCCCTTTTTCTTCTTGAAATGCTTCTTCTTGCCTTTATAGGAGTTTGTATTAAGAACGTGAAGTTCTTCATCTTCTACTTTTGGTTTCCCTCCTTTCTTTAGTTTTCTGGATTTCTCTTGAAGACAAGCATTCTTGAATCTATTAAAGTCTGGGAGCTGAACTCTAGCACGTATTCCTTGTGCGAATGTCTCCCATGAATCTGGCAATCCATCTATAGCCATAAGTTTTAATTTTGTGTCACTAATGATGGTTCCTATACTTGATAGTTCATCTCTAATGCCAACAACTCTTGAGGAGTAAAAACTTATCGATTCTCCTTTCTTTATCTGAATGTGATTCAATTGCCTTTTTAGTGCAAGAACCCTAGTTACATTGTTTACTTCATAGGCATTTCGTAATGCATTCATCATATCAAAAGCAATTTGATGTTTTGTAAGCATAGGTACAATATCATTTTTAACTCCATCCAAGATGATTTGAATAGCTTTTCTATTTCCTCTACTCCAAATAAATTTGTGAGGTTCAACTGGGAGTTGTTTGGATGCTCCATCAATGAATTTTTTTACATTGTTCTCTTCAAGAATCATCATGATTCTGAACTTCCAAGCTTCAAAGTGCTCTTTCCCATCAAACCTGTCCTCGAATCTGATTGTGTAAGCCATGGAAGATAGAAGATTGTTGCTTGATGTGTACAAAGTCTGATTATTGAAATTTAGCAGAGCCCAGGTTTAATTACCAAAGCTCTGATACCATGTAAAGTTTCTGTTAAATCCTTATCTCTTAATCAGACTTTTAATCCAGTCTTATATGCTGAGAATGATCTTCTAAGTCGTATGAATATTGATGAAATTAGTGCTTATTATAATGCAGATACAATACTGAATATTTAACCTTTTATTGTGATAGAGAATCTCAGATATAAATTGCAAGATATAAAATGCCTATAGGAGCAGACTGCTGTAACTGTGTGTCCTATAATCTGCATTTACAACCTACTTGTATATCATTTCTAAAGGGTATGTCCCTCGGGGGACATAACCCTTCCTAACTTGGCACCTATAGGAGAGATATTTATATCATTAAATGCCAACATTAGAGATATATTACTATTAAGAGGAAGTACAGTCTGTACTGTCAAACCTGTAGGTTTATCTTGGTTAATATTCTTAACATTAGTATTTGCAATTTCCCTTTATATTGATAGAAGTTGTGATGGAACAAGTGGTTCGATATAATTTTTGAGTTCTAGTAAGGTAAGAATGACAGGCAGTATGTCTTCTGTTGGTAAGCCAGGTGGTCAGTCAATAAGAATGGCATTTGCTAGAGGTTACACAGGATCCAGTTCTACAATATTTGGATGTGCTTTTAGTCTTTTTGCTTGGTGGTGGGAGGAAGTAAGGTACATCATCCAGATGACTTAAAGGATTTCACAACTTATGCACAAACGTACACTGATGTGATATTTAACACGAAATCTGTGAGTTCTTGAATTTACAGACAGAAGCAATACAATGCCCTGCACAATCTGGAGGACAGACCAATGGAAGCCCATTTTTGCATGCCTAGCATGATGCAGACATTTTATCAGAGCAACATTGTGTCTAGAGCCACCCAGAAGATAATCATGAGCAGTTGTCTAAACCGATACCTTGAAATTGTGTTTGATGGATTGTTATTTTTGAACATTGCAATGCTGAATGTTTATGCACAGAACATTCCACAAACAGGGTATGGCTCGTCAACTGCCAGTTCAGAGGCATTATCAGACCTCTTTCGAGTTGTCAGAATTCAGGAAGCATAGATGAATCAGACATATTCACACGTGAAAGGGCATCAAGATCATTGAATGCAGGGGACATAGGAGCACCTAAGTTGAAAACAAATCAATTTGCTACTTCATCTGGCACCTGTAACAAAAGTGTGATGCAACCCAATTGGTTGTCAATTTCGGGCAGTTTAAGGATGCATTTCTCAATTACTTTGACATCCCAACATTTGAGCAGCAAAGAATTTCCGTATTCAAAGAAATTAATGGTTGTCCAAAAGTGTGTTGGTGTGATGCAACGTTTTTGTCTGTTTATAAATTACATCCTGTGCAGCATTTACACTGGCCTATAGAATGCTTGTTGAGACCATATTAAGGTAATTATTTAAGAGGACCTATGCAGACAAATAAAAAGTGTTAGGAGCCGCACTGTGTATGGAAGCAGTGGTAAGCTTTGACACAAGAGAGAGTTTTTTTAGGAGGCTCAAATTATAGCAACCCAACTGCAAAAGTAATTGACTAATACTGCTCAAGTACAGCAGCCAGATATGACACATAGGGTGGCAGTAAGGAAATAATAAGAACAACTGCTCGAGATGAAATATGTAAGCCTCATGAGATGGGCTTATAACAAACTTCCATGGGACTGCATGAAAACAAACATGGAGCAAGGAAGTTGTGCAAAAGTTGACTACATAAAAATCTCCGAAGCATGCAAGTATGGAAGAGAAGCAAAGACGAAGAACATAGTACAGAATCCAAAGTTATAATGTTGGGAAATCTCAATGCATTTGATGAGAGGGTGCAAAGATCACAATTTGAAAATGAAAGGACCATATCTTGCATAATGGAATTTGAGATTAAAGCAAATAAAAAAGAGACAAGATCAAGAAGCATTTTACATACTAGGTAATGGTTGAAAAAAGTGTTGCACAATTGCAGAGAATCTTTAGCAACAACAAAAAGAAGAAAGAAAAAGATGAGTTAGGTAGAGATCATATAAAGAGAGGTTAAAAATCAGTTCAAGGAGAGACTGTAACTCAAAATGATTCAGCTTTGCCTAATTAAGCACTTAGTAAATTTTAATTTTAGTAAAACAGCAGAACATGCTTTGGATATTGTGAGGTCAAGGAATTCAATTATCAGGGGCAACCAGAGACAATATGGAGGAAGGACACAATCAAAGCTACTAAACAAGGGGATGATGGAGGAACAATGATTGTAGATACTTCTGTAATAGATCACTAGGCATAGTGTGTTGTATGGAATATCTGAGCACTTCCATACTTCAGGGAACCAAATGAGTCAATCAATTTTCTATATCCCAGGTTAGAGGCATATAGAAGGTTGCTAGTTTATTGACAAAGGCCCGGATGTATGAAATTCATGAAGAGCAACATGGAGAACAAAAGCATGAAGACATTGATTATTTTGAGAGTTGGTTGCACCTCAAACCTCATGACCCTATAAAACCTAGCCACAGGGGTACAGTGAGCATATCGAGCACAACATTTGCCTCCAGCCTTGGAATGGAGCATTGCATTGGAGGAAATCTTGTAGCTCACCAATGAGGTGGGAAAGAATAGAGTTGATTTCAAGTTTGCAATGTTTACAATGGACGAGATGGTATAGGCTACAAGAGGAGATTGATATCCCTCAACCTAAAGGTTTGGGATGATGTCATGGGTTGACTCACCAACATATAGATACCTCATGTTTACGTATGCAACCAACAAGATCTCCAAGTATGAAAAGCTTGTGACATAGATATAACTGGGTAATATAGGCATTTGGCTCAAAGTAATATTGTGTGCACTTTGATCCTTGCGAGGATGGTAGGTTACAGATGGTCACAATGCTTGATGCCATAGATGCACTTATTGCCAAAAAAATTATCACAATAAAATATGCATGGAAACAAATGGTTACAGTTTAGGGCCAATTTTTATTGCCAAGTCATTTATTTATTGGCAAGTCATTTAATATTGGCTGCAGTCCACTGATAGAGACTGACAGCAAAACAAAAGGCCATTATTCATTTCTTGAGTTTTGAAAGCTGATTTGCAGGGATCTAGAGCAATTTTTAGTGGATTTGAATCAGATTTAAGCAAAATCAGATTCAAGGTAAGTTTTCAAAATTCTCTTTTTTTAATCATTTTATCTTCTCATTGTTGCATCTAGGATTATAAAAACTCTATAACAGCATTTCCTAAATTCTCTAAATTGTTTATAATGAATAAGATTTAGCACCAATTGTTTTGAAAAAAAATAGATATTATCGTAGTGTTCTCAAAAATCTCATTTTTCTTAAAAATTTCAAACCCTAACAGTTTCATGTTTTACCTATGTTTAATATTATTTCCACTATTTTAGTTTTTTTTTGCTCCAAATAGGAACCTCCAAAAAAATACATTACACTTTTTTGGACTCTTTGTCCAATGCATGTCCTTGACCTTCTTTTGAAAGACACAAGAAAGCTAAATTGGGTGAGGCTAGTTGTAGAGGGTGAAAGAAAGATTACAAAATTTATCTACAATCACCCTTGGAATCTTTGCTTGATGAGAGAACACACCCAAGGGAAGAAGTTGGTAAGAGAGGAAGTCATAATGTTTGCAACAATGTACTAAATGTTGCAATGTATTCGTACTTCTTTGATAGCTTTGAAGCGAATGTTTGTGAGTCAAGCATGGTCAGACTCAAGCTATTTGAAAAGATTGATGCAGAAAGTGTTGCATACATTGTCTTCGACAACCAACTTGCACAAAGTGCTACAGAAATTGTGAAGGTAACTTGGAAACTTCAAAAGTTGAATATTTAATATTTTTGTATTAAAATATTTCATTATTAATTTATAACTCTAATAATTAATAATAAATCTTTTTCCACTTCTCAATTGTAGGTGTCAAAGCCCTTGGTTTTCAAAGACTTTTAAATTTAAGCAATTTTTTAAGTTGCAGATGCTGGTAAGTTGTTGATTAATCTCCAATTTTTTGCCTACATTTTTGGCCCTTGGTAATAAGTTGCCAACAAAAATATTTTCAACCATCGTTGGCATTGCCAAACTATAACCATACAAAATGTGAAAACAAATCAATGCTCGGTGGGATAATGCTCACCAAAAACAATATAGAAAACCTAAATTTCAAAATTATCAACCATTGATTAAAATAGTTAGGGAACCAAGAAGTATTGTCCAAAACAAAGTAGTTAGATGATTAGAAAAACCAAAGTTGAACCACCAATGATAATAAAGGTGGACAAAAAGCATCTTTGACATATGATTTGAGCCATAAAATAAAGAAAAGGCACAAATAGAGTAGAACAATAAGGTGTACAAAAGGTATTCGCACAAGAAAGGCAAAGCAAAGATTAGTGGTGATTGATAAAGCACATTCCAAACAAAAGGTGAAAGAAGAAAAAAGAAGGTAATACAAGGCTAGAGAAGAACCCAAGAAAGACAAATGGAAAAGGTTGGACAAAGAGGTAGTGGTTAAAGACTAGGACAACAAAGAAAGAAAAGTGGCAATATTCATCCCTTGTAATAGGGGATGCAATAGCAGCTCAAGCTACTGAAAAGAACATTGGATATCCATGAATCCCCATAGTTGTTGAATCTGACACCAATGGTCAAAAATGTGGGGTAAACATGGGAAGATAGAGGTACACCAAAGAAGAGGATGCTAACACAACAAGAAATAGAGTCAAAGGAGCTTAAAGAGTTGGAGAACATGTATCAAAAAATTTAGGAGACTACCATGCAAGTGGTAGTACAAATAGACCAGCCTATGCAAGTGTTATGCCCCTTATTGGAACTTAAGCATAGTAAGATAAAGGTACACCAAAGAAGAGGATGCTCACAAAACAAGAAATAGAGTCATAGAAGGTTAAAGAGTCATCACAAAATTTAGGAGACTGAAATAGAGACTCCAATGCAAATGGTATTACAAGTGGAGAAGCCTATGCAAGTGTAATGCCCCCCACTGGGACTTACTCAGTCTGCCCTAAAATTCTCATTTTAGGGTTTGAATGATGCTTGGGAATAGGAATTGTGATATCAGTGACCAAGTTAGTATCATAAGATAAATAAATAGATAGGCCAACATTTTACAGATAAGAGTTTACTATTGTAATATTCCAAATGTACAAATGGAATTCCTTTGAAGTTCTATCCAACAAATGCATCGTCATTATGTAGCACCAGTTGGGAGATCATACATGTTGTCCTCAATTTTGACATTACAAAATTGTGGCAACCCTATGCAATTTTATCGTGGCTTCATAAGTGCATCCTCTTTGTTTAACATATTACTGCAGCGTCATGAAGATGTTTCATCATCCCTAAATTGTGCTTTATGTAACTCTATTTGAGCATTCCTTTTGAAGGTTTTCGTCAAGTTAAAATCCCCAAATGATTTTTGCAAGCTTGTGATTTTCGGTAACTTTCATGTAATATCTTTGTTTTTGTTTTTGTTTTAAATAGTTTTGAGCCTTGTTTTCCCTTATGATAATAGCCCTTGGAATCTCACTCGTTTTGAGCTAACTTAGGCCTCAAAGGAGTTGTCTACCTCAAATTATAAAGGAAAAGGAGACGTTCTTCAGGGCGACACCAAGTCTTCTTAAAAAATCCTCCAAAAGTGGGCTTTTATATTGGCAATTGCACGAAATAAAACTATTTCCAATAACTTAAGTGGATTTTGACAACCATTTTAGAATTTTAGCTCATTTTGAGTTGATTTGGCCACAAGTTTTAATTTTTTAATAAATTGGTTATTGCTAGTTTATTTTCATGTGTACTTTAATGAAAACCATAGTTATTTATTAAATTTAATTATACAAGACACTTAAAATACATAAAAGTGGGGTTTTTATCACTCATTGCATATTATCAACATGCAAATCAACTTTTAAAAGCCACTGCCAATCAGAGATAAATCCTAATTACATAAAGGTGGACTATTTATATGCAATAATACATTTTTATACCACTGAAATGATTACAAGTGGGGAATTTGAAGCCAAAAGCACATGTTATTACACTTTAAAAGTCTATTAATTTGTTTGTTGACTTGATTTATGATTTAAATGCATAATGGTGAGGAATTTAAAACCCAAAAAATATGTATTTTAAGAAGCACAATATTCATCACCAAAACTCAAAGATTTGCTCCCTCAATTGGGTCATTTTTGCATGAAATCCATCAAGGATCATTTATTCGCTCATCAAAAGTGCAGATTTGGAGATATTTTATTCACATTATAGCCCATTTAGGACACTTTTTTGCACAGCCACCTCTTTTTTGAGCAATTTTCTTAACCAAATCTTCAACTTGTTGCCTCAACGTAAGTTCTAACACATTGTATTTCATTTCCAACTTGTTTACAATTCTTTTCAAGTTGCATTTGATGGTTTGGAGGCCATTTGTTATATGCATTATGTTAGTATTTTTCATTTCAATCTTCTTGGTCAAGTGACTTGTCTCCATGGGAAAATGGTCATCCGCCTATGTCTCCACAGGAGAATGGTAGTCCATGGGAAAATGGTCGTCTGCCTGTGTTTCCGTGGGAGAATAGTAGTCCAAGGGAAAATGGTCATCTGCCTGTGTCTCCATGGGAGAATGGTAGTCCACGGGAAAAAGGACGTCTACTTGTGTCTCAATGAAAGAATGTTGTCCAAGGGGAAGTGTTTCGTCCAAGGGAGTATGAGGTTGTTTGTGGGGGCATGTTTCATCCATGGGAGAAAGCTTAGTCCACGAGAAATGGTTCCATAGATGCCTGGGTTCCTTGGCAATCTGTTTCTTTGAATTTGGGTGTTTGCTAGGTGTTTCTATCTATTCTGCTCGGGCCTTTGAATACTATACACCAAAAGTGATGATTATCTAGATATGTAACGCTACATTCTCAGTTGGCTAGAATAGATAAACTGTCTACAGATTAGGTGAAGCTATTCGGAGAAGCATCAATTATTTTGAAAAATGATTGTTAGCGATTGGACATTGGTCGCATGATGAGTTCTTTCCTCCTAAACTCATAACTGATAATCAATGATAATGACTCAAAAATTTAAATGTTTGAAAAGAAAATGGGATGAAGGCACCTAGAAGAGGAGTCTTGGGAGATTTTTGCAATGCAGATCATTATGAGTGACAGGAGAACATGGACAACCATGTGTAGGATGAGTGCAAGTTTTTTGTGGACCAAAGACTAGATATTTTGGGGGATTCATTCTTAAGTGGTGTCAATTGCTTGGGTGAGTTGAATATAGGGTCTAAACAAGGGATTACACACCAAGTGAGGAGGATATTTTCAAGGCGGAAGGAGGTCTATTACAAGAGTGTGAAGAACACATCATTTGTGTGGTGAACTTTGATACAGGAAGTTCATCTACTGCACTTGTGAACTCATTTATGTGAGAACAATTGTGTTGTTGCATCTATATTCTTGTCAACATCATTTTATCACTTTATAATAATACAAAATTTAAACTGGTTGTAATACTGTTGCTTCATCAGTTAGTTGGAGGTTGTGGCCTTGTGAAATAGTGTTTGATTCTGGCTATGGCCGTGTGAACTTTCACGGGGTGATCTTGTATCCCCGACCCTTTTTTGTGAATTGTAATCTTAGTATATTAATTTTTAATAGGAAAGGACTATTCATCAAAAACTTTAAACTGGTTGTAATACTATTGCTTCATCAATTAGTTGGAGGTTGTGGCCTTGTGAGGTAGTTGCCTCAGTCTGATCAAGTTGAAGCCTACTTTTTGTGGAGAAGGTTGGAGCCTTGGATATACTAGGTTGGAGGCCACATTTGAAGTGATTAGTGATACCGTGGTTTTCACCCAAAAGGGTTTCCACTAGATAAATCCCTATGTCTTTGTTTCCTTTATGTTTGTTCAATTGCATTTACTTGTAAATTTTTGAAACACTGATTCACCCCCTCCCCCTCTCAACATTTCTTAAGTTTTTCAATTGGTATCGGAGCCGAGTCTCTCCTTCAACACTTAAAAGCCTGAGAGTAGATTTGACCTGTGTCTCCATGAGTGCTTTCGAAGGTCAGGCCACAAACTATGCACCCTTATTTGATGGAACCACCTTTGCCTTTTGGGCTCTTCATATGAAAACATACATTATGTCTTTAATTTGTGATGTTTGTCATTATATGATTAATGGCTACACCATTCCAGCTCAACCACCCACTGATTTTGATGACAAAAAGGGTTTTGAGAACAATGCTAAGGCCATGAATACTTTATTATGTGGATTGATTGAATCTGAATTTGTGAAAGCCATGCATTGCACCTCAGCCAAAGAAGTATGGGATAAGTTGTTCAATGCCTATCATAGAGTGTGATGTCCCTTCTTTCTCGAATAGAATTTATATAAATAATAATAAATTATGATTTTTTATTATATTACTCAAATATAGTAATGATAACCTATAATCAATATATTACAATATAGTACAAACATAATAATATTACTATAAATATATAATAATACAATTAAATGTATGATTTAAAAACTAAACAAGGAGTACAGGTTCTTAAATTAATTATCCATGACGGACCATTGACATGTATCTGATTAGAAAGGCAATTATAATATTGGGATTCCTATATAATTATCGTGTGAGTCTCCTACTAGATATCGAAGATTATAAAACCAATATAATTAGATATCATTTAGGTTTATTAAACAAGTGAATACTTGGAATGATATGTATGACTCCCGAGCAATATATAAGAATAGCAATTGAAACAATTGGCAATGACAATATTAAATAAATGCCTTAATTGATGGACAATGATGATATTAAACCGCTATCAAAGTTACCCTTTTGGGTAAGGACAATTAGACAAACTAATTAGAGATCTCATTCAGCAGCGAAGTGGTGGTGATTACAAGACACAACTATCCAAAGAATTCGCAACTATAAGAAAAGATATATAGAAGAGGTTGTCATCCAAATTGAAGGATTTTTCTTTTTAGCTTGCACAGAAAGCATTGGATATAATTGCAGCCCATGATAGAAGCGGACAAACAAACCCCAAGAAAAAGAAAAGAAGTGGTTAATGCTTACAAAGGTGGTTATGTGTATGAGTAAACTAATAGCCCCGTTAGAGTATTCCCAACAAAATTCCAAACATTGTAATGTCCCCACTTTAGTAGTTGACCAAGTGTGTGTGTGTGTTAGCCTAGTTCTACATGGTCCAAGAGGGCTAACGAAGAGTTTAAAGGGATCTTAGAGTGTTTTGACCTAGTTATCTCCAGTTTGGGCCAAAACAAAGTTGATTTACTCAATCTCAGGCATAAATACTACTTTTAGTAAGTCAACAGGACATAGGGGAGGCTAGTTTTGGTGATTGGATTTGATATTCCTCGACAAGAGCTTTCTGACAAGCTATCACTCATGCTATTCGGAGTCCGATAGCTAATATATTTTTATGCCTAAAATATTATTAAAGTAACATTTAATTTAGTTGTAAAATATTAAAATGTTACTTTAAAATTAAATTTTATGCGAATGTGTGCAAATCAAAAGGGACGCCTAAGGGGGACATAAGTGATTATTTTAATATGTTTTATATTGCACGTCTTTTATCCCACATTGCTCATGAGAGTGGAATTGACCCTTGGAGAAAGAATAATAAGAAGCGTTAGTGGCTCCAATCAGTAAGGTTGAATTTGAGAAGAAAATTGATGTGTGAGTTGCAGATCTATTCTTGGCATTAGAGGATGTCTATCCTCTCTTGTGACATTCTAAATGTCATTCCCTTGGGGTTTGGCATTTGGAATTCATTGCTATCAACTTTATTAACAGGCAAATTGGGCGCATTTCCAGCTACATTCAAATTGGGTGTTTGTTCATATCATTCCCGCTTCTTGTCCGATGCTTATGCCATTCTAAAGGGATGATTTTATGAGGATCTTGGACTGATTGAAGACAGATTTTACTATAGCAAGACTCTAGTGTGGCACTATTCATGTTATTGTAGCACGACACTATTCATGTTACTGTAGCGCAGCACTATTCATGTTAGTGTAGCAGCAAGATGGAATAATTAGTGAGTTGAAAAGTCTACTATGTATTTGATTTTATTAGTTTGAAAAATAATATTATTTCAGCAGTAGTTCAAATTTTGGTTTGCATATTATTATAAATTTCTTCTTGTTCATGTTTTGTGATTTCAAATCTATGCAAAAACATAAAAACAAGCAAACATTTTACTTCTGGAGCCATAAAGGGGTTTAAACGTTTAACGGAGAAATAAAGAGTTGGATGCAAATTATTTGACTAAATTCCTATCAGCAGTTGGTTTAGTTTTTAGGCATTTCTAGGGTGCCCATTACAAACATAGTGGCTTTGAGTTTGATATATTGAATAATATAATCAATGCCTTCATAAGATTGAATAACACCAATCTAAACAGCACAGTCAATGGCCATAAAATACTAGATAGACTCTAATCAAATAAGGAAGTTGATTACAATATTATATCATTTTCGATCCAATATCAAAGTCACATAACCTTTTTTCAAATATTAGAGTTGATGGAAATTACAATCCATGATCATCAAAACTAGATTATTACTTCCAACGTTCTATTACTGATTGGCAACAATTCTGACAGTTGGGAAATTATCAAGACTATTATTTGAGACAGTTGATAGTGAACATTCAAGGTATCATTGTTCCATATAATAGTATTGTACCAGATACATTGTAAGAGTGAAGCAAATTATGGTGCAACCTCACAGTTATATACTGTCTGAAATATGAGTACATTGATAAGTAATGGTATAACACTATCTTACATTACGAGAATATCGACTCCTATATGGCTGGTAGTAGAAAAGCATTGTAAGAAATTATAATTATAGTCCATTGTTTTCTCAATAAAGATCTGATTAACAATACTGAGTGAGATATTATCCAATACAAACCTTGGTGTCTAGGAGTAGAGAACTAGGGACATTACATAGAGATGTCAAAGTCAGGAATGCCAAGGTTCAAACACATAGGGTTTTTAAGTATTCACATGAAAGAAGATGAGAGCATTGCTGCATATTTTCTTCGGGTTGATGAAGTTCTAAATGCGTTGAAAGGCTTGGGAGAAAACATAATTGAGAAAACAGTAGTTCAAAAGATTCTTCGCTCTCTTACCATGAAATTTAATGCTAAGGTATCTGATGTTGAAGAAATGTCTGATTTGGATGATGTCACCATCGATAAGTTGCATGTTATTTTAACTGCCTATAAGATGAGAAAAAATGTTAAAGGTGATGAAGCTCAAATTTTTGAAAAACCTAGAGCTTCCATTGGAGAATAGATGATGGAGATTTAATATATGTTGTCATTGATGGATTATATATGATTGCCATAACACATGGCCAACATGCCATAATCAAACAATTATTATCAAGAAAAAAACAGATCGATAATGATTTATGCATTGAAGAGATATTTCAGACACCATATTCACTGTGATTCGTAAGTTAAACAACAATAAGACAAAACATAAATCTGGAACGTATGAGTTGAAGCAAACTTACGCTCAGAAAGAACATTATATTGAATACATTGTTGAAGGAACAAGGTGTGGTGGACTTTTCAGAACACAATATACTGTATGAAACAGTACCATTGAGTATCCAGCAAGATTCTGAAATGATACGCTGCCTCACTATTGTGAACAATTTTGATGAGGATATATGGAGAACGGCAATACAAGTTTGATGCAATGTGGTGGTTGACCATATGAGTAGATTGTACAAAATAGAAAGTGTACGAAGATTCAATCAGAATCATTCAAACAATTACAGCAGGGTAACATGTGGAAGTTTTATTGATAACTATTTCATCACTATATATGCAAAATTCATGAGGAATGAATGAGCAGTATTTTCAGTTTCCTAGGGATGATCCTGGCATACATTTAGTTATTTAGATCCAATTATTACTCAGAAAATATGTTGAACCTTGAAGCATATTCAGGGCACAAATTGGTTATAGCTGGAGTGAATTCATGGACAAAAGGGGTTAAGTATAACAGCAAAGATAGGTGTTGATTGTTAGCAAAAGCTTTTATGAATCTGTTCAGATTGTATAAATTGGCAACAGCAATCACACATCCGAGTACAGTATCATATGTAAGAGACTGAAAGCTTCATCATCAAATCAAGCAAACTAAAGAGGTGATGTTATAAAGGCATAAACAAGACAAGTATGTATTATATGTTAAGCAATCAGAAAATGGAATCTCACCACATCCTACAGAGAAGATACAATTGAGTTATTGACTGAAGAATTGGATGCTTCTACTTCTTTGAAATTGAGGATGGAATATTCATGGAGTCATACGGAACAAGGAACCCAGCCAGTGTTGAAAGCAATCAAGCTGTAAGAAAATAAGGTCAAATGATAATAATCAACAACCATGAAGTGGGAATATGCGTCGGGGATAGAGGACAAATAGTTAGAAAATATTCAGTCACCCTTACTCAAGGCAGTTCCCATGTGCAGACTGTGCATAGTAGGGGCTCACGTTGCCATCAGTGTGTGATAAGACTATGGTAAAGATTTGTTGGACAATGAAGACGACAAGTTACAATGCTGAAAGAAGTGAGAGACAAATATACTCCTATGCCAAGGGAAAAGTGTTTTTGTCTCAAGTATTTGTTGGAGTGAATAACCAATCTTGCGGAAGTAGATATCTAATAATGCTGTATGTTATTGCAGGTGAAAGTGTGTGCAGCAGGAGTGAGTGAGCATGCAAAGCAGGAAGAATATTTGTGAGCCCGCGCATAGAAGAAAGAATGGAAGGCCACTCGCGAAAGATGACGACAAATTTTTGGATGCGATGATATAGAGAATCATAAAGCCAAAGCACGATTACATTCCCTGTGGTACTCGATGACACTTCATTGACAATTTTGATTTCGGAAAGATCGCCCATGAAATGATGCGGCTTATTTATTTGTTTACTTCTTAAAAAATATTAGTAAACACCCATTATTATCAAGGATCGGTTATTTTTGAAGAGGCACCCCCACATCCTATGCAAAATTATGAATAGAGAATGTACAATACAGTTTAAATGGAATCGGGAATTCATATTCGTATACATCCTTACAAATTTTTATATTAAGGAGATATGCACTCTTGATATATGTTAAGGTTGTAGCTTCTGTCGGATTGATTTTATCATGAAATACCTTGTTGATGGTAAATCATCTTTAAGATAAATATTTTATATATATAATATATATTATATATAATATATATTATACATATTATATATTATTATATAATAATATAATAATATATTATAACATATTACATATATGCTTAAGAATGAGTTATATAGATGGTTATTTATATTGTTAATATATTAACTAATGATAATTAACTATAGAGACATGTCTCTTCATGAGACATGCCTCCTCTCATATTTATGAGTCTTCAAATCTGCATTTGGAAGATATCAATCACATTGGCAATGTTAGTACATTTGCAAAAAATAATCCATGTTACTTAAAAATATATTATATTCTTCTATTGGCAAAGAATGAATTTTTGAACTAAGCCTGTGGATTCTAAACTATTGAGTAAATATTTTATATGCAATTTTGGAATTTGATTGCAATGGTTGAGCATCAATGATGAGTGTCCTCACTGTATTTCCATTTCTAGCATGATCAGTAAGAAATATTTATTTTATTTTATATGCATAATACTTTAGAATTGGAAATGTTATAAAGTTTCATCCTTTATAATTATTTTTTAAATTCTATAAATAATTTATATGATAGATAAGTGGACAGGGTTAATTAGAGCATTTTAAAATCAATCATCATAGATATAGTGAAATATTTAGTTGTTCCTATATTTGTGTTTAGTTGTCTCCCAACCATAGGAGTTAAAACACATTCTAGACTATCTCAAAATGGCATTCATTTATTTGATCCATCGCATCTTGATTACAAAATTGATAGTTGATATGCGTAGAATTTTATAAAGTCGTACATTTTAAACTTATAATATTGACTCTATCACCCATTTAATTTCGGCACTGGTCTTTATATTATTTATAATTCATAATTCATACATTGGCAATTATTTCATATTTTTCCTTTGAAGAATTAATATATTCATTTGTTGCATTAAATCCATATTTATTCTTAATTTAAAAAACATTCATATATTCATTCATTATTTTCAGTTTATGTTTTGCCACTTAAAAGCTCTTTATAATTCTTGTCATTTTGGAAGCTTTCATTATATTTGTAATCTAACCAATCTGCTATAAGTCTCTTGGATTCGAGTGATTTGTCTAGGATAGGTATACCCACCTTGGCCTTGGAGAGCCAAAAAGTGCAAAAGACTTGGATCAAGTTGATCGGTCTTGTCAAGATGGCCTTAACCAATTGGATATCCCAACATTGAGTTGGCAAGACTCGTAGGATTCCAATCTGCGGTTTTGGGAACCAACAGATTGGCAACTCTGCTGGGGACAGTTACTCACAATACGTATTGTGAAGTTACCTAGAGTTTCAGATTCCGCAGGTCAAAATCAAAAAGCAATTGTATCAGTTTTGTTTAGAAATGTATTCTGCTAGAAGAAAGAACTCAAAAGATCAACACATTCCTCAAAAGAGGTGGGGACTCTATTCAACACAATTTTTAGTTGGTAACTCTGTTGAGGGAGAAGACTCAGGAGGAAATGGTGGATAGTTTTTTCAAATGTATCGATCATTTGAAAGAAAGTTTTTTATTCCAGATGGCATTAGGCATTGGATTTCAGCAAGTTTGACTATGAACCTAGTAGGTTATCCCCAAAGCTTTCACGACTTGTACCAAAGTTCCATGGAGAATGGGATGAATCAGCCATTAAGCACTTGGATGCATTTTATAAATTCATAGAAGACTACGAGGTCGATGCAGAAGATTAGGTGTTGAAATTATTTGTCAAAACATTGAAGGACAATGCGAGAAAGGTGTATGAATTATTACCCACACAATGTATCTTGTCTTGGAAAGAATTTGAACAATGGTACTTATATGAATTTCATGATGTAAGTGAGGAAGATGACATGTGTTATGACTGGTGTTAAGACCAAAGCTGCAACAAGGAAGAGGATCCTAACATGTCTTTACTTGATGTCTTTTTCAATTTAGAGAGGTATGAAGGTGAGAATTCAAGCATATTTGTTCTTGAGGATGATAAATGCTTATCATGAGATTCCATCAAACCTTCAGCCTCCTTACAAGGAATTCCTAAACAAAATTGTCGAGTTTAGAATCTCGTCAAAGGACTGTGATGTGAAGCTTCTTCAAATATTGGAAGAAGCTATTAAAGATGAAGAAAAAGATACTGAAGTAATACAAGAATTGAATGATATTTCAGATTTGGATAAAGAAGAGGACTCTCTCGGTGTGGATGAGATTTCAGCCTTGTTAGACATGGAATATCAAAAGCATGTTGAATAGGGTGGTAAAAAAAAAATTCAATATACAAAGAAGAGAAAATTAATGACGCAATAAATATGTCCTATGAAACATTCAATGAACAAGAAAATCCATTCATCTCTACAAATGAATATTACTTTCACGAGAAGGAATCCAATGAACCAAAAGGAGCATATAGTTCTCAAGAAGATGATATATTTGTTGAAGATGTGTATTGTGGTCTAAGTATAAAAAGAGATCTATTTGGATACAGTTTCAAAGAATTTTCAGATCCCGTATATGATGGACTAGTAGAAGGAAAAGAAGAATCTAGCTCTTATACACTTTTGATCTTGAGGAGAATGTGAGCATTCAAGAAGAGGAAGAAAGTGCATATGAGACTATTAGTTGGTGTTTTGAACCCGAATTTTGAATTTGATAATCCAATCTTCCTATTGGCCTTTTCCTTGCTTTTCTTTGACTTCTCCCTACTTATCCTCTAAACCTTCGTCGAAGTCATATTGTTGATATTTTGCAAAAAAGGTTCAAAGATTCCCTTTCGTAAGTCTTAAAACACCTTGTATTAAGTACAAAACGGTTCGAAATGTTGTTGAACCACTTCGTACTCGTTCAACAAGTTCAGTGGTTCAAAGATTCAAGAGGTTCAACAAGTTCAAAATTCAAGATGCAAGTTCAAGAGTTCATTCAGATCCCAAGTTCATAGAACGGATTGATGATTCAGTTGTCGAGAGTATAGAACATTCATAAATGCAGAGCTTTAGAACTTGAGCATTTAAGACATTTTGAAGGGTGCTAGTTTTCAAAGGTGATATTATACAAATTATTGGCTTCGCAATAATGCCTAACATTCAATTTGTGAAATAAGGCCAGGTTTTGGTGTTGACTTAAATAGCAATCGTCATTAGTGTCGAGTGACAAAAAGTTGTTCAGCAAACTCTATTCTGAGTCAAATTGTTTTGACAAATTGTGAGTGTAGATTTCTAAGTTCCTAGACACTTATGAGAATGCAAATACAAAGAAGCCCAAGGAATATCATTAGTTTTGTGGTGTGCCATCAGCTTCTAATATTTCTCCTCTAAGTTGGTGTGCAAGGTTTGAATTCAATAGGCAATACCAAATGTCAGAGCTTTAAGGTTCAGCATCTACAGTTCAAGGATGTGGTTTCATCGATTCAGAAGTGTGCATTTCAAAGGTTCAATGCAGAGTGTATTTTGTTCTATGCATTGGATGGAAAGATGTCAAAGATTTAGAATGCAAGATCTACAGGCTCCAAATGTGTGAACGAGGAATGTAGGGAAAAGTGTGCATGGTTTGGCTTACCAAATCAAAAGAGATACCACAGCATACAACGAACATTGTATCAAGAATTTTTCAAGTGATGAGACCGGTTCAAGAGATCAAGGGACATATGTTTATCAAGATTCATGAATATGAGGGAACACCAAGTGAAGCATTAACATACAAGATGGTGGTTAAGTTAAATACCTTATGAATGGGTGAAACAGAGTATGGTTACCTCTACACTCGAAGGGGATATAAGGATAATCAATACCATATCCAATTTGGAAATCAATACAAACACCACCAAAGTGTTTCTTCATGATCGGGATCCATGCATGACAGTGAATACATCGAAGGCCCATGTGAACTGCTTGACAAGATGTTGCGGCCCAAGAGATGTAAATAGAATGTTTGAGCTCAGTGAGCTTATGAAATCCACATGATAACAATGGCCCATCAACCCACCTGGCATATAAACTCACATACAGACTGAAAGCTTGCATCTTAGTTATCCCATCGAGTTTCAGTTATGAAGTAAACGGCAGTCTTGAACCTGCACACGATGGATACCAACTGTTTAACGAAATGCCTTCATGGACCAAATTCCATTACTTGAACAGGTGGTTCTATACGACATATTCAGTTTGCACTTCATGCTAATTCATCATTAGATGAATTTGTTAGGGAGAGAGGTGTCGATCAGTTCGTTGTAGAGAAGAATGGTATATCTACAAATTCTGTCAAAGTATCGAAGGCATCCACGTGCTTGAATACCCATATTCCCACATCACGTGGCATCAAACCGTGTGAGGTTTCAAGGATTATAATAATGTTTGGTTTAAAAGAACAAACCATTACATTACATAAATCTTTATGATGGTTTTAAATAACTTTTGTGAACTTTTATAGAGGGATATTCATCACCGAGAGTCAATTTGTTATAATTGTAAAAGACCTTATTGAAGCATAGAAACAGTTTCAAGAATCGGTTATTGTAACCGGTAACCATCTACAGGAAGGAAATAAATATGCGAGAAAAAGAAAGAGGAAGGGTTCCATTTTTTTGGGGGGCCTGGGGCCACCCAATTTCATTGTGCATCATGTTAAGCATGGATGCTTGGTTTGCTTCTCCAGAGATAGCCAGAATCTCATTATGCCCACAAGGGGCATATGTCCCCAACAAGAGCCACTGATGTAGCACAAATTTTTGAAAAACCTAGAGCTTCCATTGGAGAATCAATGATGGAGATTTAATATATGTTGTCATTGATGGTTTATATATGATTGCCATAACACATGGCCAACATGCCATAATGAAACAACTATTATCAAGAAAGTAACAGACCAATAACGATTTATGCATTGAACGGATATTCCAAACATTGTACGCTTTATGCATTGAAGAGATATTCCAAACACCATACTCGTTGTGATTCATAAGTTAACAATAAGACAAAACATAAATTTGGAATGTATGAGTTGAAGCGAACTTACACTTACACATTACAAACCTTGGTGTACGGGAGTAGAGAACTAGGGACATTACATAGAGATGTCAAAGTCAAGAACACCGAGGTTCAAACACATAGGGTTGTTTTTAAGTCTTCGCATGAAAGAAGATGAAAGCATTGCTTCATATTTTCTTCGGGTTGACGAAGTTTTAAATGCGTTGAAAGGCTTGGGAGAAAACAGTGGTTAAAAAGATTCTTCACTCTCTTGCTATGAAATTTAATGCTAAGGTATCTAATGTTGAAGAAATGTCTGATTTGGATAATGTCACCATTGATAAGTTGCATGTTATTTTAACTACCTATAAGATGAGAAAAAATGTTGAAGGTGATGGAGCTCAAATTTTTTTAAAACCTAGAGCTTCCATTGGAGAATCAATGATGGAGATTTAATATATGTTGTTATTGTTGGATTATACATGATTGCCATAACACATGGCCAACATGCCATAATAAAACAATTATTATCAAGAAAGTAACAGACCAATAATGATTTATGCATTGAAGAGATACTCTAGACACCATACTCATTGTGATTCATAAGTTAACAACAATAAGATAAGATTAGATAAGATAATATTACTAATGTCCAACAAAAGACCGCAAAGGGTCTATGGGACTGAGAGCTATAATCAAGAGGCTGACAACAGCAAGAGCATGAAACGGTGTCTGAGAAAGCAAAACAAGAAACAAGAGGGGAGAGAGAGAGAGAGAGGCCAAGACGAAGACTAGGAGTTTTTCCTTGACAAAAAGAAAGCAATCACAGAAGGATAAGACTGTGAGTAGGTAGGAGCCTTGGACTGTCTCAATAAACTCGTGGAAGAATGTTGTTGATGTAGATAACTGTTGCGGGGCCTGACAAATCTAGAATGGCCAGTAGAGCTAGAAGAACTAGACAACTTTTTCACACTACGTAAAGGAGATAAGGGTGTGAAAAAGGTAGTAATGAGCTGATCAAAGGTATGCTGATGAGGAAGTAGAGACTGTAAAGTACTAGCACGGAGAAAATTAACCTCCTAAAGAAAAAGAGCAAGAAATCACTAGTCATAATAATGGAAGAAGGCTGAGAGAGAACAACAATCGCAGAACAAACAATGAAATCTCCCTCTGATCTCATAATAGATAGGGCATCGGAAGATAAAGTGAGTCTCTGTCTTAATCTCATGAAGTGTACCCAACTTACAAATATGTTCCTTGTCAATATGATGATCTATTTGAGCACGAAGAAGATGAGAACCAACTTTGAATGACCCCAGAGAGATACGCAAGGCATGCAACCACCATCGAGAAAGATAACTACGACGAACGATAATCCCATCCCTAATCTCCAAGAAATGCTCCGTATAGGTGGTCATCCTTGGGCGTAAACCACCATGAGGGTTGGTCCAGGTAGTGGTAATGTACTATGTGTAAATATCAAGTCTGACATGCTCATTCAACTCCAACGGAGATTGGAGGAGATGAGTAGGAGCATTCAACGAGAACTGATAAGGAGGAAGACAATCAATATCAATACCAATTGAGCTAAGCATACCAGCAGCGAGCCCAAGAGCTAGTATCAAAACTTGCAATAGTAACAGAAGAGCAATAAGCCAGATAGAAGTATCTATCACGTTCACCAACAAAATCCACAAAACCACGAAGGCGATGAAGGAACCAAATCCAATAAAAAATGGCCTCAAGACTGAAAGGATGAACACCAAACTCGACAAAAATAATACTGAGTAGTGAACCTAAGACATCTAATGATGCGTTGAAGCAGCAAAGTCTAAACTCTCTCAATCAAGGCCTAATCGGAACCAAGAAGAGAAGGCCCCAAAACCACAGAACCATAAAGAATAGTCGGCTGAACAAGGGAGTCCAAGAGGGATAGCTTGGATGAGGTGTCCTGAAAATGGTGTCTGAAACACTGTTCTCAAGCATAGCAAGAGAACCCATACCCTTACTAACTCTAGACTGAATAGTCGGCCTCAAACTGAAGCGAGGCCCAGAAAACTTCACTCCAAGATGCATGTAAGACAAAGTAATCTCAATCTCTTGTCCCTGAAAATAAAAGTGAAGATAAGAGGTCTTAAGGCAATTAAAGACCATAATACGAGTCTTACTCAGGTTAACTGTAAGCTGTCTCTGAACACAAAAAGAAGCCAAACCATCTAGGAGTCTCTGTAAACTCTCTAGAGAAGAAGAAAAAGGAATCACATCATCTGCAAAAAGAAGAATGGAGATCAAGACTTGGTGTAAGTAGCAACCGTCTCCCAGGAGCAAAGATTTTGAAAGAAAATCCTCAAGCTCATCAATGTACAAACCGAACAGAGTGGAGGAGAGAGGACATCCCTGCTTAACACCAATGGTGCTGTGGATCGGAGCTAAGAAACCATCATGAGTCCTAAATCTACCCACCACAGTCTTGTATGATCTCATGATATCAGTAATAACTCAGAAATCCCAATTTCCCGAAGTCTCTGAAATAAAGCTATCCTGGGAACAGAGTCAAATGCCTTGCGAAAATCAACAAAGCAGCAATAAACTTTCTCCGATTTGTGTCTAGCCTCAATAATAGCTCATAAAGTGAAAATATGATCCATGGTCTGATAATCAACTCGTAACCCAGCCTGAACTCTAGCTCTGCAACCTTTCCTATCTAGCACTCTAGATAAAATAGCATTGAGGGTTGTGGCATACAGTTTGGAAAATGTGTGTCTGTAATTCCTGGGGTTAGAAATAGAGCTGGTCTTATGAATTGGGTAAATTAGGTACCTAGACCAGGGAATTGAACACCCAGTACAAATCACCTTATTAAAGAGAATAGAGAGATAGGGGCCCAGAATGGAGGCATCGAACTTGAAAATTTTAGCTTGGAACCCCTCATCCACTGCTCTACTGCATCTCATAGATCTAATAGCCTCGTAAATGTGAGAAGGGGTAAATAGGTGGGAGAAGCAAGGTGAAATGGGATAAATAAAAGGCTGCCCAAGAATATCATAAAGAGTCGTGGTATAAGAGGTTAAGGAGAAAAAGTCAAGAGTGGAAGATGGAGGAGTATAGCGAGGAAAAAGGGTGCGCTAGAACAGCTGGGGATTACGGATTGACATGGAGCAAAGGGATTTACATTGGGAGGCAGTGAAGGAACATTTCTTGCAGCAAAGAAGACAAAGATAAGAAAATTGAAGGTGAGCAAGGTCGAGGGAGTGACTGTCAAAAGCTATACGCAAAGTGTGATGAAAGGCTTTACAGACATCACCAAACCATTGGTTCATAGGGCAAGTGTTGCGACACTTGCAATAACAGGAAAAAGACGGACAGTGAGGTATGGAAAGGATAGTGGACTTCTAAATAGCCGAAGTAAGTATCTCAAACATGGAGGAGGCCTCACAGAAATCAGCAAAACAATCAGGACTAAGGAGTTTAGAAAGATGGAAGGAAAACAACTCACTGTCACCGTCAATGAAACAAAAGCAAGTAGGGGGTCAGGTAGCGAAGGAGACAAGATGAGGTGATAGAAGGCAAGGTGAAGAATGTGGAGAAACACGAATGTGAATACTAAGGAGAGCATGGTCAGCAAGAGGGAGGTGCAAGATGGTGAAGCTGTGAATGAAGGAGATGAAGGAGGGAGAGGTGAGAGCATAGTCAACAACACTAGCACCCCCATAATGAGGCCAGCTGGTAAAGATCTCAGAACCAAGAAAGCAAGAATGACCATTCAAGGTCACAAGACTAGATGACTCACAAAGTTGCAAAAGATGGTGACCATAGCAGGACACCGGTCCGAGAACATCCTCAAAAACATGCTGGAGTCCGATAGTAGTCGAATCAATCTCAATAGAACAGATGGAATCAAAGCCATGGTCAAAAATCAGAGTCTAGAGCTCTCTAGTCCTCGCATTGAAATCACCAAGACTGATGAAGTCACCCAGAGCAGCAAACTGAGAAATACTCTCACTGAGGTCAACAAAAGGGTCTCTATCTTCAGTACCATGAATAGCACAATGGGAGGAAATTGGCAAGAAATAATAGACAGCAATAAAGAAATCTCTCTGTCGGTGACACTTACAGTTAATAAGGACCCACATGAACTTGGGAAACGCATTTGAGTGCAAGATAGAAGTATAGCTGAAAATGGAATCTCTTATCAAACAAGCAACACCATTAAATCCATGGACCCCACCAGAAGCACACACTTCCTCTCTGCAAACAGATAACCACTGATACCCTGTAAACCCCAGAATAGGACTTACAAGGTTCTCATGGGTCTCAGTGATAACAAGTATATCTGCGGACTCCATCACATCATGTAAGAGACCGGTTAATGACCATAAAGAACCATTACCATTCCAGCAGTTAACAAGAAGAGAGCAAGTGGGAATCTTCCTCTTGTCAGACTGTTGGTGAGACTATCATTTGGTCTTAACTTGTCTCGCTTCCCAACCATTGGGGAGGGGGAGGAATCCCGAACAACTACCTTGAGATTCCAAATAACTACACATTTACCCGCACATCTAGCCTCCGCAACAATACCACAAGCATATTTCAACTCTGTCATCTAAGCCTTCATGAGATCTTCATCTAGAAATATCTTAGATGGGAGAGAGAATAGCTTCCTCTTTGCTCTAAGAGCACGGAGTCTATCAAGTAAATTAAGAAACCGAATGAAAAGTGTGTCACCGTGACCAATCCAATAGTTGTCCAATACAATGTCGGAGATACCAAGCTGGTTGATAAAGAAAGAGCATCCAGCAAAGAGAGGATCAAAAATGGGAGGGAGATCACGGACTCATATATTGAGCTCACGAGCACGTCTCACACATTCATCCTGAATCTTTCCCTAAACAATCTTATTCAAATTTGGTGAAGGTGCAGTAACAACTGAGGCATTGCAAATAGAAGCCCAAATTTTTACTTTCTGTTCCGTTTTCAAGATGAGAGAAGAGTGTTTTGCTGCCATTTCTGTTTGCTGTATTTGTATTGTATCTAGCCCCTCACACTATTCTATAATGGATACCAGATTCATTTTTAACACTGTTGTTTCAGAAGTGAAGGTATCAGAGAAATGCTTAATCTGAGAAGTATTTGATCTTGTAGCATGTTTGAGCTTGGTGATGGCCTCATTTAGAATTAGAATTTGTTCTCTAAGCTCCTGATTGTCGGATTCCATCTCAAAGACCCGATCCGAGAGCCTCTGATACGTTAAAGGCTATGACACATCCCTAGTTATAGATGCCATTAGTTGCAGCAAAAAGGAATGGAAATCGCAAGTCAAGAATCCAAAAGTACAGATCATAGACATTGCTCAAGCCCATGTTGATAGTAGGAAACTGGAAACCCTTGGCCGTAGCTTTGTGGAACACACACATAGGTCGTATCACACCCTCCTTATCGGCAGAGAGAAATCGTGGAAAAGAAGAAGAACAACAACAACATGCGACTAGAGAACATCGAGCTAGTAACATTCACGACCACCCACGGCAAAAGGAGAAGGCACATAGTCAGCAAGAAGAAGATCACACAAAAGAGCAAAAAGAACCAAGAGCGATGATGGAAAAGAGAACCCGAGAAAAAGAAAAACCCCAGCTTCTACGACAGATTAGAGATCATTGCAACCAGAATCATGCACGCAGGACAGCCTACTACAACAGCAACCAAGAAGAGCTATCGACGACCATGACGACGATCATCGCAGGTGAGAACATGATAAAAATTGTGACAGAAAATGGCAAGGTCGCAGGTCATGGGAGACATCGCCAGAACATAACTCCTTCAGAAGAAAACTAAGACAAAACATAAATTTGGAATGTATGAGTTGAAGCAAACTTACACTCAAAAAGAACATTATATTGAGTATGTTGTCGAAGGAACAAGGTATAGTGAACATTTCAGAACACAACATAATGTATGAAACAGTACCATCTAGTATGCTACAAGATTCTAAAATGACACCCTACCTCACTATGGTGAACAATTCTGATGATGATATATGGAGAACAACAATACAAGTTTGATGTCATAGTGGTGGTTGATTATATGAGTAGATTGTAGTGTAAGAAGATTCAATCAAAATCATTCAAACAACTACAGCATAGTAACATGTGGAGGTCTTATTGATAACTATTTCATCACTATATATCCAAAATTCATGAGGAATGAATGAGCAGTGTTTTCAGTTTCCTAGGGATGCTCCTACGATACATTTAGTTATTTAGATCCAATTATTACTCAGAAAATATGTTGAACCTTGAAGCATATTTAGGGCAAAAACTGGTTATAACTGGAGTGAATTCATGGAGAAAAGAGCTTAAAGATAACGACAAAGATAGGTGTTGATCGTTTGCAAAAGCTTTTATTAATTTGTTGAGATTGTATAATTTGGCAACAGCAATCACACATCCAAGTACGATAGCATATGTAAAAAGACTAAAACCTTCGTCATCAAACCAAGCAAACTAAAGAGGTGATGTTATAAAGGCATAAATAAGACAAGTATTTATTATATGATAAGCAT
The DNA here is from genome assembly GCA_028749045.1 of Cupressus sempervirens. NCBI lineage: Eukaryota > Viridiplantae > Streptophyta > Pinopsida > Cupressales > Cupressaceae > Cupressus > Cupressus sempervirens. Next base: position 625,597,475 of record CM053789.1, read on the forward strand.
TCAGAAAATGGAACTTCACCGCATCCTACAGAGAAGATACAAGTGAATTATTGACTGAAGAATTGGACGCTTGTGCTTCTTTGAAATTGAGGATAGAATATTCATGGAGTGATATGAAACAAGGAACCCAGCTAGTGTTGCAAGCAATCAAGCCATAAGACAAATAAGCGCAAATGATAATAATCGACAACCATGAAGTGGAAATATACATTGGGGATACAGGATGAACAGTTAGAAAATATTCAATCACCATTACTCAAGGCAGTTCCCAAATGAAGACCTTGCATAGTAGGGGCTCACGTTGCCATCAGTGCGTGATAAGACTATGGTAAAGATTTGTTCGACAACAGAGAAGACAAATCACAATGCTGAAAGAAGTGGGAGACATATATACTCCTATACTGAGGGCGAAGTGCTATTGTCTCAAGTATTTGTTGGAGTGAATAACCAATCTCACGGAAGTAGATATCTAATAATGCTCTGTGTTATTGCAGGTGAACGTGTGTACAGCAGGAGTGAGTAAGCATGCAAAGCCGAAAGAATATTTGTGAGCCCAGGTATAGAAGAAAGAATGGAAGACCACTCACGAAATATGAAGAAATTTTTTTGGATGCGATGGTACAAAGAATCATAAAGCCAAAGCATGAATACATTTCCTGCGGTACTCAATGACAATTGAAAATTTTGATTTTGGAAAGATTGCCATGAAATGATGCATTTTATTTATTTGTTTACTTCTAAAAAAATATTAGTAAACTCTCATTATTATCAACGATTGATTATTCATTATGAAGAGGCGTGATGTTTTGAAGAGGCACCCCCACATCCTATGCAAAATAATAAATAGGTAATGTATATTATGATTTAAATGGAATTTGGAATTCATATTCATAAACATCCTTACAAATTTTTATATTAAGAAGATATGCACTCTTGATATAGTATATTCTTCTATTGGCAAAGAATAAATTTTTGAACTAAGCCAATGGATGCTAGATTATTGAGTAAATATTTTATATGCAATTTTGGAATTAGAATGCAATGGGTTGAGCATCAGTGATGAGTGTCCTCATTGTATTTCCATTTCTTGCATGATTGATACGAAATATTTATTTTATTTTATATGCATAATACTTTAGAATTGGAAATGTTATAAAATTTCGTCCGTTATAATTATTTTTTAAATTCTACAAATAATTTATATGATAGATAAGTGGACAAGGTTAATTATAGCATTTTAAAATCGATCATCTTAGATATAGTGAAATATTTAGTTGTGCCTGTATCTGTGTTTAGTTGTCTCCCAACCATAGGAGTTAAAATACATTCTAGACTATCTTAAAATGGCATTCATATAGTTGATCCATCGCATCTTGATTACAAAATTTATAGTTGATATGCGTAGAATTTTACAAAACTGTACGTTTTAAACTTATAATATTGACTCTATCGCCCATTTAATTTCGGCACTATTCTTTATGTTATTCATAATTCATACATTCGCAATCATTTCATATTTTTCCTTTGAAGAATTAATATATTCATTTGTTGCATTAAATCCATATTTATTCTTATTTTAAAAATCACTCATTTATTCATGTATTCATTTATTATTTTTAGTTTATAATTTGCAAGTTAAAAGCTCTCTATAATTCTTTCCATTTTGGAAGCTTTTATTATATTTGTATTCTAACCAATCCGCTAGAAGTATCTTGGACTTAAGTGATTTGTCCAGGATAGGTATACCCGCCTTGGCCTTGCACAGCTAGAAAGTGCAGAAGACTTGGATCAAGTCGATTGGTCTTGTTAATTTAGCCTTAATCAATTGGATATCCTAGCATTGAGTTGGCAAGACTCGTAGGATTCCAATCTACAATTTTGAGAACCAACAAAAGGCACCTCCAAAAATCAGATGCCATTCAAATCCTTTAACACCGGTAAGGACAAAGAAAACAAACAATGTGAAAGTTCAGATGAAGGCTCAAAGGACGAAATTGCAGATCTTGTGAGGAAGCTGAAAGATCGTCTTAGTAAGAGCAAAGGCAAGATCTCTCTGAAGTGTTTCTACTCTGGGAAACATCGCTACTTTTCTTCAAAATGTCCAATTGATAGAGAAGATTACAGCCAAGAGGACATGAACACAAAGTCTAGGACAAAAAGATTTCCTGAGCGACATTGGAAAGGTGATAAATCAAAAAGGGTCTTATATTCAAAAGATGACTCTGAAATATTTTCTAGAAGTGAGGATGACCCTCAAAATGATGACATCTTGTTCATGGCTGTTGATAACTTGAACCTGGAAGCACATGAACTTTGTGGAATTCCTAAGTTTTATGGTTCCAACTTTACTATTTGGTGTTTCAGAAGGATGATCTATATCAAAGCTCTTGGGTTAGATGTTTGGGAATGTGTTTCAACTGAATATGTTCCCCCTATCAATCATCCTAATTCTGAAAAAAGAGTGTCAGCAAATGCAAAAGTAATGAGTGATATTTTGAGTTGCCTTGCTGATTCCTTGCATGACAATTATCTTCTTCTCAATTCAGCTCAAGAAGTTTGGGGGAAATTTCATAATTCTTTTGCATGGATCTTCAAGAGGATATGGCTCATATAGCTACGGAAGATGCTCAGCTTTGAAGACCAAGAGTTTTTTGAAGATGTTGATATGGATGATGATGGAGTTGGCCTAGAGCTTGAACGAGTTGTTGCCTTGGCTGAAATCAAAAGACTTAATAAGAAAAATTAGAATCTTGTTGACCTGTTGCAAGTTGAAAGTGAAGAAAAGATGAAGATTCCTATGGCTCTTAGTGAAGCTACAAAGCACTTGAATAATCTAAAAATTCAGAATGAGGAAGGCAAGATAATTCATGCAAATCTTGAGAACCAGATTCAGATAAAAGAAGACAACCTAGCCAAGCTTGAAGCTGAGATTGTCTCATTTGAAAACATAGGTAAATCTACTACCTTATCCAGTTTGGAATTCTCAAACATCAACAAAAGCATGTCTTTGGAAGACATTCTTGCCTCTCAAAGACCAACTCTTGACAAGAAGGGAATTGGTTGGGATGAAGGTGTATGCTCTTTGTTAAAAGGAAAGGAGAAGCTGGACTGTAATGATGAACAGCATGTTGCCACTCAAAATCAAGCCATTAAGGTGAACAAACCTTTTTCCTATGGGTACTATTTCTCATGTAATTACTTTGGTCATAAGGCTATGGATTGTGACACTAGTCCTAGGAGAAAGTTTTAAAGTTTTGAAAGGAATGGTTTAAATTCTTTTAGAAGATTTAATTTAATAAACTACAGCTGTAACAAGTTCGGTTATACTTTCACGGTTCTGCAAAAATAATAGAGTGACCTCACTCTCTAAGGCTGAAACCAAAAACATGCCAAGGATTGTTAAGGTATGGAAGAAGAAGATTCAAGAGGCTTCCCCCAAGGCTCTAGTTGTCATAACTGCTCTTCAAGCTAAAAATGAGAAGGATATATGGTATATTGACAGCATCTATTCAAGACATATGACGGGTGATTTAAGTAAGTTTCATTCCATTAAACCCATGAAGGGTGGAAACGTAAGATTTGTTGGCAGTTCCTCCGCTAGAGTTGCTGGTATAGAAAGTCTCTTGTTGAATAATGGTCAAACTGTTGTAGAAAATGTTCTATATGTTAAAGGGCTGAAACATAATCTATTGAGTGAGTCAGCTATGTGATCAAGGATATGATCTTGGTTTTGATTCAAACTCTTGCACTATTAAGAAAGGAAAAGATGTCATAGAAAATGCAACTAGGGCAGCTAACAATCTCTACATTCTTGATGACTCTAATGCTGAAACCTGTTGTCTAAGTAGCATGAATGATGCTTGGCTTTGGCACAAGCGTCTTGAGCACATTAACTTTGACAATATCGTCAAGATCAGTAAGAAAGAAATTGTTAGAGACATGCCAAAGATAGAGAAGCCAGCTGATATTGCTTGCAAGGGTTGTCAAGAAGGGAAGCAAACTAGAGTTTCTTTCAAACCAAAAGAATATACCAGCTCTAAGCTACTTGAGCTAGTGCACACAGATCATTCTGGACCAACTCAAACAACAAGCCCTCGAGGTGAGAAATACTTTATGTTGATTGATGATTATACTCACATGACATGGGTTACATTTCTAAAAGAAAAATCAGAAGCATTCGATTAATTCAAGGTGTTTAAATCTCTAGTTGAGAATGAAATTGATTTAAACATCAAATGTTTGCGTTCTTATAGTGGTGGAGAGTTCACTTCAAATGAACTTATAAGCTTTTGTGAACTTCATGGTATTAGAAGACAGGTTTCAGCCCCAAGAACACCATAACAAAATGGTGTCGTGGAAAGAAAAAATAGAACAGTCCAAGAAATGGCACGTTGCTTAATGAACGAAAGAAAGATGAGTAATACCTTTTGACAAGAAGTTGTTCATATAGTTGTTCCAATTGTGCAGGTGCAGGGGGACGCAAAGGAGTCTCCTTCATTGTGGGGGGTCGCCAGGACGTCTCCTTCATTGAGAGGAATTGGTCTACATATAGCTTCATCCACTCTCTTAAGAGGAATAGACTTTCCTCTTAGAGAGTAGAGAAGCTAGTGGTTGTACACAGTGTGTTGCGTATCAATGACTACAAGACAATTGTGTACAAGGAGAGTCCAGCATCATGATGGGATGTACAGCCTGAGGAGCCATCGCAGATTGATGAGGAGGATGCTTTAGATCTAGCCACAGGGCTAGTTGGTGTTCCCTTTCCGGCTCTTGATCTTGGAGTGATTGATAGTTCCAATGGCAATGAGTTTCAACTTCTAGCCTCTAGGGGATGATCATCGATCATTCATTTGACATTTTGATTTGGAGTCTTGGAGACTTGTAGTTTTTGTTTGCATTATATACTTGTTTTGATATCATGATTCATGGCACATGATACTTATTGTATTTATCTTTATGTCATGACTCATATGATCATTGATTACTATTAGATGGTAGAATCTAGAGACTCATACTATTGATATGAAGACTGATATATAGACTAATATTTATTATTTTCTGATGTTCAATGTTCAATTTTCATTTTTTTTTTTGTCATTTGATCATGAATCATGATATTCCAGTTGAAAACTTCAATGCAATGTTCAATGTTTAAGTTTTTTAAATCTTTGTATGTTACATTGTATAATTTAGTACATCTTTTCATAACTAGCATTTAAAGTACCATATGTATAGTATATACATCCCTGCTCCTTCCACCACCCCCCCGTCCCTCGCCGCCGTCCCCCCATCATCCCCAAATCAAGGCCCCTCTATCCCTCCATCTTGGAAACTTGTCCCCACGTCCCCCCATCTCCTAGGGCGGTGTAACTATGAAGATAAGTAAGTTTGATTCAAGAACTAATGAAGGAATCTTTCTTGGTTACTCCTCGAAGAGTAAGGCATTTAAATGTTACAACAAAAGGTTACATAAAATTGTTAAAAGTGCTAATGTCAAAATTCATGAAGTCACTAACGTTTCTGGTGAGAATGTGGATAGTCACAGTGAAGAAAAATCTTGGACCAGCACTGCTGTACTTTCTTCATCTCAACTCATACAAACTGGAAGAGCAAGCAAAAATGGTGAAGATGCCAAAGAAAAGACTCAATCAATGAGTGGAAGTGAAAGTTCTTCACATGATGAAGCTGAAACCTCACATAGGCATTCTAAGCATGATACTCAAGGTAAAATTGATGATTCCTCTTCTTTTAAAACTCCTAAGTTTGTTCAAAAGAATCATCCCATAGATCAAATAATAGCTGAAAGGATATCAAGAGCTACTAGAAGAGATATAAATTACTTTGAGGGTGATAATTTTTCATTAATGTCTTTGTTTACCATACAGGGTAAACGAATACTTATGCATGTAGTAGATTAAGGTGTCACATAGAATAGAGACTTTATTTACATATGCAGTATGCACTCCAAGTACAATGATTACAATGATAATGATGATCCAATAGTCCCTTCGGACAATGTACATATACTTTCCTGAAGGGGTGACTCAACTGTCATGCGCCCTTTCGGAAAAAGTAACGTTGTTTCCGGACGACAAAATAGAGAGAACATTACAACAAAACTCAAACTATAATCAAAACAACTAATTACATCAAGATTTAGACACTAAGAAGAGGGATGCGTCCTTGGTGTAGTAGACGTCTGTGGTCTAAGCTTGTCTAGCTCTTCTCAAAGTTGATGCACTTGCACTGTCCATACTTTCAAATCTACTTCAGCCTCCATCTGAATCTCCAAGGCTGTTTGCATCATTTCAGAAAGCTCTCCACACTCCCTCTCCTTCGCTGCCCCCTGCTCCTTCGCTGCTAGACTCTGTTGAGCCAAAAATGTTGTCCTCTAAATGTTGTCCTCTCAAATTCCGAGGCTGCTCTCTCTCTGGCTAGTTCTACCTTTATCGCTACTAACATGGTAGCTGACTCCTCCCAAGCCCTCTTTGCCACTACCCGGTCTGCCTAGCTCCTCCAAAGGGCATAATAAGCATCCTCGTGTATTTGGACTATCTCCTAAGTGAGAGCCTCTACATGACTCCATCCCCATCTCTCTTGTAGTGGCCCAATTTTAGCACATCTCAACAATCTCTACACTTGGCCATCTACGCTCCTTAAAGAAAACTGTAAAGGTTGCTAGACATCCCACTCTCATGAAGGATATAACGTTCTCTAGTTCCTTTACCACTGAATCCAAGGCATATGTCTGTGTCAAAGCCACCACTTGGCGATCCCGAGTCGCTCAATCAGCAAGGAATGTCTCCATAACCTCTCCCATCACTATCTCTAGCCCTATTGTAGGCTACTACCGGGCACCCATGGCTGTCTCCACTGCTTTCGCCATCCGCTCAACAGTGCTCTTCATGGAGAAGTGTGGTATCTCATCGGTCTGTCTCGGGTGACTTTCCTCCACCTGTATCTATAGAGGATCTCCTTTTGGGGCTACTTCCCGTGCGAGTGTGAGAATGCCTATTGCCCGTGGGGCTGGTATATGGTTAAACCTCGTACTCAAGTACGTGCTCAACCTCTGAGCTCTACTCTCTCTGTCTAGCTCCCTAGGTAGTGCTAGCAATGTTGCATCTACCGTAACCATTGCATCCGAGCCTACCACATCCAAGTGCACCAAGTGTCCTCATAGCCTCACTCGTTCTATCTCCATCACTCCTTCCTAAGTGTCTCTCATCATCGAGTACAAGTACCTTAACCCCTGCCTCTAGTACGACTGGTAAAACCTCTCGAGCAAGCTCCATCGCAACCTCCAAAACAGCTATCACCATTGGTGACGGATGTGACTTTGTCCCTCCTACGACTACGATCTCCAGAATGGATAGTGTTTCTGTAGCTAGCTGAATCGCAATGGTAGTTGGAGTCATCATCACTGGCAATCTAAACTGACCAAACCTTGGAATGTCATGTGTACCCACTAGAACCAAGTGTGTCATTGCCGATATTGTAGGCCATGGAAATCTTAATGGTGTTGGTGTAATCACTTCCACCCTCCTCATCCTCATCTTCTTCGTCCTCCTTGTCGGTCTCACTCTCCTCGAAAGAAGGTTCCCGGCAACCACTATTAGTATCTCCTCCATCCGGTTTTGATCGTTTCTGTCCAACCGTGGTCTTGCTGCCAAGTGTGTCAATGTGTCTCCACTCCATGATAGGGGTTCGCCTGGTGTGAGTGGTCCAGGCTCGGCCTCTAACCTGTCGTGGGGAATCATCCAAATCGTTGCCTCCAAGAATAGCCAATTTCATAGTGCAGCATGTAGAACATCTTATATTGGAGTGTCATAAATTCATACATCCTTTCTACCAATAGTGTAGCGCAATCGTACACATCTATAAGACAATGCTAGTGCCCTTCCTGAACGTTGGACTTCTTCAGTCCTCTACCCTCTGATGTGTCCGTGAGGGCTTCTTTCTCTGTCTATGTCAAATCCCTGCATACCAACTGCATCAATTGTGCCTTTACCTCTCGACTCAATTTTTTCGATTATTTGTTGATTTTCCTTCCACCCTGAGCATGACTAGGTATTCCAAATACCCGTGTGAAATTTGGTCGTCTAAATGATATTACCAGGTTACATCCAAGATAGACAAATGAACTAGTTCGAGAGAACCTATCGTACGTCTCTATCATTGTGCGCAGGAACCCTTCGTAGTATCGAATGCAAAATACATGCATCTCTATTGCCCATTCAACCTGTGCCTTCCAAATGCTAGTCTTCATCGGATGGTTATCAAGTGTCTCTTGCCACCATCTCCTACATTTTGCTCCATTCAAACCCTCAAACAAGACATTTTGTGCTATGAGATTATCAGTTGCAGCTGGTTGTGTTGTTTGCTTGTCTTTTTTCTTGCTTGCTCCTGTACTTGTGCTTCCTGCAACACATACTCAGGACGGCAAGGTCTTCATGCTTCTGTTCATGGTTGCAATCATTGTTGTATCTTCCTCCAACTTCTTTGTCCAAGCCCTCTTTCCGAATGACTGCATAATAGTTACTTCCTTGTCTTTTTACTTTGCCAAATTGGTTGAAATGGTTGTAATTGAAATCCCTTGCATCAGTCTAGCGATACAGCACCTCACCTCCTGCTATTCCACGAATCTGTATGGTTTTTCAATCCACATTTTTTGACTATATTATTCTCAGTCGTACGGTCTTCTTATAATTGGAGCCAACCGTACAGTGTATCCCTTCACTCTGTCTTCTCTTACGTTCCCTATGTTGTACGGCTTAAACCTGTTTATGACTTGGTTCCATCTTGTCGTACGATATTGCCTTTCTCAGAGTGTACAACAATCTTCTCTGTGTGAACTTCTTTGTCCCTATTGTACAGTGTACGGCAATCTCCTCTACGTATTATGCTAGCCGTACGGTTCCAGGCGATGCTTTATAACTCTCTGTCCTTACCGTATGGTGTATGGCTATCTCCCCGTCATGTTTATTCAATCTACTAACCGTACGGTTACTTCTACGGTTGTATGACACTATTCACTCTTGCACGACCATACGGTGCTTCTAGCCGTATGGTTTGTTTGCCTCGCCAACCATACAATGCTTCTAGCCGTACAACTTGTTTGCCTCTCCAATTGCTCTTTTTTCCAACTTTGTACGTCTAGCCGTAGGGTACACTCTCTATGATTGTATGGGTGTCGAATGCAAAATACCTGAGTTTTCCCTGTGTGATGCTTTGCATCCATACGGTGCTCTCCCTCTGCTTCACTTGCATCTATACGATGTTCTCCCTCACTGTACGGTACTTTGACGGTGTTCATAGCTTTTCCTTAGGATAGCGTACGGTATAAATATCTTATGCTCTTTCTGTAGGCTCGTACACTATTCTTCTGTACTGCCCTTGGGTGTGTTTGATGCTTTTTGAGGCCGTATAGTGGCTATATAAAATCTCCTGCTTGCTAAGATTTTTTCATTGCGCTATTATAATTTTCCCTTTTCACTATATATTTTGTACATATTTATTATAATTATTTACATTTACTTATCTCACATATATACATTAGTACTTTTTATTATTTTATAATGTCTCTGAAGTATTCGTCTGCGGATGCACGTTATTTCTTTCATGATAGACTTTCCACTTCGACCCATTCACTGCTTCAAGCACTTCCTTCCCATCGAGCATTCATAGTTTTATTGCTCCATTGTCACCAACTTCGCAAATTTTATATGGTCTGACCCATTTCACTTTAAACTTGTCGGGTTTGATTTCATTACGCCCATTGTATTTCAAAACTAATTGGCCTGGTTGAAATTTGTTCAATTTTAAATACTTTTCACCTATACTATGTAACTTTCGTGGCCCATTATGCCTGCAGTCACCACTTGTAAAGTTTATTTAAATTATATAATCTTTCCCTCAGGCTCTCCATATCTCCTAGTTTGCTTTCAATTGCGATCCTTAAACTTGGTACCATGAATTCCATCGGTACTACAGCGTCCTGTCCATATATCAACTCAAACGGAGTGTGTTCTGTAGTTACCTTGTATGAAGTACGGTACGCCAATAACATTGATGGTAGGTTTTCTTCCCAATATTCTCCTTCGATTGCACACAATTTATAAATTACTTTGACTAAGATTTCATTTGTAGCTTCTACTTGTCCGTTGGCTCTAAGATAATACGGGCTCGACAAGGAATGGTAAATCTTGAACTCTGTGGTCAGTAGTTGAATGACATGATTGACAAAGTGTCCCCCATGGTTGCTTGTCAATTGTAGCGGCATTCAGTACCTTGTGATAATATGCTCATAAATAAATTTCACCTTGCTTACCACAAAGTTTTCTAGTAGGGCCCATGCCTCCACCCACTTGGTAAGGTACTCAGTCGCTACCACGATGTACCTGCATCTTCTGGTTTTACTTACCTTGAGGGTTTCGACAAAAGTCCAACCCCCATCATTCAAATAACTCCTATGCCTGTGAGCGGTTGAGAGGCATGAAGTCCCTCTTTAGTGGTTTCCCAGCTCTCTGGCATGTGTCACATGCCATGACCCACTACCTGGCGTCATGCATAGTTGGACACCATAACCCTACCAAAAGTATTTCCCACGCAGTTGTATCTGGTCCCATGTGTCCTCCTAGTCCTTCATGTGCTTCCTTCAACACTTTTGGTATTTCCTCTTCTAGAACACACTGTCTTAAAATCTAGTCTGGTCCCATCTTATACGGCAACCGATTGATCAACTGAAATGTCTGACTCCTTAGCACCAGTTTCCTTCTCTCGTTCGGCGACATTTCTCTAGAACATTGTCCCATGGAAAGATATTCCCCGATACACATGTACCAGGATGGCAGTACGACAATCTGAAATAGTTGTGTGTCAAGAAAATCGTTGTTGACCCACTTCGGTGGATCTCTTGATTTTATCCTTGATAAATGATCCGCGCTTCCATGACTCTTTTTCGATTGTACCACAATCTTGAATGTAAACTCTTGTAACAAAAATAGCCATCTACTTATCCTTACCTGGATGATTGGCTTGTTTACAAGATATAACAGTGCTTGATGATCTACATAAAATAAAAATGGCATCACCAGTAGATAATGCCTAAATTTTTATACTGCATACACAATTCTGAGTGCCTCTCACTTTGTTGTACTGTAATTGTTCTCTGCTTTAGATAATAGTCTACTCGCAAAGTATACTGGATGATCCAATCTATGGTCACCTAACTGCACCAATGTTCCTCCAATTGTGTAGTTCGATGCATCAACATGGACATAAAACTCCTTATCCTAATCTAAATAAGCCAGGATAGGTGTTGTAGCTAATCTTGTCTACAGTACTTTGAAAGCTTCATTCTGCTCCGCTTCCCATTTGTAGGGTTCTCCATTGCAGTTTAGTTTGTCGAGCGCGATAGGATATTTTCACAAAATTCTTGATGAACCTTCGGTAATATCCAATGTGCCCGAGAAATGATTTCACCTCTGTTACATCTATTGATGGCATATCCAAGATTACGTGGATTTTGTCAGGATCCATTTTTTATCCTTCTCTGCATACTATATGTCCCAATAGCTTCCCCTATAGTACCATAAACTTGCACTTCTTCGGATTGAGTGCCAATCTCGCTCGTCTACATCTATCTATGCATTCTCTAATGGCGGTCAAATGCTTGTCTTCCGAGCTGAAAATTGACAAATCATCCAAAAATGCATTAAAGTTCCTGACTGAAATCTTATCGAAGATGTGCAAAATAATTCTCTGGAATGTAGTCGGGGCATTGCACAGTCCGAATGGCATTCTATTGTAAGCATATACTCCATCTTCCACTATGAACGTCGTTTTAAGCTCATCTTCTTCGACGATGGATATCTAGTTGTATCCAGAGAATCCATCCATAAATGAATAAATTTCATGCCCCACGACTTTTTCCAAAATACAATCGGTGAATGGTATCGAGAACGGATCTATGATCTTTACTACATTCAAGCATCGAAAGTCCACGGATATTATTATCTAAGTGGTGTCTTTCAGAGATATCACAATCGATGATACCCACTCACTCATCTACACCCTACAAATAATTCCTGCTTCCAACATTTAGTTGATCTCATTAGTGACCCGTGCGGCATAATTTTTGTTCATTCGGTACAGCTGCTTCCTTACGGGTACTACACCATCTATCAGTGGTATCTAGTAGACACATAACTCCAGTAATACTCCTTTCAAATTCTTCGTCCACATGAACACATCCTTATATTCCATAAACATTTTGAACACTTTTGCTTTTAGGACTAGGTTCCAATCATCTCCCATAAATATATTCTTTGGATTAGCTTCACCCCCTAAGTTCATCATCTTTACTGTAGGTTCTTCGTATTTGATAGGTTTGTCTTCACTAAACATATGTGCAAGTGTTTCATCTATCTGTGCTTTTCCCTCCTTCACTTGTCTGTACTCTTGCAGAAATGCATTCTCCTCTCCTTTATTTTCACCTTCAACCCCTAACATGTTATAGCTCAAAAAGAGCTCATAGTCCATCTGCCAATTGAGTAGGTCGTTCACTGAGTCTTGGTCATTATCATTCGATCCTCCTTCCAGTTTGATGACCTTCCTCATTAGCTTCCATTCGCTTTTTTCCCTTCGTCGTCTCCTTCGCCTTCGCCTTCAGAATCCGACGATGTTACCTCCTCTCCTACCATCTGTGTATGTAGGTCGATTATAAATCTCTGACCTCCGCTTTCCATGGATAGGGTATTCTGTTTCCAATCATGCTTTACTTTTGCTTGTATCAACTAGCCCTGTCCGAGGATGACGTCATACCCTTTTCTTTTTAATGGTATTGATGGAGCTTAATTTTGTGCTTCCAATTGTACACATTTTCGTTATGGACCAGTACATATATTTCATCCAATTTGTGATCTGTTACATGAAAGGGCGGGCTGCCTATGACAACATGAATACATGCTGACCTATTGATCACAATTGTTGAATCTATTTTATTCAGGAGGTCCTTTATTTGATGTCAGCCTTATGGAGTATATGTGTATCAGCAACAAGGGTAATGGGCAAAGCACATAAAGAACACCAAATATCTCAGCCATGTCCTTTTATGAAAGGGATTGATTGATAAAGATTGAAATATAACATTCAGTGATATCACCGGAGGCAAACATTTGAGTAGCATGCATATTCTTCAATATTTCATTATTTGTATTTATGAGGATGTAAAGGATTCTAATTTCAAGATTGGTCACAATAGAAAATATCACATTATAACTATGAATATGCCAAAGTATCATACAGCACTATTCTGGACATATTCTATATTTGGCCATTACATGCATAAGATTGTTATGATAATCATATCTGGTAAAGGGACATCAAGCATATTGCGTTTTGCACAGCCTAAAGGCACTTTCACCCCACATTCAAACCTTCAAGCTGATTGTATCATGTATTGGCAAGCATCATATGGCAATTCAAAATAATTCAGTCTTTAAGACAAGGTTCACTGTGGTATATTCAACAAAGTGACTGCAAAATAAGGTAGTAGTGTTGGTGTGCTACGGAATTATATACAGAATTGTAAAGGTCTTATGAAAAGACAACCCTACAGATTCTCAAAGGATGCAGTAAAATGTTAACTGTTTACACATTACTAATGGACTTCATAACAGAACATGTTTCAAAAGAATAGATCACCTCATATTTCAAAAGCTTTCCTTCAGCAAACTTATCATTGAGGATATTTTTTGAAAACATTTCAGTATAATTGTCTATGTTCAAACGCTACATATTATGGCCCATGCAATATTCCTTCAAAAGTCATTTGGTGCAGTCTCAGAAAATTCTGAAGAAGCTTGTTGACTTGTCATAAAACAATACATTAAGACCAATGCATATGATACTGTGATGTATTGGTGTTGTGTATCATCAAGGTTATTGGTCTGATGGCTTTTGGCAAACCCAAACCAGATCAAATATGCAAGTGGAGCCGCAAGAATATACAGTGAAGGCTGGAAGAACATTAAGGATTCCCATACGAAGTTACATGAGGTCAAACCATGTCCACAATCGTGTCTCTGCCCTCTATACTATGCAGCGAATACCTGGAGATTTAAAGCAAGCACACCCGTCAATTTTATCACCATCAGAAAAAATGATTCATAGGCACAAAGGCGTGGACATATTTCGTGGAGAAGGAGACAGGAATTAAGATTTCATGTTTTATTTTTGTATCTAATAATGTCTTTTGTCTTGTGCAGGTATGAAGGTTTATTCAATATCAAGGAGTTGGCAATAATCATCATCGGAACACATGTAATGTATCAGAGAGGAGCCCTCTCATGTTGCCGAGAACCCTTTCCATGATCACGATGAAGGGCCTACGCGATTTTGGAGTATGGAGACTGCACAAACAATAGGACTTTTTCTTGAAGGCAGGATACACGTCAAGAGATGAGCATGGCAAAGTATAGCATCGATTTCAGGAGATAAGCATTTTGGATGTTAAGACTCCCGAGTGAAACCTCGCATGTTGAAGATGTTCACACGGATTCCGTAATGTTCTTGACCTCTATGTGCATGCAACAAACAAGAATATGGTTCCTGATTTCTATTCAGTATGTTACACGAAGTACAGATACTAAAATTGGGGCCGTACAATAATGTTGGAGGGAAGTAAGGACGATGTTGGAGGTTGTTCGGTAATGTTGGAGGGAAGTAGGGACAATGTTGGAGGTTGTACATTAATGTTGGAGGGGAGTAGGGATGATGTTGGAGGCCGTTAGGGATGTTGCTGGAGGTTGTACGGTAATGCTAGACGGGAGTAGGGACGATGTTGGAAGTCATATGGTAATGTTGGAGGGGAGTAGGGACGATGCTGGAGGCCATTCGATAATGCTAGAGGGGAGTAGGGACGATGTTGGAGGTCGTTCAGTAATGTTGGAGGGAAGTAGGGACGATGCTGGAGGACGTACGATAATGCTAGAGGGGAGTAGGGACGATGCTGGAGGCTATTAAGGATGTTGCTGGAGGTCGTATGGTAATGTTGGAGGGGAGTAGGGACGATGCTGGAGGGGAGTAGGGACAATGCTGGAGGCCGCACGATGCAAGTAATTGGTCGCACTATGTCTGAAGGATAGGGTGAGGGTTGTATGGTGTCAGACTGTACAGATAGGGAGTGATGGAAGCCGTACGGATAAAGAGAAAGACATACAGAAATGTCTGGATGCCACACGTTACAACAACAAATGCGAAATTTGTTCATACACAACACAAGCAAATTAGATACAAGATTAGAAACTTGAATACAAATAATTTCTTCAATATATGCTGAAAGATGGTGCTCTAATTTGCCATATCCAAGCGAAGTGCAACATGCAACGGAATAGGGTGAGGGTTGAATCCCACCGAAACTGGAAGAGCCAAATAGGAAAGATTTTTCACTTCCGAAATGGCGAACAACAAAGAATCCCAACTGGAATTCGTAGTACAAGAGAAATAATCCAAATCGCATACCAACAACCTACAAGCTGTGCTTAAATACTCATGAGGAAACTTTCAGAGGGTGTACAAAGATAGCCGACGGCGACACAAACTAAGGAAACAAAAATAAAAATGGGTCCAAGATACATTAAATCAATCAGCCGGTTACAAAAGTTTGATTTATTATTTATTTTATAACGGGAACATTACAGATTCAGATTATGGAGTGTGCTGGAGTTGTAGCGGTTTGATATGGCCCTAGCATGACTTTCTACAGATAAAAGAGAAACGATGGCAGTCACGATTCAGAGGGATGTCCGTCTAAAACATTGGCACTGTGGCTATGTCGAGCAAGGAGGAGAATAAATTTATGAGTGCCAAAGTTAAAGTGATCTTTGTGATTAATATACCAAATATTTAAACACAAAGAGTTATAACCTATAACCATTTTGTTTAAAAGTTTTATTAACATATGTTGGTTAGTTTATTTGTGAAAGGATGCAACATTCCTCTATAAATATGTATAATGAGAAAATCAAAAGAATCATCATTCATATTGCTCTAAAAAACAAAAAAGCTCTACATATTCAAAAGCATACATTTTATTAAATTTCTTCAAAAGGAGAGTCTAAAGTTTGAACTAAGCAGGTGGAAATTCAGATTTTTGGGCATAAACTTTGACATTGTATGAGATCAAGTTGTGTTGAATAAAGCATCAGTAATCAATGTATCTTCAATACAAACTCTCCTATAATATAATCAGTAAGAGTTTTATTTGTTCTAGAGTTGAAATATATATAATTCGTCCTTTGTGATCATTTTACTCTTCATTTGTTTATAATTCATTACTACGATAGGTGAATCAAATTGTTTGCTGCTATTTCAATCTGATAAATACAAATAATGTAAAACATTATTGTTTTCTTTATTTGTATCTATTTTGTCCACATAGGGGTTAAAACATCATAGACTGGTTTAAATACATGAATAAACGAAACAATTTGAGGCATCATAATAACTAAATCATTTATAAATATAATATAACCAGTATCATAAAGTTGTATGTGAGGATATATATATATATTTAACTCTATTGCCCATTTAAAATTAGGCACTGATCATTTACTGTTCATATCTCTCAATCCATGTGCTGGCAATTTTCTGACCTTTTTCTTTTAAAGATTTTATACCTATATGATTTTAGTAATTAATTTTAAATCTTCCTTTCAGCAACTAAAGTAATTATAACTCAAAGATTGTTCATCATCCATAATCCTGAAGTTTTTCCTTAAAATCTTGCCACTTGAGGAAATTGTCTTTGCATTATAATCTATTCGCTATAAAACATCTTGGATCCAAGTTTTGTTGTCCAAGATCAGGTGTACAGGCCTTAGTTTTGTGACGCCAAAAGCACAGAGGATTCAAATCTATTTGATTGATCCTGTCAAATTGGCCAAAATCAATTAGATATCCCAACATCGAGCACGCAAGGCTCGTAGATTTCTAATCAAGGATTTTGATAACCAACAGGTATGACTATGAAATCCAATAGGAATGGTTGTGTCCTGATGGTTACAGGCTGCACCATCAGGGTCCCTAAAGGCTTGA
Source organism: Cupressus sempervirens (assembly GCA_028749045.1). Classification (NCBI taxonomy): domain Eukaryota; kingdom Viridiplantae; phylum Streptophyta; class Pinopsida; order Cupressales; family Cupressaceae; genus Cupressus; species Cupressus sempervirens. The sequence goes on from CM053789.1 coordinate 625,614,572, forward strand.
TCCCGTGTTTATCAGCAGTGAGCAGTTGAAATGTCGATGGCCACAACGTGGGTTGTCCCAACTTCTTCCATATATCTTCCAGTAACACATTTACTCCTAATCCTCTGTCTACAATTGCGTCCGTGAGGATGGTTCCAACAATACCCATCTCTACTACCACAGGGTGTCTTCCCGTAGAGAGTATAAGTACCATTGGGTCTTCTACAGTCATTCCACTACCATCCTTTCCCATCTCTTCAGTTGCTTTCGGGGTTGGTGTCATGTTCAATATTGCAGCCTGCAACTAAGGCATTGTAAGAAGAAGGTCATCCAGTTTCATGGGAATGTCTGTTTGCATTACCTTCCTTATAATATTTTGTTCGGCTAGGTTCCTCCTTGAGGTGTCGGCAGTGTCTTTTGTTTATAGTTTTTTGGCTTCCATTTGTTTTTCTAATTCCACTCTTGCTTGTTGCAACCTCTTATTTTCTTCCTTTGCATCTAGGTATGTTACCTTCTTTGCTTGCTCGTGAGTGATGGCTAACATCTCCTCATCAGATGTTTCTATGCTTAATAAGTTCACCCCTGCTTAGGGCACTTCGAATCCTCATGATCTGCCAGACCACACCATCTGCACAACAATTGTGGTGTTCCCTTCGTGGTACAATCTCTGGCAAAGTGTCCCCAGAGGTTGCAGTCATGGCATTGTATCAACGGCCGTCCACTCGGATCGTACTGTATCTAGCTTTGGCCCTCATTACTGTTATTATTATTGTTGTTGTTACCACCCCGTCCATGTCAATTGTTGTTATGGTACCCTCCTGAGGTTGTGTCATTATTCGTGTCTGTTCGTGCTCCTCCTGAGGTAGACATTTCATGTGTTAGCAGTACTTGTTGGTGTCCCTTTGTCTTTATATTGAATGGGCATTAATTTGTGGAATGTCTCACAATTTAGAAAATATCGCAAAACTGTTTCTTAGGACAGAAGCCCTTTGTGTGGCCATCCTCCTTACATTTCATAAACTGCAGTTCCCCTCCTTTTGCTAGATCAGGATTCTTTTTCAAATTTTTGAATTCCTTCATAATCCATAACATATCCTTCTGCAATGCTAGGAATTTTTTACTTGACTCTTCGTCACTGCTACTACTTTCAGAAGATGAGTCATATGAGTCCCATGACTTGTTTTTCTTCTTTTTACTTGTTTTCTGCTCACTCTCGAGATCCATCACTCGGTTGTATGCATCTATGTATGATGTTGGAGGTACAATCTTCATTTTCTTCCTCAGTGTTGGTTGTAGCCCTTTGACAAACCACCGTTTCTTCAACCCGTCAGCTAGTTGGTTTTCCATGTTCCCTACCAGCTCTTTCAACCTTCTTGCATATATAAGGATTGTTTCATTCTTGCCCTGTTTAGTACTGTACATTTCTGCTACTATTTTGTTGTCATCTCTCAATAGTCGGAACCTTGTTATGAATTCTTTCTTTACATTCAGCCATGAAGTTACTTCATGGGGATCGGCATCCAAAAATCAATCAATTGCTAAACCCCGTAGGGTCATTGGAAACTGTCGGACCCAATCGTCCTAGTCTGTTACACTGTTCGCCATCCATATTGTTTCACATGTTTTACAATGTGATTGGATCAGTTGTCCCATCATCATTGAACTTCAGCAATTTTTCCTTCAGTCCTACCATTGCTACTTTCTTCTCAATCAGTGGTGCTTGTTGCACACCCGCATTGTTCTGAGTACCCGTGTTATTCTGCACAACCACATTCCTCGATGTGAAGGGATCTTCCTCAAACGAAGTTGTTCGATTCTTTGCCTATATCCATTCATCGGATGTATCAGGAATGAAAAGTTCACTCCACATTCATGCTCCTTCAACACTTCGAGCCGTGCCAATTACTTCTCTTCCATTCAGATTCTCTACCCTTGGCGTATATAAGTTAAGAAACTCCTCCCTTGTTTGTTCCACCAAATTCAGTCACTCTCACATTTCTTTGAGTAATTCCTTGACATTCCTAAGTCTGCTAGGTGAATGCACTCCCTCCATCAGTGCTCCTTCACCCCCTCGGTGGCCGTTAGTAAGCTGCTAAAACTTTTGTCTACGCTCCGCTTGTTGTGCCAAAATTAATGTTTCCCATGTTGTACGTATGTCATCCTGATCTTTTACTTTATTCCTCTCCTTTTTAAGAAGATTCGGCATTAATCTTCATAACACCTCCTTTGTTCCAAGTTCGACTGGCAACAGTGCCAATTGTTTACGTACAGGGTAAACGGATACTTATTGCATGTAGTAGATTAAGGTGTCACACAGAATAGAGACTTTATTCATATACACAATATGCACTCCAAGTACAATGATTACAATGATAATGATGATCCAATAGTCCTTTCAAATGACGTACATATACGTTCCCGAATGGGTGACTCAACCGTCATACGCCCTCTCGGATACAACTCTACCCATCCGCTATAATACTTTTTACCAACAATAGTCTTTGTATAGGCCTAAATGTTATGAAGATGAGACAAAGGATGAGAATTGCATAGAAGCCACAAACGAACAGTTAGAGCAAATTCACAAGAGCAACACTTGGGAGCTTGTGCCTAGACCCCAAGACAGAACTGTTTCAGATGGCAGGGACAGAATTGTCACCAAGTACTAGTTACCACCCGCAGACAAACAGACAAACAGAGATTGTGAACAAGTGGCTCGAAGGTTACCTTTGAAACTATGTTTCGGCACAACAATGGTATCAGTTAAATGGATACATCTAGAGGAATATTGTTACAGTACCACGTACCACATGTCCATCGAAATGGCACCATTCAAAACTCTGTACGGGTACAAACCCCTTTCCTTCATTAACACAGTTCTAGGTGACAGTCACACACCAAGGGCGAGAGACTGGCTTTAGGAGGGATAGGACATACTGAGATGCTTGAAGGAAAACTTACAGTGGGCACAAAATCAATAGAAGATGTACACTGACAGACACAGATTGGAGAGGAGTTTCGAAGTAGGGGACTTGGTCTATCTCAAGCTCCAGCCATATTGGCAATCCTCATTGAAGGAAAAAGGAAAAGACAAATTGAAGCCACGATTTTATGGCCCTTATCGTGTAGTTTGTCGCGTTGGTGAAGTCGTGTACAAGCTGGAACTTCCAAAGGAAAGTCGTATTCATAACGTTTTCCATGTTTCATGATTGAAGAAGGCCGTAGGGCAGAACATCATGGTAGCCAGTGATTATCCACCACTCAGTGAAGAAGGAAAGCTCATATTGGAACAAGCCGAAATCATCAAAGTACGTGAGAAGACTCTGCGGAACCACATGGTGTAGGAATATTTGATGCATCGGAAACACTTGCCATTGGACGACGCGATGTGGGAGGGCGAGCACATTCTCTAGCACCCGGCATTGCATTTGCTTGAGGACAAGCAAAATTTGGTATGGAAGGACTGTGATGTTCCCGTTATAAAATAAATTATGTATCAAACTATTGCTAATGGGCCGATTGATTTAATATATCTTGGACCCATTTTTATTTTTGTTTCTGTAGTTTGTGTCGCCGTTGGCTATCTTTGTACACCCTCGGAAAGTTTTCCTAACGGGTATTTAAGCGCGGCTTGTAGGTAGTTTTTAGGTATGCAATTTATTTGGATTATTTCTTTGTACTGTGAATTCCCGTTGGGATTCTCTGTAATTTTCCATTTCGGAAGTGAAAGATCTTCCCTATTTGGCTCGTGCGATTTCGGTGGGATTCATCCCTGACCCTATTCCATCTTTGTACTGCTTGGCTCGGATTTGGCAAATTGGAGTGTTATCTGTATATGGAAATACTATCTGGTAACAAGTGTGTATCTTTTATACTCTGGCTTCTGCAAACTATTCGTGTTTAATATATGTTATTCTACATTCTAAGTGGCATTGTCGAATCCCTTGCATCACCCTTACCTATGTACACCCTCTTGTACCATCCTACGAGCACATTGGCCTCCAATCATCACTACACGGTTTACATCAAAAACTGTACGACTTCATATACCTTTGTATGGCCAACTCCCACGATTGCTCCCACACCATACGGCCATTGCCACTACCTCCACCGTACCACCTTGATACCGTACGGCCATTGCACCTTCCACTTCCCTCCACCATAATGTCTAAGCCCTGTCACCATACACCCTCCTCACCTCCATACGGCCACTACAGAGACACCGTACGACCAGCCCATTGACACCATACGACCCATCTGCATCAATATTCTTGCTGTGTACGGACATCCCTGTTGTCATACTTAATCCGTACCACACCCTCCCATTGAAGTTCAGTGAGGTCTTGTCTTCGATGGCAATGGAACATTACAACCAAAATCATTGGGCTGAGTGTCCAGAGAGACAAAGGTTAACTTTAGCCGAGACAGAGACTACAGAAAAAGATGGGTCAGTCCAATGATGGGCATGATTCAAGATTTGGGTGCAGTGAAGAGCTAACAAAAGCAACCAAAGGCTACAACAACCAAGCCCAAGAGTCTGAATTGTTGAAGTATAGCTTCAATCGAAGTGAAGTACTCATTATATTGAGTATTTGTATTCATGATTTATATGAATATTATCTTATGTCTTATATATTCATGATTTACATGAACATTATCTTATGTCTTATATTATTGATAAGAACAATGTCTATATTCATAAATGATTTTACTTATCAAATCGAGCTCTTATCATAAGGTGAGACTATTATGTTATCGGGGTTCGTGAATATACTTGTTAATACCACTGATTGGTTATTGGTTAGCAAACTAAATATATTTTTTTATGCATCGAATGGTGATCAGTTATGTCCATGTAGGGACACGACCCTACATGGTCCTTGGCCACGTAGAGTCATGTCTCTATGGCAACATGACTTTATTCATATTTAACCTAAAGCAATTGGTGAGCTCTGATATCAATCTAAGGCATACTCAAACTCAGCGATCACTCTCCTGCAAACAAGGATATTCATTAACTTGTGCTTGTCCATTCTACATCACTGTTCAAGCTCTAAAGATCTGTATTAGAACTGTAGATTATATATATACAATCAGATTGGTAACTAAATCTGAACCAGTTCAATCTGCAATTATAATTTGTGTCTCTAACAAAGATCCTACTTTCACATGGTATCAGAGCCATCCTGATAGGGAATTATATTCTTGAGAATTAAAATTAAAATCTCAGATTTTTCAATATTAGAATTTTATCCTCAAATTCATAATGGTTAATCATGTCAGATTAGAGGATAGACTTGAGGAAGCATCAAATTTTTCATCATGGAAAATTGGAGTCATGATAGTACTAAGAGAAATGGAGTTAGAAGAGTACATAGAATCAAACAAATCTATTTCTGAAAATGATCCAGATAAAACAACATGGAAAAGACACAACAACAAGGCCATGAAAATTATTATAGACTCTGTGAAGGATCATATTCTTCCTTCCATATCCAGTCTTAAAATTGCATCTGAGATGTTCTCTACTATTAAGAACACTTTCGAAATCAGTAATACTAGTAGACTGCTAACTTTAAAGCAAGATCTCCTATATATAAAAATGAACAATAAGAAGTCAATTACATCCTATTTTCTCAGAATCTCTGAGTTTAAAGATCAGCTTGCACCAATTGGAAGTCAAGTTGATGACAAAGAACTTAGCATCATAGCATTAAAAGGACTTCCACTATCTTGGGAAACCTTTATTCATGGTCTAAGCTCCCGACCTGATCTTCCTAAATTTGAATTATTCAAAAATAAAAGCACTCAAGAAAGATCAAGATTAGTTTCAAGAGGATTAAGCATTAATCAAGAGAGAGCTATTCAAGCTCTTCATGTTAATTCAAACAATACAGAAAAGAAAGGTAAATTCAAACGTAATAGGAACTCAACAAATCATATAAGAAACGAGATTGGTTAAAAGTACAATGTTTCAAATGTGACAGATTTGGTCACTCCTACAACTTCTGCCCTGAACGAAAGAAAATTCAAGCAACTCTAGTAGAAATCAAGGAAGAGAAAGAGGAAAAAGGAAAAAACCATTTTATCTAGCTCTCTCAAGTGAATTAAACTAAAACAAAAACACCTAGATTATAGACAGTGGAGCATCTCGTCATATTACAGGTTTTAGAGACAAATTTGAAAGCTTCAAAAAATACTCCTCGAAAGAAGTAACAAGTGGAGATAATTTTACTCATCTGGTTATAAAGGTATTGGATCATGTTCAATTCATCTAAATTCAAGTATCACTCTCCAACTTAAAAAAATTTTATTCATACCTGGTTTAAAAAGAAATCTGATCTCCATCTCTAGTCTTGCTGATCAAGGGTACAGAATCACCTATCAAGAAGATAGAATTCTATCCTAGCCAAAGAACTCCAACATCAAGAAAGCAATATCTATTGGATTTAGAGATAAAATAAGATAAGATAAGATAATGATATTAATGTCCAACAAAAAACCAAAAAGAGGTCTATACAAACCTTCTAATCAACAAAATTTAGCCCTAAGTCATGAAACATAAAATTCAACTGAAATTTGGCATAGGAGACTAGGTCACCTTAATTTTCGTGCATTGTCATCAATAGGGAAAATTGCAAAAGGATTACCTAGTCTCAAATCTGATATCTCAGGCATCTACAAAGGATGTTACTTGGGCAAGAACACCAAGAAATCCTTTCCTAAAAGTATACACATCAAAATCTGTACTTGACCTTATTCACATTGATTTATGTGGTCCTATGTTTGTACCTTCCCTAAATGGGTGTCTCTATTATGTGATTTTCATTGATGACTATTCTAGAAGAACCTAGATCTACTTCTTCGAACAAAAAGAATCAATTGAAGTTTTATCTAAATTCAAAGAATTCAAAGCTCTAGTTGAAAACCAGTCTTGACAGAAAATCAAAACACTAAGATCAAACAATGGAGGTGAATACATCTCTGAAATCTTCAAAGATTTTTGCATTACTATTGGGATTAAGAGGGAGTTTTCTGTACCATATAATCCTCAATAGAATGGAGTTGCAAAATGTAAAAATAGATCAATTATTGAATCAGCCAAAGCAATGATGCATGATCAAAATCTTCATACTTCTTTTTGGGCTAAAGCTTCTAGTACTGCAGTGTATATTCAAAATAGATGTCCTCACTCAATATTAGAAAACAACACTCCTGAAGAAGTATTTTCAGGTATCAAACCAAATCTAAGTCACCTAAGAATATTTGAGTGTCCTGTTTATATTCATATTCCTAAAGAGAAAATAACAAAACTAGAACCATCTGGAAAGAAGGGATTACTCATTGGATATAGTGAAACAACCAAAGGTTACAGGATCTATGTTTCCAGTCAAAGAACAATTAAGATCAGTAGAGATGTTAAATTTGAAGAAGATATTGCCTTCAATCTTTCTAAGAACATTGATGAAACACATGTTGAATCTACTACTAAACTTGATGAAGATCTCCTAATCGAAAATGAGAGGGAGAATGATCTTGAACCTCCTTCACCTACTATCTCAAATTCTGAGATTATTGAAAATTCAAATAATAAAAAGAGGCCACTTTGGGCTAGGAAAATGATAGAAGACAATCAAGTTGAACCTGATGAAGTAATCAAAGAAAGCAAGAGAACAAGAAATCAGTCATGTTATATGGCTCTACTAATTGAACTTATCAAAACAAAACCTTCAAATGTTGAAGAAGCCTTATCAAGCAAACCTTGGAAACAAGCAATGATTGAAGAATATCAATCAATACTAAAAAATGATGTGTGGGATGTTGTACCTAGACCTAAGAACAAATCAGTTGTCTCTTCTAAGTGGCTATACAAAATCAAGCATGCACCAGCAACATTGAAAAATATAAAGCTAAATTTGTAGCATGCAGGTTTTCATAGAAGGAAGGTATCGATTATGAAGAAACTTTTGCTCCAATTGCTAGGTACACATCTGTTAGAACTATCTTGGCAATTACAAAATCCAAAGGATGGAAAGTTCATCAAATGGATGTTAAAACATCATTCTTAAATGGTGAAATTGAAGAAGTTTATATTGAGCAACCTGAAGGGTTCATCACTAATGACAAAAATTATCACGTGTATATGGCCTTAAACAGGCACCCAGGGCATGGTATGAAAGATTAGATAGCTATCTAACAAAATTAGGGTATTCTAAGAGTGAAGCTGATCCTAACTTATACTTCAAAATAGATGGTGATGAGATATGATTATTCTTGTGTTATATGTTGATGATTTGTTAATAACAGGTGAAGAACATCTTATAAACAAGTGCAAACAATAACTAAAAGCAGAGTTCGATATAAAAGATTTACGTCTTCTCCACTACTTCCTAGGACTAGAAGTCTTGAAAAAGGGGAACTACAATTTTCTAAATCAAGGAAAATACACTATTGATATTTTGACGAAATTTGAAATGATGGATTGTAAACCAGTCACTACTCCTATGGAAGTCAACCTACATAAGCTCAAGGATGATATGTTCGAATCTGAATCTATCGGTCCTAATTACTATAGGCAAATCATTGGATCTTTAATGTATTTAGTAAATACTTGTCCTTATATATGTTATGCTACAAATACCTTAAATCAGTTCATGTGTGAACCAAAGAAAATACATCTAATGGCAACCAAATATATCTTAAGATATCTAAGAGGTACAGTTGGTATGGGACTCAGCTATGATCAAGTTGAAATCAACCTTCATGGATATTTAGATTCTGATTGGCCAAGCAGCTCTACTAAATGTAAAATTACTACAGGATGTTGCTTCAAACTTGGATTTGGGATGATTTCTTGGTTCAACAGAAAACAATCATTAGTTGCATTAAGCTCCATTGAAAGAGTACATAGCCTCTTCCATGGGAGCCAGAGAAGTTGTATGGTTACGAAAATTGCTAGTTGGGTTGTTTAAGAAGCCCTTGAAGCCAACTATCATTCACTGTGATAATTGGAGTTGTATCAAGCTTTCAGCTAATCTAGTTTTTCACAATCAATCTAAGCATATTGAAATACCTCATCATTACATTAGAGATATGTCAGATTGAGGTGTTATCAAACTGGAGTACATAAGTACAAATGAGCAAACTGCGGATGTTTTTACCAAGCCTCTTGCCAAAGTGAAACTGGAATACTTCAAAGGAAAACTTGGTATGATTAAATTGTAATGTTGAATATTGAATTAAAATATTAATTTATATGTGTTTATGCTTCTATAGTTGTTTAGTTGCCTCAGATATGTAATGAAAGGTGACAATCTTTCATGGACATAAATATTCAGAAAGTAATCTTTGTAAGGTGACGATCTTGCAAATGATAGGCCTATTATTATGACAATTTTGTTCCGGATACGCGAAAAGTCATTGGTAATGGAAGCATTATAATTACTCTAGATATTGTTTTGGATAATTAGAGATCATAATATATGTTATGATAGTGTTCATAACATTGTGATTGTAGTTATTTGACAAGCCACTATTTCAAAGTGTTAAAAGTCAGATACTGTGTTGGTTATAGATATCCTTGATTCTGATATCTTATAAAATTTGTCACTTCTCCATTGCTAAGAGGGAGTGTTGAAGTATAGCTTCAATCGAACTGAAGTACTCATTATATTGAGTATTTGTATTTATGATTTACATGAATATTATCATATGTCTTATATTATTGATAAGAGCAATATATATATATATATATATATATATATATATATATATACACATATATGTTTATATTTATACACACACACATTCATAAATGATTTTACTTATCAAATCGGGCTCTTATCATAAGGAGAGACTATTATGTTATCGGGGTTCTTGAATATACTTGTTAACACCACCGATTGGTTATTGGTTAGCAAACTAAAAATATTTGTTTATGCATCGAATGGTGATCAGTTATGTCCACATACGGACATGACCCTACATAGCCCTTGGCCATGTAGAGTCATGTCTCTAGGGGGGCATGACTTTATTCATATTTAACCTGAAGGAATCGATGAAGTTTGATATCAATTTAAGGCATACTCAAACTCACCGATCACTCTCCTGCAAACAAGGATATTCATTAAGCCGTGCTTGTCCATTCTACATCACTGTTCAAGTTCAAAAGATCTGTATCAGAACTGCACACTATATATATACAATCAGATTGGCAAGAAAATTTGAACCAGTTCAATCTGCAATTATAGTTTGTCTCTATCAGAGATCCTACTTTCACATGAATTAGTTGTGCTATGTGGATGTTAAGTTGAACAAGAAGATCACCATGGGAATGTTTGATTTAGGAGCCACTCACAACTATGATGCAGCTGGGAGAGTTGTGCAACTGGGACTTAAAGTGCAACCAAGCAAAAGCTCCTTCAAAGTGGTCAACTCACCAACAAAGAAAGTAATCAATGGAGTGAAGGGTGCACTGGTGAAAGTTGGAATGTGGCAAGGCCACATGGATCTAATGGACTTTTTTGAGTTGATATTGGGCCAAGAGTTCTTGAGGGTAGGTAAGGTTGCAATGATGCCTCACCTGGGGCAATTGTTGTTCTTAGATCCACAAAATTCATGTATGGTGAAGGCATCTACAAGGCAGCAATCTAGGAAGGCTCCAATGATCTCAGCATTAAGCACAAAAAAGGCAGCCAGGACGAAAGACAAGTAGCCTATGTTTTTGGCAACGCTACTTAGAGGTTGGGATGAGCTGGGAGTCAAGGAGATGTTGATCCCAACAGAAGTAGAAGAGGTCATATTGGAATTTGAGGATCTAATGTCAGTCAAGCTGCTCACTCAACTCCCATCAACCAAGGTCAAGGCCTCCATTCCAAGCACCATATCAATTGTCTGGACCTGAAATGCTTGAACTTAAGAAGCGGTTGGAAGGATTGCTTGAGATAGGATACATCAGACCATCCTGTTCTCCCTATGGAGCCCCAATGTTGTTTCATAAGAAAGATGGAACATTGAGGTTATCCATTGACTTCAGGAGTTTAAATAAGTTAACTATCAAAAACAAGTATCCCCTACCTATTATTACAGAATTTTTTGATTGCTTGTCAAAAGCAAGAGTTTTCAGAAAACTTGATCTGAAGCAGGGCTACTATTAAGGATTGCAGTTGGGGATGAAGAGAAAGTTATATGTGCGACAATATATGGGTCATATGAGTTCATGGTGTTTTTGAAAACTAAGGCTAAATCTTTGAAAGACAAGATTGTTTCAAGAATTGTAGTGGATTCTAAAAAGACTAAGCTTGTAGAGGTTGTTGAACCATTGGTGGACAAACTAGCTAAAGAACTTAACTGTTCAGATTACAAGTTCACCAAAATTGAACTTGGTAAGCAATCATGGTTGGGTCATCTACAGGATGCTCAAGATGCACTTGCTAATGAATCAAAGAGCAATCACGAGTTATGGGAGAAGAAGCATCAGCTCAAGCAGGAGGTTGCTTGCCTAAATGAATTCATTTGATAGCAGTCTTCACAACATGCAATCACTACATCTCAGACACCTTGGCAAAAATGGATAATGAAAGCAGCAAAGACTTGGTTTGGAGAAGTTGTCTCTAAAAGAGTTAAGGCCATTAAAGATGCGGTCAAAATTCTTGAACGTATCAAAGGTATTGAAGAGATGTAGCATGACCTAATTGCATCTTTGAATCAATAAGCTAACAACTTCAAGGAAATTCTATGTGATTGGGATGAAATTGCTGATTCTGATTTGGACGGCATGGTTGCATGTGATGTTGTCCCATATTGCAAAATGTTCTCCAAATGCCACAGACTCATGCGTTACAAGGAAGAGGCGCTAAAGAAACTCGTAACAAAGTTGCAAGCAGCCTTAGACGACTAGCAGTCAATTGAAACTGGGACCATGTACAACCTAGAAAAAATGGGATGTCAAGTTCTTACCGAGCATGACAACTTGGTCACAATGGAGGAGATGACTTCAAAATATATAGTCAATGTTTATGCTGATCAAGATTCTGAAGAATCTAGTTCCCACACAATAAATAGATTCACTTTGTACAAATCATTAGCAAAACATCTACAAGATTATCTCACATTAAATTGGAAAGTTGTAAAATCAGCATATGTTGGTACAATCAAAATAGAAGCTCTATCAAAGACAATGGAAATCTTAGATCTTCCTACAGTGTGTGATGTCATCATCAAGTTCAAGGCATTTAAGAACAATCCTTAGAGTTGTTTCAACCTTTTTTGTTTTCTACTTTTTTTCTGTTTTCATGTTTGTAGATTGGATGTAATATTCTCCCTTAAATTTATAAGAAAATAGTTGAATCTCTAACCAAAGAATTTTATCAAACAATTGGTAAACTATTGTCTGCTATTAACTAAGATGTCACCACAGCATTAGCTCATGATTACAATCAGATTAACAGTTAACAAATTAACACAACTATTTCAATATTTGCAATAGTTCACTTGATTGGCCTATCAAAATACATAAAGTGCCAACCCAGTTATGAAAATCAATCAAGCAATATCTACTCCACTATCTAAATTTCAATGAGATGATACAAACCATTGCACCAAAACCTCGAGATGCTAGTGAAGGCCACCCACCAGGATCATAACATCCCACCACTCTCTGCAATCCAAACTTTAGGCTGGATGTGCACCCATACAGTGGGCCCTTCCTTGGCAGTATGAGCCCTGGACGAACACTGCAATGCCGGCATTGCCACCCGCTTTGAGACTCGAACTTGGGTGGAGGATCTAATACCACATGGTACAAACCATTGCACCAAAACCCTAAGGTGCTAGTGAAGGCTACCCACCAAGATCATAACATCAGACTTCTACATACTATTGAAGTCATACAAATCAACTAACAAATATGAAACTCGTGATTAAACAACACACTGATCAATTTACAGCAATAGATAATGCCGCTATTAGGTGATGTGAATACCCATACTCCTAGGAGGTATAAACCCGTGCCACTAGTGGATGGTGTCCCTTATACTGCTACCATTTGAGAAACCCTGCCAGCCCACCTGGAAGTCTCCTTCTATGATCACCCTTGGTCTCTGCCTGAGCCTAACTATTACCAGCGGTCTACCTGCTGGAGAGTGTAAGTGAATGTCGGACTATATCTCTCCCAACCCCACTACCTATTGTCTGCTCGGTACTAGGTTACTCCCTTTTGGATATGAATCGAAGAGCTAATTCCAATGCAGTGTGGCCCCTTCTTCCTTGACCATGGAGTGTCTATTCTTTTTGCTTGACATTCAAGCACAAATCTGTTATATGATACCCTATACATGCTAGTACCTTGATTGCCTTCAATCAACTGTTCTTCTTACTGCTAACATGATTTGGCTATCACTCTAGGTGACTACTGCTGCTCTGTTGCATTTATTCATAAAACTTCAAGTATAATGGCCATCTGATTATACTCTATCTCCAACTGGTATAACCAAGGAAATTCAAACATACTTACAATACATGCCACCTCCCTATATCAACATAGATCTTCTGAGACAATGTACTAGTCTATAATCTCCTTACTTGAAGCTATTGAAATCTCCAAGAGGGTTTGGGTTACGTCCAACTTCTCCAACTTTATTAAGGGTTTTTGTCCCTTAGAAGGCACAGTCCCATTTAAGCAACCGATTAGAATTTGAATAATAACATTTATTCCTAGTGTCAATCCCAATGTAGCTCCATGCTTTTATAACCTTGATATGAGGAAAGACACAAACAACTAGGCAATGTGGGATAAAAAGCCAATTTCATCTTTTAGTCACTTACGTTACTTTTGTCATAAAGTGACTTTAAATCATAAAGTAACTTTATATTTACACTTTATAATATTAAAATGACTTTATTAGTATAAGTTACTTTATAACTTTATAATAACATTAAAATATTTAAATAAATCACTTAAGTCACTTGAACTTTAATATCTCTTGAAATACTTGTCTCGTTGCCATGCCGTCTGAAATAGGAATCTCTCCTCATAATTCCCCATGTGACAAAATACACTTTTTAAAAATAGAAAGGGTCCATCTCTATTACTCCCGACTTACTATATATAGTAAGTATGCAAGTAGAGTCCAAATGGTATCAAACAAAGGACAAATCCATAAATCTCTGAATATTGGAGATGAATCAATCCTCAGAAGGCCCTCTAACCATCCTCATTGGCCTACAAGGATCACACTGATAGGCTAATCCCTAAAATTTTGATGCTGGCAACAAATGGGGACATTACATTGGAAAGGATGTATTGCATGAAATTGTGTAATTACATGTAATTTGATTTACATGTCCTTATGACATGTAATCCAATAATTTCTCTCGTTTAGTTAGAAAAGGTGAAACTTGGTTGAATTGCTCCCACTTTTTCCTCCTTATTTCAACTACTTTGCCTATATAAAGCAGTACCCCCTCATTATAAAAATCATCTTTTATTGTATGCAAGTAAGCTCTGAAGAAATTGTGCAAGCATAACTTTGATTGTGTAGTACTATTTTGAAAGAAAAGAGAGTACTATTTTGAAAGAAAAGAGAATACAAAGAAACAATTGGCGCTGAACTCTGATTAAGTGGAATCGTGATTAATGCAAGTTAGAAGCTTTGACTATGATTTGCATTTTTTATCTTTGATTCATGTGGTTTTTGTGTTTTTAGTAATTGAGCATAAAGAATTAAGAAGTAATTGGAGCCGAAGCTTTGAATAGGAATGATTATGGTGATACATAGACTAGGAGCTTTGACTATAGGTTGTGTTGCCTTCTTAATTCACAAAAATAGTTATAATTCTTAACTTCTAGAAGTCTTTGTGCCCCAATAGTAAAGGTTATTCTTATAGCATAGATTAAGATCGGACTTAGAGCCAAACTAGTACGCTTTCAGCTAGCCTTTGAGCTAGTGTTGATTTATCAGTATCGCTATTTACAACTTTAGATAGAAGTATAGTTAGGGATTTCATCTTGCCTATTACTCGCTATGCGAATAAGTGGATTCTTTTCTAAAAGTTAATTGGAAAGAATATTAGTAATACCATTTCAAAATCTCTCAATTTCTTGCTTACCTTGAGTTGATCCAAGAAACAGTGAGAAGGGGGAGCCTTCCCTTTAAGGTAGGAGAGACTTTGTCTTACACGTTGTGGCTGGTCTACCTATTTTGTGACTGAATTTTACCCAAACTGTTAGTCACAAAATATCCATCCAACATATATATATAGTTGTTGTTAATAATGTCTAATGGAAATTAACTTCAATAACCAATATTGAATAACATACTGTAATGTCCCATTTTTTAGCAGGTTCCTATAGTTGGCCAAGTCAGTTCACCATCACAACCCTCGTGAGCTGACAATAGGATTTGAAGGTCTTAGTTGTGCGGATATAGGCTTTCCCCCAACTTATGGTGTGTTTTGGCTCCATTTGAGGGACTTACTATTTATAGTAAGTCAATCTGTTCGTTTCAATGAGCTCAATTAAGTCTAAGGAGTTGAAGGATGCTCTCAGTTTTTATTTCGAACCTCCAATTTGGGCTCCAAGAATCTTGAAGGGAGCGTCTATTTATAGTAAGTCACCCCATCAGGTTCGCTCATCGTCTTTCATCATCAGGATCATTTTGGTGTTGTCAAATTTCGATTTCAATGCTTCTTCAATTGTTTTTGCAAGATGGGTGAATTATTATTATTCATATAAATATGTTGAAGTTGTTATTTTTGATAGTGTTGTTGGTTGGTCACCTTAGTATCATAGCTCGTTAGAACCGGGATGAAAAGTTTTAAATCATGAGAACAAGAAACAGTGGCCTTATGTGTTAGAATTTTAAGTTATGGTGGAAAAGGTCATTTTTCGAGCCAAAAGCAATTAATAAATCAGATTATAATGGCACTTTATTATATTTTAATGTCGTGTGTGGGAAGCTTCTTAAGTGAAGTTCATTTGGGAAACTTTGTGCCATTTGGAGATTATAAATATGAGCACATTTGACAAGTAAAGCATTCAATTATTTGATTATCTTATTTTGCTCTTGTTGTCTTTGTGACATTCTGAGTCTGAAGTTTGTGCCGTTGCTGAAGTATAAGGGTTTGGGATCTACAGCTAAAGTATTGTAGATTTAATTCTGAGAATCTACAGCTGAGGTATTGTGAACTTTTGAGTTTTATTATCATCTCCTCTTTTTGTATTAACTATGGTTGAGGAGCATTTATACAATTGAATATTATAATTTCTTTGTTGCTAGACGAAGGTTTGGTCTAAAGATTAGAGTTTGGTAATTTTGGATATCCTAGTTTGTTTGATTTGCATCAGATTAGCGTGTTGGATTTACAGCTTGAATGCCAAGGGTTCTTGTATTTGGCATGATTTCTATATCATTTTTTGGCAGCATTTGTAAGGGTAGACTCTGAATGCCAGATTGAAATTGGACTAGGCAGCTTTTAGTTTGACTTTGCAATTACATTCTATGGTAAAGACTAAGCTCTTAATTTGTAAAATTCAGTTTATATTACATAGTTTGAAAGTAAACAAGCTTGTTTCAAATTCTGATTTATAGCAATCAGCCAACAATTACATTCCCTTTTCATTATATTGTTATATGGTTTGTGATGAATGAATTCAAAAGCTAGTGTGAATCATTTCAAAAAAAATTATTGCCGTTTGGTATTTATTTATGCAAAACATATAAGGCCAAAATTAAATAAATTTGTGATCAGTTTGCTGTACATCTTGATATTGTGTTTGAAAATTTTAGACATCATATATTTAGTGGTAATTGGGCTGCTTGCCAAGTTTATATGGATGATTTTACTGTTCATGGAAATACCTTTGCTAAAGCTAAGAATAACTTAGAGAAAGTGCTTAAGCGATGTATCGACACTAATTGGTCTCTTAGCCATGAGAAATGTCATATCTTGATGACAGAGGGAATTGTTTTAGGTCATTTAATCTCATCAAAAGGTATACAAGTTGATCCCAAAAAGATCCAAATAATTCAAGACCTCCCCATGCCTTTGACACAAAAAGATGTTCGAAGTTTCCTTGGTCATGTTGGATATTACACGAGATTTATTCAAAACATCAGTTAGATTGCTTCTCCTTTGTTTGCTTTGTTAGCTAAAGATGCTGTTTTCACTTGGACCCCTGAATGTCAAGAACCTTTTGAAACCATTAAGACCAAGCTGGTAACTACTCCTATTCTTAGAGGTCCTAATTGGGAATTACCATTCCATATTCACACTAATGCTTCTGACTTCTCAATGGGGACAGTACTCGGACAAAAGGAGGATAACCTCTTCTATTCAATCTACTATGTCAGCAAGAATTTCATTGGTGCCGAGGTAAACTATACGGTAACTAAAAAAGAATTTTTAGCTGTTGTTTATGCTATTAATAAGTTTTGGCACTATATTACTGGTTATAAGGTGTTTGTTCATACTGATCATTCAGCGATTCGATTTTTGATGAATAAACTTGTAGTAACCGGTAGGGTTATTAGATGGTTTCTTTTATTACAAGAATTTGATGTCACTATACTTGATAAGCCTAGTCAAGAAAATGTGGTTGCAGATTTCTTGTCCCGGTTACCACAATCTAACAATGAAGTTGTTCTTGTTGATGACTCGTTCCCTAATGAACACCTTTTTGTGATTTTTGCCAAAAGTCCATGGTATGCCGACATTGCCAATTATTTGGTTACATGCAAGTTTCCACCACACTTCTCTCCTTGTGAGCGTCGGAAGTTAGTCGGCCTCAATGGACAGTATACTTAGATCAATGGTCTTTTATTCCGTACCGGCATTGATAACATCATGCACCGATGTACTTTTGAGGAAGACATCTTTGATATTCTCCGTGCCTATCATACTAAACCTTGTGGAGGACACTTTGCTGCTCAATGGACTGCTCAAAAGATTCTGACTACAGGTTACTATTGGTCTACGCTCCATAAGGATTGCAAGTATTATGTTCAACATTGTGACTAGTGCCAGCGCATGGGTCGTCCTACACAATCAAATGAGATGCCACTTCACCCTCAACTTTCTAATGAACCTTTTGAAAAATGGGGTCTTGATTTCATTGGACCTATCAACCCACCTTCCAAAAACAAGGAATATATTCTTGTTTGTACAGAGTATGTCACAAAGTGGGTTGAGGTGGTTGCGCTTAGGCATGCTCGAGATACCAAAGTTGTTGAATTCCTGTATTCTGAGATTTTCACTCGCTTTGGTGTTCCACGTGAGATCACTACTTATCAAGGACCTCAGTTCACTTTAGACCTCATTGTTGCATTAATCAAAGAATATGAGATTCACCACTAAAATCGTCACCTTATCATCCTCAAGCGAATGGACAAGTCGAGGTAACTAATCGAGAACTAGAGAATATTCTTACTAAAACTGTTGCACTTCATAAGCGTGATTGGGCCACAAAACTTCCTAAAGCCGTGTGGACCTATCATACTACATGGAAGACCACTACTGGTCTAACTCCTTATGAATTGGTTTATGGTAAGAAGGTTGTACTTCCTATTGAGTTTAAGATTAAGACTCTTCGAACTACCCTTCAACTCGGATTGAGTCTCTCTGATGCTCAAAAGGAACGCCTAACCCAACTCCATTCCCTTGATGAGTTACGTCAAGAAGCACTTCTTCATACTGAACTTGTTCAAAATCAACAAGCACTGTGGCATGACAAACACATTCGTTAGCGTTCTTTCCAGCCTAGTGATTGGGCACTTCTATACAACTCCTGATTCCAGGATTTTAAGGGTAAATTTCATACAAGATGGCTCGGACCCTACAAAATTGAGCATGTATATGACAATGGTGCAGTTCAGCTCTACACTGTGGACTCTGAACGTCGCCAGCTCCTCATTAATGGTCATTGATTGAAACTATATAAGAAGCCTCTCTCGAAGGAAGCTTTCTTTCTGGAGATTGCCAAGGGACTCACCATGGTTCCCCTTGGTCTCTTTCAGCATTGAAGAATATATCTATATCATTATATATATATATATATGAAATAAATTTATTAAAAAATAAAAATAAAATACAAATAAAAAAATGTATCGAACTACTTCCTGTCGCTATTCATAATACTCTTTGTCCCCATTTATCATACTTCCTGTCGCACTTATAGGACTTCCTGTCGCATTCTGTATTAGAACCAATCTGTTGTAAACAACCTCCTATCCCCACTAAACCTCCTGTCACAATTCAAATAGATCTCAACTCTTAATCAAATCAACTTTTAATTAGACAAAACTTTGCTATAGCATTTATAAAGACATTGTGCTTAATTGTTTAGAGGTGTGAACTTTAGATTATAATCCATTTGCAGAAGTAATCTTAGATGTGTAGTGATTTGGATAGTTTAATTTATTAGCAAGTAGTAATTTGCATTCATAAACCTCTTGATTTATTATCTTCGCCCCTTGAGCAAATAGTTGTTATATCTCTCACGAGTTTATCAATCCCGGATTGACATTCTTAGGGTATTGTTGATTCAATCATATATTACTAAGTTGAACCTCAGTTTTACCCAACAGATGCGATCATAACAAGCTACGTGGGTTTGTGACAAGTCAAATCGACAAAAGAATGCATACCATTGGCCAGTTGAGAGTCAAATGCTTAGCTGTCAGCTAGGTCCCATTCCTTTCATTTCAAGTGATGCTCTGAATGATCGTCAAATTGTAGGATCGTGAGATCACACGCATAATAACAAGGATTTTAAATTTTCATGGCGACCGTCAGATATCAATTGATCAACACTTAGCATTTCCCCGCTTTGCAAAGATACACAAAGTTTAGACAATGCAAGCAAACGAGAATACGACACGTGGAACAAGTGGGCCTGTGCTATAAAGCAAACCAGATAGTTAAAGTCTCCTAAATCTCAACCATCCAATTCTTAAGATCAACGATAGTCATATATTCGCACACAGTTAAAGGCAATTAAATATAATGTTGCGAAGTTGCGAGGCACAGTAATAGTTAATCTAGATAGTCACCACATCGTTGCCGGTAATCACGCAGTTAATCGTTTTTATTTAAGTTGCGAAGCAGCTAAGGAAATGCACATCGCATGATCACAGGATGTTTAAATTAACCCAAGCTCAAGGTCACAAAGATGCGAAAGCATGTTTATCGCATTATCACAGGTCTAAAATGCCAGTTACATTTAATGTTGCGAGGCTATGAAAACAAGGACAAGGTTAATATCTTAAGTGAATCGCTTGATAGCAAGCTTAACCAACATATTAAATATAATAGTTGTGAAGCCGCAAGATGTCAAAGATAACTATTAGGCGCATGATTACAGGTCAGCACTAACCATTGAAAGTCTAAGTTGCAAAGATGTAACATAAAGAGAAGAGATATATTCAGCCGTCAAATCTTAAGGAATCAACACTTATCGCAGGTTTGTGAGTGGTTAGAGGTAATCCTGAGTTAATTAAGGCGAAGCTACGAAAGCCTTTGATTGCATCATCACAATGGGGTGGAGCTAACTCAAGGTCAATGTTATGATAACGAATTTGATCATCGAATGAATAAAGATATCGAAGGAAGAGACATTTCGCTCTTTCAATAAGATGACAGAGTTAATCACAGCGGTTAAGGATCTGAGTTTCACATCATCGCAGAGGATTTGGTGTAACCTTGAGTCAACATAGAGAAACAACGAGAGTTAATCATCACATCAAATAAAGAGATCAAAGGAGTGACAAGATAAAGATGAGATGGTTTATTATGTTTCAATCATGATCGTTGATTATCAAATTGACGATGACAATTCAAAACTGCAGTGACTATTGGAATATGAATTGTATGGACTTGGTGCCAACCAATAGAATATGAAGAAAACAAAGATTTCTAGAGGATTCTTGAGGTTTCTTGAAGATGAACAGTCATTGTGTGTTTTCAGAAGTGTCATGGAGTGTAATGACCCTCTCTATAAAGGCCACTGAAACCCTCAAACTGAACTTAGGAATTTTGTCAAACACTTGGCATGTAATGAATAATAACAGTAACAATATTCAGAATATTGCAATTTCAGATTTGATACTTTCAGAATATAATCGCAGAATTACAATATATATAAAGCCTTTGAACGATATTTCAATTACAATGCAATAAATTCTGAAATTGTTTTATTACCAATTCTGGACTGATTATTACAATGACTGTATGACAGCAAATTTACCCAAAAATTGACATATATTTCAGAATGCAAGAACCTGGTTTGAAGAACTATGGAAGAACACCACGTTTTGCTGCTGATCGTTGATGAAGACCTCCAACCGCACCCCCAAACTGTCCTTAATTTGCTGCTGCTGCCCAAACTAGCAGGGCCGTACCAGGCCGTACCTGTACGGCTGCTGAAATAAAATAATATTAGGGTTTTGGGACCCCCAAATGCAAGGAAAATGGGCGCCTAGGGTTAGGTAGTAACCCTGTAAAACCATAAAAAATAACTCCAAGGGGTTGAGGAGATATGAGCAATTATGTGGTTCCGAACCCTGCTTTGCCAATTCTGAAAATGCACTTATTCTGTCTTCAAACTCTTGTCAAATGCTTCTCCAATGATAGGGCAAATCTGAAATCCTTATTCCAACCAAAAACAAACCCTAACAACGAATTCTCAATAAGCTCCAATGAGATGGCTGAATACCAACTCCAATTATGCAACAATTCAGGTGATATTTCACACCCTCAAAGTCGCCAATCCAAGGGAGTGATTCGTTCCCAAAGATCGAATAATTTGCAGATCCAAAGTCCACAAATGTCTTCACAATGAAGAAGTAGAAGAGTTCTCCAATCCAAGCATGTCCAAATGAGAGGCCCAGCCCTCTATTTATTCACTTTTCTAAGAAGTTGCTAGAACTTCTAGAAACATCCTTTATAATTTCTCATTATAATGCACTTTTTTATAATAAAGTAATTTTATAAAATAAAAAGTGCAACTCAAATTAAAATTATAACATGTGGGCCCCAATATCACATAATGATAAAATATAACCTCTTAACACTTCTTCAAGAGTAAGATATGACTATCTGATCCGCAGAATTGACTCTCTTTCCACACCATTTGCCTACGAGAGTCTGGAATAGGCAAATCCATGATCAATGCCATGTCGAACTAAAGAGGGGACATTACAGTCCGCCCCTCCTGAAATTGCTTGGCCTCAAGCAATCTCAACGCCGGGTGCTGCAAAATAGCCTTCCCCTCCCAAGTAGCATCCTCAACAGGTAAATCTTTCCACTTAACCAAGTATTCTCTGATCACCCTTCTACGAAGCTGCTTTTCTCTGCTCTCCAGGATGGATTCTGGTACTAAAATCAATTTTCCCTCATCGTCTAAAGGAGGTAATACTGCAGAAGGCACCACATTCTGACCCAACGCCTTCTTGAGGCGTGACACATGAAACACATTGTGCACTCTGCTGTCTGCGGGAAGCTCCAACTCATAAGCCACTTCACCAACTCGCCTGATAATCCTGAATGGTCCATAATAGCGTGGCTTAAGTTTCTCTGCCCCACTCTTCTTAAGAGTAGATTGCCTGTATGGCTGCAACATGAGGTAAACCATATCATCTACCTCAAAACTACGCTCAGTTCTCTTCTGGTCTGCATACTGCTTCTGCTGGTTCTGAGCTCTTGCAATATTGTCTTTGAGGGTAGCAACTATATCCTTACTTTCCTGTAATAATTCACCTGCACTGGGTACCCGGCTGTCGCTCAACAACAAATCCAAGAAACTAGGTGCTTCATAACCGTAAAGTGCCATGAAGGGTGTCATCTGTATAGTCATATGATATGTAGTATTGTAGCAATACTCGCAGAGATATATCCATCTGACCCAAGCTCGCTGCTGAGCTGCCACATAATTCCTTAAATACCCTTCCACCCATTTGTTCACAATTTCTGTCTGACCATCGGTTTGTGGGTGATAGCTAGTGCTGGGTGTAAGCTCCGTGCCACATAACCGGAATACCTCCTGCCAAAAGTGACTCATGAAACGGCTATCCCTATCACTCACAATGTTCTGAGGCAAGCCGTGCAATCTGAAAACCTCCCGAAAGAAAACCTCTGCCACCTGAGCTGCTGAATGTGTAGTGGTGATAGGAAAGAAATGAGCATATTTCGTTAATCTATCTACCACCACATAAATACAATCTCGTCCTTGTACCTTGGGCAAACCTGTGATAAAGTCCATGGAGATGCATTCCCACTTCCTGTCGGGAATCGGAAGTGGCTGTAGGAGCCCTGCCGGATAGCTGTGTTCTTGTTTGTTTTGCTGGCAAACATGACACTCTCGAACATACTGCAAAACATCAGCTTTCAGCCCCTTCCAAGTGAACCGCTCTCGAACCGACTTGTAAGTCTTGAAGTACCCGGGATGGCCTGCTGTCGGTGAGTCGTGAAGTGCTCTCATAATCAGTTGCTTAACCTTCGATCCTGGGACTAGGTAAATCCTGTTCTTGTAAATGATCAAATCATCTACAAGTGTGTATCTGGTATCAATCACTGTTCCCTCTACGATATCGGAGGCCCATGTATCCCTGGCATACTCTGCTATAATCAAGTGTCGCCAATCCTCTGATATCTGAACCATAAGAGTGAGGTGTGGCCTTCGAGATAGAGCATCTGCAACAACATTCTGAGTTCCCTTGACATATGAGATGTCAAAATCATATGCCTGCAACTTACTTACCCACTTTTGTTGGCAATCATTCAGGTCCTGTTGTCTCAAGAAATGCCTCAGACTGTTATGATCAGTTTTAATACAAAACTTGCTACCCACAAGATATTGTCTGAATTTGGCCAAAGCATGCATGATGGCCAACATCTCCTTATCATATATACTGAATGAACGCTCAGGGCCTCTGAGCTTCCTGCTCTCATAAGCTATGGGGTGCTTATTCTACATAAGTACAGCACCTACTCCCTCTCCAGATGCATCACATTGAAGCTCAAATGGCTTCGTGAAATCAGGTAATGCTAGAACTGGGCACGTAGTCATTATCTCCTTAAATCTCATAAAACAGTCTTGTGCCTTCTGAGTCCACACAAATTCCCCTTTTTTCAGTAAATCTGTCATGGGAGCTGCATGTCGTGAGTAGCCACTGACAAACCTGCGATAAAAATCACATAAACCAAGGAACCCCCTCAACTGTGTAAGGTTCTCTGGTGGAGGCCAATCAACAATAGCGCGAATCTTTTCAGGATCCATCCGCACTCCCTCTGCACTAATGATGTGTCCTAAATATAACAGCTCGGTCATCCCTAAGTCACATTTGGACTCCTTTGCATACAAGGACTCCTTCTGTAGAATGCTCAACACCGTCTCCAAATGCTCTAGATGCTCCTGCCATGATCGGCTATAGATCAAAATGTCATCAAAAAACACCAGCACGAATTTCCTCAACTGATGGTGGAAAACTCTGTTCATAGTGGACTGGAAAGTGGCAGGTGCATTGGTCAGGCCGAAAGGCATGACTACAAACTCAAAGTGCCCACAATGACATCTGAAAGCAGTTTTCTCAATATCCTGTTCACGGACTCTGATCTGGTGATATCCTGATCTCAAATCAATTTTCGTGAAATAACAGGCCCCATGCAATTCATCTATCAACTCATCAATGCGAGGAATAGGATACCTGTTCTTAATGGTTCTCTTATTTAATGCCCTGTAATCAATACACATCCGAAGCGTTCCATCCTTCTTTTTTACCAAAACAACAGAAGATGCAAAAGGTGACTTACTGGGTCGGATGTGCCCCATCGCTAGCAACTCCTCAATGGTCCTTTCGATCTCATCCTTGAGTCGCTTTGGATGTCGATATGGTGTGATCATGATAGGTTTAGCACCTTCCTCTAGCTCAATAATATGCTCAATGCCTCTGTCTGGTGGCCTGCCTGATGGAATCTCACTGAATACCTTTTCGTACTTAATCCTCAACTTCTGAATATCAGGATGATATTTCGCCTTATGTTGCTCCTCCTGTGTAGGTATCAAAGTACAAACTGCTGCCCACTCTATATCATTATGCCTAGTTAATCTCTCCAGCCGCCTAAATGAGATAGTCTTGATGTCTCCATTACGGATAGCCTTTAGCACATGAGTCCTACCATTCATTTCGAATTGTATCTCCATATCCTCTAATCTTAGGGTAACCACCTTCAATGAATGTAGCCACTGCATTCCAAGTACTATGTCCATGTCACCCATGTTGACCACATGATAGTCCGCCTTAAACTCATAGTTGTTCAAGCGCAAAGGTAAGTCTCGTACCATCCTGTCACAACGAAGAGTGTATCCATCAGCTACCTTGACTCTTAGTCCCTCAAATTCCTCAGTAATGAGTCCACGCTTCTCTACGAATCGTGCATCAATGAAATTATGCGTGGCACCTGTGTCCAACAATGTAATAACCTTCTGTCCAGCCAAGACTCCCCGAAGTCTGAAAGATCCCTCTCTCTGGATACTAGACAGTCGTGCTTCCTGTAAATGTAGCTCTGTTTCCTGCCTTTGCCCTGCACTGTCTATCTCCTGCTCTCCCTCTGCTTCATCAGGATCTTCATCATGATGTTCTGAACCATCTGAATCTGAGCCTTCGTAATAAGCCCACATTGCCCGGTTGGCCTTCCCTTTTGGCCTCATAGGACAGTCATGGCCGTACTCATACGGACCTTTGCAATAGAAGCATAGCTTCTTCCTACGCAAGTCATTAAGTGTCTCCTTGTCCAGCCTCTTACTTTCTTCCTTAGGTAGCTGTGCCTCTCTATGAAAGGGTTTCCTGTCCTTATCTTTTCCTGAAGGGAAACTCTTTGCCTGAAATTTATTTTTAGAAGCTGAAGAGGAATCCATGTCACGAGCTTTCTTAATGGCTTCCTGTAAAGTGGGAGGGTTGAGAGCTTTAATCCACCCTCTCAACGGATCAACTAACCCATCCATAAATAAAACCAATAGCCTTCGTTCAGATACATCTGTTACTAACACTGCAAGTTTCTGAAACTCTGAAATGTATGTTTCCAATGAGCCCCACTGTTTAAGCTGGGCTAATTCCTTGAAATGGAGTTCTGGATCTTTCTTATCAAAACGTTCAATCAGTCTCTCCGTAAACTCCACATATGAGGTAATGTGTGCATGACCCATAGTGATCATACCATGATGCCACCATTCGTGTGCTAACCCATCCAGGTGAATTGCTGCATACTTAATAGCTTCTTCCTCAGACATAGGGTTCAATTGAAAGTATGTGTCAAGCTTTTGAACCCAAGCTCTTGCTGTAGACTTCCCTAAGCCATCATAATATGGTAACTGTAGTTTGCCTACTTTCTTTCGTAGCTCATAGTTCTGACTCCTGTCTTGTCCACGGGGCATATGCTTCATCCGCACATCCATATACTCTCTAAAGGTGATTGCAGCTGTAAAATCTGGACCTCCTGCTTCCCAATCTCTCCTTAGCTGATCCTGTATGTCAGTGATCTGGGGTTCTGGTACCGGCTGCTCTGGAGCTCTAGGAAGGAACGTAGGAATCATAGGCCTCGAACTCACTGTCCTAGCTTGCTGGGGGGCATGACCGAAATTGTTCCCAATTCGTTCGCCTCCATTATGTATCTCATCCTGATTATTCTCATTCTGATTGTGACCATTTTGACTATTTCCTCCACCTATGTTAGCGTTCAACCCCATTTGTCGAGCCATCATCTGCATCATAAGCTCCATTCTCTGGTTCTGTTCTTGTGCTCTCTGTTCTGCTAATCGCTGTCCCTGTGCCAAAGTGTCTAATAACTGTAAAAATCTCTCCTCTCGCTGATCTGGACCAATATTCCCACCTCTATCCATATTGTAGTCGTAGTCTTGATCAAAGAATACCTCCCCTGTGTCAGTATGACTGGATTCTATGTCCACTTGGATAGATGAGCTAGACTGTTCGCTCTGCAGGTCTGAAATCCTATCTTGTCTTGCTTTGGTATTGCGGAAATTATAAGGCCTTTGTCGCATGCTCTGATTTTAGTGTTTTGACATTTCGTCAAACACTTTCCCTCCTATCCAGCTGTTCCAAATTCCCTATAAGACCTCCACAGGATGGCAGGACTTATAGCTCTGATACCACTGTAATGACCCTCTCTATAAAGGCCACTGAAACCCTCAAACTGAACTTAGGAATTTTGTCAAACACTTGGCATGTAATGAATAATAACAGTAACAATATTCAGAATATGGCAATTTCAGATTTGATACTTTCAGAATATAATCGCAGAATTACAATATATATAAAGCCTTTGAACGATATTTCAATTACAATGCAATAAATTCTGAAATTGTTTTATTACCAATTCTGGACTGATTATTAAATGACTGTATGACAGCAAATTTACCCAAAAATTGACATATATTTCAGAATGCAAGAACCTGGTTTGAAGAACTATGGAAGAACACCACGTTTTGTTGCTGATCGTTGATGAAGACCTCCAACCGCACCCCCAAACTGTCCTTAATTTGCTGCTGCTGCCCAAACTAGCAGGGCCGTACCAGGCCGTACCTGTACGGCTGCTGAAATAAAATAATATTAGGGTTTTAGGACCCCCAAATGCAAGGAAAATGGGCGCCTAGGGTTAGGTAATAACCCTGTAAAACCATAAAAAATAACTCCAAGGGGTTGAGGAGATATGAGCAATTATGTGGTTCCGAACCCTGCTTTGCCAATTCTGAAAATGCACTTATTCTGTCTTCAAACTCTTGTCAAATGCTTCTCCAATGATAGGGCAAATCTGAAATCCTTATTCCAACCAAAAACAAACCCTAACAACGAATTCTCAATAAGCTCCAATGAGATGGCTGAATACCAACTCCAATTATGCAACAATTCAGGTGATATTTCACACCCTCAAAGTCGCCAATCCAAGGGAGTGATTCGTTCCCAAAGATCGAATAATTTGCAGATCCAAAGTCCAAAAATGTCTTCAGAATGAAGAAGTAGAAGAGTTCTCCAATCCAAGCATGTCCAAATGAGAGGCCCAGCCCTCTATTTATTCACTTTTCTAAGAAGTTGCTAGAACTTCTAGAAACATCCTTTATAATTTCTCATTATAATGCACTTTTTTATAATAAAGTAATTTTATAAAATAAAAAGTGCAACTCAAATTAAAATTATAACATGTGGGCCCCAATATCACATAATGATAAAATATAACCTCTTAACACTTCTTCAAGAGTAAGATATGACTATCTGATCCGCAGAATTGACTCTCTTTCCACACCATTTGCCTACGAGAGTCTGGAATAGGCAAATCCATGATCAATGCCATGTCGAACTAAAGAGGGGACATTACATGGAGTCAAAATCATCAATGGAGAAGATGCCGCGTGTTCCTGCCATGCTGTAAATTAGATATTTTCATGTTTTATTCTTATTCTCCTTCTAATGAATGACTGTTGCTTTGCCAAACTGAGAGATAACAGAAAATTATAAATGTAATCTCTTTTGATAATACAAAGGTCGGCAAACTTGATGGTGAATTGACTCTGTAATTCCATTTACCTAATTTGTTTTTCATGTTTCGCTACCTATAGATTAGGTTTGCAATGAGAGTTGAAGAACAATTATATGAAATACCATGATAACCATGTGGATTCCATTTTACTATGGTATTTACAGTATAGGTAATTCCATTTTCTTTTTCACATGTAATTTTGTTTCTCTTGTTTGTTTCATGGCATGTTAAATAGTTTCATTGGGAATTGAAGGATAAATGTGGATGAATCTATTAGTAACTTGTTGGATTTCATTTCATTCAAGACTGATAGTTAAAGCGATTCCATTTTCTCTCATCTACACCTCTCCTTTCTTTCCTCTTTTGCATTTAGATGATTATTCTGCATTTAGAGTAGGAGTAAGAGTAAGAAATCCTCAAGATAACCTACTATAGTCATTCTATTGGGTGTGATAGGTTGTCCAAATCCATTTTGCCTGAATTGTTTGTGCCTACAAACAATTTGGTTAGCCTTTACTACTCTCAGGTTAAGAGCTTATCCTATCAAAACTTTCGATCTAAGAAAGACATATTCATTGCACATCATTGCAAATCTTAAGAGAGTTGTACCTTGTAATTCAAAGGGCAGTGATAGAACACATACACTGACCCATTTGTTGGTAACATACTTTTGTCTCTCCAAAACATTGGGTATTAAAAGTCAGATTATAAAACCTAATAGGAGAACAAACTATTAACCAACAATACAGCAACGTCAAAAGAACAAAAAAAAAATTTGAAAGTTTCAAACAGTGATAATTGAAGTTAATATTCTAATCAGACCTAGTAGGCCATTAGAGATTGGATCTGGCAATGTTGAAAGATGCTCTTCACACATTAGTCAATATCGACCTAAGATACTGAAGCTTTTCTATGGAGCATTTGTGATATGCATTCTCTAAATCTCTCAGAAATACATCATCATTCAACACATATTATTTAGGAAGACATCTATTACAAGGAATTATCAATCGCCAAAAGTCCAAGGCAGAGGACTCACTATTATCATCGAATGGAAAGAAACCAGTCATCTAACCCATTACCACCATTGAATAACAAGCGGAAGATGGGACAAGATCATCCATATTAAGGAAGAAATCTACAAGTTGTGAGAATGATACCACATGCAAGCCAGACATCAAAACAAGCATCAAACAAATAGACACAAGATTTAAGAGTACATTAGGATGCAATCAGGTTATGTGGTTCGTTTAAGTTAACAAGGGTGAACCCACCGCTGACTAGATTATAAAAGGACTGATATGGGGGTATTTGAATATCACGTAGCTGCATAAAGGAGGAGCAAATTATCAAAGAAAGGCAGTGAGCTGGAGAGTAAGACCAACAATAACCATTGATCCATGCTAAGGTAACTAATATATGTTACTAATTGTTCCTTCACAACAATAAATATTTGTACATCAATAAGTTTACATATGGAGACATGGTTTTTTATTTTTTAATATGTTTTAGATATTAGTATAATTTTCATATAAGAGATGGGCTCCACAGTAAGGTAAGTGTGAGTAAGTTAAACAAGTATTATTGTGAGTATCGGATATTCTTATTATAACAGTGCATAGAATTAGTAATAAATAAGAATATCATCTTGAATAGAGTAATTATGTTATCCTAAAGGAACAATATTATACTATTATGATTATTAAGAATATTTGATTATTCCTAATATTATTATTATCATTGAGTATTATATTAGTCACTTTGTTATTTGTATTTCTATACATATTATAAGGGCTATGTACCTTGATCTTTTCCTCCGAGTATGTTCTTGCACAAAATGGGAGATTGACATCAAATTTAGAGGGAGTCTAAAACTTCCTTTAAGCTAAAGGAGCTTCGAAGATTGATGTTCAGTGGGAGTATGACACATCCATCAAAAAGTGTGGATAGAGGATATGTTTCAGTTGATTTACAAAGACCTTTATCATATTAGAAGCAAGGGGAGTTTTGACTTCATGTGAACTTTTGGTGTCATACGTGTGACTACATGATTTAATGGGCCTATCCCATGTGTACATCATGAGGAAGTGATGACTTACAAATGACTATCACTCGTATTTGTTGAAGTTATTGAAAGGTGACGATCTTTCAATAACTTAATCTTCTATTGTGATAGACATCTTATGATGGCTAAAATAGATCATGATAGATGATAACTTGCATGGTGGATTAAGTTACTTAAATAGACCATGGCATTCTATAGTGATATATATCTTATGATGGCTGAAACAGATCGTGATAGATTATAACTTACATGGTGGATTAAGTTCCTTAAACAAACCATGCCTATTCCTATGGTAAGTATCATTAAGGATACATGTGTACATACCGTATGAAATTTTTTTGAGTACTTGGTGAATGTTATGCAATTTGATGATCAAGAGGCCATTACTCAAAGTACTTGGTGAATATCTTGCAACTTGACGTTCAAGAAGCCATTACTCAGAGTACTTGGTGAAAGTCATGTGACTTGACATTTAGGAGGCCATTACTCTATATTAGAAACAATATCAAAATGTTGAATATCGTCTTATCAAAGATATTCTTATATTACATTGAGGTGATATTTAGTCATGTGTTTATCCTCCCTAGCTAAGAGGAAGTGTTGATGTTGTAGCTTCAGTTGGATTGAATAGATCTAGAGTTGATTCCCTATCATTTTTGGTTCAACATTATTGCGTTTGATTAATCATCATAGACGCATGCATATACACATACACACATATTGTTTTGATTAAGTAAAAGCAGGCTTTAAAGGACCTGAAACCCTTTTACAAAAAGTCTAGACAAAAACAAAGAAGAAAGCAACATAGAAAGCAACACAGAGCATACATGAAATAGACCTCCAAAAAGAGCACTGAAGAGGTCATTGAGAGAACTGCTGAAAAAGACAGCAAAAAGACAGCAAAAGAGACAGCAAAAAGCCAACTAAGAAGACTTGATCAGGTCCAGCACCTGGTCCGCAAGGATGTGCATATTTTCAGTGACTACCTTTACCTCATCCTTTTTGCCCGTGTCCTCGATCTTCTTTGAGTGAGCCCGAGTACGCTTGCTGGGACCCTAACTCTCCACAACCTAAGGGGAGTCCTGACCTTTCTCAATCTCCACTTTTTTCAGCAGAGTGCTCACATTCTCAACAATTTGTTTAACCAGTTTTTCTAGATTGCTCATTTTGGTTTCCAATTTTGTTATCTTCCCCTGGTTGGCATTCAGCTCTTTGTCCATTGCCCTATTTTTTGCCTCCAACTGTGGGATCTTC
The DNA here is from genome assembly GCA_028749045.1 of Cupressus sempervirens. Taxonomy (NCBI): domain Eukaryota; kingdom Viridiplantae; phylum Streptophyta; class Pinopsida; order Cupressales; family Cupressaceae; genus Cupressus; species Cupressus sempervirens. The sequence goes on from CM053789.1 coordinate 625,646,412, forward strand.
TGCATTAGGTTTTTAACATCTTCTACACTCCCAACCACCTGCATTAATCTATCAATGTCTTGTCCAAGTGTGCATTCACCACGAGCAATTTCGCTAGCATGCCCAACTTCTTTCCTCAACACTTGCATATCCCTTCCTAGCATCTGTATTTGATTTTTCATAACCCCAATTTTTTTAAGAATTGTGCCCAGGTTACCATGCATCCCTTTAGTAGACCCTAGCATACCTTCATACTTTTCACCAAAATCAAGGTGTATCCCCTGTTCCTCAAATTCCTCATAATTTGACTCCCCTTTATACCTTAAATGCTTCTCCTAACGTCTTGAGGGATATCTTTTCCTTTCCAACCTATGGGCTAAGGTCTCATCATCCAAAAGGGAAGAAGCCCTCACAACAAGGATGCTCTTGTTTCTCTTTCCCTTACCCTCGCTTTTCTTTTTGTAATCCCTCACCAAATCCTCCATAAAATCACTATCTTTGTCTGAATCAAAGTGAACCAACACTTTTTTCTTCTTCTTTGAACTATCCCTAATGCCCTTGTTCAAATTCTCTTCACCCCCCTCAGCTTCATCCTAGGTTTCAGAATCATAACCCTTCTCTGAAATGCTCCCTTCCATATCATTATCAGCATCCTTCAAACGGCCTCTAGTCCTCATAATCTTCTTAGATTTTAATACATTCATGATGAGAACCATGAGACCCTAATGGCAGACATGTTCGCCACATACAGACTTCTACTCCTACATATTTGCATTGGATCTGCACTTGGAAAACACATAGTGCCATTACATTTGCAGAAATCCTATAGTTGCTAACAAATTATAATCATAGTCATCTTAAAATTTAAATGCCTTGAATTCTTCTTCTAAAGTTACTATTAGAAAACAAATAGAATACAGCATCTTACATTAGATTGTTTAAGTTGAGAGAAACTGATCTCTCGAGTTTCTAGTTCTTTAGCTGTTGAGAGGAACTGATCTACTTATAGCTTCATCTACTCTCCTAAGAGGAAAAGACTTACCTCTAGGAGGCAGAGAAGCTTGTGTTTGTGCATAGTGTTTTGTGTCGCATTGACTGCAAAACACTTGTGTAAAAAGAGAGTCCAATAATATGATGGGACGTAGAGCTAGGGAAGGAAAAATAAATTGATGAGGATACCACAATTAAAAGGCAGGGTCAGCTAGTATTAGTTTGGTGAAGCTTGACCGTTTGGAGTCTAGTAGTTCTAGTGATGAGGAGTTTGGGGATGATTAGAGGCCTCCTTAAATACACTTTGTTATTTTAACATCATTGTATTTTGTACTTATTGTAATCATCTTTATGAAATCTTGAACGTAATATAAATTTAGAATTTGATATTTTCATTGTTCAGACTTCAGTGCTAAATTGTTAATTCTGAATGTTCACTTCAAATTTCAGTAGAATTCAAGTGTTTGAATATTTTATATTTACTCTTTTACTAATTTCCCAAAGTTCTGACTGTACCAACACCCACCTGTCCCCAAACTTAGGCCCTCGATCCCTGCGTCTTTTCTACAAGTGATATCACTTTACTATGCCTAAACAAAAAAAGAGCAATCAAAGAACTTATGACTATTATCGGTCCAATTGAAAATGACAAACATTGATCCTACAAATTTTCCTCAATAGCTAGACCACAAGGAATGAAATTAGTTCTCAAATGGTTTTTCTCCAAGGATTTAATATCTTGTCATCACCTTAAATCTCAAGCAACAAAATTACTTTTGAAAAAATAGAATAAAAGCAGCAAATAAGAAATCTATGCCACAACACTGTTTAGAGGTAGCAATAATGGTAAAACCTGCTCTTGTGAGTTCATTTCCCATTGAATGTGACTGCATGGCATTGGTAAGAGAATACAAACTGCTTTGGCGTAACCAGTCAACAGCAATTATGCAAAGCTGAATTAAGAGAAACATGCCCAAAATTTGATACCTTCATTAAAACATTTCGAAATATTATAAGTTATTATTAAACCAAAAAGACAGTTCACAGCAGGTGCAATCAACGTTTATCCTTTCACCATAACATACTAGTTTTCAGGCAACAACTACTGGAAACGAGATAAGTGTGCTGAGTTTTTGTTTTATTAACATACAACAGATTTCAAATAAGAGAAATTATATCCAAATACAGAATTCAGATATTAAATTATAAAGAGTAAGCCAGATCTTGCCTAAGATTAAAAAACTCATACAATGAAGTGATACAAATCTGCAATTATTTCTAAATTGTGCCAAAAATCTAGTAGACAGATAAAATGGCTGGATTGAGTTTACACTACAAAATACTAATAATTGCTTAAAACTACCATGGCATTTCAACTTTCACTAAAGATCTAATAACATAGCTCTGAACAACCACATCTTAAATAGTTTGGCAGGTATCTGCAGATCCGGAATTCCTGAAACTGCTGGCAAAATGGTCCGTGAACAGTTATTTTGTTCTTTCCATGTCACAAGGAAACAGCAAAATTGTATTTGAAGGAATAGAAGATTGTTTTCTCACAGGCATTCAAGTCCTTCAGTTTTAAAATATGTACTCCACTTCATCTATGGAGAGATCGATATCCTATTCTGAAATTCCCTTTGTTTTAATATCATTTCCTCAAGTCTGCAGTAAAATCTCTGCAAAGCATGATTAGAAATTTCTACACCATACAACTGGTCTTATAAATGGTGATGATTGTGATGTTATAGCTCTCCTTAGTCCTTCATTCTGATATTATGTATCTCGACTGGAGTGGAAACTATTTCATGAGATTTAGCAGCTCATTTTTTCAGTTACTATGGCACCCATTTCACTAGTATTCAGGCCTAAGCAAGAGGTAAGCACATGAAAATTTATAGAAAGTTTGCCAAAGAAAACCAGATCTTTTATTTCAGTTGCAAAGAGGATGGAGACATCGCACAAGAATGTAAGCATATAATTCTTTGTAATGTCCCCTTCTCTGCACTAGACCTATTGGCGCCTTGTTGGTCTATCTTTCCATCCGGATATGCTAACGGCATTTATCTTGAAGATGTCAGCCAGTCACAGCAGTTTATTTGCTTTCATTGGGGAAATATTTAAGTTGAGGAGCTTTTCTATAGTTATGTCACTTTATTTATAAAGTTACTTTATGACTTAAAGTCATTTTATTACAAAAGCAACTTAAGGGACTAAAAGACGAAAATGGCTTTTATCCTACATTGCCTATTTGTTTGTACTTCCCCTCATATTGAGGTTATAAAAGAAATGAGTTTCCTTGGGATTGACACCATGAAAATATGTTATTGTTCAAAATACAAAAGGTTGCTTAAATGTGACTGGTTGCTTTGAGGACGAAACCCATTAAGGCAGTGTGAGGAGTTGGACGTAGCCCCAGCCTCTCATTGGAGACTTGTTCATCTTCAAGAAGGACAGTTGCATTGTGAGAAGTCATTGCTATTTGGAATCCACCTCCAAGGATTAAGTTTATTAACAAGTAGTAACAGTTTATAAAATTTTGATAATAATCGGAGTTAGTATGATCGAACTTCAGAACAGGCCCAGCCGTAAATCAGTATAGCCATAAGGGTTCAACAACAGGGTCGCCATCAAATGAAATATACTGGACACTGGTGTGGTGTTCAGGATACCGGCTGTCTATCCTTCTCACAGCAAAGAGGAAGCTGAATGTAACAAATCGCATGGAAGGAAAGGGAGCTCGGTTGATGTGTTTGACACTCTCCTACTGTAGATAGCAGACCATAAACCACGAGTGTGATCAATAGCAGGTTGCAGGGACTTTGTGGGAGGCCACAGAGATTTTCGAGGCTTCTCAATCATTACATGAGTGCTGGAAACTACACCAGCAGTCCAATCCTCTAAGACAGTCAAGGGATTCTTCTATACGTGCACCTCCAGCAGTGGTTGCTTAGAAGACCAACCGCATCACTTCCATACCAGGTTCCCGTATCTAATTTGTATTTGCATCTCATTTACATTAGTAGTTATGCCTCTGGATTTAACTTCTAATATGATCATATGATATTTCCTAAGCCGTTACACATCCATTAGGCGATAGTAACATGGAGGAGTAAATTACATGTTTTAATGTATGTTGGTATGTTCTCTCTTTCCTAAAGTTATCAATCCGATTATTCATATTCTGCACATTACCATTGCCATATTTTGGAAAGGATATAAAAATTGAGTTTGGAACATTACATTCTTTGTAAGAGTCGCAGGCAAAGTAACCATTGCCAAGTAAGGTGCAACACAAAAACCACTAAGCAAACCATGTTCCAGAGAAAGGACCTGACGAAAAGAGACCACTTATCAAGAAGGAAGGTAACGAAAGGTCAAGACACACTTAATGGATGTAAGGAGTCACTTGATTCAACTATGTCTAAATCTGACAAATATTGCTCTTATTGCAAGGTCAGAGGCAATGGGATGGCCAGCATTGGAGAATCCATCCCAAACATCACCCAAAACATAATGAGGGCACAAATGAGTGCTCACCAAGAAAAGAAGACAAGCAAAGAAAAATACTAGAATCAAGAAAATGGCATCTCTCATAACAACTGTTACCAATATTGCATGGTAAGGTCTTGTTATTTAATTCATTGATAAAGCATTTACATGATCTGTAAAGTACAAAAGATAGATGGTTTCATTTATTTGGCAATATGAAAAGCATTCTAAGCATTTCCTAGTGTATCTAGTTATGCTCAAAATACTAATACCACTAGTAGAGAAAGCAATAAAGATTATTTACTCCTCATTAATGAACATGAAAAGCATGTCCAAGTGGAAGCCAAACAAGGCAAAGAAAAGGGAAAATGTATGAGGTGATTGATTAAGTTCAGCTTTCATAATAATTGCATCGATGATTGGTACTAGTATCCACATTTTTGCCTAGCTAGAAACAATAAGTAGAGTTGTATGAAGTTTCATAGCTTCTATCAAATTCAAAAGAACAGAAGAATGGGCAGCCACATGGATATTATTCTACATTCCATTGTGTTTCAAAGGAAGAGGTACAATCAAACAAACAATTTCAAATAGGAAATATTACACAAAAATTCAAACACAGTGACATTGTAGGCAACACATATCTTGAAAAATACTTTCAAGAAAAATCGCAGCCTTCAAATATCACACCAACTATACTCCCAGAAATAAAAGTCAAAATACAATCATAGGCTTGAGCATTCACAGGACCAACTACAAGTTTGTGGAAATACTGGTAGCATAACCCCTTGGAAGAATACAAGAAACAATACCTCCATCCCAAGCACAAAATACATAGAGAAATCCCAAAACACAAGACACTAGTGGGGAATAGAGAAATGGAACCCAAAATACTCCCTTCCATGATGATCAACTAGCTAAAAATAGAATGTAACTTTCGAGTAATTAAAGTTCTCATTAGCCACCAATGAAATTGAGATCTCCATTTTGGACCCATCATTTACATCAAAAGATGCTCATAATCTACCAATAAAATTGAGTTCTCGATTTTGGACCCATCAACTACATCATGCTTCTTTTTTACACATCATTAAATGGTATAAAGCATAGTTACACCACCTTGGGGGATCGGGAGACAAGGGAACAGGGGGACAAGTTTACGAGACAGGGGAATAAATGGGCCTTAATTTGGAGATGCCAAGGGGACATCGAGGAGGCAGTGACTAGGGACCATGGGGGTTGTATATACTATACATATGGTACTTAAAATGCTAGTTATGAAAATATGTGTTGCAATATAAGCTATAAAGAAGTAAAAGAGTAAATGCTTGTACATTGCATTGAATTGGAACATTGAACATTGAATATAAATAGTCAACACCGAGGCGTCCCCCCATCCTCGACGGAGGTGGTGGAATCTGCCAGTGCCACTAGGGACGGGGGAATGGAGTCCCCAAGTCCCTGATGCATCCTCGTCTCCAGGACGTTGAACAAGAATAGTCAACATTGTAATTTTCCTGTTACATCCCAATTTTGGCCCAATTTTCAATGTTCCTTTATAGTTGTTGAGGCTTCATGCAAAGTTGAGTAATTGGTTAAATTAGTTATTCGTTATGGTTTCATGTGAAAATGAAGTGTTGGTTATTCGTTATGATTTCATGGAAAATGGAATATTGGTCAATCGTTACAATGATATATGAATTGGAAATGGATCACTAATATGATCATATGCTATGATAATTTTGACTTGAAAATATGATGAGCAATAAGTTGTTACTAGGATAAATTTTCACTTGAAAGAACGCAATGAAAGGCGGAAGCATTGCCACAAAAGGAATTCGGCACAGAGGCACCACCTATCATTGGGCAAATAGTTATGAGTCCTAAGCAACCATGGCTAAGGGTAAATGGCTAGGCAAGCAAGAGTATGCTTTGGGATGACCATGAGCTAACTGAGTCAATATGTGCATATCTTTAAATCATAAAAGTATTCACTTGGGCAGAAACAAGCTAAGAACAATTGTAATATATGTAAACATAGTATGGGTATCATTATGATATACATAAAGAGTAAAATTATTATTTTCCACCTTATGTCAATGATTTAATTATTATTTCATCCTTATGACAACATCTTATAAAGCTATTATAGTTATTGTTTTTCCACCTTGGCAGTAGTTTTATTATTTTATTTTGGGCGGCCATATCTCTATTATATTTTCATTGGGCCTTATGATGATCAATGGCCAATTTAATAATATTGTCACATATGTGTTGATGGCTTTCGTTTGTAAATCCTCGCCACCATCACATTTCTTGCTCGTAACCAAGCATGCAACTGAGGAAAAAGAAGTTGATAATATGATAGTTGAAATTTAAGGCTGGGAAAAAGTTGTTGTTACACTTCCTTTTAAACATTCTTCTACATGTCAACTATTGGAATGGCGATGGTATCTTATGGCCCTTGCCAAGACTTTTCAGGACACTCTTGGTTTTTTCGAAATTCTCCTTGTCACAAAGACTCGTGAGACCCTCGTTTGTTCTCTTCCAAGCATCTTCGGTTATCAATGGTTGTTGGTGTTCAAAGAGGAGGTCAAGAGTTCTGGTGGAGTCAAGGGATCTAGTAGGGTTGCCTATTTGCTCAGGGATCGCCTCTTAAGTATTATTTCTACTATTCACTCTAACAGTTTCGCCAGATTCATGTGGATCCACATTGGTCAAGCGATGTCACATTACAGGGATATCTACATCACAGTATGCTATTTTTTGTCGGCATCCTCTTACTATGTAGTCTATAGCATAGAGGGGGGTTACCCTTATGAGGACCTTCTTAAATAAATTACAAAATTCTCGACCATGGGTGTCATCATCATTTTGGGTGACCTAAATGCAAAGACTAGAGACTTTCAAACCCCCCCTTCTATGATTGTGGGCTGATTTGGTTTCTATGGCTGAATCAGACTCATTCACCCTAGGATTGAAACATTTTTTGAGGGCAGTCAGGAACCCCTCACGAGGTATGGCCACGATCTACTACAGTTACACAAGTCCTCATACTTGGTGATCTTGAATGGGCTTTCCTACTTTCCATTGCGCCTACTACCAAGATGACTACAATTCGTCTTCTTTTCACCATTGCAACTCCGTTTGGATGGAAAGTCCATCAAATGGATGTTAAAAGTGTCTTCCTCAATGGTCGCTTGCAAGGAGTCTACATGACATAGCCTTCTAGCTTCAAGGTTGTTGACAAATAACACCAAGTACATAGACTCAAGAAAGCACTCTATGGACCCAATTATAACATAACCTTTGTTAACATTGTTATTGCGATGTCCCCAATGGGTTTTAATAGGAATTAGGGATTAATTACCAATATTAGATTACTAAAATAATATTATTATTATTATTATAAGATACATAATATTAAAATAACGTGATATATATATATATATATATATATTGGATGTATCTAAATATGTATAATAATATATCATTATTTAATATAATGATCTTAGGGTATGTTTAATAATGATATAGTTATAATTCATCGTAATATTTAAGATTACATAAAATTAATAATATAATATTATAATAGTCTTTACATAATTTATATAACTTATATAGTTAATATAATAATATAATATATAATCATTAAAAATAATATATAATTAATAAAATACGTTATTAATATAATTAATATTAATATGAAAGGACACATCTCTATGAATATACTCATATATATAATATATCAATGCATTGGAAAAGAGAGACAGAAAAAAAATAGGCAAAAAAGCATACGAGGGAAAATAAGGGAATGACCAGAAGGGGTCATTACAGTTATATATTTTGCTCACTTTTGGTATATATGAAAGGAACCGATTCTTATGTAATCAGTCAATCAGATTAATATAAATTGATCAGTAATTATTATTCTGTAATAATTATTAGATGAACTAGGTATGAAGCGTGTGTGTGTGTGTAGATAGATATATAGATATATAGTTCTCTAATGATTATTTGTTATGGATAATAATAATTTAGTAATCATTAAAGCTGATTAACATAGTTTATTACAAGATCAATTCAATCTGACTGAAGCTATAACATTAACAATATATATATATATATATATATATATAGACTTAATGATCTTGTGGAGATGTATGTGTATATATGGTTGGAAATGCAGATATGATGCTCAATGCAATATGTTGTGGATGCATATGCAGTAATAATTACATCTACATGGATGTATCTATGTATGATGTGGATGTCACATGTATGTAAGTATGCATGGTGATGGCATATCATGGATGGATGCACACATGTGGATGGCCATGTATGTGAGATGTGATGCATATCATGATGATGATTGCATGATGATGGCTGTAACCCATTCATGAAGCCATTGGTCCATCATGTAGCTCACATAGCACTGATGGTATATACGAGTGAGTATGCGGAGTTCACTTGTACATATCATCAGGGTATGTGTCTCAATGGCGGATGGATACCTTGGTAATTGCCAAATTCCATCGTTCATCAGATCCACTCTAAACGACTATGAAAAAATGCAAGAAGTACCGATATATACAAGACAAGGTATTTTTCTTTCCTTTCCCCTATTTGTATGTGTTCTTTTATTGCTTTCTGAAATAATGGGATATCGCACCTTCAATGCTAAGTGGATCTCCTCACAAGCTAAGCATAAGATTTTCCTACTCTGAGCTCTCATAGCACTCAAATTTATCCTGAATACTTCCCATAAGATCCACCCTTTTACTAAATTCTTAAGCAAATTTTGTGGAAGAGTCTACTGACATATTTGTTTCACAATACCTTTGCTCAATTTATTGTTGGGTTGAATTTGGCAAAGATTTGTCAAAAAGTTATCGTTTTAAACATGGTAAGGTCTTAAAAGAAAATTTTACACTATGTTATTGTTTTCAGGTGCTATCAATTTTTTGTTTAATGGCATTTTAGATCCTAAAGATTAAAAAACAGCAATACTTCTTCTATAAACTGCAGCACAAATCTCTCCAACAATGTACTTTGTCATAGGGGTCTGACGTTCAACATTGTAGGCTCTTCCCAAGGAAGAGCAAGGAGATATCATCATCTTCCAGTAGGCAAGAAGCATCTACACCTGATCTCAATTGAAGGATTTGCGTTCAAGTTATAAGACAGAGTTGAAGAAAAACAACCCTTGTTCAAAGAAGAATTGACAGTTGACGAAGTATCTCCATAAACTCCTTGAGAAATAAACCCTCATCACTCTGCCTTTGATTCAGAAGCATCTTTGAGCTCTCAATAGGATATTAATAAGCTCACCAAGGATCCTGATGATGAAGAATTAGCTGGGTGATCAGTGGTCCAAAAGAAGAAATGTCCTCCAATCATGAAATATTCAGTGTAAAATGACTCCAAGGTCCCCTGATAGAAGAGGATAATTAATTTAAAAGGTTTTCTAGAGATTGAAGTTCCATGTTGAGATAAAATTTTGCGTTTCAAGCGTTTTCAATTTTGTATAAGAGGGTGAATCATGGATCTGTTTTCTCTCGACAAATTGTAATTTAAATGATATGGCTTAAGGCACAAAAAGATTCACTGAATTTTATGTCAACAAATTGAGGATTTTGAGCTTCAATTTAGGAAATTAATGTAATATAGAACCAATTCAACATTAACTTTAAGTTTTAACATACAAAACAGAAAAATTCAGATCCATGATTTCTATAGAGAAGCATTTGAGGATTATGAAATACCTAGGTTTCTGAGGCAATGGCCTTCCAATGAATACATAACGGATCCCTGCTGCACGTTTTGCTATATGATAGTAAAGACCTGTAGAATTTAGAACTTTTTTTAATTAAAAATAGCACTGCAAATCAAATTTATTTTGTACAGAAAACTATAAAAGATCAACCTTACATTAAAAAAGTCCTGCTCAATTCTATCCACTTGAAATATACTCATTGTTTAAGACCTTAAATCCATAATGCAATGTTAGTCCTCAAATATTTCAATTTTTTTCTCAAAAACTAGAAGAAGAAAAATCCATATGGCTGAAGTTTTTAAGTAGACACTCCAAGATATATGTACTCTTATAAGGTTAGATAAGCTGCATAAGATTTATTGAATAAATAAACAAAGCATTAGTAACTAATACATACAGCTAATACTATTCAATTTCTTTCAATGAAATTATCCTAGGCACATTTCTGCAGTTCGCTAATATACATGTTCACGTCTGACATCATCTGCTTTTGGAGATAATGGAACAATGAAAAATACCCTCAAAATAAAACAGCATTAAGTTTGTGCGGATAACTAGCTGTGAAGCCTCCCGTACAGATGGTAGAATCTGTTAGCAATACAGAGAATAAAGACACATTAAGAATACTTTACAAAGACTTGTAATATTCAAGATGTTCAATATATTTTGTTTATAGATATTAAAGTGGATATCTCAGATCATGTAACACACAAATAACCTGGCTCCTCAACCAATCAAGTAGTAAATTGTTACTCTAGTAAAACCTTCAAACAAAATTATGACAGAAAAGTGCAGTTTTTCTAAATAAATTAAACCAAAAATGTTCACCTAAGATGGGTATGCAAAGGTCAAAACCAGAATTTCTCAGTATTTAAAAGAACATACCAAAGGCCATTTTTGAACCGCAGCTATCCACATTTTCTTAACTCTTTCTTTCCATCTTGAGCATCTTATGGAAGCAGATTCTCTATCTGCAGATGAGGACAATAAGTCACTCGAATGTTCAGAAACACTTTCTGTTACACCACTTCCAACTCCAAATCTAGCATGTGACTGATCAGGATCTTCATTGGCCAGCAGAATGCCATGTGTAGCCACCCTAGCACTGTAATGCTACATAATTAGTTTAGTGATCCCGAAGCTTACCAAAAATAAGCATGACAAACAGAAAAAGATTAGACTAGCTAATAATTTATCAAATGTCTGTAACCTATAAAAGGAAAATATAAAAGACATGATGCATCACCTACGCCTTTCGGCAAGATACGGAAGAGCTGACTGAAAGAAAATAAACAGAATCCGCCTTGCTGGTGTTGGAGGAACTCCAGATGAACTTGTAACCTATACAATGTAGTCAAACCACCTATATCTCAAATATGGCACTAACCATATCTTACGTATTGATTTCAAATTCAATCCTGCTTGAACAAAGACTACAAATGAGTTGCTAAACCATATTTAACATTTAAGACATCTAAATTATGAATAAAAGTAGACCCTTATTTTAAACATTTATTTACTGAAGACATTCTCATAATTCAAAATACAATTTCCAAATTGAATGTAATGTCCTCTTATTAAAATAGGATTTAGTAATAAGTATTACATAATTATGATGAAAACATCAAAAAACAAAAAAAATAGTCACAATGCTCCCATCTTGTAATTTCCGGCCAAGGAACCGTTGGAATCAAGCGTTAAATATGCACTTAACAATTTTTATTGAAAGATAAGATAGAAAGTTACCAAATGCAGTGCATCACATAACCAAAGCATAAGCAAAACATAACATCCTAAAGATAAGATAACAAACATTACATGTCCGGACACAAGCAGAAGACTTAACAATTCTTCCAAAGGTTCCAAGACAAACAATAAGATACTCGAAACAGAGTCCACACGTTCCCAAGAACACCTTTCCAAGATCCGGGCAACGTACACAAAATACAAGAGGCTAAGCTGGCAAGCAATCACGACTATCCATAGCGAGATGCATACAATTTCAATTCCAACAAATATTGTTCTCTTTATGCCTAAAAGAATGATTCCTAATATGGTTAATCATACAATTTCATTTACCTTATCATCCATAAAACAAAGCATTATGTCCACAATCAACCATAACCAAGCATCCATAAGGTCCAGATGGCAATAAGAGACCCTCAAGAATCCAACATGGAAGCTCTTGAAAGCTACCCATTACTCAAACTAATAGAAAAACAGCAATGGGTGGAGATGCCAGTGATCAAGCACAGATGCAGATTGGAAAACGCAAACATTGATCTACAACTGGTGAATTTTTGAACAAAAAGACCCAGTCCAGTGAGAATGAAGACATTGGTCCTCAATCAAAGATCTTGGTCTGCGCAAACATTGATTGGAAAACAAATGGGTTTTCAGAGACAATTAGTCTTAGACCCCGGTGGAACCCTAAATTCTGTAAAAAATTAGGGATCCATTTTAGTTGAATTGCCAATGGCATATCAGGTTGCAGTCAAGACTACTTATGAAGAGAGTTATTTAGAGTATATCTTGCAATGAGTAAACAAAGGGTAGGATACATGCAGCAGATAAGGAACATACAGTCAGCAATCCATGGACATATCAAATACAAATTTGAAAGCTCTTCTGTAGTCTCTGACATTCAATTGCCCTCCTTTCTAGAATGTGCTAGTACAAACATACAATGATTATCACATGACATTTTGTGTTCAATAGCTACTATTGACACATTTAGTTTTTCCTTAAATAACTATGTGACTAGAAACTCCAGGGCCTGTTCCAGTTCTGGGTTGATTTTCAAATCTGTATTGACACTTGCCAATTCAGGGAATATTTACAATAAAACGAGCAACTTTAACTCATGTCAGTGATTTAACAAAATATGCAGACCATGTACATTCAGAAGTGATCATGATGAAAGTTGTTTCTCAGATGATCTCAGACCTTCAAAGGATCAAATCAAATACCACTCAATGCAAAAAAAAAAATCTGACGAAGACACATATTCCCTTAATACCAGTGACTCTTAATTCATTAGGTTGCTATCTTACAAATCGATGACATCTACAGCAATAACTGGAAATGCATAATCATAGGAAAGCTATGCATTTAATTCAAGGAAATGAGAGAAAATTGTATACTCCAGAGGTGCGGCAAGTAAGTCTGATAAAAAATATATATATAAAATGAAGACTCTTATCAGACTCCATGCCTTATGGAGACATTAGAAATCAAGAGCTATATGGAGGATATGATGAAGACTCCGCACATGAAAGCCGGTATGAAGGAGATCTGCATTAGACAGCGACAATATCAAATCAGATATGATGCCCAATAATGACAGAAAGCATTCTTAAAAGGAGACTGCAAGTATGAATATGATGGAAATCAAAATCACCCAGCTGTATGGCTAAATCTAGAAGCAATTTTTTGGAAGCGGTAGTTCCCATTCAATAGGTTACTGTCTGAAATCCTCCAGAAGAATCTATGCACGAAACGGACATACTCCTGTGCCAAGAATGCAAATTGGAATACCGTGATACATCATTTATAACCTATTAAAAATGATAATCACCAGGCAAGTACATATGTCTGAAGATGTTTTGTGTTCTTTTGCAGGTCTGGAGAATGTATGCTGAAGAAGAAGAAGTTCAACCTAGGCATCAAGCCGGTAAGGATGAGCAAAGATAGATATATTCACAATTAATTGATCACAGGAGCACACATAGCCTCCAGAAGATTGTTCATTATAAAGAGATACGGCAATGAAACAAATATTTGCATCCATGGTGTCGCGTGGAAGCTTACTTAATTCAAGATTGTTTGGCCCATTCCATGTATTTAGCAAGGCATGTATATGTCTTTGGTAGTTTTGAGTTACATTATGATTTATTAAAACAACTAAATCCACAGTTTTATTACCAAACAGTTGTAATTAGGTATCATGAAGGGGTATGCCTATCCGATTACAACTTTTCATTGTTCATAAATATAGGAGATGTAAAACAAAGAGACATATTCATATATTCCTACAAATTTTTACAAACCCAAGTTATATATATGCTCTATGATATATTTTATTCTTTCATTGGTAAAAAAATGATTTTTTGAAACTAAGCTCATGAATTCAGATTATTGAGTAAATATATTTATGCAATTCTGGAGTCCAACTGCATTGGATGGATCATCCGTAAGGAGTGTCTCCAGTGCAATTTTATTTCCGGCATGATCAGTAAGAAATACTTATTTTGTTTGCATGATGCTTTAGAGTTAAGATATTATATAGTTTCATCCTTTATAATTATTATTTTAATTTTATAAATAATTTATATGATAGATAAGTGGACGGGATCAATTATAGCATTTTAAAATTGAACATCATAGACATTGAGAAATATTAAATTGTTTCCGAATCTATGTTTGGTTTGTCTTCGAACCACAGGAGTTAAAATACATTCTAGACTATTTCAAAATTGCGTCCATATATTTGATATGTTGCATCTTTATTACTAAATTGTTTATAATTGATGTGCATAGAATTTTATAAAGTTGTACATTTCAAACTTATAATATTGACTCTATCGTCCTTCTGCACTGGTCTTTATATTTTTCATAATTCATAATCCATAAGCTGGTAATTATTTCATATCTTCCCTTTGAAGAATTAATATATTCATTTGTTGCATTAATCTATAATTATTCTTTATTTAAAACATTATCACATTTATACAATCATTTACTTTTATTCTTAACTTGTAATTTGCAAATTCGAAGTTTTCTATAATTCATGCCATTTGGAAAACTTTTGTTGTATTCGTGTTCTAACCAATCTGCTTTAAGCATCTTGGATCTAAGTGTTTTGTCCAAGATCAAGTACACCCACCTTGGTTTTGCAGAGCCAGCAACACATGGGATTTGAATCAAATCGATCAATCCGGTCAAGTTGGCCTTAACCAGTTGGTTATCCCGCCATCAAGCAAGCAAGGTTCGTAGGATTCCAATCTGTAGTTTTGGGAACCCACAGACCCGAGAGGCAAATGCATTGGTGAACATAAGTCAGCGCCAATTGGTGAACTTGAATTGTTTTTGACTAAGTGACAAATCCAATCCCAAGCCAACACCAACCTATGCCTAAAACAAGTCTAGCTCCACATTGGGGAGTATTGGATACATGTATATCAGGGTTGTTATCACTCGATTCCATCAATAATACACAAATGAGCATAGTGTAAACTAGGCTATGATCGAGAACATCATGAGCATATATCAATACATGCATATATACCAATGTCATCAAATGAGGTGAACTCTCAAGCTCAAGGCCTTGCAACTAGAGGAAGTTTATCTCTGTACACCAATCTCCAAGAATGGTATAGCTAGCAACGAGTTACAACCCCATAGTACCTGCAAGCCCACCTCACCATGCTCATAGAGATAGTAACCTGACCACAAACACAATGCATGCACACAAGCAAGGAAAGGCTCATATATGCCAATCAAATGCATAATCTCAAAAGACATCAAAGGGTGTAATGTTCCCATTATAAAATAAATAATAAATCAAACTTTTGTAATGGGCCAATTGATTTAATATATCTCGGTCCCATTTTATTTATATTTCTATAGTTTGTGTTGCCGTCAACTATCTTTATACACACTCGGAAAGTTTTCCGACAGGTATTTCAGCACGGTTTGTTGATTGTAGTAGGCATGCTTTTGAATATATTTCTTTGTACTGCGAACTCCTATTTAGGGTTCTCTGTTGTTTGTCATTTCAGAAGTGAAAGATCTTCCCTATTTGGCTTATTGCAATTTCGGTGAGATTCAACCCTCACCCTATTCCATCGGTGTTCATCTCTGTCTGTATCTAGCAAATTAACGACTTAATTGTATGTGGAAATATCAGTACCAATAGGTGAATCTCAGCTATGCGTTTGCAATTTGTGTATGTCACATTCTGCATTTTTTCAAGTGATACCATCGAGATTGCTTTGCACCATACACCTAGCATCCAGACAACATTGGGCATACTTAGGCACTCCCGTACGGCCCCTTCATCATACCGTACAGATTCCTTTTGATACCCCACTGCATACATTCCACACTCCAACTTTCCGTACGACTCTCCATTCTCTACTCACTGTACAAGCTCCCTAATCACCGTACGGCCATCCATAATCATTTCCCATACGGGTTTCATACCTCCCTGTACGGACTCCTTCCCGTACACTCCTCTGTCAACATCACCCTTTCACCATACACACCTCGGTTTGACACTCTACTGTATGGTAGTATCTGTAGGCCCAGTAACGGCTTCTATTCCCACACCGTACAACCCCCATTCTAAGCATTTGTAGGCCATTGTTTGCAGATAGAATTCAATATGTGGGAACATTACAATCGAGGAATATCACAGTGGTATCAGAGCGCTTCGATCCTGCCAACCTGTGGATAGTGAATGAGAGTTTATAGCAGGAAGAGAAGGACACATTTCGTTGATCAAATGGCTGACGAACAGGAACCAACCACTGCCAAACTTGTGGCTCTTCTGAGGGAACTTGCCAAGAATCAAGCACAAATCACTGATACGCAACGACTCATGGAAGAAACTCTCAAGAAATTGGCAAAGAACAAAATATCTGGTGAACAAAATGGTCACAGCGTGGACTCAGTGTTGGGTAAATCAAACCCTCAACCAGCACGCTCTCGACCTTCCATGCCAACTTTTCCACCACAGGCGGAGGCACAACACAGAGGGAGACAACCAACTTTCGAAGAGATAAGAAAAGACTGGAAGAATGCAAACATTGAAGAAGACATATCCTATAAAGATACGCAGATCTAAGAATGAGATATTCGAGAAGCGGAAACAGAGGATACTTTAACGATGACCTTAGAAGGATGTTGAGTAAGGTAAATTTGTCTTCATCTGACGGATCCGGGTCCATATCTATGCAAGCGTAGGTAATGAAAGCCGATACCTACTTCCAGCTGAATCCTATGCCAGAGGAAGAAGCAATCAAATTCGCTGCGCTGCACTTGGAGAAAGTTGCGCATGAATGGTGGCACCACGGCACCATCACATTAGGGCATGATCAAATAAATACTTACGTAGAATTCACGAAGAGATTGATAGAACGATTTGATGGTAAAGATCCGGAGCTCAACTTCAAAGATTGGCACAAGTAAGACAAACTGGATCGGTCGATCAGTTCATTGCAAAATTTCAAAAACTCTCTGTTTTGGTCACAATCATTTCCAAAAGGAGACGGGTAGTGTCTTCATGGATGGACTATTAGAACCTCTGAAAGGTTGGGTAAAGGGGTTCAATCTTGCCACCCTATCAGAAGCAATCAATAAAGCATGGAGTATGGCATCGTCTTCGGCATCATCCTCTCAAAGTTACTCACATTTGAAACCGCCGACTTTTCCGAAGGACAAACCTCCACCCAAGAAGCCATCGTTGGATGAAGCTACCAGACAACAACTTGGAAGGAAGAAATTGTGTTTCAATTGCAAGGGACCTTGGGAGCTTGGCCACAGATGCCTCGGAAAGGGGAAGATCCATTACATTGAGGTCATGTCCAATGATGAGGACGAACAGGAAGAAATGCCAACCGAAGATAACCAACCCCACCATGACACCAACATCAGTTTGAACCATACGGAGAGAATTGCCGCTTTGGTACAGCACGGAGGAGCCATTGCATTGGCTAGTAGCCCAAGGTGCATAGTTTTTAGTGTATGAGGTACCCTTTAAGGACAAAGGGTTACAATGATGTTGGATAGCGGTGCTACTCTAAATTTCATCAACTCATCCTTGGTAAGACAAAGAAGTCTCGCTATGAAGGCACATGCAAGCTTTTAGGTCAAGGTAGCCAGAGGGACTTTCCTGCCCTGCACGCACCTTGTTCCTCAACTGAGTATCACAATGGCGAATCACACGGTGATTGAGGACTTCTTCATAGTGGACCTAGCTGACATGGAAGTTATTCTTAGCATACAGTGGATGGAGACCCTTGATGAATACACCCAGAGTTTCAAACAGATGGACTTCACTTTTGTAGCTGACAAAAAGAAGGCTGTCCTTCGAGGAATGGCAAATGAAAGTCCGAAGGAAGTTTCTGCGCATCAGATGGAGACAATCTTTCGGCACGATGATGTTGCATGGGTTGCGCACTGTTTTATCTCGACAGAACCTATAAAGGGGCGTCGAACACCTCCACGGCATGATGAACTTCAGGATATTTTAAGTAGACATGATAAAGTTTTCATGGATATTCCTCCTAGCATACCACCTCATCAAGGGTTTGAACACACTATCAAGTTGGAATCAGGAGCAAAGCCAGTCATAACCACACTGTACCACCACCCCAAGAAATTCAAAGATGAGATCGAAAGGATGATTCAGGAAATGTTAGAGAAAGGATGGATCCGTCCCGATTCTAGCCCATTCACATCATCAGTGGTGTTGGTCAAAAAGAAGGATGGAACGATGCGCATGTGCGTGGACTACCAAACATTGAAAAAAAAAACAATAAAGAATAGATATCCCATTCCCAGGATAGATGAGCTACTGGATGAACTGCATGGTGCGGTCTTTTTTTCAAAAATAGATCTCTGTTCCGGATACCATCAGATCCGCATGAGAGAAGAAGATGTGGAGAAAATGGCTTTCCATTGTCTCTATGGACATTATGAGTTTTTGGTCATGCCGCTCGGATTGACCAATGCACCTGCTACATTTCAATCGTGCATGAACCGCATCTTCAACAAACAATTGCATAAGTATTTATTGGTATTCTTTGATGATCTTATTTATAGCAGGTCATGGGAGGAGCACCTGAAGCATCTGAATGAAGTTCTAAATATCATAGAGGAACAGTCCTTGTTCGCCAAGCAGTCCAAATGTGAATTTGGTATAACAGAAATATTGTACTTGGGGCATGTCGTCAGTAAATACGAAGTTCAAGTGCATCACGAGAAGATTCAAGCTATCCTCAACTGACCTCCCCCAAAATCACTCACAGATTTGCAAGGATTCTTCAGATTGTGCAGTTACTACAGGAGGTTCATTAAAGGATTCTCTCAACTCAACGCACCTTTAACAAATTTGATGAAGAAGGGGTCATTCCAGTGGAACGAAAAGGCACAAATCACCTCTGATAAGCTGAAAGAAGCCATGAGCACTTGTCCCGTGTTGGCACTACCTGACTTCACTCGACCATTCATTTTGGAGTGTGATGCATCCGAGGAAGGCATTGGAGCAGTACTGATGCAAGATAGACATCCCATCGCTTATGAAAGCAGGAAGCTTACACCAGCAAAATGCCTATATTCCATCTACGACAAAGAAATGTTAGCCATTACACATGCACTAACCAACTTTCGGCAGTATCTAGTAGGTGCCAAGTTTGTCGTCCGTATGAATCACAACAATCAGATATTTTCTGAAGCAACAGGACTTGAATGAACGGCAACAAAAATGGGTAAGCAAAGTTCAAGCTTTTGATTTTCACATTGAATATGTGAAAGGGAAAAACAATGTGGTTGCAAATACCTTGTCCCGGAAACCCACCATCTACTCACTAGACCAGATTTCCATTGACTAGAAGGCACATTTGTTAGTGGAATATTCCAAAAATACATTTGCCTATAAAATAATGGATGGCCACACCCATGATGATCGGTACAGAGTGGTGGATGACATCATCTACTATAAAAACCAGATCTATTTGGTGCCAGAATCCAAACTAAACAGAAAATCTTGAAGGAAGTACATGACTCACCCCTAGCTGAACACCCGGGTTTCCTCAAAACTTACAAAAGTCTTCGGGAGAGGTTTTCATGGAAAGGACTTAAAGGGAACGTGTTGCAGTATGTAAGAGAGTGTACAGTCTGCGAGCAGAACAAGTCCGAACATACTCTACCTGCCAGATTGCTACAACCTTTGCCAATTCCCGAACATAAGTGGGAAAGTATATCAATGGATTTCATAACAGGTCTTCCCAAGGTGAACGGAAAGGATTGTATCTTCGTGGTGGTTGACAAATTGACAAAGTATGCACATTTCTTCGCCATCCCCTCGGACTTTCAGGCTGCACAAGTTGCCGATCTTTTTTTTAGAGAAGTATTTCGTTTGCACGGGTTACCCGGAAATATCGTCAATGATCAGGATGGACGATTCGTCAATATCTTCTAGACAGAACTGTTTCGAATGGTAGGGACAGAATTATCGCCAAGTATGTAATGTCCCCCGTTTAGCCAGTTTGGATATGTGTTGTCGTTAGCCTACTTCTAGGTGGTCCCGGGGGGCTAACAAGGACATGGACGGGATCTTGAGGTGTTTTGGCCTAGTCGATTTTGTTTTGGGCCAAACTGAGTTCGTTTGGAGGCATTTCTAATGGGACTTACTATTTTTAGTAACTCAGCCAAGCTAGTCGAATGATAATTTTGATGATGGGGTTGGATGTGTTTTTCTGAGCTCTTTCCAACGAGCTATCATTTGTGGCGTTCTGAGATCATTTGCTATGGAATTTTAATGCCGGAAGTTAGTTAATAAAGTAACTTCAATTAAATTAATATTATAAGGTTACCTTATTATATTTTGTATTTATATGTGTGCCTACTAGTGGGACACCAAATGAACTCCTTGGGTCTTTAAAGTGATAAATGGAAACAATATATTAAAATGCAAATATGAGATTTAATCCCACATTGCTTGTGGAGTGGGGGTCGACCCTCTAAGAGGACTTTATATACAGCCATGAGTGGGGGTGTGGAGATAAGGGAGATTGAGGAATTCAAGCTTAGTGGTTGATTCGATTTGCTGGCTTTTGGAGACGAAATCCTCCATTGGTGACAATCCTTTCGCTCTTGGAAGACAGAGTCAAGGGATTTAAGATCTATGAGCTTCATACTGTGTGCATTTAGCTTCAATTTTCAGCTACAGGCAAGATTGAAATTGTTCCATTCCAAAGGATTACCATTGCAGACGTTGAACAGCGTGGAGGGCAGATTTGGAAGAGAGATTTGGAGCAGGTCTAAAAGTAAACACTGCTGCTACAGTGCTATGAACAGTGCATGAACAGTGCGCATGAACAGTGCGCGTGAATAGTGTGCATGAATAGTTCAGCCAAGGGGCAGTCCAGGGGTTAGATTTCCATCCACTACAACAACACTCTCACTGCTATTCATAGCAAAGTCCAGGTTCTATCAATTTTCTATTGCTTGATGAGTTCATATGGGGGTTTAAAGTTTCAGTCTTTGCATTGTACCCAGCTATATAAGTGATTCAAATAAAGGATTCCACTTGCATTTGCATATCAAGAGTAGAGGTTCAAGGTGTGCCAAGTCATTTGTATTCAGTTTATTATAAGAGAAGATTGTCATTGCATCTAGTTGCATAGTGGAGTGCCAAGTTAACGTGCTAAATGCTGAAAGTTGCAAATGTATTGTAAGAGAATCTATATCTTCAATAGATGATTACTTTGGCATTGATTTGCTTATTTGAGTTGTGTGGATCTATTAACTCCTTACTTTTCAGCAATATAGTTGTTTGCTTGCCAATTGTTTGACGAAATTTCATAGTACATTTTCTTCAGTAGTACAGTTCAGATTACATGCCAAGTGTTTGACGAAATTCAATCGTACAAAGAATCAGTGTTTAAGTGATCCTATTAGTAAGGGTCTTTACAAAGTACGAGTTACACCCGCAGACAGACGAACAAACTGAGATTGTGAACAATTGGCTCAAAGGCTACCTTCGGAACTATGTTTCGGCACAACAACGAGCATCGGTAAAATGGATCCATCTAGGGGAGTATTGCTACAATACCACGCATCACATGTCTATCGAGATGGCACCATTCAAAGCTCTGCACAGGTACGAACCCCTCTCCTTCATCGACATAGTTCTGGGTGATAGTCACGCTCCATCGGTGTTCATCTCTGTCTGTATCTAGCAAATTGAAGACTTAATTGTATATGGAAATATTAGTACCGATTGGTGAATCTTGGCTCTGCATTTGCAATTTGTGTATGTCACATTTTGCATTTTTTTCAAGCGATAGCATTGAGATTGCCTTGTACTGTACACCTAGCATCCAGACAACATTGGGCATACTTAGGCACTCCCATACAACCCATTCATCATACTGTACAGATTCCTTTTGATACCCCCTACATACATTCCACTCTCCAACTTTCCGTACAGCTCTGCATTCTCTACTCACCATACAAGCTCCCTAATCACCGTACGGCCATCCATAATCATTTCCTGTATGGGTTCCATACCTACCTGTACGGACTCCTTCCCATACACTCCTCTGTCAACATCACACTTTCACCGTACACACCTCGATTTGACACTATTGTACGGTCCCATCTGTAGGCCCAGTAATCACCATACGGCTAGCACTATAGCTTCTGTATGGCCTCTTTTCCCACATTGTACGGCCCCCATTCTAAGCACTTGTACAGCCATTGTTTGCAAACAGAATTTAGTACATGGGAACATTACAGTTGGGGAATATCACAAAAGGTTCAATATAGTACACAAGTACAGAATGCAATCATGCATGAAGAACACTCAAACATGAGATTCAATATCCAAATACAACCAAGAACCCATACAATCACAGTATAATCATGATACTACTCAACACTAACAAGACTATGGTGCAAGGACTTCAGATAATTAAATCTATTATCAATCAAAAATATTAAATTAGAATATTAAAAAAAAAGATAAATAATGAAAAAATAATAAAGTACAATTACAAGTTAATCGATTTAATAAAAGGTCAAGATATATATACTGAAGACTTGTGACTCCCTCAACTTAAGATATAAAAAGGAGGAGACTTTATTTGAAAGGGAGAGAGACTAAGTGATAATTAAGAAATAGGACATCTATTTAGAATAGATATTGATTGCAGCATAGAATAATATTAGAATTGTTGTCTAAAATTGTGTAAGTCATTAAGACTACACCTTACAAAATTGTGACTTTAGAAAACGGTATAGTGAGATAAATCTCTTCTCTCAGCAATAGGGGACGATCCCTTTTTACCATAGGTGGCTTAAGCATGATTTTAACTGAAACTATACAAAGGGGTGGCTCTCTCAACCTATTCCTCTTTTTTTCAAGAATGATTCACATGTAACTACACTTTTATCCTACACAAGTCTCCTATTGCTACAATAATACTAGTGGCTTAATGGTTGACATAATAGCAACTCCTAAGACAACAGTTAACTATATTACTTTGGTAGAGTAACAACAAAATCCTAAGTCTCCTACAATTAGCCTAAATTTCTAATATAACTAAAACACTTAGCAAGGCACAAAGTCTCCTACTAATGTTTTTAAAAAATTAAAAATATTTCAAACTGAAGCTCAAAGCCTTTATCCTTTAGTAATTTAGCCGCGATTGATTATAACAGTTTCTTCTCGTGAAGATCGAAATCTTCAAGAAATTAAATTGAAAGATCAAATGATTTACACAAGAGAAACTATAACTTGAACCAAAGATAGATCAATTGATGCTACATAAGAAGACACCAACTTACCCCAAGATCCACAATGCAAAATTTGAGTAACTCTTGTTTCCTTTATTCAATTCAAAAAACTTCTACCATGAAACACATGGTTTTCAAGACATGAGAGATCATGGCATTATACAATGAGTTTTCTCTCTTTATATAAGATTAGAGGAGATAGAAAAATGGAGAGATAACGGGAAACCCTTAGCCATACTGACTTATTCAACAACTAAATTATGACTTATTCAATGTTGCAATGCCTAGGGCACTTGCAACTTGATTGCATGAAGCGATCATACAAGTACATGTTTTCCTATATTTACAAAGTGTTTTACTTCTGCATGCAAACAGTCACAAAATCTACACTTATTCAAGGAAACATAGAGAAGTGTCTAGGACACTTGAAAGATGTCTTCATAGAGTATCAATGAGTTTCCCAAACTTCTACAAAGACTCTTGTATAACTACAACATTAGTTCACAAGTATGTTGTGCAATGATGGTCACTTTGTGAAGTGTGTTTGAATAACATTGTTACATTCCCTCAGCTTACTTTGCAATTTACTCAAAAGTAGATTTCTAGATTGCCAGTATGTTTATCATGTTGAAATTGCCACCTCAAGTTGTAGAGGAATAGCTTCTATGAACTATGTTAGGATATCTTCTTTGTTGATCAATTCACCATTTTCAGCAAAAAACTTGCATGGCATTTCTTGGAAATATTTACTGATCATGCTCCCTTGGATATGATCTTGTTCCATTCTCGCTTTGATCTCAACCACTACTCCTAATGAAATTGTTCTCTGTTGACCATCAGATGTAAGTAATCATAGTAAATCTTTGCAGAAGAGATGACCTCAAACTCACATAAGACACCAAGATGAACCTTTGTTTTGCTTCCCTAGACCTCAAGATCTCCATCCAACAAACTGAGTTGATGACTAAACGACAAGAGAAGTTCATTCACTGCAGTTGTTGTTTTCTTTCCATTCTTCAACACTTTATACGCATCTCAGATGACCTGCACACCTTGTGATTCTATGTGGCTGCTCCACTCATCTAGGGCCTTTTCCTTAAGTTTCACTCGTATAATATGCTCAGAAGAAACAGGATCAGCTGATAGTGAAGAGTTCTTTGTTTCGCTATGGTATCCAGAAGTTGTGCATTCTCTTCGTTCAAACTATTCTTCTTCTCCCACAACTTATCATTCTTTTGTGTAAGCCTGTTGACTGCATCTTAGTGACAACTCAAGCATATTTGTTTACCAAGTTGTTGCTAGTAGATATTGTGTAGCCAACGGGTTGATGTCATCGGTATTTATTATGTAGCCAATGAGCCCTTTGGGAAGGTTCTTTAGAATGGTATATGTACAACTTTGGATAATTATTGTAATCATCATTGTAAGCACTATGTAATCTCTTCGGCATATATGCGAATAATAAAAGGAGTACTGCTATGTTACATGTTCTTGTCTATTGTCTATATGCATTAACTATTTACCCCATATAGTAAACATTTGGTGCCATTGCCCAATGGACCTGAAACGAAGGCAGAGATATGAAAACTAATGTCGAATCAGCTTAACAAGGATAGCAATAAGATAAAGGGAAAAGATGAAATACGCACAGCACAAGGGAATTTAATTTTGGCACGATAGGTCGAGCGCAAACAGAGGTTTCAGCAGATTGTTGACGGGCACTGAAGCACCGAAGAATTGTTGGAAGAGACTTGACAGCGGTTTGATTTGGTGGTAGAAGCAAGAGAAAAATTTCTAAACCTATATACACCGAAGGAAGAGAATCCAAACGGAAGGGAATTAACTCACACGACTTGGAGTGCCAAGAGAGCACGAGCGTGGAGTGAACTCTTCGTCTGCGATACACTTCTAGAATGGACAACTTCGCTTAACGAAGACCCTTCTTCACCAAAGAATGCAGCTGTTGGAAATAAGACAACTATTCGAGACAATGCCGGTATTGGAGTGCACCGGTGTTGGAGTGCAAAGCACCGGTGTTGGAGTGTCGAACAGCACCGGTGTCGAAAGTGCAAAATAGCGTTGGTGTTGCAGTGCCGAATAACATCCGTGTCATAGTACTAAATAGCACCCGTTCACAAAATCAAGTAATAATGGTAGGACCAAAGGAGAAATTGCCAAAGTTTGATGGTGATGGAACGGCCAATCCAATCAAACACTGTAAAACATGCAAAACAATTTGGACAACAAATGGCTTAACCGACACAGATTAATGGGTCCGACAATTTCCAGCAACCCTAAGGGGTGTAGCAGCTGATCGGTTTGCTGACGTCGATCCCCAAAAAATAACTACATGGGCGGGAGTTAAAAAGGATTTTATCACCGAGCTTTAATTATTGCGAGACGACAATGAGATTGTAGCAGAAATATACACCACAAAGCAAGGGAAAAATGAAACAGTCCGTGTATATGCTAGAAAACTAAAAGAATTAATTAATAAAATGGAAAGTAAGCTGGCAAATGGGCTGAAAAAGAGATGGTTCATTCAAGGACTACGCCCAGAGTTAAGGAAGAAAATGAAGATTGTGTTGCCATCATCATACACCGAAGCATACAATCAGACGATGGGCTTAGAGAGTGAACAGAAAACAAAAAAGAAGAAGAAAAGTAGCTCATCTGACTCAAATGATGCATCTTCAAAAGAAGATAGTAGTGATGACAAAAAGGGCAACAAGAAGGTCCGAGCTCTCTAGAAGGATATGATCAGAATGATGAAGGAATTTAAAAATATGCAGAAAGAGACGAAGGGAAACGAGCTATGGTGCACAAAATGCAAGACAGAAGGTCACAAGAAGGGATCTTGTCCGAAAAACTAGTTCTGTGATATCTGCCAAATTATGGGACATTCCACAAAAGAATGCCCCTTCAATATGAAAACAAGAGGACATCAACAAGTGCTCCTGACCCAGGCAGCTTCCACATCAGGAGGGAACAGAAACACAAACAATGATGGTGCCACTTCGGGTGGGTACACAAATAATAGCAAAGGGCAAAACAACAATACCAACAATAATAATGGGGGCCGCAGCCAAATTCAGTATGATCCGAATGGCCGCTCGATGTTTCAATGTCGAGCATGTAATTTGTGGGGTCACTTTGTGCGGAACTATACAAACACATCAAAGTTGTTATGTAGATGGTGCGGTCTTGGAGATTATGAAGATGCCAAGTGCCCAAAATCAAGAGTGAATCTAATCAACATTGGTGCCGAAAAAGAAGTCTTGGCAATCACTCGTAAACAAGCAAAATTGTACCCCGACCCAACGGAAGAAAAGAAGAGATTGGAAGAAGCACATGCAGAAATTGAGAAAGCAATGCAAGCATGGAAATCACAATTGAAGGACACTACTGGTACCTCAACAAGGAACTGCGTTGAGCAAAACATCATAAGGTAGGTGATGCAAATGGAAGTCCAAATCAAATTAAGTGACTACCTTCTCACAATTCCCCAATTATGGACGACCATTCTGAATATGACACTGTTTTCGAAAGCGACAGAGGAAACAGGAATGGACGGTAGTGGAATGATGACAACAGACCCAATGCTTCTGGCACTCACAACGGGAAGGCATCTAGCAATAGTCGAGATGGGCATTCTAGGAATTGTTCTGACAAACACAATTGTGGACGGAGGGTCAGGCGTGAATGTGTTGCCAGATGTATGGAAAAAGTTAGGACAACCTACGTTGTGGCCACCAACATTCCAGTTGCTCACGGCAGACCAGCACAGGATCAAACCATTAGGAGCTTTGATGGCACAACCGATAACTATTAGAACGTAGCCATTTTTATTGGATTTCGTGGTCATTCCACTGAAAAGAAGAGGGTATGACACTATTCTTGGACGGAGTTGGTTAGTACAAGCAAAAGTAAAACTTGATTGGAAATGAAATACCCTATCAATGGAGTGCGAAGGCAGAAGATTCATAATTGACCTACACACACAAATGGTAGGTGAGGAGGTAGCGTAATCAAACTCAGAAGGTGAAAGCAACAGTGGCGATGAAGGAAAGAAGAGAATGGAACTAGACGAACGAGTATTGAGATTAGGAGGATTGAATGAGAACGACCTAGACTCGGTGAACGACCTTTTCCACTGGCAGATGGAGGATTGCAAACTCTTTCTGAGTTGTAATATGTTAAGGGGCGATGAAAAGGGAGAGGAAAATAAATGTCCGAAGGAATACAGAGAAGTGGAAGAAACAAAGGCGATTACAGCTGAAGCTAAAGGTAGCAAAAGAAAAAATTCCACCGTCTGCTACACGGTGAACGGACCACACGAAAAGAAAAGGTTACACCGCACCATGAAATTAGTAGAAAGGTGCCGACAGCAAGGAAATAAACTAGATGAGCGACGACTGCAGGCACAATGGGCCATGGAAGCTACACAAAACAGACGAAAGATATGGCAAGAGAAGCATTTGATATTGAATAAGTTTCAACTAGGATAGCTAGTGTTGCAGTATAGCAGATGGAACGATATCAAACTAGGGAAGTTTAAAGTCAAATGGGTCAGACCGTACCAAATACGAGAAGTAGGCGATAACGGAGGAATCAAGCTATGGACATTGCACGGGAAAAAAATACCAAAAGCAATCAATAGTTCAAAGTTAATGATATACCATGTAAGAACAACTCCCTCATCGATGAAGAATAACGACACTTGGAGAGAGATAAACAAAAAAGAAAAAAAGAAAAAGAAAATTTCAGGCGGAAAGGTCTCGCAGATTCCTACCCGCGGGGTGTTCCGCAGACACGTGGCAAGTTGCTTGCGAACACATGGCCACAAACACCTTGCCTCAACGGAAGGTGTTCCATGGGAGTGTCTTTCCTTGCCTCCACAGATGGGCCGAGTATCACTTTTCCGTCATGGCTGCCTTTCCCTCTGCGGGTTGCTTGCCTCCGTGATCGGACCGTACCAAATACAGGAAGTAGTCGATAACGGAGCAATCAAGCTATGGACATTGCACGGGAAAGAAATACCAAAAGCAGTCAATGGTTCAAAGTTAACGATATACCATGTAAGAACAACTCCCTCATCAATGAAGAATGACGAAGCTTGGAGGGAGATAAACAAAAAAGAAAAGAAAAAAAGAAAAAAGAAAAAAAAAAGAAATTTTTAGGCGGAAAGGTCCCATAGATACTTGCTCGCGAGGTGTTCCACGAACACGTTGCAAGTTGCCTGTGAACACATGGCCACGGACACCCCGCCTCGGCAGAAGGTGTTCCACGGGAGTGTCTTTCCTTGCCTCCACAGATGGACCGAGTATCACTTTTCCGTCATGGCTGCCTTTCCCCTCGTGGGTTACTTGCCTCCGTAATCTCCCTTTTTCTCCACCGGCATCACTGTCTCTTCTGCAAACATGACCACTCTTTCCCTCTGCAGATAATTCCTATCTTCCGCAAGTTGCTACTTCCTAACCTCTGCGGCTTCAACATTCTGAGGGCAGTATTACTTTTCCATGGTTAAGCATTACTTTTCCATGAGAAATTTTTTGACTTTTCACCAAGTGTCTTCCAGCTGCGTTTGAATCTCGAGAAGGGAGGAAACCCTAGCACGATAGTGGATATTGCAATAGTTGGGAAGGGGAGAGAAGAACCTCAAATACAGGGAAGAAGAGTGACAAGAGGTTAAAAAATTGAAAAATTTTTTTAAAAAAGTCGACAAATCAAAATAGTTGACAATGGAAAATGTATGGTGCCGGAGGGACAGACATAAATAGGTAGTGAAGAAAACATAAGCGATTGCCAGAAAGAGTGTGGGATCGGATGAAAATCATGAAAATGGTGTGTTCCATGGAGTTTTGTGTGGCTTTGATAGTGCTAAATTGGTCTTCGCGCCGAAAGCACTGCCCCAAGACCCCACGGGGGCACCGCCCCCTAGACCCCCAATTGGTTCAGTTATCAGTCGTGGGAAGTATGACCTGTTGATAAGACCTGGAGCTGCTGCACGCATGGAGTGTTTGTGTACCAGAGGTGGAGAGAACAACAAAGCAAGCCTTTCGAGAGGTGTGATATGCTTTGAGGCACTTGGAGTAGGTGTTAGACGTAAAACTGTCTTGGTGGATGCATAGAGAGCTCGGGAGGAGCTAATCATCCAGTTGAGGGCAATAGAGTGACACTTGGCTAAGTGTACCAAAGAGTTGGAAGAGAAAGCGGGCAGGTGGCTATCAAGGTTAGCTTGACTAAGGAGACAGTATTGTATTAGCAGAGCCTACAAATGCAATGTGGTTTGGAGACTAGTTTGGTGCAGGCACAGGACGAATGTGAAAGTGGGGTGGCAGAAACAAATCTATCTTGTTGTAGTTAGTCAGTTAATGTATTCTGTTTTGTTAATCTGTCTCGGATATTTTGTAATTGTCGTCCGAAGACGACTTTTTTCTTTTGGGGCGGATGATGTCGCTGGTAGATATTGTGTAGCTGACGGGTTGACATCATCGGTAGATATTGTGTAGCCAACGGGTTGACGTCGTCAGTAGATATTGTGTAGCCGACGGGTTGATGTCGTCGGTATTTATTATGTAGCCGACAAGCCCTTCGGGAAGGTTCTTCGGAATGTTATATGTACAACTTTGGATCATTATCGTAATCATCATTGTAAGCACTATGTAATCTCTTCGGCATATATGCGAATAATAAAAGGAGCACTGCTGTGTTACATGTTCTTGTCTATTGTCTGTATGCATTAACTATTTACCCCATACGGTAAACAAAGTTCAATTCTAGTGAACTTGTAATTTTTGGATTGCATTTCCTCCATAGCTTTGTCAACTAGAAGCTCAGCTACCTCTACATACATGACTTCATCGTTTCCAACCTCAACTCTTGAAACCATTTTTGCTTTTTTTCTCTTTGGCACCTTGGATCTAGCAGCTTGTCTAAAGTCAAAGTCTTTAGGTAAGATTTATTCCTTCCTCTTCTGTGGTATTGCACTTAACCATGAAGGTAGAGAGAAGAGAATGATCCTATTGCAAACATAGTTACCAAGTCAACTTGTCCAACTATGGTCATAATGGGAGGAGTCTTTGTTTGAATGGCCACTGATGTAGGACTGCTATGAGTGACTTTAGCTATGAGTTGCTCAAATTGCGCTGAGGTAGTGTCCAGCAATGTCATGGATGGAACGGATATAGAGAGGATGGTCATGGAGTATGCTTCAAACACACTCTAAGAACTTTGGTACTGATCCTCTAACATGATTGTAGGAGCAGCTGAGAAGATAGGCAATGCTGGTTTTATCATAATGAATCCATGAGAGGTGCCTATTCCATTGAGAATGCATCCATAGTCGTGTCCAATGGTGAATGAGGTGACCCATCTAATACTAGTGCAGAGTCCGGAAGCATTGAACTTGCTGCAACCGATGCATCTAAAGGAGGAGTTGTTGTAGGGATAGACTTCTCAGGCTTCGGCAGCATCCTGTAATGACCCTAGTCCTAAGATTGAATTTAATAAATAATAGTAAATAAATAAATGAACAAATAATATAAAAATATATTTATTGTTATACCAAATTGATAAATACTATATTATACCAATTGATATAGTAGTAAAATTATTCTCTATTAATATTGATACTTAAATAATAATAGAAAGACATATATATAAAATGGATAAGGAATTAATAAATTTAAATTCAAGAGTTAAACTTATTAAAGAACCATAAACATTTTTATGTGAAAAGAAATCTAGATATCACAATATAAATATTTAAATAATTACTAAATGAATAGAGTAAATGAAATAACAATGGACCATAATCAATGTTATAAAAATAACAAATAGTAAATATAAAATAATACAAATGTATTAAAAGACATTACATTAAAATCGATATGAGAAAGCTTTAATATCATCCAGTAAGCAGTTACTTCTTGTAAATCCAATATATGGGATCACATTCCTTGCAGACCTTAAAATCATCAACAGTAAACAAATCTAAAGAAAAGAGAGCGATTAATCCCATCAATCTCATCAATTTTCAGAGCTAATTGATGATAAAGAATGACTGGACAACAACGAGCATTAGAATCACAAACCTATGATTATAGGCAGAACTATCAATAAAAGATTTCTGTGATTGCTACAATAAGACCCCCAAGTATCGAATAGTGTATATTAATCATTACATAAATTAATATAAACTGAACCAACTACTGACAGAGGAGTGATTCATCTTAATGTAATTAGTGAAACCAATTAGTTATAAAGGAGAGTCACGACTATACCAAAAGGTCCATGAAATATATTTAACGTGATATGAGATCATTCTAGGGGAGGACGGAGGAGATCCAGGTCTGCATAAGAGAGCAATCGCCTAGTGGCATGAACTGTGGCAAGCATTCACGTCAGAGATATAGTTACAAGTAAAAGTAATTGTACAAGGTAATCAAATAATAAATCATCGGTCAGAATAAGAATAAACAGAAGCAGAGATAGAAGGAAGACATCATTCATATCCATCCAATGTAGCCAATCTGCTAACGTGGACAATCAAACAAAGGAAAGACAAGAAATCTAAGCTATCTCTGATGTGGGGAAAGGAATACAATTCCAAAAGAAACTGCAATCACCGCACAGGAAAGACAAATAAGTCAGCACTACTAGATTATTAGTGAAAGACAAACAAACCTCAATTGAAGGAGATGACATAGAATTCCACATGTAGCAGAGATAAGAACAGAGAGAACATCAGTTATTTATTATGTGTATCAGACTCCTGTCAATCTAGTTACAAGTATCAAGAACCTATCGGAGCTACACAAACGTTGGTGGCAAGACTACATACTCAGTTCAGAGAGAAGAATCTTACCATTTACAACAAGGTTGCCCTCTCTAATACATGGACAAATCGTTACACCTGTGCAACAACATATTATAATTTCCATACTCATAAATACAACAACCACATCAATATATTATCATTACATAAGAAAATAGATTGCAAGGCATAATTGAAAACAAATCATAGTTATTATCAACATTTCAGAGAGATCTAACTCTATATCTACAATTATAAGTGACCCCTGCAATATTTGGGAATTACAGAGACCACAAAAAGATAATATTGACCACTATGCAAACACACATACATATTCCACTTACATATTTATAGAAGCAATCGTGTCTATTCAAAGAGTTTCTAAGAAATAGCACTTAAGAAACTAATCACCACAATTGAGATTGCTTACAAAAGTCCTTATCACCCACTAGGGACATTACACATCCCATCTTTACTGGAATCAATTCGGATCTTCTAAGGTTCCACGATCTTCACCTCAAGGACCTTTCTTGTACCCTTACCTCCTTTGATAATGAGTTTTGGCAAGGATGGCACAGGAGGCTCTGAAGCTGAGGTTGATGTACCATCATTACCCTTGCCTTTGATTTCCGACCTTAAAACAATCTGACCAGCAAGATCAAAGTATTTTCTTGGCTTGATCTTGATACATTTAAGGCCTCTTCTCTTTAACTAAATGTTGGTGTTGACAAGGATTTATTGAAACCAATCCCAGATAGAAGTACTCTCCTTAGAAGACCAAGTGGAATAATGGGAAATCTTTCCATGTGATTCTTTGTGTAATCCAGATCAAGGATTACATCATCATCTAATAACCCTTGCAAGGATCTCTGCAAGGTTGAAGTCAACGATTTGTTCGATGCTCAATCTAGAATCGTCCAACCTTTGAATGTCTACCTCAGTTCCCGAATTAATCCACAAGTCCTCAAGGTAGTGTACATACACGAATTGCTTCAACATCTTGTCATTAAGGCCTCTCCAGTCAAAATAGCTCCTAGCCATGAACTTCTTCGATGTGATCCTTTGGAGTTCATACACAATTTTCTTTGCCTTGGGCACCATGTTCAAAGAGTATCCACCATGTTGTCTTGCATTTTGTCACCACAAAATGTTGGTAACAACATGAAACTTTTTCAAGTTAGTTTTGTGTTTCTCTAAGTTGAATTTGATATTCAATTGCTTAATGTTGATCAACTAATCAACACCAATTCATTTATCAAATTGTTTTACTAAAGCCTTTCTTCATATAATTTTCGTTTCGCTTTTTGTCGAGCCTATGCTTGATCTTTGAGGCCTTCATTGTCCTTTTCTTCGCTTTTGAGTTTGCGTTTGTTGGTTTTTAGTTCTTTGGTCTTGCTCAAGTCATGGCTTTCAATTTCCCCTTCGATTTGATCTAACCTAAAGCATAATTGGAGTTGCCAGTCAAGAGATATGGTCATTTTAGTGCCTCAAAAGTGAACCTTTTTGATGCAACAACATAAATTAAAAATATCGTGTTATATTTATAATTTGACATTCACTTTTTGAAAAATATAACTTAAATTCACTTTATGTTATGTTTTTAAGTTACTTTATCTTTTAAATTTTCACTTAAAGTAATTATAGTACACTTTATACTATAATTTTAAGTTGAGTTGATTTTTGATTTTTCACTTAAGTGACTATATTAACTATATAGTTCAATTTAATTTTTAGAATTTAATATAAAATGCTCTAGTAAATATTACTTTTTAAATGGTATTTACATGTTATATTGTTAATATGATATGTAAATATAATTTATGTCCCACTTAAGTAATATTTTAATGAATTTGAATTGACATGTGCTTATTAAAATCACTTTAAGTCATCAAAAGTGGACATTTTATATGCTATTAGATGTAAAATTCATCATAAGTGGACATTTTACATGTCATTGCATATAAAGTTCAACTTAAAACATAAGGTCATCAAAAGTAGACCTTTTTGGTGTCATTACACCAAAAATGTGAGCTTTCACTTAAATGCATCATTGCATCAAAAACATGAGCTTTAACTAAAAATATGCATTCCACCCCAAAAGGTGTGATTTTAACCAAACGCATTTTAAAATGTGTCATGCCTCCCAAAGCTGCGATTTGCCTTATGGCATTCCATCCTAAAAGGTGTGATTTTAACCAAAAGCAAAATTTAAAACATATCATGCCTCCTAAAAGGTCCGATTTTAACCATTTTTCATGCATTTACTCCCAAGAAACCCGATTATAAAAGAACACATGCAGTGAGCCTCCAAGAACCCAATTTTGGAGATTGTGACAAATTTACTCGATGGTTTTTCATGAGATCTTCCCCAATAGGGTCGTTTTTGCTCATCAATGGATTTTCTAACATAAAAAATGGATTCATCTTGCTTAAAGACATTTTTCTAAGCTCTATCCAAGGGCACGTTTTTTGCAAAAACTCCAAATAAATCCTTTTTTGGCCCACGTTTTTGCTCAAGGAGGGACCGATTTAGAATATTTTGGAGATTGCATTACATCTTGGTACATGTTTTGGTGTTTAACAGCCAAAATGTTTTGATCTTTTGCCTTGGTGAAAAATGTGTTTTTACCAAAAACATCCCATATCATATGTAATACAAAAACGTTGGACTTTGGAGCAAAAATAGGGCACGTTTTGGCATCTTCCACCTAAAATGCCTTGTTTGCTTCCTTCTCCCATTTGAATTTGCAAAAGTTTGAAAGATTCAAGTGTTTTTGAAGAATTTTTCAACTTTGGAGCATCTTTTTCCTCCATTTTTGGCACTTATCTTCATGTAAGTGGACTTATTCTTTCTTGCTATTTAATTTGTTCTTATCTGCTGATTCTATGCACATTATTGCTTGATGATTGCCACTTGTTGAAATTGATACAATGGAAAGTGCATTTTTCTTTTAATAATGAAGAAATTGTTCACTTTCATGTTTTTGGTTTTTTCCCCAATCTCCAAATTCAAAATTGTGTGTTGAAGTGCTTTGCATATTGACATGTTTGAGTCATTTTCCAAAGGTATGTCTTTCTTTTGAGTTTTTGTGTTTTGTTTGCTTGCTTTCTAGTTTTCTCCACTTCAGAGAAGTTGCAAGTTCTTTCCCAAGAACTTGTTGTTTCACTCTATGCAAAAGCATCATTACGTTCCATTTCCATCTTCCATGTCACTACACTTCACATCTCATCCGATAAATGTAATTACATCCTTTCCATCTCATTCACCATCTACACATGCCTGAAATCCCATTTTCCACTTCCATTTTCACTCATCTCACTTTCCGCATTCACTTGCACGACACGATTACACAAAAGGTCTTACATGTAATTGCATCTCAAAACCCCGATTTTGACTTAAACTCACTTTTTGAATAGTTAAAAAGATGT
The DNA here is from genome assembly GCA_028749045.1 of Cupressus sempervirens. NCBI lineage: Eukaryota > Viridiplantae > Streptophyta > Pinopsida > Cupressales > Cupressaceae > Cupressus > Cupressus sempervirens. Next base: position 625,682,420 of record CM053789.1, read on the forward strand.
CACTTTCATCCTCCACGTACTTTGACTTCACCTTTTCACCAAAGGTGCCTATAAAGATCATTTTCCCTCAAGCTTCATTCCATTTTCGCCTCTCCATATGCACTTACACCTCCATTAGCAAATACATGCTTTTCCATTTTGCGCAATGTGTCCATGCTTTGCATCTCACCCATTACCCGCACTTACATGTAAAGCGCATTTTCCATGTTTCACGTCTCATCTCACTTTCCATCCTCCATTGCATATTGCATTTACATGTAATCATTTTTCATCCAATAACGTCTTGAAAATCTTAAGTCATGTTTTGGAAATCAGCGATCTCTATTTGCACGCATTCCCATGTGTTACACCTTCACATATTTTTATTTCATTTTCATTTTCATCTTCCATTTTCCACCTTCATTATACGTTATTCCATATTCCATTTTCCATACATTTCATCTTCATTCACTACACATGCATATGATTTCTCTCTTTTGAAATCATCTCATTGGAACTCCTAAGTTTCAAATCCGCATTCAAACCTTTGTTGCTGACAGGGAATCAACTTGTATGGTGATTTCCCCTAACGATGTGTTTATGTTTTGGGATTTTTGTCTTGCAGCACAAGCACAAGAAATGCCCTCACCATCAAAATCCAAAGGGAAAATGAAATACAAATATGATAAAGAGTTGCTTCATGCAGCTCCCTGGTCAGTCATGTCTATTCTAGATAACGTGATGGACACAAAGATCGGTAATGTGAACATGGCTGATTTTTTGTAGAGGGTAGAGAATCTTGTCGGTCACAAGATGAAGCGCAACAAAAAAAATCACATTCGCTTGGTGTCTGTATTTCCTATGGCCACCATGGAGCCAGATTTTATCCTAGGATGTGCAGGCTTCAGCCCAAAATCTAAAACAATCAAGGATGCTGACGGAAAGGTTATCATTAGTCTTGATCCGGAGGTCATCAAACAAATTTTAAAGGTGCCACATCATGCAAAGTGTGCAGATCTTACCAAAGAATCCTCTTTGGCAAACTAGAATGAGAAGAGAGGTGATTATCAGAAACATGTTAACCAATAATAGTTAGACAATAAAAGGAACAACTTCTCAAGATGGCGAAACACCATTCATCAGTCTATTTCAAACAGGAATACAAAGATCTCATCATTCTACTCAGCAGACTTTGCGGTCTCAAAAATTCTACTGATTTTGAGCAATGGATGTACAAGTTCATTTTCCAAATCACAGAAAACAGAGAACACATCTTTTGGGGAGAGTTGATTAGCACTACACTCTACCAACAGTTGTTTAACGTGGTGACCTCTACGCCTTTTTACATCAACTTCTACCTCATCTACATTGTTGCTACCATGGGGTCTTTCTCTGGTCTCTCAACTAAAGGAGATCGTCTTCAAATTCCTATTTGGGATTACTATGACCAAAACACTCTAGCTAATAGTAAGTTTCACTATAGAAGGGTCTAAGATGCTTTCTTTGGACATTTTCAGTGCTTGTTTGACAAGAAGTTATCGATCAAAAGATTATCAGATGGGGCCTGGGAGAAGGTAAATCAATACAGTTGTATCTTTCTCCAGTTTCCAACGTTTACATACTTGAGACTTGGATACTTTAAGGGAGAACCATATACCTTACCTAGCTATGCTATAGATTGAATCATCCTAATGGAGCTAGCTAGACAGCTCATGGACGTGCAGTGTGTTCAACACACTAAGCATAAGCCTGGTTTCGGTATTACTTCAGCCAAACCTTTAGTGATTTGTAATTATTTAACAATTTTTGTGCCCAAAGCAAAGAATATGGAAGAGTTGCAGCTGATCACCTTGAAGAAGTTCAAAGCCCGATTCAACTTTTACTATAGAGAAATGAATTCTCAAATTAAAAAGGCATTCACACATGTTCATTGCATTGAGGATATCTGGATTGACATGAAAAGAAAGCTAGAAATAATGAAGATGGATTACTGCAGATTAACTTTGCAGCAGATAATCGATCTTAACATTTTGGAGATTCCTTCAAATTTTCAAGTTGAAGATGATGGCAACATCCTTGATCTGGAATTTCATAAGGTCAGTTTTGATAAAAGGTGCCCTTTTCCTATTCAGTGGCAGCAAAAGGAGGGAACATCTATCTTGGATAGATTTCAATCTATTTTGGAAAGCACCAACAAATGGCTGAAAATCAAAGGCCTAAAAAGAGTTAATCCTAAGTTGGGTTTGGATTGTGGAAGTTTTGGCCCTCCTAGCAAGAAGTCCCAACTGGAAATTACAAGGAAGGATAGTGCTTCCTCTTCTAATGCAAAAAGTTTCCTTAAATTCAAGTGATAGGGCGCAAAAGTCTCTAAGTCATCTCAGATCTCTGAACCAGTTTAAGAGGAAGAATCAGAAGAGGAATTGGAGACAGAATTAGATGAAGAAGCTAAGGAGGAAGAAGGCGATGTCATGATCATATCTCCCCCAAGGCCTGCACAATCTCATGCGCCATCCATGCATGAAGCGCCTTTCTGGATGAAGTAGATGATGATGTGGATTCATTCTCCATTGTTTTCACACCTATTCCAGTTTCAAAAGTCAATACAATGGCTCTTCCAATTTCTTCTGTCGCTCCCCTTGTCATGGCTAATGAACAATATGAGCATTTGGGTAGCGTGTTTAAGGATTTTCCAACTCTTACAAGTGGTCAAGTTTCCTAACTTGATACATTTTTGACAGGTTTTGAGCTTTTCATGACGCAATCATCCCATCACACTCATATGAATTCTGCTGTATAGACTGAATCTTGTTAATGTCAATGGTCTCTGACTCTCCACTGTACCTAATTCCACAGAAGAAAGTTTCAGCTTGCCTGCATGGTTGAGCAAGTTTACAACAAAGATTAGCGAAGTGGTTATACTTCCCGATAATCTCCCTGTTAAGAATAACAAATTTAAATCTTTGAAAGACAAGATTGTTTCAAGGATTTTGGTTAATTCGGATAAAACAAAATTTGTAGAAGGTGTTGAGCCACTAGTGGATAAGCCTTCTGAAGAACTCACTCATTCTCATTACAAGTTCACCAAGGTTGAAATTAGAAAACAATTGCGTTTGAGTTGTTTAGAAGATACTCGAGATGCATTAGCGAATGTATCAAAAAGAAATCATGAGTTGTGGGAGAAAAAGAATCAACTCAAACGAGAAGTTACTTGTTTGAACGAAGTCATCTGGCAACAATCTTCTCAAAGTGCAGTTGTTATGTCTCAGACATCCAAGGAGGGAAAGTTGATTGAAGTCGCCAAGTCTCGAATAGGAGAAATCATCACTACGGGAGTTCGAGTCATCAGAGAGACCATTGCAATTCTTAGTAGTGTCAAAGAGATGAATCAAATGGAACAAAATTAGTTTTCTTCTTTGACCTAAGAAGTAGTTTGGAGGAGATTCTTAATGACTGGGATGAAATTGCCAAATTTGATTTGGATGTTATGGTCTAATGTGACTTTCTTCCGTCATGTGAAATGTTTTTTAAATGTCAAGGACTCATGGGCTACAAACAGGAAACATTGAAGAAGCTGATTTCAAAGTTACAGGCAGCCCTCGAAGATTGCCAAGTGGTAGAAACAACAGTCACTTGTGATTTGGAACAAATGGGATGTCATGTTCTTGATGAACATGGTACTCTCATTGCAGTTGAAAGGGTAAGTTCAAAATATACAATCAGGATCAATGATGATGTGGATTCTGAACACTTTGGTTCGCACACAATGAACAAGTTTGTTTTGTATAAATCTTCAGCAAAACACTTGTTAGATTCTCTGGCAACAAATACCAATGTTGTGCAATCAGTATATGCAGATGCATCAAAATAGTTGCCATATCAAAGACAATGGAGATTGTTGATCTTCCTACAGTGCGTGATATCATCATCAAGTTCAAGGCATTAAGAAACTATCTTTAGGATTGTTGTTTTTGTTTTTATTTCTGTTTGTAGGTCTAAGAGGATGCATTGCATATAAAGATGTAATTACATTTAATGCGAGTTACATGTGTATAAAAGATGTAATGCGAGTTACATGTGCAGTTGCATGTAACCCTATAATTTCTCATTTAGTTAGACCAGGTCAAAGTTGGTTGAATTTCTCCCACTTTTTCCTCCATCTTTTTCTCAACTCTTGTGCCTATATAAAGGAGCGCCCCCTCATTGTAAAAATCATCTTTTATTGTATGCAAGAGAGCTTTAGAGAAATTGTGTCAACAAAACTTTGTTTGTGTAGCATTATTTTGAGAGAAAAGTGAATACAAAGGAGTATTTGAGACTTAACTTTGATTAAGTGAGATTGTTACTTGTGTGGATTATAAGCTATCTATAATTCATTTAAGTTATATCTTTGATTCATGTTATCTTGTGTTTTAGTAATTGAATAGAAATGAGTTAAGAAGCAATTGGAGCCAGAGCTTTGACTAGGAGCAATTGTGGAAATATATAGCTAGAAGTTTTGTCTGTAGCTTATACTTCTTTCTTAATTCGCAAAATAGTTATCTTTACTTTTAAGAGTCTTTGTGCCTTAATAGTGAAGTTTTTTCATTTAGAGGCACAATTGGACTTAGAGCCAAACTGATACATTTTTAGCTAGCCTTTGAGCTAGTGTAGGTTTATCGATATCACTGTTTCCAATTCTTGATAGAAGTATAGTTAGAGATTTCACCCTACCCATTACTCCCTCCACGAGCAAGTAGATTCGTTTTTGAAAGTTAAGAAGAAAGAATACTGGTAACACCCCTTTTAATAAACCTCTCAACTTTTTGCTTACCTTGAGTTGATCCAAGGAACGGTGAAAAGGGGGAACCTTCCCTTTAAGGTAGGTGAGACTCTCTCACACACTGTGGCTGGTTATCCTATTTTGCGACTAGATTTTAACCCAAAACTGTTAGTTGCAAAATATCCACCCAACATGCCAATCCTTGATGGATTCTGTAAGGAAATCCCCACCCCTAGTCTCTGCAATGTGGATTGGACCGCATGCACTATCATTAGCTGTCTCGCCAACTCCAGCAATATAATCTTGTCAATGAGATGTCATGGCAATGTTTAGGGTTCACCTTTGAGATACTCAACTCACAGATATGTGAAGTCGGAGAACTGCAAGAACAAGCAACCATATTCATTTACTTTATTCCACTCTTCTTTGGAAGCTCGTTACCAAATAAGTACATATAATGCCCATAAAAAGCATCATGTACTCTTCTTTAATGCATGTTGCTCACCCTCAAAGGAAACTGGTTGTACTATGTAAAGCACCTTGACAATTTTTGAAGTTTTATCCCTGTCTTTTTGCCTTAGGAATTTTGTCAAACACTTCTCTTGCAGTCTCAGTTTGTTGATGTTTGTTGTTTTGCTATGATTTTTGAATGCCAATGATATTGATGAATACAAATGATTGCAAAATAACTAATTGAAAATCAAAGTGATATGCAACTTCTTTTTATTATTTTCCAAATGCAAGTACATGAAATTCTGATGTAAAATACACACCTACAGCCAAGAGGTATTTTTACAAACACTTGGCATGCATCCTATGAATGACTATGCAATGAGACATTTTTACAAACATTTGGCATACAAACTGAACAAGTAAAATTAAGTTGATTTCCCTTCAACACTTCAATGTTTACAATGACTGAATACTTTGGTAACAAAAAGACATATATTACTTGTCAAATGTATCCATCTACAATTGCCAAATGTAAATACCAAAAGAACCTGGAATAAGTAGCTGAGATGACATGCTTTTGGCTTTTCTTTTTCGGATTTGCTTTTACGGACTGCTTTTTCGAATCTGTTTTTTTGGACTGCTTTTTCAACTCTGCTTTTACGCTTTGCTTTTCCGAATCTGCTTTTTCGGACTGCTTTTTCAGCTCTGCTTTTTCGCTTTGCTTTTTCAGATCCGCTACGAAAACCAAAACCTTTCTCCTTGCCAACTGATATCAAAATTTAGATGCACGGGCTAAACAAAAATCACTGAATATTATCTCCCAATTAATCACAAATGAATTGGCTGAATACCAATTCCTCCACTCCCAACTAGGGTTGATATCTCACAACTGAAATTAGCACCTTAGAGTCTTCAAACCCTCAGGCAAGTATGCAAGCACTAAGGCTCTCAGCACAATAGATGAATATGCAACTCAAGATGTGTAAAATGACCCCCCAAAGGCTCCTTATAAAGTCACTTTAATATTAAATCAATTAAATATAAAGTTACTTTTTAATATTTCATTGTTTAGTAACCTTATAAGTAATTAATTTAATATACCTTTTCCCCCTTATTTCTTCCTTTTTAGCCTCCGGGGAAAATAAAGGCTAAATTAAAATAAGTAGTTGGTGCCTATCAAAAAGGGGACATTGCATTCTAATCCCAAGCTGGCACATGTGTCATGTCTCCTTTGGTGGAAAGACGTGAAAAAGATCCCAGGGAAGCAACAATGTCATGGAAACCTGATTTTTTGCAAAAATTGGGGCCTCTAATTGAGAAATAATGTTCGAGACTTATTAAAGACATTGTTATTGATGTCAAGTTGGCTTTTGAGGTTGTCAAATTCAATAAGATATATTGATCTAGGATGGTGATATTCTTGCGGCCTAGACGATTGGATCAAAACATTGAGCTTGGCTTACCTGATTTAGAAAGCAGAAAAGGGGATTTTTTTTTTCAATCATATACAGCAACATTAAAAGTAAGAGGATATGTGGGCACATAATAGTGAATCTGTAAAATATGCAATGACTGAAGAAACTGGAGACCAGATTAATATGGTAAGCGATATCATGATATAAAGAGACATATGTGTTAATCTGAAAGTGCACAGACGCATATATACAGGAATGATAATGGGAACTAAAACAAATAAATGATCAAGGATGGCATTTTGTGTAAGCAGCAATGACATTAAGCATCCACTTAAGCAATACATAACCAAGCAAGAAGGAATATCGTAGGCTGCAATAAAGCAAATAGAGATCATCATATCAAAAGTTGCAGTCACAGAGTCCAACACATGAGACGGCTCAAGAATAAACATCTTGACAGTGGTTGAATTCACACAACACTGCATGGCTGGCAAAACGACATAAGGCCTGGTGAAAGATAAATACTAAGACAGTGGCAAGGATATTAGACAAATATGTAGCAAAAGGAACAATGATGATGCATAGAATTGAGACAGTAAAGGATTGGATTGCGGTTGAACCAAATGATCAAGACCAGAAGGAAAAATTGACCATATTCTCTATACGCAAAGTTTTTGGAGTCATTTTATTCATCGTTTAATTCATCTTCGTGCAAATCAAAGAAGGGGGAGGAAGTATCGATAGAAGAAAATGCTATTTAAACCAAACCTTGGAAACATCTGAAATTTCAAACAATTCATAAGTAAATCATATTGTGGGTTCTTAATCTACGATAGCCTTTTGAAATGATATCATACATTGGACAAGATTAATATTAATCTATTTAACATTTTCAGAAAGCTCATGCCCCAAAAATTGAGCTTGAAGTCATTCTTGAGGTTTATATTTAGTGCGATGCCGTTTTGGGATACTAGAAGGGTCAAGAGCTACTTGGAGGACAATCTACGCCCAGTTGATGCTTAGCAAGATAGGATGTCAATGAATCTTCCGCTCATCCGGTGAAGCCATCAACACCACCAAAAGAGCTATCCTGGTAATGACCACGTCTGAACTGAAGCTCGGGCAAAACATTCCATGTCCTTGTGTGTGTGCTTCAAAAGCCAAAATTAAAAAATTAAAGGTTAGTGATAATATAATGATATCGCTTGGAAATATTTATAATCCTACCACCGATTAATGTTACCATGAAAGCTATGATAATATTAGTAAAAGAATATCAGATTAGGAGGTGTGATTTATTTCCAAAGGGATATGACTTCATTTTTCAAAAGTCACACCTTTCATTTGCATAGGATGTAAAACTGAGTTTATTATTGAAAGGACAGTAGACATATTCCGTATTCGGAAGACAAGTACAAATGAGGTGTAATTTACTTGTAATGAGATATATTAAATATTAAAGCATGACTTTAATATAATTTCAAATGTTATATTTTACTAATAAATAAAAAGTCCTTTTTTTTATTTTCAAGGCAAAGAGTTTGCAATTAAAATGTGGATTCGTCCTTTACAATCAATAAATAGATTATTGAATTATTCTAACAAAGTTATATTTTTGCATTGGATATTTTCCTGCAATCTTAGTTCAACAAACAGGATAGTGTGAACTATATGTGTTTCCTTGTCTCTGTCTAATCGGACTTCCAACCGAAGAAGTTCAAAATCCTTTTTGACTAACAGAGAATTGCATATAAGATTTGTCTATTGTAGAGCTGAAGAATAATTGATGTTATTTTTTATGAAATAGTCTCATAGAGTTGTACGTAATAATCCTCATAATATATGACTCTATTGCCCAAATAAGCAAAGGCATTGGTCTATTAAAATCATTGAAATATAGTTATTGGATTTATAATATAAGTCAGGAATCTATATACTTCCTTCTTGCAAGCATTTAATCAATTGTTGAAAATCTTACACAACCATTCAATCAATTCAAACATTCAGCATTTAACTTTATTTTGAACAAGTTTGAGGACCTTGCTAGCCAGAGAACTCAAAGACTAAATTCACCATATAAAGGCTTTAAACCAAGTGATCAAGTTCGGAATAAAGGTTCACCCACCTAGGTGTAGCGGAGCCTAAAGTGCAAGGGAATCAAGGTCATTCATGTTCATTGGTCAAAACTGATTGTGGAATCCTATTGAAGAATTGGCAAAATCTGTGGTTTTGGGAACCAACACAATGTACACAAAATAAGAATTTATGTAGACGTTCTAGTGGTAGTGACCTAAGACAACTGCTCACAAAGGATCTCACTTATCATTCCTCCCAGAATATCTACTTTTGTTTGGATATGACAATTAGAGAGATGTATGTGTATATCCAAGGCTCAAAAGTGTTGGATCCTTTGAGTCCTTTGATGCAGCTAAGCAGAGTGACGAGATCATTGATCTCCTCCTTCAATTTTGTACGAAATACACCCTTTGGCCATCTCATGAGGTTAGGCCTTTTGTTGATCAACCAGTTCTCATTGACATATTTGATGCAATATGCACTATCTTCATTCCACCTTTCCAAGGCTTTTGCTTTAAAATGTTAGTAACTAGGGGAGCAAGTGGAACTCAAAGAATCCTATCAATAGTCTCTAGATCTAAATTTATGATAGTGTTTCCATCTTGTTCTCTGATGGTTCTAGATGAATGATAAACTTTCTAGCACATGTCAAAATGAACTTTGGTTCTAAAGTAGCCAAGGGGAAGCTGGAGACCATGTGTATGCTACTCTACTTTATGTAAAAAATGTCTTCCGTCACCACAACATTCACTCATTTTAGAAAATCTTTTGCATCCGTGTGAATGATATCCATACCTTTTATTTTTTCATAGTATGAGGTAATATGTGAAGAAGAAATGGAGTTGTAATATTGATCATATTGGTACTTCATCTTCTTTTTCTCTTTATCTTTAACTAGCGCAACTTCTTTTGACATGGTAATCTTGTCAGTGTAACTGTTACATGAAAATTCCATAGGGTAAGAACATCATCATGAGATGGTTCCATCGCACACTTTTAGATTGTAGATGCCCTTGATAATCCAAAATGCAGCTATGGAGAGCAAAATCGCTCCTGAATGAATCATTTTAGAGCAAGAGCAAGCCCACGACTATTTTGACCAAAATGCATGTATCTTGAAGCATGTACATACTCATAAAATTGTCACCCAAGTCTAAAAGATCAAAGTGCAAGTATGGGAAAGATAAAAGTGTGTTTTTCAAACCCAAAAACACATGTACTTTGAACGAAAACACAGGTATGGGATGCATAAAAAACGAGTTTCTCAACCTCATTTGCATTTAAAAAGACATGTAAATGAGCTGGAAATTGCCTCCCAGCCAAAACATCCTCTCGGTGAAGAAAAATGCACTTTAAATGATATACAAGAAGCTTCAAAATCATCACCCAACCTTGGATTGGTAAAACACATGTCAAAACTGCATAAAGACGTGCTTTTGAATGTTAATAACACATGCATTTGGGTAGAAAATCACCGCCCAGCTCTTAATAGGAAAAACATAACATTTAGACAAACTTTTTGATATCAAAAACACATACATATGTTCTGAAAATAGCCACCAAGTCTTTTGAGTTATTAAAGATGGGCTTTTCATTCCCAAATGCACATGTATTTTGCTTAGTTACCGGGGTTTGCCATATTGGCCCAAGAACCCTGCCTGGGTTCGAACCAATTCGAAATTCGGGTCTAGTTCGACCAGGGTTCAAATTTCCTTGGGCTGGTTGAAACCCGCAACCCAAAATTCGAACCCAGGCGAATTTGGGCTGCCCAGATCGAAACCATCTCGAATTTGGCACGAATTTCTGCTATTGGCCGACTTTCAAGTCACTTTTGATAACAAATTTAATATGTTTTGAGGTCCAATTGCCCTAAAAAGTGAATTTAAGTAGGTTATTTTGGATGCTAACATCATTTGTGGTGTACAAATAGGTTATTTTGTGAGCAAATTGGTGATTGAGCAAAAAAAGTTTGTGCAAGGTGGAGTTGGAAGACTAGATTGTTAGCTATAACGAAGTGTTTGTCTCATTGCTATATCGTTGCAAGCTTACAATGTCAGGAAGAGGTAAGTTCTTGTTCTATTTTTCTTTTGTTTCAATGTTTCATAAATATTAAATATTAAAGGTTAGAGTTTTAAAATTTATTCTCAATAATAATATCAATATGTCAATATGTACATAATTTCTTATCATAGGAAAAGGAGCTTCAAAGGGATCTGCATCTTCCTCAATAGGCAATGCCAATATCCCACAAACAAAAGAACCCCCATCTGATTCTCCTTTGCGGAAGTATGTGGATATTCTAGAACCTCTTCCAGGAGGTGGTGGCTTCCATTGGAAATGTTGAGGTTGTGATGTAGAAAGTGATAGTTCATATTATTGTGTTGTGGGTCATTTGTGTGGATACCCTGGTAGAGTGAAGAAGTGTCCAAGAAAAAAAAATGCACCTATGCCAAACTCAGTACTATTAAAATATATTGAAGAGCATGAGCGAGCTGAAGAGGGGGAGGAACTTAGACAAAATGTCATTAGGAATAAGAAAGAACAAAAGGAATGAAATCCACCCCAAATGTTGTGATAGAAAATCACCCCTTCTATACAACCTCAACTGCCCCTGATTCTCAAAATTAAGCACCCATTCGACACAAAAGAAAGGGACCACTTGAAACTGCATTTCAAAATCAGAGTAGGAACATTGCTGACATTGATGCGGCAAGATGCTTGTATGGAAATGGGTTGTCTTTTAATCTTGTTCACTCTCCATATTTCAAGAAGATGTTGAGAAATGCTAATAAAGCACCTACAGGGTATTCAAGTCCCAGTTTTGAGAGAGTATGAACAACCTTGTTGGATGACGAGGTCAAGTTGATTGATGAGCAATTGAAGCCCATCAAGGATTCATGTATTGAGACAGGGGTAACAATTGTTTCGGACAAGTGGAAAGATGCTAGAAATTGTCCATTGATCAATGTTTTCGTGGTGTCCAATAAAGGGGCAATGTTTTTGAAAGCAGTGGATTGTGAGAGGCATGTAAAAGATGGGCCATTCATTACTAATATCCTAATTGAGGCCATTGAACAAGTGGGTGCAAGAAACGTTGTCCAAGTCATAACGGACAATGCAAAGAATTGTAGCGCTGTTGGTTTGTTGGTTGAAGAGAGATACCACCATATTTTTCGGACACCTTCTACAGTTCATTCATTCAATATTATGCTACAAAAGATTGGGAAGAGTATTCAGTGGATCAAGGAGAAGTATGCAAAAAATGAGGACATCTAGATGTTCATCACATACCACCACATGACTCAAGGGATATTCGGAATGTTCTCACATTTGGAGTTGCTGAAGGTAAGTGAACTTGAACTCAAGTTAGTTAATTTTTTTTTTTTTAAGTATCTTACAATTTCTGATTTTTTGATTATGTAATGATGTATATTATTTTATCAAGTATGTATCTAACAATATGTATTGTTTTTGCTCTTTAAATTATGTTAAAAGTTGTTGAGACACGTTTTGCATCAAATGTAATTGTCTTGAGATGACTTATGCAAGTGAAAGAGGCACTTACGAATATGGTAACCAGCAACAATTGGGCTATATGGCGGCAAAGCAATACTAAGAGGGCAACCACAATAAGGAGGAGGATATTAGATGAAAATTGGTGGGAACATGTGGAATATCTCACTAATCTCACCGCACCCATTATGATCATGATTAGGTACACAGACATGGATAGGCCTTGCCTTGGAGAGATCTATGATGGCATAGACTCAATGCTTGAGAAGATCAAGCAAATTATAAATGAAAAGGAACAAGATCCTCAAGAGACCACCTTCAAACAATTGCAAGCAATTGTTAAAGAAAGATGGAACAAAATGACCACTCCTCTACATTTGTTTGTCTATGCATTGACACCCAAATACTATAGCACCCAATATACTGATCTACCGGGAAGGCTACCACCCTATAGAGACATAGAAGTGTCTGATGGATACATGACAGCATTTGACAGACTCTTTCCTAATGATGAAGTGTGAGAATTGATTACGGATGAGTTCATACAGTTTGTGGAAGCAAAGTATTTAAGTAATGATGCTTTTCGTCATCGGTTTAGGAAGGATGCTCATAGTTGGAGGCACCTCCATCACCAAAGATTTCAAAGGTTGCAGCCCCTTGCAATCAAAGTGATATCACAAGTAAGTTTAATTTTTAAAAAAATGTTATTAGTTTCCTTTGTCTAAAAACATTGTTAGAAATTCTAAGATTCAAGTTACATAATTTAAATTTTATTTTAATTGTTTACATGTCATGTCTTCATAGATTGCCAATTCATCTGCTTCAGAGAGAAATTGGAGCACATATTCTTTCATCCATTCAGTGAAGCGCAATAGGTTACAATTAAAAAGAGTGAAAACTTCTTGTATGTGCATTACAACTCGCGTCTCCTCTCGCATTAGACTAAAGAATACAAAGAAGGGGAGACAAAGAGGTGGGATGTGGATGCAGAGTTGGCAGTCTTGGATATTTCTGCTTCTCGGCTTACAATTGAAGACTTTCAAGATTTTGATGCCCATACTATTGTTGTTGGTGCTGATCCCATTAGTCTTAACTCTATTGTTGAGTCAACTAATGCAGAAGGACTAGAAAAAGAACAAAAAGATGAATATTAAAATTTTATACATTATGATTACTTGACTTGAAGGTGAAACAATGATACTTGATCTTGCTGTTATGATTCATAGATAATGATTTACTTTTAAGTTTTAATGTTTTGAATCTCTGATGTTGAACTTCAAAACTGAAATATATGATGGTATGATCTTTATTCATGAGGCTATGATTACAACTTACGTGTTTAAAGTTTATGCCTATGGTGTTTTTGTTGTTTAAATGATTAACTTAGTTTACACCATATGATTTTATGATATTCTAGGCTTCATAAATATGTATATATATAGTTTTTATAATTTTTACTTGTTTTTTGTACAGACAAACCCAAATGAACCCAAAACCCTTTCCAAAATTTTGCCGTACCAGCAAACCTGTTCTTCGAACCCATATTTCAAACCGAACCCGAACTAGTAACTAAGGTATTTTGATGTAAAATCGCCACCATGGAGGCATCCAGAATAAAATCCATAATGATGTGCTTTTGAAAGCCACTTACATATGCAAGTGCACTTTTGAGGACCATTTACACATGAATTTGATTTTACATATGTTAATAAAGTGTATAATGAAGCACTTTTGAAATTACTTTGCATATATTTCAAACTCAACATATATATTTGCATTTAAATACCCCACCTTATGAATTGGGACTTAAAATATATTGATAATGGTGTTTTAAATATGATTTGCGTAAAAACCCCACTTAACAGCATAAAAAGTATTTATTGACATGTAGATATAGTTTTGAAGATGAAATATGCAAAAGGACTGGAGAAACCCACCACAACATTACTATATCACTGAAAACTATATTCCAAAATTCTCATAATGATGTGAAATTTGAAAATGGGGTTTAAGCCCACTTTACATATTAATAACATTTTTTTGTGCAATTGTCAATAAAAGCCCACTTTTGAGGGATTTTTTATAAGGTCATGCAATTAGGCTAGAAAACCCCACCTGTCGTATGCTTAAATCCTTAATAACTAGACAACTCCATTTGATACCTAAGATAGCTTGAAACAAGCCAAATTTCAAGGGCTATAATCCTAGAGCAAAAACAAGACTAAAAACCAAATGCAAAAACAAGGAAAACAAAGAAAAGACTTGAAGGTTGCCAAAAATCATGTGCTTGCAATTAGAGAAGAAAAAATCGTCATGACAAGTAATAAGGAGATTAACTTAATGGAAGCCCTCAAAAACGATCCATGAATAATGCTAAATAAAGCACAATTCAAGGATGGTGAATTGCCTTTACAAAACCATATCAATACATTGAAAACATAGATGATACACCTACAAATCCATGAGAAAATTGCATAGGGTTGCCCCAATGTTGTGATGTCAAAATTGAAGACAAGAACAAGCTCTCACTAGGGAACATAACTCTCTTGTTCTTAGAAACAATAAGAAATGTAGAATACAAGCCTCCAAGTACTTATATCTACTCCATTGGGCTATACAGTCGGGCTACCCAAAACAAAAAGACCTAGAAGTCCTAAAAACAAAAGACTTGGACTAAGGTTTTTTGGGCTTATTCGAATTAAAGCTTCAAATGTTGTGCACTGTATGGAAGTGTGCAAGGAGTTCCATCGCGGTAGGCCAACAGGACACTATTTGTTCTACTACATGGTGGATTGTTCTACTATAAGTATTCAACTTCAAACATCTGAATCTTAGTCTTCATACGGCAGTGTGGTGGGACTAGACATCACACTCTCTCCGTTGGTCATATGAGCATTTTTGTAAATTCAAAAGTTGCTTGCGGGAGAATACCGCATGGAGTTCATCCAAATCTATTTTCAATCGTAGATGCCTAGGTCAACTCACTTGGGAAAAAATGTGACTCAGTTATCTGGGTTTGGTCATAAGTAGTTGTTGATGTCTATGTTCATTGAGGAGGCTCAACATCGCTCGAAAAAAGTATATTTTTGTTTTGTGGACTTTCACTATAATAACCCCAATAGGTTATAACTTCTCCAAACACCAAAAATCTTTATACTTCAGTTGTTTGACATTTCATCAAACACTTTGCAAGCAAGGGTCATCTGACTGATATAACTTTTCAAATTGCTACAGTGATTCTTGTTTGGATTTGCCTCAAAGAGAATGCTTACAAAAGACTCCAAATTGTCTAATCAATAACCTAACATAAATATGCAACTAATTTGGCAATACTGAATGCATATATGAGTTCTAATCATGAAAATGATCACCTACAGCCAACTGGTATTTTAACAAACAATTGGTATGCAAGCTAACTAGCTGATAAAAAATGATATATTAACGCTCAAAGACAACTATTAATGATCAGCAATTGTATCTCCTTAATTGAGAATGAGTATCCAATACAATATTCATACTAAGTTAGCCAAGACTCTTGGCATTTACAAAGATATCAAAATATGATGATTGTTGGTAAAGTAATATGCACCTACAGCTGCCAATGAAAACTAATGCAACACTAAATATCTAACTTCAATACTCCCCTACAGCCATACGCTAATCACATGCATGATTAAATACAACTAAAGCCATGGATTGCTCATACCATTGGGAGGAATGTAAAAATGAATGATATATCTATTAATGAATGATAGGTTCGATACGAAATGACAATTACAACAGCACTCTATAGTGAAAGGCAACTATGAAAATACACATCAGAACTGGCATATGAAGTTGCCTTAGAAAATAGATGAATTGCAATACCACTGAACAGAAAAATAACCTCCTCAAGTGCCCGAGTCGTGCCTCTCTAGCTGCCGCCCCTGATTGTAGATGGCTGTAATAATTTTCTTTGCTTTTTCGAATTTGCTTTTCCGGATTGCTTTTTTTTGGATTGCTTTCCCGGACCTGCTTTTTCGGCCTGCTTTTTCGGTTCTGCTTTTTCGGCCTGCTTTTTTCGCACTGCTCTTTCGGCCTGCTTTTTCGAACTGCTTTTTCGGCCTACTTTTTCGAACTGCTTTTTCAGCCTGCTTTTTCGATCTGCTTTTTCGGCCTACTTTTTGTACTCAAATATTTTTCCTCAATGTAGCACAAATAGAAGACTGAAGTATCTTCCTCCCAACTGCAATAATTCAAGTGATATTTCACACCCTCAAAATTGCGTACCAATTGAGAGGTTTCGTTCTCAATGGCCACAAATATTTTTTCTCAATGTAGCACAAATAGAAGACTGAAGTATCTTCCTCCGAGCTGTAATAATTCAAGTGATATTTCACACCCTCAAAATTGCGTACCAATTGAGAGTTTTCGTTCTCAATGGCTAGTTGTGACTATTGCAAAAACCTTAGGCTAAACAATGCACATCAACAAACATCAACATCAACAACAACAAATCTGGATGATTAGAATGAAGCCCGGGGTGCCTATTTATTCTTTTTCCTCCACTTTCTCTAGAAGCTTCTAGAACATTATTTTGTTTTATCTATTAAATGACTTTATAAAATATTTTATAATTCAAGTCACTTTATTAAATTAATTAAATATAAAGTTACCTTTTAATATTTATTTATTTGATAACTTTATAAATAATTAACTTAATACCACTTATTTATTTAATGAAAATAATTAATTAGTCATCCTCATAAAATATTCATTATTTTGGACAACCTAATTAATTCAATTAATTAAATCAAATTGCCTCCAAAATAGGGACATGACAGTCCGCCCTTCCTGAAATTGCTTGTCCCCAAGCAATAGCTGAACAATAAACCAATCAATCCACCTGGATCCCAAATGTAGTCATGTACTATACTGCTATCAATCAACACAGGCTCCTGTACTATCCTCTGCAATATAACCAAGAGGAATCCATAATCAAACTGACAATTACAGCTCAACCAAACTCCAAAATCACAACTGCCAACACAGTAAATACCATCAATGCATCCCACTTGCCTATATGGAATGTACAATCCAACTCTGCAACAATGGTGAACACTCCTGAATGAAACTGTACCAAGTATGGAGAATCCACACACTAAACAACTCCTGCAGTCAACACAACTCTGCAGATCACCGGCCACTGTCTCATAGCCATAACTCCCATGCACTGCTGATGGTGAAAAGACATAACAAGATAAACAGCAAGAAATGGAACCCAAACCAAATTTGTCTGCCATCAACTCCTCAACACAAGGATCAAATGCTAACTAATGTACATACCCTGCAGTATAATGTTGATAAAAAGAACCAACCCCAGTCAACAGCTCACCATGAACGAGTGATACAACCCACTGTGACTGATCCCCAGCTAAGTCAGGAGATGTCATAGCCAAAGGGGTAGAATCAATAACAACAACCGCTGAAGCATCACTCCCAAACTCCTGCTCTAAGTCATGTATTATCAAGCTATAAACCAAAGAACCGATCGCCATGTCGTGCCTATCACAACTCTCATCCCGAGGCGTCAAACTCACAGTGTAATGCCGATAGAATGCGCCAATCTCAGTCAGTGGCTCAGACTGCAATCCAGATGAAACTAACTGCAATCGATCATTAACCATGTTGGAACTGACTACTACCTCTGAAGACATCACCAAGGGAGTAGTATTACTAGCAGGAACCATGCCCACTGTCGGCTCACCAATATCACACATGATCTTTGATACAACATCTCTAGTCTCCATGCCATCAGTACTAGAGGCCACCACCATGTCCGGCATACAACAATCTGCTGCAGCACCCAACTCAACTAAACCTGACTCTAGTGGGAACGAACTTGATATGCCAATGTTAGTATCAAGGATGGATGCATCCCCATCTCCACTGTCTCTGAAAATTTCGACCATGGACATCCTCGAATCACCAGACACCACAGCTTGTGACTGTACAGAATCTGGTAAAGACTGCAATCGCTCTAACTCCATGGTCACCTTAGCCAAATAAAACTGTGACTCCTCGGAAGCCAATTGTGTACTCTCAAGAATCTCAGAAGTCACCTCGAGCTTCTGAGTAAGCTCACTCACCTCATCTTCCTTGGCCAATAATGCATCGTATGTTGTACTCCCCCACTCCATAAGATAACCTCTATCGACTACCAGCTGCATATAATTCTGTCTTAGAATCCGAATAACCTCCCATAAAGAGTGGATCTCTGTCAAGGAAAAATAACTGCCTCCCTGCTCATCACTAGTAGGAGAACCCCATCCATAAATTGCTAACAACTGACGAGCAGCATCGAAATGCTGGCAAGCGATAGCAATGTCTCGCTCACTAACTCTCAACTGACTAGACACATGATAGCACTGGCTCGACTGTCTCCTACAAACCTCCTCTGACATACTGTCTAAGGGAGTATCCTCAAAGTTACTGGTCTCTAGAGTATTACCAACCATATCCTGCGAATCAACTCCAAAGCTTATATCAACATACGGAGTATCAAAAACTGTAGCACTGCTGTCCAACTCCTCTGTACCAAAAGAAACTGCCAAGGAAGCTAAATCTTCAAAACTACCCACTGCATCCTCTTGGATGTCATCAATGCCAATATGAACCTGGGACTCATCTGTACACACTGCCAAATATGAAAGATCATCAACACATTCCACCAAGAATGGTCGACAGGATATATGAACAAAGCCCAACACCGGTGTATAAAAACTAATACCAACATCGGACAAGTTGTTGGCACAAGAAAAAACAATACCGTGCAATCTGCTAATCAAATCCATGATAGCACCCAAACAATCACTGCTACCAAAAAGTGTTAAAGATCTCCAATCAACTGAATCCAAAACGCCAATATAACAATCTCAAGTATATATCCGTAAACTAGAATCAGCTGGTAACTCAAGCAAACTCCTCACCTGAGTAATATGACCAATACCAACTAACTCCACATACCTGTCTGACATTGTCCTTATATCCTGGATGTGAATGCAAGATGAACTCGCAACATTATCAACGACCACATATGATCCGCCTATCGCAGAAAACTGAGTATCAGAAGTGCAAAATGAAACTAAGCTCAGCTCCATGCCATGCTCATTCCCATGTCTCTCTCAGTCCTGTAATGCCAATGGAGTATTCATCCAAGAAGCTTGAATGTCCTCAAGCTCGCGAGAAAGCCTGTCAACTTCCTCCTCCTTTCTCCTCAAGGCATCTGAATAGTCTCCGACAAGGCTAACAAGATGGTCACGATCTAATAGAAGATGTAAATAACTCAACTTCATCGTTCCCATTCCTTCCCTAATCACCTGTAAGTCAACACAAGAAGACTTTGCCTGAACTCCCTTATGTCTACCCTGTAACTGAATCATCCGAATGTGATCCTCTATCATATCCCGCATCTTGTCATGATGAGATAATGAAGTCACAATACTGTCTTCGCTCACCTTCAGCTGGCTGGACAAATCATGTGAAGTACTACCAGACTCAACCTCATGTGACGAAGCATCTATCTGTGCCTGGTACTCTCTCTCAGCAAAGTCATGAATGCTCAATGTCTGCTCATCTCTACCAAGTATCTCACCATCATGCACAACAACATCCTCATAATCATCATCTGAACCCACTACGTTGTAGTCACTACCTGTTGGAACTAAACCATCCTGAGTACCTGTGACATCACCCTCTGACGACCTGTATACAATTGTCTCAACTTGAGTATCAAGTTGACCGTTACTATCAATCTGCGTAATATCCATTCCCACTACCTTCTGAAGTATTGTGTGCCCAACATCTTCCTCCAAGCTAGTCTGATTTTTGTCCTCCCTAGATTCGGCTATATGCTGGTCACCAACTGCTGCAAACTCCTTGTAGAGGTTTCTAGATACCTCACTTGTAGAGACCTCTTGTTCCTCTTTGTCTTTGTTCTGTGATGTAGTCCTCTTAAACATGGAAACCATCAATTCATTCATCCTTTTTTGACTTTCATCCAACCTTTTCAAATTTTGTTTAAGCTTCTTCATATCCTTGTCCCATTGCTTCTGGGTACTTGAAGTAAACATGATTAACTAACTGATTCAATGTCCAATCTACCCAACAGGATGGCAGGTCAATAGCTCTGATACCACTGTAATAACCCCAATAGGTTATAACTTCTCCAAACACCAAAAATCTTTATACTTCAGTTGTTTGACATTTCATCAAACACTTTGCAAGCAAGGGTCATCTGACTGATATAACTTTTCAGATTGCTACAGTGATTCTTGTTTGGATTTGTCTCAAAGAGAATGCTTACAAAAGACTCCAAATTGTCTAATCAATGACCTAACATAAATATGCAACTAATTTTGGCAATAGTGAATGTATATATGAGTTCTAATCATGAAAATGATCACCTACAGCCAACTGGTGTTTTAACAAACAATTGGTATGCAAGCTAATTAGCTGATAAAAAATGATATATTAACGCTCAAAGACAACTATTAATGATCAGCAATTGTATCTCCTTAATTGAGAATGAGTATCCAATACAATATTCATACTAAGTTAGCCAAGACTCTTGGCATTTACAAAGATATCAAAATATGATGATTGCTGGTAAAGTAATATGCACCTACAGCTGCCAATGAAAACTAATGCAACACTAAATATCTAACTTCAATACTCCCCTACAGCAGTACGCTAATCACATGCATGATTAAATACAACTAAAGCCATGGATTGCTCATACCATTGGGAGGAATGTAAAAATGAATGATATATCTATTAATGAATGATAGGTCTGATACGAAATGACAATTACAACAGCACTCTATAGTGAAAGGCAACTATGAAAATACACATCAGACCTGGCATATGAAGTTGCCTTAGAAAATAGATGAATTGCAATACCACTGAACCAAAAAAAACCTCCTCAAGTGCCCAAGTCGTGCCTCTCTAGCTGCCGCCCCTAATTTTAGATGGCTGTAATAATTTTCTTTGCTTTTTCGAATTTGCTTTTTCGGATTGCTTTTTTTTGGATTGCTTTTCCGGACCTGCTTTTTCGGCCTGCTTTTTCGGTTCTGCTTTTTCGGCCTGCTTTTTTCGGACTGCTCTTTCGGCCTGCTTTTTTCGAACTGCTTTTTCGGCTTGCTTTTTCGAACTGCTTTTTCGGCCTGCTTTTTCGAACTACTTTTTCGGCCTGCTTTTTGTACTCAAATATTTTTTCTCAATGTAGCACAAATAGAAGACTGAAGTATCTTCCTCCCAGCTGCAATAATTCAAGTGATATTTCACACCCTCATAATTGCGTACCAATTGAGAGTTTTCGTTCTCAATGGCCACAAATATTTTTTCTCAATGTAGCACAAATAGAAGACTGAAGTATCTTCCTCCCAGCTGCAATAATTCAAGTGATATTTCACACTCTCAAAATTGCGTACCAATTGAGAGTTTTCGTTCTCAATGGCTAGTTGTGAGTATTGCAGAAACCCTAGGCTCCACAATGCACATCAACAAACATCAACATCAACAACAACAAATCTGGATGATTAGAATGAAGCCCGGGGTGCCTATTTATTCTTTTTCCTCCACTTTCTCCAGAAGCTTCTAGAACATTACTTTGTTTTATCTATTAAGTGACTTTATAAAATATTTTATAATTCAAGTCACTTTATTAAATTAATTAAATATAAAGTTACCTTTTAATATTTATTTATTTGATAACTTTATAAATAATTAACTTAATACCACTTATTTATTTAATTAAAATAATTAATTAGTCATCCTCATAAAATATTCATTATTTTGGACAACTTAATTAATTCAATTAATTAAATCAAATTGCCTCCAAAATAGGGACATGACATTCACAAAGCCTTTGATGTTGCTCCATGGACGGCTCTCCTCAAAAGGTTTAGAGACATTGGGATTTCCAAGACTCTTCAGATAAGTATCATGAGGTTATATGAGAGTGTGGTGGGCAAGTTTAGGACTCTACAGGGCTTTCCAAATCCTATTTAGAGAACTATCGGGGTTAAGAAAGGTTGCCCTCTCTCCCCTACTCTCTTCAATATCTCCATTGATGAGCTTGAGTCTTTCCTCCGAGACTTCTCACTCCCTAATGATGGATTCTATTACACCAGGTTTTAATTTCCATCTTGCTCTTTATCAATGACATGGATCTTTTGGCTTCTTCTTCAAAGGGGCTCCAACAGCTTCTTGATGGTTGGCCTCCTTTTGTGATTTGCGAAAGCTTATTGTGAACCTAGATAAGACTTGGGTCATGGTCTTCAATTATTTGAAGACCTCACATTTCTATTTCTAATTTTAGGGTATTGAGATTGAGATTTCTTCCAATACATACTAAGGGGTAAAGTTCTCTAGACCTTGGTTCAATTTGAGACCTACCATGTAGCCCCATGTTAATAAAGGGCTTAGCTCCCTTGCTATGCTCGAGAGATAGTGCTTCAAACACCACTTCCAAGATACCACAACCAAGACGTCCCTCTTGGGCTCCTTGGTCAAGTTCACGGTCTTTTATGGGTCTATAATCTGGGGGGCCTCTCTCCTCAAGTGCAACTGGGCGTCAGTTGAGAGAGTCCAGACTCTCCTTCGGCATAACATCAGATGTCATTGGTCCACCCCCATAGTGTCACCCCAATCGAGTTTGATGCTCATCCTTTCACACTCGAGACTATCTTTAATTTGGTCTAGTTTCTCCATTGGCTTCGGGGTTTCGCAAACTCCTTTGAGGGTCATCACAGGTATTCTTACATGGCCTATTGCTCTTCTGTGTCAATTGCAAGGTCCAATCCTATTCGCAAGGCTCACTAATAGTACGCCCAGGTCTCTTCTCTTATGGGTTGGTTGGGATTGCAATAAACCACCTTCCCCCCTTTCATTTCTCCTTGGATGCTCATGCTCGCCTCCTTCCCTTTCAACAAGAGTAGAATGAGCATGTTAGGACCAACATCTATAGATAGTGTATTGCTGGGACTTGGAGTAATCCTCCAGGGGGGCTCCACCTGAGGATGACTTTCTACACGGAGCACTACTTAGATATTCAAGAAGGGAGCATTATTCACCCTTGATATCTCTCATTTTGTTGGACTCACAGCCTACACATCTCCTTGGGGTCTTTTAGAGTCAGCTCCCATTGACTTCGTATTCAGACGAACCATTCGATTACCAGAGAGGATAGGATTTTTCACCTCTGCCCTCTTGGGGAGATGGAGTTTGAGACCCATAGTGTTTCGGTGCCCTCTACTACAAGATCAAGAGGTTCTTGCCTATGCAAAGATTAAGGAGCCTATTTTCTTTCTCCAAGCGCACAGATCAATGGTGTCTTTTCCTTTATCTCCAAGAGGCCTTACGGCTTTGTGATCACACTCTTGAGCTTCAATTCCCTTTGACACAAACTTGACCAGCTTATCACTTCCTTCTCTCTTCAGCCCTTGGCCCAAGGGGCAAAGAGGTCACTTAATCACTCTTCAGACCACACCAGATCCATAAGACCTCACAAAGGGTACACTCGACAACATCACCCTACCTCTAGCAGCTCCTTGGCTCACCCTTGCCCCAAACCATACCCTTCTATTTTGGATTACTTCTTGTCTATAAGTTCTTAGAATTCTCTTTTTGTCTGTGGTTTTCTTGTCTTTATTCTTCCGTGAACACTGTTTGGCGGTCCCAGTGTTGCCTACAGCCTTGTTTTACACCTTTCAATCCCTTAGACATGCTTGTGGTCTTTTGTTAGACATTAGTAAATTTATCTTATCTATTTGGCAACAACTAGGCACTTCATATATGCTTCTCATAGTCTAGGATGCTAGCCTAATTTTGACAAATCCTCCCTATTCTACATTTACAAGCACTACCCCTAGTGAACAAAGATTCACTAATATCAAATCTACAATTTCTTCATATAGTTTGTTCTATTCTGTTTATTAAATATTAATAGGCAATGTCATTGTTCGGCAGTAAACACCTCATTCATTTAAGATTGGTGATTATGTTTGGCCTCACTTGAACAAAGAAAGGTTTTACGATAAGCATTTGCAGCAGATTTTTGCCTTGCTCTACTCTCCTTGTAGTTGCACCTAATGCCTTTTATCTTCTAGCTTAATTGAGCATCCAACCTATTCTTAACATAAACCAGCAAATTGAATGAGCCATTCCATCACTCATCATGAGGCCACCATTCTCAATTTTTAAATACTGTTATTTGGCAATATTAGCTAACCTCCTTCAAAGGCACCTTTATAAACACAAGTAATATGGTTCTCTACATTAACTTTGTGCAGAAGTTTCCTAGTCGCACATTAAAGTTGAGGGAAATCTTCCTCCCAACAAGAAGGAAAAAATGACAGTCCCCCTTGTAATTGTCTACATCATTGTATGTAAACTTGGCATGGTTCATTGAAGTCTACTAACTGCATGTAAGTTAGATGAAGCTGGACTTCACATAACTGGAGCCTTGGCAACAGCATGCAAGCTAGAAGAACAGAGATGGTCTTTTTCTTTTCTGCTTTTTGTTTTTTTCAGAACTTCATCTTGTTACACCATAGAACAAATAAATTACACCAGCTGTGTTTTAGGATTCAAAATTAGATTTCTCACTTGATAATGTAAGCAGTTGGGCTAGCAAAGATTTCTCATATTTCCTAAACAGTCCAAACCTAGCTTTACAGTGTCACAACCAACTATTGTCTAGAAAGTCACTAATTCCATGAATTTGCATGCAGATTTGAAGCAATTTTCATGTGCTTGGCATTACTCAGCCAACAGACATCTTTATCGTTCATATTCTTTTTAACTTATGCTAAGGAAGAGCATATAGAATAAGTTTTGGCAGCAATCCCCATGGTCCGTCTTGTTGTTCTGCATTTGCATGTGCTCTCCTCTTGTATGTTCTTTACCGTACTGGGTAAAGAAATCAACGCATACAGGCAATAGACAGAAACAGCAGAACTCCTCCTATTATTCGCATATGCCAAAAGATTACATATAGATTATTAGACACTTTACAATGACCCAAGAGGGTGTATTAATACTCTCTGAAGAACCTTCCCGAAGGGGTCCGTCGGCTACATAAAAGAACCTTCTTGAAGGGACCCGTCAGCTAATACACAATTTTACCTACGACATTCACATTCCGTTATTCAGAACATTAGCCCAAAAAGATTCAAGGTCACATTTTTTTAATTAGATTCCTCCATTGTTAATCCATGTGAAAATGGGAGTTTCTTGCCATTATTTGTTTACACAATGAGGTGTATACAGAAGATTAGTGCAAAAAAGGTGGGTGAGACTGACTCGGAAGATGAAAATAATATAAAACAGCACCTACTGACCTGGCACAAATCACAATATTCTTCTCCCAATGTTTGTAGACCTGATCCTGTTGTGAGCAAATAATAAAGCATCTGTCCTGCAAGTTTTATCTGCAAAAAAACACAATCATTGGAAACAAATTAGGAAGTATTCAATTTAACTACTGTCTATTCAATTCAACAATCAATAGGACGCTTAAGGAGAACTTCAAGAGTTTATCCCAACCCAGGCCACTAAACCAGACATCAACCCTGGTATTGGTAGTGTATATAATATAGTGAGAGAGTATGTTAGACTTTCTTTTATAGATCCATAGCCGAAATCATATAAAGATAGTAATAATTACAACTCAAAACCATCATGATACGAATCTAGGAAAACCCTTATATATGGGTATTAAAAAGATGAACCTCTTCTACAGAAAGAAGACTAATCCCAATAGCATGAAATGGGATGTAGTTTGAAACAATAAACAAGAAACAGGAAAAGAAATTGACACAGAACCTGAAGTGAAAAAATATACATCCAACCCAGGCCACTAAACCAGACATAATCCCTTCTATTGGTAGTATATATATAGTGAGAGAGTATTTTAGATTTTATTTTATAAATCTGTATCCCAAATGATATAAAAATAATTATAATTACAACTGTCAAGCATCATAATACAAATCAGAAAAAATGCTCTATCTCAGGCACATTTAACCCAGAAGTTTCCCAACAATCAAGCCCACTTAGCTTGCTACCTTCGGCAAGTGGTATGCTTACAGGACATTCTTTCTAGAGCTCCCTAGCTCATTCACATTTCATGACTGATATTTTCAGTGTGTGTCAAACTATGTGATGATTTGTTGTGTTCAACCATGCAGTTTGAAGCCATTGAAGCCTATAGAGCAGCTCACTGCAGCACTTACTTTGTAGCTGAATATCATCTAACAAAAGTGAAGTCTATATCAAATCAAAAAAAATTCATGATGGCAAATAAGTTAATAACAATCAGTTTTTGAAATAAGTGTGAAAGTACAAAAGTATTTCATTTGATTGGTGTTTTCAAAGTATGGAGTTATGTGATGATTTATTGGGATCGAACTGTATAGTTTGAAAAGTATTCACCATCTTCGAGCAGAGATTAAAAATTCAAAAACAATAGCTGCTTAAAAATTGCACTAACCTCATTCTGGTAGGCCACAGCAAGCCTTGTGCCTGCAAAGGAAGTTAAAGTTACTAACAAACAGACAATGGAAACCATGAGATAACAACTAATTCTTCTTTGAGCCTGTGATGATCAATACACTATAAGATCAAAACAAAACCCAACCCATCATGCACACAATGCAATCATCAAAGGATGGTAACATGAGCACTATGACGTAGATATGTGGAACAAACCAAATAGATGGCGAAATGCATCATGGCAAGCATTATAAACATAAGATGCATAGAGATCATCCTTTTCTGCTGCTCGCATCATTTCTGCTTGCGCAGCCGGAGAAAACTGCTTCATAAATGACCTTTCCCTAGGTCTATCGTGGTCACTTCCAGTATCTTCTTGTCTTTGTCTTTCTCCAGCCATGTAGCTATAACTAAAAAATCTGCACATGGGTGTGAACTGTTGAAGTCTTACTCTCTGCAAAGTTGTTAAAGATAAAATGCAAATTCACCTAGATTTCTCATGTTAAGTAATATCTTTAAAACCTTTAATGAGACAAAGCATAGACGACAACAAATCCAAAACATGTACTGCACAATTTCAACAAAGCAATAAGAGGGACAAAATGGACAAAAACAAATCATTTCAACTCTCTGCAAAGATAAAATGAAGTCTCACACATCAATCATTAATAATATATTACTGGCAATGAATTATAAATCAGCTTTTATTAATGTTCTCTATTTAAGAACTCTTTAATATCAAAGTCAAGAATCATTATTTCTTGTACCCACTTACAAAGATTTTAGAATTTTGTTGGCCGGACATATCTCCCTCTATGACAGTTGAAATAAGTATAACACAATCCCTAAAAAGCAACTATCTTGACATTGCACATAAATTAAAAAGAAAGGAACTATCAAAAAAGTTTAGAATAAAGAAAAGAAGTCCTAAATGGAATTAAAGATCGCGTGAATGAGCAAATAGAACATAAACTTAAAAGCATGTCCTAATAACAAAAAATATAAAGACTTTTGTTATAGATGAATTCTACAAGACTATGCGAAAAAGAGCAATAGGAAGAAAGTGGAAATTTTACTTTGATGAACTTAGACCCACTTATGATCATAAGCAAATCACCTATATAGGGACATATATTCCTTAGAGAGTAAAAACTCTCACAGCTCAATTAAGGACTAATGTACATCATTTTTAGTCTGAAATAGGTAGTTGCAAGATGCAAGATGGAAGATGGAAGAGGCCAAAAGAAGGGGAGAAGAGAGTTTGTCTTTTGCACAAAAGGGGTAGTTAAATCTGAAAAAATAAGAGTGTGAAGCTTACAATGACATTCAAGCCAATTACACAAGTACTTTAGCAGCAGCTTCCTTGTACGGTTTGTTCAAAGAGGATATCGTTCAAAAAAATGTGGTGAGAACTCACCAGACTCATAAGTACTTGCACTGAAAATGTGCCAGCAACTGTGTCACAATTTTAGTCCAAAAACTTGCAAAATTGAGTGCCATTAACCCTAAAAATATATTTGCAAAGAAAACTTCTCATAGTAGTATCACCAATTTCAGATCCAAAGGTAACTCGTCAGTTATGAAACTCTTAACACAAAACCTCCATCTCATGCACCTAATATGTATAAGTGTAAGATGCAATGCATTAAATTGTCAAACAATATTATCAAACCATAAGCTAAAACCACCCAAAAAGTGGCATCCAACTTATCTCCAATACAAGATGCCCTGCAATGTGTCAAAACACACACCAACACGTGTAACTCCCTTTTACAACTCATTTTTTATATTTTTCATTTTAGGAGATCCAACTTCCAACTTTTGGGGGCCATAATTTTTTATTTTGGTTTTTTATTAAGGCACCAAAAAGCTTGTGAAGTACTCTATCAAGCTCTTACTTTCTATGTTGATTATGATCACTTTTGAGCAATTTCTAAGCCTCTAAGGCCTTCAAAATTGACTTTGAAAATTTCATTCATAGCTTTTAAAAATTAAAACTTTAATATCTTCAAATATAGACATGATCTTGCAATAAGAGTTTACCAACATTATTTTTAATCCAATTCGTAGCTTTGGAGAAAATTGCAGACCAATTTGTGCTCAAATGTAAATATACTAAAAATAGTAACCTTATGTAAATGCAAGTTTGAGACATCAATTTTCTAATAGTTTCCCACTTGTCAAAAACCTAGCAAGAAAAAGAGACTATCTACACCACAATTTAATTTTTAGGGCCACGAGACCAGTTGACTCTAAACACCATCTATCTCTGTATTCACGGCCTTAGTTAAGGAATCTACGAAGTTCATCAAAGCATCTACCTTAACTAAGTCCACCTTACTGTTATTGGCCATATCTTTGATGAAATGATACTGAACATCAATGTGTTTGGTTTTGGCATGAAATGTTGAGTCCTTAGTTAAGGAATCTACAACATTCATCAAAGCATCTACATTAACTAAGTCCACCTTACTGTTATTGGCCATATCTTTGATGAAATGATACTGAACATCAATGTGTTTGATTTTGGCATGAAATGTTGAGTTCTTAGCAAGGCATATTCCACTCTAACCATCACAAGAAACTATTTGTGTATCTTATTTCTTTTCAATATCTAAACAATAATTGCTTAATACAAATTACTTTTTTACAATCATGAGAAGGTGTCATACACTCAACTCTGGGAATGGAAAAGCATACATAAATCGTCACTTACTCATCCAGCTAATAACAGCACCAAATGAAGTAAATACATGAGTTGGTGGGGCTTCTATTATTAATATCATCTTCCTAGTTCATACAACCATGAAAATGAAGGCAAATATTGTCTCCTATCAAATCACCATGATCAGAAAATGAATACTATATTGTACCCTTAAAATGCCTAAATTCTCTTTTAAATACAACTCAGTGAACTCTACTGGGATTAGACATATATCTAGAAAGAATTCCCACTTGTTGGTCAATGCCTAGTCAAGCTACACTCTAGTTTAGGTAGTCTACTCATCTCTTCCATATTTGATGGGGATGTAGAACAATTTGTGGTAGATAACTTTGTTCCAATTATAAAAAGAGAACATAATGGTCTAAATCCTACATCTTTAACTTCTATTAAACTAAATTTACATACTAACTCTAGCCTATTCATAGTTTTCTTTTCACTTCATCTCTTTTAATGTTCATCCCAATAATGTGTTTAGCTACACCAACATCTTTCATTTCAAATCTAGCAATAACCTAAGACTTCAGTTCTGAAATCATGTTGTTCCCTTTGCTGATGAGTAACATATCATCATCATACA
This sequence comes from Cupressus sempervirens, assembly GCA_028749045.1. Lineage (NCBI taxonomy): Eukaryota > Viridiplantae > Streptophyta > Pinopsida > Cupressales > Cupressaceae > Cupressus > Cupressus sempervirens. The sequence goes on from CM053789.1 coordinate 625,712,452, forward strand.
ATGCAACATATAGGAGATTATCACCATTAGATTTATAATAAACACAATGATATGTTTAAAACACTCAAATCCCAAACTCACCACATATGTGTCAAATTTTTGGTATTACATCCTAGAACATTTGTCTTTCAGGTAATGGTACAAGATCCCATGTATAACTCTTTTTCAATGTTTTCATTTCTTCATCCATAAAAATTTTCTAAGATTTTGCATCATTTTGCATCACTCATACACAATGGCTCTCATATAGATCCAAATTCATCTACATTAGTCAAAGAAAATAATCACCTCCAATTATTAGGTGAATACCTTTCACATAAATGTTTATGCCTTGTAGACCTTCAAACAAGCTAAGTTGGATGTTAAATTACCTCCGATCATTAGGTGAAAACTTTTCACATGGTTGTTTATGCCTTGTAGACCTTCAAACAAGCTGAGTTGGATGTTTTTCCTTATATTATGAAGATTGAAAGTTGGACGACTCCTCAACGTCTCTATATCTGGGGTTATTGATTCAACTTTATCAAGCTTATAAAGAAGTTGAATCAAATCCTCAATTTTAACTTTCTTGGCTATGAGGTAGCAAAAGGAGAATTAGTTTCTTTAAATAAAACATCTTCTATGTATTACCCTCTGTACAACAGGGTCCCAAAGCTGTCATGTTCCCAAATTTGAATGTAATAATTTAATTTAATTAGTTAATTAATTGGTCCCAAAATTTAAATAATATAATAAAAGGACCTCTAATTAGTTACTTTAATTAATTAATATGGGCCCAAGTTATTATTTGTATTTGTGGTTCCAATTGATTTAATATATCTCAGACCTATTGTTATTTTAGTTTCCGTTGGTAAGTTTTGCCATCGGCTATCTTTGTACACCCTTAGAAAGGTTTTCCCCGACGGTATTTAAGCATAGCTTGTTTGTAGTTGTAGGTATGCAAATTGGATTATGCTTCTTGTACTGCGAATTCCTATCGGAGTTCTCTGTTGTTCGCCATTTCGAAAGTGAAAGACCTTCCCTATTTGGTTTGTCCGGTTTCGTTGGGATTCAACCCTCACCCTATTTCATCGCCTATAATACTTTGCTCGGATCTGGCAAGTTAGAGCACCATTATATTGCAAATTGAAGGAATCACTGTAATTAATTTATTCTACTCTTTTGTGTTGGGCAAATTCAATCTCTTGCAATGATGTGTTTCTTTGGGCATTGAATCTATTAACACGCCATTTGTACATTCAATTTGAACACCTCCCCACACTCACCGTACGGCTACCACTCGATAGCAAACTTCATTCTGTACGGCTCTTCATACACCATACAGCCTTCCATTGCCCTTTCGTGAGTCATCTACACCATCATCTCCCTATAATTTGCATTCCTTACACCGTACGGCGACCAAGTGGGGTTCGTACAACCTCTCCCATTCATCCTACCGTACGGTTATCAAGTATACCGTACGGCCTTGCTTTCATGTACGACATCTCCCCTCACTCTCACGTATGGCCATCAAATACACCACATAGCTTGGGTAGCAATTGTCTGTGGTCACCATACAGTGCCAGTATCACTCTCTTGTCATACATCCATTGTCGTACACATATTGCAAACTACAAAGCATTGTTTTCCAACTAGCATCCGGAGGTCAAGACCATAACAACTTTCCAGCAGACCGTACACCATTGTTCTCTCGACAATTTTTCCATATGGAGGGGAACTGGGTCATTACAATGGTATCAGAGCAGAAACCTTTCAGGAGCATCTCCGAAACTTTCAGGAACATTACCGAAACCATTTGGAACATTACAGTTGTATCAGAGCAGAAACCGTTCGGGAGCATCTTCGAAACTTTCAAGAACATTACCGAAACCGTTTGGAACATTATAATGGTATTAGAGCAGAAACCATTCGGGAGCATCTTTGAAACTTTCGAGAACATTAGCAAGACCGTTCAAAATATTACAGTGGTATCAGAGTTGGTGATCTTGCCAGCTTGTTGGGATGATTGAGAGATTTCAGTACTTGGATCACACTATGGCCCGAACAGCAATGGAGAGTGGTGATGAAGGCACTACAAAAGATTGGCAAAGAGCTCAGCAAGGGTATTGATCTTCCATTAGATATATTGGAAGTCTATTTGTGTCAGGTGAACCAATTACCTTCAAGATTTATACAGAGAATCCTCTTGGCGATTAGGAAGGCCTTAAGTCAACCCAAGCTTTTGAGACACCCTGACAAGGATAAAAGTTTGGTAGTTGCAGCATGTCTTAGCGAGGTCTTGAGAATTTCGGCTCCTAAAGCACCGTATGATGATAACACCATGATAGAGATATTGCAATTGATAGTTGACAACTTTCAAAGTCTTAATGACTTCAGCAGTGACCCTTATGGTAGGAGATCTACAATATTGGAGAATTGTGCAAATGTCAAAGTAACCTTCTCTTAGATCTTGAACTGCAAAATTTGGTCTGTGATATGTTTCATCACTTCTTGGTCACCATCAAGGAAGATCATGATACTAAGATTTCAGTTGCTATGGAGAGTCTTATGATTTCGTGCATTGAAGAGATAGATGAGATATCCCAACCCATCACATCTATGTCATGGGTTGTTCAAAATCTAGAATGTATGCCCTCTATAGCAGCATATAGATTGGTCAATAATGTTTTCAAGCATTGTGAAGGAAAACTAATACCTCATTTGCACAAATGGGAGAAAATGGATGACCAAAGAATGATTACAGGGCCACTCTAGGTGGATTTGCTAAATCTTTCTACTACACCAACATGGGAAGAACACCAAAAAAATGAAGAGGTCACTTGCACAAATCATGTGAAGACATGGACAAATCAAGTTGTGCCCATCACCGAAGTTGTGCCCAAGGTTGTGCCTGTCACCAAGGCGCAATCCGTTGAGGAAGTTCCATCAATTGCCAAAGTTGTTTCCATCATAGAAGTTATGCCTGTTGTCAAGGCTCTATGTCTATCACCGAAGCTATGTCCATCATCGTGGTCTTATATGTCGCTGAGGTTGTATGTTCGTCACCGTCATGTCTGTCACCGTCATGTTCATCACAGTCATGTCCGTCACCGACGCCGAATTTGTTTCCATCACTATCACTGTGTCTATCACCGTTGTGTCCATCACTATCATGACCGTCACCAACGTCAAGTTTGTGTCCATCATCGAGTTTGTGTCCATCACTGACACCGAGTCCATTGTCGAGTTCGTGTCTGTCACCATTGTAGTGTCTGTCACCGTCGTGTCTATCAGCGACGTCGAGTCTGTGTCCATTGTTGAGTTCGTGTCCGTTACCGTTGTGTCCATCACCGACACTAAGTTTGTATCCCTCATCAAGTTCATATCCATCACCGACACCAAGTCCGCGTCTGTCGTCGAATTTGTATTCGTTACCTTCGTGTCCATCACCGACACCGAATTCGTGTCCCTCGTCAAGTTCGTATCCGTCATCATTGTCGTGACTGTCACCATCGTGTCCGTCATTCAGTTCGTATCTGTTACCCTCGTGTCTATCACTAACACCGAGTTCATGTCCCTCGTCAAGTTCGTATCCGTCATCGTCGTGTCCGTCACCGACATCGAGTCTGTGTCCGTCATCGGGTTCGTGTCCGTCGTCAAGTTTGTGTCCATTACTATCATGTCCATTGACGCCGAGTTTGTGTCCCTCGTCAAGTTCGTATCCATCACCGTCATGTCCATCATCGACACCAAGTCCGTGTCCATCGTCAAGTTCGTATCTGTCACCATTGTTGTGTCCGTTGTTGTCACCGTTGCCATATCCATCATCATCATTGTATCTGTTGCCATGTCTGACACCGCCATTGTCTTCATGAGTTTTATCTTCATTGTGTCCATTGTCGTCACTATAGTCGTGTCTATTGCCAAGTCCATCATCATGTTAATCACCATCGTTGCATCTATCAACCTTGTTGTGTCCATCACTGAAGTTAAGTTTGTATCCGTCGTCAAGGGTGTATTTGTCATTGCAGCTGTATCCATCGACGACATCATGGTTGTGTCCGTCATCATTGTGTGTCTATCATTGTGGCTGCATTGTTCGCAATAGCTACACTTTTCACCATTGAGACATTGCTAGCTCTCGACGCTCTATCCACCATCGAGGCTTCAACCGAGGTTTTGCGTGCCATTGAGGTTTTATCTACAGCTAAAATTTTATTTGTTGCCGAGGTACTCTTTGTTGAAGTTTTTTCTACCAAGGTTCCCTTTACTGAGGTACTCCTTGCTGAGGCTCCCATCATCGCAGCACCCTTCACTGAAGCTCCTGTCGTCAAGGTACTCACACTCAAGGCCCCCTTCGACGACGTTCTCAACACTAAAGCTCTCTTCGTCAAGGTTTCATCCATCAGAAATATAATAGTGGTCTTGTGATTGTGGCAGTAGCTAAGTTTGTGCCAACATTAGCGTTTGTGTGCATGACCGTACCCAAAGAGATTTCCAAACATAATGAAGTGAAAGACTTCATCAATTTGTGTCATTGGGATCCTGGTGAAGGCTAAGGCAATGTCTATATCATAGTGGTGCAACAAATGCTTAATGACAGTGTGGTACAAGGGAGGTTTGATGACCATTCACTACTTTCACATTCGCGTTTGGTTCGGGCCCCTGGTGACTCAAGATACAACAATATTTATATTAGAGTGACAGTGAAAGTTTGATAGCAATGTAGTGTTGCGGAGGATTGACGTCACTTCACTTGTCTTGCCTACGCGTTTGATTTGGCACCCAGGAACTATTGGTGTTTCATTTGATGATGGATTGCTTGAGGGCAAGCAATTTTGGGCAGTGTCATGTCCCCATTTTGGAGGCAATTTGATTTAATTAATTTAATTAATTAGGTTATCCAAAATAATGAATATTTTATGAGGATGACTAATTAATTATTTTAATTAAATAAATAAGTGATATTAAGTTAATTATTTATAAAGTTATCAAATAAATAAATATTAAAAGGTAACTTTATATTTAATTAATTTAATAAAGTGACTTGAATCATAAAATATTTTATAAAGTCACTTAATAGATAAAATAAAATAATGTTCTAGAAGCTTCTGGAGAAAGTGGAGAAAAAAGAATAAATAGGCACCCCAGGCTTATTCTTTTCATCCAGTTGTTTATTTCTCTCTTGACATCAAATTGTGATTCAGTCACATAGTCTATTGTGGAGCCAAGTGGTTTCAGATAGTCAATTGATCTTTGAGAACGAAAACTCCCTTGGATTAGCATAACTGAGGAAGTGAAATATCTTCTGAACGGTACAACTGGAGGTGATACTTCAGTCACTTCAGCTAGGGCATCATTGGGCCTAAGGCCATTTTCAGCATTTCAGCATTTCAGGAGGCAATTTTAGCAGGACCGAAATTATTGGAAGTCATTTCTAGCAGGTCCGTAGGCTGAAAAAGCAGTCCGAAAAAAGCAGGCCGAAAAAGCAAAACCGAAAAAAAAGCAGTCCGAAAAAAGCAGGCCGAAAAAGAAAAACCGAAAAAAAAGGCAATCCGAAAAAGCATTTCCGAAAAGAAGCAATTCGAAAAAGCAAAACAAAAAAAGCAAATTCGGAAAAAGCAAGTGGAAAAAGCAGATCGAAAAAAAAAAGGCAAGCAGAAGGGGCAGCCTTGAAGGAAAATATTACAGCCATCCACAATCAGGGTCTTCACTTCTCATTTGGCATATTTTCTGAGAAATGTAGCTTTTCAGCTGAGTACAAAATATAGCACTTCATTATTTTACATTGTACTTGTCTTTGTTTGCCATTTGGCATTATTGGTATCAAAGGAAGGCTAGGATTTTGCAATTGAAAGAGCGTTGTAGACTATCTATATTGAAAACCTAGAGTTGATGATCAGCTTATTAGTTTGAATTCCAATTGTTTGACAAAATATCAATTGGTTGTAAGTTCTCTTTTAGGCATAAATATTGTTATAATTTTGCATACTAAGTGTTTAAACTTTATATTAATGCCACTTGGTTGTAAGTGCATTAATGCCATCCTAGGTTGCATCCAAAGTATTTGTCATAATTACTTATTGCTGTAGCTGCATTTTGCAAGTAGTTTAAGTCACATATATGTATTGAATATTGCCAAAATTAGTTGCGCATTCATATTAGGTCATTCTTTAGACAATCTGGAGTCTTTTTGTAAGCATTCTCTTTGATGCAAATCGAAACGAGAGTCATTGCAGCAATCTGAAAAGTTATATCAGTCATATGACCTCTTGTATGCAAAGTGTTTGACATAATTCTTCGAGCCTTCAATCAGCATTTTAAGATCGGATTTGAGCAGAACCATTACAGTGGTATCAGAGTTTGCTTGCAAAGTGTTTGACGAAATGTCAAACCACTAAAGTATAAAGATTTTTGGTGTTTGAAGAAGTTATAACCTGTTGGGGTTATTACAGTGGTATCAGAGCTATTGACCTGCCATCCTGTTGGGTAGATTGGACATTGAATCAGTTAGTTAATCATGTTTACTTCAAGTACCCAGAAGCAGTAGGACAAGGATATGAAGAAGCTTAAACAAAATTTGAAGAAGTTGGATGAAAGTCAGAAAAGGATGAATGAATTGATGATTTCCATGTTTAAGAGGACTATGTCACAGAACAAAGAGAAAGAGGAACAAGAGGTCTCTACAAGTGAGGTATTTAGAAACCTCTACAAGGAGTTTGCAGCAGTTGGTGACCAGCATATAGCCGAATCTAGGGAGGACAAAAATCAAACTACCTTGGAGGAAGATGTTGGGCACACAGTACTTTAGGAGATAGTGGGAATGGATATTACGCAGATTGATAGTAACGGTCAACTTGATACTCAAGTTGAGACAATTGTATACAGGTCATCAGAGGGTGATGTCACAGGTACTCGGGATGGTTTAGTTCCAACAGGTAGTGACTACAACATAGTGGGTTCAGATGATGATTATGAGGATGTTGTTGTGCATGATGGTGAGATACCTGGTAGAGACAAGCAGACATTGAGCATTCATGACTTTGCTGAGAGAGTACCAGGCACAGATAGATGCTTCGTCACATGAGGTTGAGTCTGGTAGTACTTCACATGATTTGTCCAGCCAACTAAAGGTGAGCGAAGACAGTATTGTGACTTCATTATCTCATCATGACAGGATGCGGGATATGATAGAAGATCACATTTGGATGATTCAGTTACAGGGTAGACATAAGGGAGTTCAGGCAAAGTCTTCTTGTGTTGACTTACAGGCGATTAGGGAAGGAATGGGAACAATGAAGTTGAGTTATTTACATCTTCTATCAGATCGTGACCATCTTCTTAGCCTTGTCGAAGACTATTTAGATGCCTTGAGGAGGAAGGAGGAGGAAGTTAACAAGCTTTCTCGCGAGCTTGAGGACACTCAAGCTTCTTTGGTAAATACTCCATTGGCATTACAGGATTGGGAGAGACATGGGAATAAGCATGGCATGAACTTGAGATTAGTTTCATCTTGCACTCCTGATACTCAACTTTCTGTGGCAGGCGGATCATATGTGGTCGCCGATAATGTTGCGAGTTCATCTTGCATTCACATCCAGGATACAGGGACAATGTCAGACAGGTATGTGGAGTTAGTTGGTATTGGTCATATTACTCAGGTGAGGAGTTTGCTTGAGTTACCAGCTGATTCTAGTTTACGGATATGAACTCGAGATTGTTATATTGGCGTTTGGGATTCAGTTGACTGGAGATCTTTAACACTTTTTGGTAGCAGTGATTGTTTGGGTGCTATCATGGATTTGATTAGCAGATTGCACGATGTTGTCTTTTCTTGCACCAACAGCTTGTCCGATGTTGGTATTAGTTTTTATACACCGATGTTGGGCTTTGTTCATATATCCAGTCGACCATTCTTGCTGGAATGTGTTGATGATCCTTCATATTTGGCAGTGTGTACAGATGAGTCCCAGGATCATATTGGCATTGATGACATCCAGGAGGATGCAGTGGTCAGTTTTGAAGACTTAGTTTCCTTGGCAGTTTCTTTTGGTACAGAAGAGTTGGACAACAGTGCAACAGTTTTTGATACTCCGTATGTTGATATCAGCTTTGGAGTTGATTCGCAGAATATGAATGGTAATACTCTAGAGACCAGTAACTTTGAGGATACTCCTTTAGACAGTGCGTCAGAGGAGGTTTGTAGGAGACAGTCTAGGCAGTGCCATCATGTGTCTAGTCAGTTGAGAGTTAGTGAAGGAGACATTGCTATCGCTTGCCAGCATTTCGATGCTGCTCATCAGTTGTTAGGAGTTTATGGATGGGGTTCTCCTACTAGTGATGAGCAGGGAGGCAGTTATCTTTCCTTGACAGAGATCCACTCTTTATGGGAGGCTATTCGGATTCTGAGACAGAATTATATGCAGTTGGTAGCCGACAATGATTATCTTATGGAGTGGGGGAGTACAACATACGATGCATTATTGGCCAAGGAAGATGAGGTGAGTGAGCTTACTCAGAAGCTCGAGGTGACTTCTGAGATTCTTGAGAGTACACAGTTGGCTTACGAGAAGTCACAGTTTCATTTGGCTAAGGTCACCATGGAGTTAGAGCATCTGCAGTCTTTACCAGATTCTGTACAGTCACAAGCTGTGGTGTCTAGTGATCCGAAGATGTCCATGGTCGAGATTGTCAAAGACAGTGGAGATGGGGATGCATCCATCCTTGATACTAACATTGGCATATCGGGTTCGTTCCCACTAGAGTCAGGTTCAGTTGAGTTGGGTGTTGTAGCAGACTGTTGTGGTATGCCTGACATAGTGGTGGCCTCTAGTACTGATGGCACAAAGACTAGAGATGTTGTATCAAAGATCATGTGTGATATTGGTGAGCCAACAGTTGGCATGGTTCCTGCTAGTAATACTACTCCCTTGACGATGTCTTCGGAGGTAGTAGTCAGTTCCAACTTGGTTAGTGATCGATTGCAGTTAGTTTCGTCTGGATTGCAGTCTGAGCCACTGACTGAGATTGGCGCATTCTATCGGCATTACATTGTGAGGTATGCTCATCGATTTACCTTTGATGACCATGTTGATGAAATGATGATACAAAGATGTACTTTGGTTCCTAGTGCTCGTGATCAGTTATGGGACGGTTTGACAACTCGGGATGAGAGTTGTGATGGGCATCACATGGCGATAGGTTCTGCGGTTGACAGCTTGATAATACATTACTTAGAGCGGGAGTTTGGGAGTGATGCTTCAGCGGTTGTTGTTATTGATTCTACTCCTTTGGCTATGACATCTTTTGACTTAGCTGGTGATCAGTCATAGTGGGTTGTATCACTTGTTCATGGTGAGTTGTTGACTGAGGTTGGTTGTTTTTATCAGCATTATACTGTAGGGTATGTACATCGGTTAGCATTTGATCCTTGTGTTGAGGAGTTGATGGTAGGCAAATTTGGTTTGGGTTCCATTTCTTGCTGTTTATCTTGTGATGTCTTTTCACCATCAGCGATGCATGGGAGTTATCGTTATGAGACAGTGGTCGGTGATCTGCAGAGTTGTGTTGACTGCAGGAGTTGTACAGTGTGTGGATTTTCCATACTTGGTACAGTTTCATTTGAGAGCGTTCACCATTGTTGCAAAATTGGATTGTACATTCCGTATAGGCCAGTGGGATGCGTTGATGGTATTTACTGTGTTGGCAGTTTGATTTGTCCACTTTACTTGGGTTTTGATTTTCTAAGAGTTTGTATCTCGTAGGTTTTTGACTGTGGCAGTTGTGATTTTGGAGTTTGGTTGAGCTGTAATTGTCAGTTTGATTATGGATTCCTCTTGGTTATATTGCAAAAGGTATTACAGGAGCCTGTGTTAATTGACAGTAGTATAGTTCATGACGACATTTGGGATCCAGGCGGATTGATTGTTTTATTGTTCAGCCATTGCTTGGGGACAAGCAATTTCAGGAAGGGTGGACTGTCATGTCCCCATTTTGGAGGCAATTTGATTTAATTAATTTAATTAATTAGGTTATCCAAAATAATGAATATTTTATGAGGATGACTAATTAATTATTTTAATTAAATAAATAAGTGGTATTAAGTTAATTATTTATAAAGTTATCAAATAAATAAATATTAAAAGGTAACTTTATATTTAATTAATTTAATAAAGTGACTTGAATCATAAAATATTTTATAAAGTCACTTAATAGATAAAATAAAATAATGTTCTAGAAGCCTCTAGAGAAAGTGGAGAAAAAAGAATAAATAGGCACCCCGGGCTTCATTCTTTTCATCCAGTTGTTTATTTCTCTCTTGACATCAAATTGTGATTCAGTCACATACTCTATTGTGGAGCCAAGTGGTTTCAAATAGTCAGTTGATCTTTGAGAACGAAAACTCCCTTGGATTAGCATAACTGAGGAAGTGAAATATCTTCTGAAGGGTTGCACAATTGGAGGTGATACTTCAGTCACTTCAGCTAAGGCATTATTGGGCCTAAGGCCATTTTCAGCATTTCAGCATTTCAGGAAGTAATTTTAGCAGGGCCGAAATTATTGGAGGTCATTTCTAGCAAGTCCGCAGGCTGAAAAAGCAGTCCGAAAAAAGCAGGCCGAAAAAGCAAAACTGAAAAAAAAAAGGCAGTCCAAAAAAGCAGCTCCGAAAAAAAGCAATCTGAAAAAGCAGTTCGAAAAAGCAAAACAAAAAAGGCAAATCCGGAAAAAGCAGATCGGAAAAAAAAAAAAAGCAAGTAGAAGGGGCAGCCTTGAAGGAAAATATTACAGCCATCCACAATCAGGTTCTTCACTTCTCATTTGACGTATTTTCTAAGAAATGTAGCTTTTCAGCTGAGTACAAAATATAGCACTTCATTATTTTACATTGTGCTTGTCTTTGTTTGCCATTTGGCATTATTGGTATCAAAGGAAGGCTAGGATTTTGCAATTGAAAGAGCGTTGTAGACTATCTATATTGCAGACCTAGAGTTGATGATCAGCTTATTAGTTTGCATTCCAATTGTTTGACAAAATATCAATTGGTTGTAAGTTCTCTTTTAGGCATAAATATTGTTATAATTTTGCATACTAAGTGTTTATATTAATGCCACTTGGTTGTAAGTGCATTAATGCCATCCTAGGTTGCATCCAAAGTATTTGTCATAAGTACTAATTGCTGTAGCTGCATTTTGCAAGTAGTTTAAGTCACATATATGTATTGAATATTGCCAAAATTAGTTGCACATTCATATTAGGTCATTCTTTAGACAATCTGGAGTCTTTTTGTTAAGCATTCTCTTTGATGCAAATCGAAACGAGAGTCATTGCAGCAATCTGAAAAGTTATATCAGTCATATAACCTCTTGTATGCAAAGTGTTTGACACAATTCTTCGAGCCTTCAATCAGCATTTTAAAATCGGATTTGAGCAAGACCATTACAGTGGTATCAGAGTTTGCTTGCAAAGTGTTTGACGAAATGTCAAACCACTGAAGTATAAAGATTTTTGGTGTTTGAAGAAGTTATAACCTGTTGGGGTTATTACAGACAGCGACGATTTGTAATGTCCCCAAATTTGAATGTAATACCTAAATTCAATTAATTAATTAATTGGTCCCAGAATTTTAATAATATAATAAAAGGACCTTTAATTAGTTACTTTAATTAATTAATATGGGCCAAAGTTATTATTTGTATTTGCGGTTCCGATTGATTTAATATATCTTAGACCTATTTTTATTTTAGTTTCCATTAGTAAGTTTTGTCGTCGGCTATCTTTGTAAACCCTCAGAAAGGTTTTCCCCGACAGGTATTTAAGCATGACTTGTTTGTAGTTGTAAGTATGCAAATTGGATTATACTTCTTGTACTACGAATTCATGTTGGAGTTCTCTGTTGTTCCGAGCAAAGTATTATAGGCAATGAAATAGGGTGAGGGTTGAATCCCACCGAAACCGGACAAACCAAATAGGGAAGATCTTTCACTTCTGTACGGCCTTCCATTGCCCTTCCACAAGTCATCTACACCATCAGCTCCTTGTAGTTTGCATTCCTTACACTGTACAGCCACCAAGTGGGGTCCGTATGACCTCTCCCATTCATCCTACCATATGGCTATCAAGTATACTGTACAACCTTGCTTTCATGTACATCTCCCCTCATTCTCACCGTACGGCTTGGGTAGCAACTTTTGTGGTCACCGTATGGTGCCAGTATCACTCTCTTGTCGTACATCCATTGTCGTACACATATTGCAGACTGCAGAGTATTGTTTTCCAACAAGCATCTGGAGGTCAAGACCATAGCAACTTTCCAGTAGACCGTACGCCATTGTTCTCTCGACCGTTTTTCCATATGAAGGGGAACCGGGTCATTACAGTGGTTTCAAAGCAAAATCCTTTTGAGAGCATCTCCAAAACTTTCAGGAACATTACTGAAACCGTTTGGAACATTATAGTGGTATCAAAGCAGAAACCATTCAAGAGCATCTCTGAAACTTTCAGGAACATTACTGAAACTGTTCAGAACATTACAACAATATCAGAGCAGAAACCGTTTGGAAGCATCTCCGAAACTTTCAAGAACATTACTGAAACCATTCGGAACATTACAAAAGCTAGCATACTTTCACACCATAATTATGTTTAATAAAGGTAAAATTCATTGTTTTATTCTCTAACTTTATTTTCTTCTTTTTTGGCACAAGCACATATGCCTCACAACATAAAACTCTAAAATCTCCCAATGAAGGCTTTGACCCGCCCATCAATCCATGGGCAATTTACAATAGCACTGATGTGGGAGACATAATATTAGGGACTAAGTGATAGAAACAACATCAGCCCAAAAAACTTGTTCTATACTACTATCACTCAACATACTCTTACCTTCTCCACTAGCATCCTTTTCATTCATTACCCAATTCCATTAAACTGTGGACAATTTAGAGTTTTCTTTTGATGGTGCATGTCAACATCTTTATAGAATGTATCAAAATTATTGGAGTAAAACTTATTACCATTATCAATACCCAAACATTTTATTTTCTTTCATGTCTACAACGCAACCGTGCTTTGAATTATTTAAATTGATTGAACACTTCAGATTTACTCTTCATAAAATAAACCCAAATCCTTCTACTGTAAACAGCGTTAAATGAAACAAAACATGTAGATTTTACACTAGGAAAATATACAAGACCGAATACTTCAGAATGCAGAAGATCCAACACCCCATAAGATTGGTTAAAACTTAAAAGTCTAAGTATAACTAAACATGATTTTCTTTCTACAAATATGATGCTCACAAAAATAAAATTCAAGATTACAATCATTCAAAGTTCAAACGTTCAACAAGTTTTTATTATTCATGGTCTTTTTTATGAGGGTTTTGCATATGACCTATACAAAATAAAACATACCAAGAATATTTTATGCCCTCTTGAATAAGGAAATCTCATGTGTTCTTGAATAGGAACAAAATGAGAGAAGCCTGAGGTTCCTAATGCCAATTCTTGAATTAATTTAGATGGACACAGTGGATATGATGTAATCTATTGGTTTGAAAAGGGGACTTGCACAATTGGTCCTAGATTACATGTAACATCCAAAAAATTTGCCTAATTTAAAAATAACATCATAGTCGTTGAGAATACATGTGAAGTCAGTTGACTAGTAAAGTTGTAAAAATATTTGATCATATGAAATGGAAATTTTGATTGTTCATTATTATTTCATATGACATTTTAGTTAATTGTTATACTTGAATTTCATATGGCATGTTAGTTAATAATTGTGCTTGAAATTGAAAATGAATAGCATGGAAATTGAAAAATGATTATGTGATATTTTGGAAATATGTTATTACTTCACGACGTTTCCTTTTTGTAGGAGCACGATGAGGGGGGAAAGTATTGCCGAAATGGAAGTTAGGAATGGGGCACCAAATCCACTGACAAACCATTAGGTATGGAATCTGACTACCGTGACTAAGGATAGACGGCTTGGCAAGCAAGAGAAAACCTTGGACTACCATGAGTTAAACAGTTATCATAATCATTAAATTATAAAGGAAAAACCACTGAGCATTAACAAATTTGTTACCTTTATAATTTGAGAACCTTTTGTTGTGTAAAGGGTGTTTTAATATAACGACACCATGATACCTATATATACTCATACATGTACATGCATATATATGTAAATATGTGCAAGTCAATTAAGATGTATACACCTATTTTTAACATATACATAAACTACTTATGTTTAGCGTTTACGCATATATGCATGTATGTATACATACGCATGAGTATAGGTAAGTATGACGATGTCCTTATATTAAAACATTAAGAGGGTGAAGCTATTATTATTCTTTCACCTTGGCAAAGGATTAATATTATTTTATGTGTGGCCACCTTTCATAATTCTTTTCTGATCAGGTCTTATAATTGTTAAATGGTTCACTATAATTTATTTCTATTTTTGAACTGATGGCCTTGTTGGGTGCCTTGCCACCTCTAACTTCTTGTGTAACTGACAATGCATTCGGTGAGCCTTTGCATTCTACACTCACCTCTCAATGATTGGTTATTATAGTTACTTCTCCCATTTTGGTCTGCAGTTCGATTTCTAGTTTTTGCTCCTTGTAAATCATTTGTTTGCCCATAGCTTTTGTTCTTATTCCAAAGCAAAGTGTGTATTCAATTCCATCATTGCTCTAAGTGAGTTGGTTATTTGCTAAGACTACCAGTATCCATCTACACGACGTAGCCTTGCGATTATTCTTGCATAGGAGTGTCGGCCATATTCAGCATTGACCATTTGCATACAATGCTCAAGTCAAGCTTTACATTTTCTAGCCATGATTTACTCTCTTATCTTTATGTTTTTTAGAAAGAAAAAAAGTTATCTGATTTGATATCTTTCTTTAATCTAGAGTTGGAATAATTCACAACCTTTGTATTTATTCTTTTGTTCCTCTCCTATATCGATATAAGGAGCCATCATGCTAATGGAAAGAATTTGTCCATGAAAATGTTTCAAGTATGATTGTGAATATTTAATGAATCTCTATCAAAGAGTGCCAGCTTGTACAAGGGTATTGTCAATATACCTCTGAGATGATTGCACCACCTGTATGATATTGGAACAATATGAAAGAATTACATTTCTCGACTGTAATGCCATAGCCCAAGTTGGGCATAATGAGATAGCAGTGTCTATATTCAAAAACTAGATTTCACTTAAGGAATCACCTAGAAATTCATCCATGAGGACCAGCATAGTTGAGATGAAGGGTGTGAATGGGAATAACCCTGCACAAAGAAGTAAACATAAATCAGTAACAATAATTATATCTAAATAACTAAGTCAGCCCATGGTTGCCCATTGTACATTTTCTTGTTCTCAAGTCGAGCGGTGGGTGATCAGGCTTATATAATGCCCATCCAAAATCCTTGGCCAAGGTGGGTTAGTAGCATGATTGTTGTTGTGATCACTACAGGTCAGAGTGCCAGCAATTAAAAGATACGTTTACGGAAGGTGTTCACAGCCTCATCAATTGACTAGCTAACACTCTAACACCAGAATGCTCAGTGGTAGGACAGTGGTATCCCAAGCCTAATCCCAGGGTCCTTTCGCAATAGAGATTGTGTAGGGATACTTAAGAGTTCACAATTAGGAGGTTAAACCCATGGCAATGGTTCTCTTCTCTTCGAGATGCCAAAGCTTGCACAATATAGCAACATTATCTGCATTTTCTGGGGTACTTACTTCATGTAACTGCATTTCATTTGATTTATGTAAATATGTAGTTAAATTTTGTTATTTCTTTACATTAGATGTCAAGAATCAGTTTCACTACATAATCATGAGTCAGAAATGGAATAGATGTGGTAGTTTTAACTGTATTTCATGTGAACAAGATTTCAAATGTTATTTTAATTTTCAGTTTTGTGAAATGTAAATTATAGTTAAACTTGTATTTCCCCTTCTTGTGAATGTGTAGAGTAATTGTTTTACCTATCACTCCTTTCATTTAGTTAAGATTGTAAAGGTATTTCATTTAAGTAATGGATTAATTGGCTGCTGGAAATTAGCATGTTACATATGGTATCAAAGCGCTAGGTTTAACTCTAAACTTGGGGCTCATTACACTTTTAAACAAGGAAAATGAAAATATAGTTTTAAATGTTACACAAGATGTGCACCCAAATGACTCCACACAAGAAACCCTGGCACTCTATATTAAGAACATGTCGAAACATGATTACTCCTATTGCCCCACACCCAAGGATAATGAAACCTTAGCTCGGGCATTGCAGCAAATCAAGAAAGAGAGGATCAGATGGACACCTACCAAAAAGGAATAATGAGAAACAAACATATCAAGGAATGGAATGCCAGGCAAACAAACCCTCTTATGATCTATCATAAACCATGTAAAGGGCAGGATAAGCCTAGAGAAAAATGGATAGAATAACCAAGAATAGGGTGTCCAAATTTATGTTAAGATGTTTTTTTTGTTGTGACATTGGAAGAGGGAATTTTGTAAATAATGTAGTTATAGTTGCAACAAGAAAAATTATTCTAACACAATAAAAATGATCAATTGGCAAATTCTTTTCTTTGTTGTACTAAATATCTCTAAGCAATAAGATACTTTTTATTTTGAAAACAAATGCGAGCATGATATTGATTAGGAAAAAATTGTCTATTTCAAGAAACTCAAACTTAAACCATGGCCAGCAATGAAAACACTATAGAGAATGAGGTGACCAGCAAAGCCAATCCTCAAAACTCCTCGGATCTGTTGATCCAAGTCTTGTGAGTTACACAAAAAAAATTTAAAAATATGGAAAAGAGAATGAATGAAATGGCAGCCTAGATCGGGCGAGGCTAGGAGACTCACTCCTCGCTTCCTCCTAGGACTGAACCCAAGAACTATGGCCACAGTGAAAAAGAAAATCAAGCTTCATTAACCCCATCTGAAAGACAAAAGAAACATGACATAGTCAGTGACTTATCTACTGATATTAAGAAGATCAAACCCCCTAGGTTCTCAAGCTCTAAGTCTAGTGAAGACGTTGAGGCCTGGTTAACTAAAATAGAACAATATTTCGAAATTAGGAGTTTTATGAGACATCCAAAGCAGTATGGAGAGTTTACCATCTCTCAAGAGAAGTAGCCAGTTGGTGGGGAAACACCAAAATAGAGTTAAACATCAAGACTACCGAAATCACTTGGGACAAGTTCGTCTCCATTTTCAAATACCAATGGTTGTCCCAAACCTTCTATGACCAAAAATTGTTAGACATCCAAAATCTCAAGCAAGGGGATTTGACAGTGCACAAGTACTGAAATAAGTTCACACGTTTGCTAAAGTATGTCCACCCTTATCAAAATAATAGAAACCTAAAAGTTAGAAAGTTCATCATGGACTTAAATAATAGAATCAGGGGAGTTGTGGATGTCCTCAGTCCGCGAACCATGGAGGAAGCTCTCAAGAGAGCCATCCGACAATAGCAAAAAAATCAAAAGGGATGATTCTATCTAAGATAAGAAAAGCAAGACTAGCTGGAACGGCAATAGTTCAAACACAGGGCTGCATAAAAAGAGTTTTAAGAACTTCAAGCCCAACTAACCAGAATTCAAGGGAAACAGCAATAAGGAGTTTAAGGTTAGCTGCAGTAATAACAGCAACAACAAAGGAAATGAAAAGAAGGGACCACCTAAGGGATGTTTTACATGTGGTGGGGACCTTTATGCTAACCAATGTCCCAATAAGTTTAATACCAACCAACAACCACGACCCCCACTACCTTCTCAATAGGCAGCCTATCAACATAGGATACCTATAGCACTAGACAACTGCCAAGCCAAACAACAACTAGGCCCTAGAGAAACTCCAAGTAAGATTTATGGAAACCCCGTCTCTATAATAATTGATACAAGAGCAACATGTTGTTTTATATCCCCAAAATTGTTGAGTAGATTTCCTAAGAGAGCTGGATTTATGGAAAAACCTTGGATTGTCAAGTATGCAAATCAGACAAGGGCTAGAGTAGAGTAATGTTTGTTTGAGGCTTTGGTAGACTTTTCGAACTTCTCTACTAAGATTAATATGTACATAGCACCTCTAGGGTTTTACGATATCAACATGGGGATAAATTGGCTCAGTAAGCACAAAGCAAAAGTGGATTGTCTGGCCAAGATAGTGGAGGGTCTAGATGATCAGAGAAACCCCATAAACATTCAAGGAATAATGCATCAAGTAAAATCTCATCAGATCTCAACCATGCAGCTTAAAAGATGCAAATGAAATGTAACATGCTAAAATTTCTGAAAACTGATTAACTAATAAATAAATGAAATATCATCAAAATTCTTAACCAAATGAAAGGAGGTGACAATTATATCTGTTATTCTACTTTTTCACATGAAAGGGAAAGTACGAGCTAACCATATCTTACATTTCCAATAACTAGAAGGCAACAAAGATTTCAACTACTAAGTTCACAAAACATTCAGGTAAAACTACCTTTCCATTTTTATTTCATTTATCTAATTTCTTCACAACTAGAAATAAGAAATTAACATAAATTAAGTACATGAAGATAATAGGTACATCAAAAGAGATATAAAATATGAAATAGATACCAGATAAAAGTAGTTGAGATCTCTGCGTTCTACAATTCTTGGCATCTGGAAGAGAGGAGAAGCATTGCCATGGGCTTAACCTCCAACCACGGACCTTTAAGTATCCCCTCACAATCTCTATCGAGAAAAGCCCTCCCTACCCTGGAAATAGGCTTGGGACACTATTGTCTTGCCATTGAGCATCTTGGTGTTGTGTCAACTAGTCAGCTAACGAGGTTGTGGACACTTTAGAATCAACCTATCTTCTAACTACTAGCACTCTGACCTCTGGTGATCACAGCAGCAATCATGCCATTAACCTACCTTGGCCATGGATTTTGGATGGGCAATATAGATGCCCGATCACCTATCACTCGACTTGACAGCAAGAATTTATACAAAGCATTCCATGAGCTAACTTATTTTATTTAGATAAGAATACTGTTACTGATTATGTTCTTTTTTTATTGCAGGGTTAGTCCCTTTCACTCCCTTCATCTCGACCATACTGGTCCTCATGGATGAAGTCTAGGATGTTTTCTCATTGAATATTTGGTTATAGATTATAACTTGCCATCTTTCACACCCAATCTGGTCTATGGCATCATAAATGAGTAATGCTTACATTCTGATGAAATCTTTATCTTAAGAGGCAGCTCCCATCTCAGAGATATATTGACCATATCTCTGTATGAGACTGCATTCTTTGACAGATCAACATATGTGCATTCATATTTGAAAAGTTAACAGAGGCATAAACTTTCGATTGTTAGAACTCTTTTCTCATATCAATTTAATAGAAATACAAGGACTGACATCATTCTGATGCTGATTTCAAGAAAGAAAACATGGAAGCCTTTCCTAAGAGGTGAATCAGCAAATTCAAATGCAAACTTCTGTAAACATAAACAGCAACCAGATTTAAAGGCATGGCCTGAAATTGATATTGCTCGATTTGGAGATTTCAACAATTTGGCATTGAGTATACTGCCTTCCTATGAATACAACTTATCTTCACGTCCTGTATAAAGGAACACTGCAAGAAAACTTATACAAGCTCGACTTCTCAAAATCAATCGCTGAATACAATCGCACTTGGGTTGAAGGAGAAGGAAAAGCAGGGCCGCCAAAATTAATTGCACAGAAAAGCAAATAATGTTGCAAGAAGTGCCCAAGAAGATGAGAGGAAATATATTTAAATGTATCCTTGATGAGGCGAGTAAAGATACACAAGAGGCACCTGCGTGCATGCTCAGTTATGCAAGAATTACTAAGGTGGCATGGCCTTTGTACAGGCCTTCAATTCAAATTTGAATAAAAAGAAGTGATAAACATAAAGCCCGATGACATAAAAGAGACATGGAAAAAGGTGACCACTCTAGGAAAAAATAAATAACTTAAGCCAAGGTCCGTATAAAAAGGAATAAGTGTGGCAACAAGTCTTCATTCAAGTCTTAATATAATAGTGTCGCCCATTTATATTCATGCTAGTTTGAGTATCCTTAACATGTAGGTATATATATGTACATATATACATACATATATATACATATATATGTATATATATGTATCTATACATTAGAATAGAGATTCACATACATGTGTGTGTGTGTGTGTGTGTGTGTGTGTGTAAATGTACACATTTTATAGCCAATACTCACATTATGAAGGTAATCTTCTTATTTGAGTTTTTATAATGTTATAATTTAACTGGTTACCTCATGGTCATCCTTTCTGCATTCTTGCTTGTCTAGTTGTTTCATCCTTGATCCCAGTGGTTAGATTTCATACCTGATGGTTTGACAGTGGATTTAGGTGTCCCATTCCTAACTCCCATTTTGGCAATACTTCCCCCATCCATCGAGTTCCTCCAAAAAGGAAAAAGATTCCGGAGTAATAACATGTTTCCATAGTTTTGAAATATAAATAAAATATCACATAATCATTTTCAATTTCTAAAATATTCATTTTTTCAATTTCCATCATAACGACTAACTAACATGTCATATGAAATAATAACTAATAACTAAAGTTCCATTCCACATGAACCAAATATCTCAACTTTATTGATAGATCAATTTAGCTTGAATCAATTATCTCAATAACTTTATCGAACAACTAACTTCACATGAAGTCTCAATGGCCAGAAGATTATTTTAAATTTAGCAGAAATTTGGGATGTAAGAAGAAAAGGGGGTGAAATTTCTGCCATAGAAATAGAAGACCTGAGGGAGCTTATAGACACCACTTATCAGGTTGGTCACATTTTCAAGGAAGGGGAAATTAGAGAAAAATTGAATGAATCCTTTAAAGAAAAGTATCCATATCATAAGAGTTTTCAAGATGTATTTCCAGAAGAACTTCCTAGCCTACCCCCTTCCAGGGTATTCGATTTCACCATAGACATACTCCCTAGAGCAAAGCCCATATCAAGAGCACCCTATCGAATGACCACTACCAAATTAATGGACTTAGAAGTGTAGTTGCAAGATTTACTGGATAAGAAACTCATTCAACCATGTGTCTCGCCTTAGAGAGCTCCAGTATAGTTTGTCAAGAAAATGGATGGAACTCTAAGGTTGTGCATAGATTATAGGATGCTTAACAAGGTTACCATCATGAATAGGTACCCACTCCCCAA
Organism: Cupressus sempervirens; assembly: GCA_028749045.1. Classification (NCBI taxonomy): domain Eukaryota; kingdom Viridiplantae; phylum Streptophyta; class Pinopsida; order Cupressales; family Cupressaceae; genus Cupressus; species Cupressus sempervirens. The sequence goes on from CM053789.1 coordinate 625,733,705, forward strand.
AATTGAGGATCTATTCAACCAGATGAGGGGAGCAACAGTATTTTCCAAGATCAACTTAAGATCAAGTTATCAACAACTTCGGATCAAGGAAGACGACATTCACAAAACTTTCTTCATAAACCCATTATGGTCACTACGAGTTCATAGTATTACCCTTTGGGCTAACCAACGCCCTGGCGACTTTTATGAAATAGCATATTCCAAGATATATGAATAGCATAAAAAAAGTCTTCATTTATGTCTTAATATAATAGTGTCGACCCTTTATATTCATGCTAGATTGAGTATCCTTAACATGTAGGTATATATGTGTGTGTGTGTACATATATATATATGCATATGTATACGTTAAAATAGAGATTCACATACATTTATGTATGCATGTATAAATTTAGACATTTTATACCCAGTATTCACATTATGAAGGTAATCTTTTTATTTGAGTTTTTATTATGTTATAATTTAACTGCTTAGCTCATGGTCTCATCCTTTGTGCATTCTTGCTTGTCTAGTTGTTTCATCCTTGATCCCAGTGGTTAGATTTCATACCTGATGGTTTGACAGTGGATTTAGGTGTCCCATTCCTAACTCCCATTTTAGTAATACTTCACCCCATCATTGAGCTCTTCCAAAAAGCAAAAAGATTTTGGAGTAATAACATGTTTCCATAGTTTTGAAATATAAATAAAATATCACATAATCATTTTCAATTTCTAAAATATTCATTTTTTCCAATTTCCATCATAACGTCTAACTAACATGCTATATGAAATAATAACTAACAATTGAAGTTCCATTCCACATGAACCAAATATCTCAACTTTATTGATAGATCAATTTAACATGAATCAATTATCTCAATAACTTTATCGAACAACTAACTTCACATGAAGTCTCAACACCGACAAGATTATTTTAAATTTAGCAAAAATTTGGGATGTAAGAAGAAAAGGGGGTGAAATTTCTGCTGTAGAAATAGAAGACTTGAGGGAGCTTATAGACCACTTATTAGGTTGATCACATTTTCAAAGAAGGGGAAATTAGAGAAAAATTGAATGAATCCTTTGAGGAAAAGTATCCATATCTTAAGAGTTTTCAAGATGTATTTCCAGAAGAGCTTCCTAGTCTACCCCCTTCCAAGGTATTCGATTTTACCATAGACGTGGTCCCTAGAGCGGAGCCCATATCAAGAGCACCCTATCGAATGACCACTACCAAATTAATGGAGTTACAAGTGCAGTTGCAGGATTTATTGGATAAGAAACTCATTCAACCAAGTGTCTCGTCTTAGACAGCTCCGGTATTGTTTGGCAAGAAAAATGATGGAACTCTGAGGTTGTGCATAGATTATAGGATGCTTAACAAGGTCACTATCATGAATAGGTACCCACTTCCCAGAATTGACAATCTATTCAACTAGATGAGGAGAGCAATAGTATTTTCCAAGATCGACTTAAGATTGGGTTATCAACAGCTTTGGATGAAGGAATAAGACATTCACAAAACTTTCTTCATAAACCCGTTATGGCCACTACGAGTTGACAATATTACCCTTTGGGCTAACCCAAGCTCTGACGGCTTTTATTAATCTCATGAATAGCATATTCTAAGATATATGAATAGCATAACAAAAGTCTTCATTCATGTATTAATATAATAGTGTAGCCCCTTTATATTCATGTTAGTTTGAGTATCCTTTACATGTACGTATATATATATATATATATATATATATATATATATATATATATATATATATATATATATATATTCGTTAAAATAGAGATTCACGTACATATATATGTATGTGTGTATAAATGTACATATTTTATACCCAGTATTCACATCATGAAGGTAATCTTTTTATTTGAGTTTTTATAATGTTATTATTTAACTGCTTAGCTTACTGTCATCCTTTGTGCATTCTTGCTTGTCTAGTTGTTTCATCCTTGATCCAAGTGGTTATATTTCATACCTAATGATTTGACAGTGCATTTAGGTGTCTCATTCCTAACTCCCATTTTGGCAATACTTCCCCCCTTCATCGAGCTCCTACAAAAAGGAAAAAGATTCTTGAGTAATAACATGTTTCCATAGTTTTGAAATATAAATCAAATATCACATAATCATTTTCAATTTCTAAAATATTCATTTTTTCCAATTTCCATCATAACAACTAACATACATGTCATATGAAATAATAACTAATAACTGAAGTTCCATTCCGCATGAACCAAATATCTCGACTTTATTGATAGATCAATTTAAAATGAATCAATTATCTCAACAACTTTACCATGCAACTAACTTCACATGAAATCTCAACAACGAGAAGATTATTTTAAATTTAGCAGAAATTTGGGATGTAAAAAGAAAAGGGGGTGAAATTTCCCCAATAGAAATAGAAGACCTAAGGGAGCTTCTAGAGACCACTTATTAGGTTGATTACATTTTCAAGGAAGGGGAAATTAGAGAAAAACTGAATGAATCCTTTGAGGAAAAGTATCCATATCTTAAGAGTTTTCAAGATGTATTTCCAAAAGAACTTCCTGGCCTACCCCTTACAGGTTATTCGATTTCAGCATAGACGTGGTCCCTAGAGTGGAGCCCATAACAAGAGCACCCTATCAAATGACCAGTACCAAATTAATGGAGTTACAAGTGCAGTTGCAAGATTTACTAGATAAGAAACTTATACCATGTGTCTCGCCTTAGAGAGCTCCAGTATTGTTTGTCAAGAAAAATGATGGAACTCTAAGGTTGTGCATAGATTATAGGATGCTTAACAAGGTTACCATCATGAATAGGTACCCACTTCCCAGAATTGATGATCTATTCAACCAGATGAGGGGAGCAACAATATTTTCAAAGATCGGGTTATCAATAGCTTCAGATCAAGGAAGAAGAAATTCACAAAACTTTCGTCATAAACCTGTTATGGCCACTACGAATTGACAGTATTACCCTTTGGGCTAACCAAAGCCCTGACAGCTTTTATGAATCTCATGAATAGCATATTCCAGGATATATGAATAGCATAACAAAAGTCTTCATTCATGTCTTAAAATAATAGTGTAGCCCCTTTATATTCATACTAGTTTGAGTATCCTTTACATGTAGGTATATATATATATATATATATATATATATATATATATATATATATATATATATATACATGTATGTATGTATGTATGTATGTATGTATGTATGTATTGTTAAAATAGAGATTCGCATACATGTGTGTGTGTGTGTATAAATGTACACATTTTATACCCAGTATTCACATTATGAAGGTAATCTTTCTATTTGAGTTTTTATAATGTTATAATTTAACTGCTTAGCTCATGGTCATCCTTTGTGCATTCTTGCTTGTCTAGTTGTTTCATCCTTGCTCCAGGTGGTTAGATTTCATACCTGATGGTTTGACAGTGGTTTTAGGTGTCCCATTCCTAACTCCCATTTTGGCAATACTTACCCACTTCATCAAGCTCCTGCAAAAAGGAAAAAGATTCCGGAGTAATAACATGTTTCCATAGTTTTGAAATATAAATAAAATATCACATAATCATTTTCAATTTCTAAAATATTCATTTTCTCCAATTTCCATCATAATGCTAATATGTCATATGAAATAATAACTAATAACAGATGTTCCATTTCACATGTACCAAATATCTCAACTTTATTGATAGATTAATTTAACATGAATCAATTATCTCAACAACTTTACCGAACAACTAACTTCACATGAAGTCTCAATGGCGAGATGATTATTTTAAATTTATCAAAAATTAGGGATGTAAGAAGAAAAGGGGGTGAAATTTCTGTCGTAGAAATAGAAGACCTGAGGGAGCTTATAGAGACCACTCATCAAGTTGATCACATTTTCAAGGGGAAATTCGAGAAAAATCGAATGAATCCTTTGAGTAAAAGTATCCATATCTTAAGAGTTTTCAAGATGTGTGTCCAGAAGAAATGCCTGGCCTACCCCCTTCCAGGGTATTCAATTTACCATAAACGTGGCCCCTAGAGCGGAGTCCATATAAATAAAACCCTATCGAATGACCACTACCAAATTAATGGAGTTACAAGTGTAATCGCAGGATTTTCTAGATAAGAAACTCATTCGACCAAGTGTCTCGTCTTAGAGAGCTCCATTATTGTTTGTCAAGAAAAAGGATGGAACTATCAGGTTGTGCATAGATTATAGGATACTTAACAAGGTCGCGATCAAGAATAGGTACCCACTTCCCAAAATTGATGATTTATTCAACCAAATGAGGGGAGCAATAGTATTTTCCAAGATCGACTTACGATCGGGTTATCAAGATCTTCGGATCAAGAAGACATTCACAAAACTTTATTCATAAACCCGTTATGGCCACTACGAGTTCACAGTATTACCCTTTGGGATAACCAACGCCTCGGCAGCTTTTATAAATCTCATGAATAGCATATTCCAAGATTATTTGGACAAATTTGTGTTAATTTTTATAGATGATATTCTCATCTACTCCCAAATTGAGGAAGAACACCAAAGACATCTAGAGATAGTCTTGTAGAGACTATGGGAACATGAGTTGTATGGGAAACTGTCCTAGTGTTCATTTTATCAGAGGGAAATCCAGTATCTAGGGCATATTATATCAGCCCAAGGAATAGTAGTAGACCCTGCCAAGATCGAGGCAATCAAAGAATGGTCGGTGCCTAAGAGTGTGTCCGAGGTCGAGAGCTTCATAAGCCTAGCAAGATTTTATAGAAAGTTTGTCAAAGATTTCTCTAGAATTGCATACCTCATAAGCTCGCTTCAAAGGAAAGGGAAGAAGTATATTTGGTCTGAAAAATGCCAAGCAGCCTTTGAATACTTTAAGGATAAATTGACTACTACACCAGTACTTAGAGTACCTGATCCCAAGGGCTAATTTGTGGTTATAACAAATGCATGAGGAAAAGGATTGGGAGGCGTATTGATGCAAGAAGACCAGGTCATTGCCTATGAATCCAAGAAATTGAAAAATTATGAACAGAATTATGCACTGCAAGATTTGGAATTAGTGACCATTGTTCATGCTCTACAGATGTGGATAATGGACTAAAGTACATATTCACCCAACCTAACCTTCGCGCTAGTCAAAGAAGATGGTTAGAGTTTCTAGCAAATGACAAGTTCAAGATTAGTTATATCAAAGGTAAAGAAAATAAGGTAGTGGATGCCTTGTGTCGGCGAAAGTATATATCAGCCATGGTGTCAATAAATATTGGGCACAAAGAGCAAGTACTACAATGTCTGCCAAGAGATGGTCTTTATAACAAGATCTGTCAAGCACTTCAAAGGGATCCTCAACACCCCAGATATGGAGGATACCAACTAGAAGAAGATAGGCTCTTGAGATATAAAGGTAGGATGTATATACCCAAGGATCCATAAATTCGAAGAACGATCTTACGAGAAATTCATGTTGCTCCATATTCAGGACACCCTTGAGTGACTAAGATGTTGGTTGATATGAAATCCTTGTACTTTTGGAAAGGGATAAAGAAAGAAACAACGGAATACGTGGCAGGATGCCTCTAGTGTCAAAGAGTCAAAGCAGAGCATTGTTTCCTAGCTGGGCTATTACACCCAAATGAGGTTCCAAAATGGAAATGGCAAATAATCACCATGGACTTTATCCAAGAGCTACCCACGACCCAGAACAAACATAATACCATCCTGGTGGTTGTGGATAGGCTAACCAAGGTGGCTCATTTTATACAAGGTAACCTAAAAGATGTAGCGGTAGAAATTGCTCACAAGTTTGTGAGAGAAATTTTCAGACTCCACGGAGTCCCGTAGAAGATTATATCCGATAGAGATACCAAGATAACTTCCAGATTTTGGCAAACCTTATTCACAGCCTTGGGAACCAAATTGTATATCAGTTTTGCCTACCATCCCAAGAGTGACAATCAAAATGAAAGGGTAAACCAAGCACTAGAAGATTTCCAAAGGGTATATTTTATGGATCATTAGTATCAATGGGAAATGTATCTTCCACTGGTGCTATTTGCCTATAACAATTCTTACGAGTCTACTATTAAGATGGCACCCTTCGAGGCTCTATACAGTGGTAAGTGCAAAACACCTGTGAGTTGGAACAGAATTGAGGACCGAATCAACATCAGGCCCAAGATGCCTCTATAAATGGAGGAATGAGTAGTTCAAATCCGTTAGAGACTCAAGGAGTCAAATGACTGACAAAAGTGTTATATAGATGCAAAGAGGATCACTAAAGAGTTCCCAGTAGGAGAGAAGGTCCTCCTGAAGGTTAAACCACAAAAGAGCACTATCAAGTTTGGTAGAATCTCCAAATTAGCCCCAAGATATGTGGGACCATTTGAGGTGTTAGATGTCATAAACCCAGTAGCCTATAGAATTGCTCTACCTCCAGCCCTTGCCAGACGTGTCATACCTTAAGAAATATATAACTATCATTAGCATGTTATTGACTCGAATCACTTGCAGGTGCGAGACTCGATGGTGGTGGAAATAGAGCCACTCAAAATACTCGACGTGCGTAAGCTTCACGTGCAAAATCCAGATATAACCCAGTGCAAGATCCAATGAGACCAATATACTAAAAAATGCAACTTGGGAAGATTACAATGAGATCTTCAAGAAGTTTCCACATCTTTTGTTATGAACCTAAACCATATGAAAGAACTCTAAATTAACTACATTATGGATTTATTTATGTTTCACTTAGAATGTGTTCTTTGTTTTACAAAGTTCATGGAGGACAATGAAATGCAAGGGGGAGTGCATGTTACATCCCAAATTTTTGCCTAATTTAAAATTAATCTCATAGTCGTTGAGAATTCATTTGAAGTCAATTGTCGGTAAAGTTGTTGAAACATTTGATCATGTGAAATGGAGTTTCTGGTTGTTTGTTATTATTTCATATGACATGCTAGTTAGTTGTTATACATGAATTTCATATGACATGCTAGTTAGTTGTTATGCTTGAAATTGAAAATGAATAGCATGGAAATTGAATAATTATTATGTGATATTTTGAAAATATGTTATTACTCTAGGACTTTTCCTTTTTGTAAGCGCATGATGAAGGGGAAAAATATTGCCAAAATGATAGTTACAAATGGGGCACAAAATCCACTGATGAACCATCAAGTATGGAATCTAACTACATTGGCTAAGTATAGACGGCTTGGCAAGCAAGAGAAAACCTTGGACTACCATGAGCTAACCAATTATCATAATCATTAAATAATAAAGGAAAAACCACTAAGCATTAACAAATTTGTTACCTTTATAATTTGAGAACCTTCTATTGTGTAAAGCATGTTTTAATATAATGAACCATGATACCTATATATACTAAAACATGTACATGCATATGTATATATGCGTAAGCCAATTAAGATGTATATGCCTATTTTGAACGTATACATAAAATACTTATGTTTAGGATTTACGCATATATGCATGTATGTGTACATGTGCATATGAGTATAGGTAAGTATGACGATGTCATTTATTAAAGTATTAAGAGGGTGAAGTTTTTGTTATTCTTTCACCTTGGCTAAGGATTAATATTATTTCATGTGTGGCCACCTTTCATGATTCTTTTTCCATAGGGCCTTATAATTGTTAAATGGTTCATCATAATTTATTTATATTTTTTAACTAATGGCCTTGTTGAGCGCCTTCCCACCTCAAACTTCTTGGGTAACTTAGCATGCATTCGGTGAGCTTTTGCATTCTACGTTCACTTCCCAGCGATGGGTTACTATTATTACTTCTCCATTTCGGTTTGTCATTCAATTTCTACTTTCTACTCCTTGTGAAATATTTGTTCGCCCATAGCTTTTGTTCTTATTCCAAAGCTAAGTGTGTATTCAATTCCATCAATTACTCTAAGTGAGTTGGTTATTGGCTAAGACTACTAGCGTCAATCTACAAGACGAAGCCTTGCAATTATTCTTGGACAAAAGTGTCGGACATATTCAGCATCGATTGTTTGCATACAGTTCTCAAGTCAAGCTTTACATTTTCAAATCATGATTATACTCTCTTATCTTTATGTTTTTTAGAAATCAAACAATAGAGTTATCTAATTTGCCTATCAAAGAAGGTATCAATATCTTTCTTTAATCCAGAGTTGAAATGATTCACAGTCTGTGTATTTATTCTTTTGTTTCTCTCCTATATCGATATGAGTCATCATGCGGATGGAAAGAATATGTCCATGAAAATGTTTCGAGTATGATTTAATGAATCTTTGTCAAAGAGTGTCAGCTTGTACAAGGGTCTTGTCAATATACCTTTGAGATGACTACAGCACCTAAATGATAGTGGAACAATCTGAAAGAATTATATTTCTCGATTGTAAGGCCATAAGCCAGGTTAGGCATAATGAGGTGGCAGTGTCTATATTCAAAAACTAGATTTCACTTAAGGAATCACCCAAAGATTCATCCATGATGACTAGCATGTGGTCGAGATGAAGGGTGTAGATGGAAATAACCCTACAAGAAGAAGTAAACATTAATTAGTAACAATAATCATATCTAAATAACTAAGTCAGGTCATGGTAGTCCATTGTATATTTTCTTGTTGTGAAGTCGAGCGGTGGGTGATTGTGCTTATATAATGTCCATCCAAAATCCTTGACCAAGGTAGGTTAGTGGCATGATTGTTATTGTGTTCACTAAAAATCAAAGCGCTAGCAGTTAAAAGATAGGTTGATGGAAGGTGTTAACAACCTCATTAGCTTACTAGCCGACACTCGTAACACCGGGATGCTCAGTGGCAAGACAGTGGTGTCCCAAGCCTAATCCAGAGGTAGGGAGGACCTTTCTTGGTAGAGATTGCATGGGGATACTTAGGGGTCCACGGTTGGGAGGTTAAGCCCATGGCAATGCTTCTCCTCTCTTCTATATGCCAAGGCTTGCACAACGCAAGGGCATTATTGACATTTTCTCGAGTACTTACTTCAAGATCCGGCATTTCATTTGATCTATGTAGATATGTAATTAAATTCTGTTATTTTTTTAAATTAGATGTTAGGAATTGGTTTCACTGAATAATCGTGAGTAAGAAATAGAATAGAAGTGATAGCTTTAACTGTATTTCATATGAACCTAGATTTGAAATGTTATTTTAATATTCAATTTTATGAATTGTAGATTATAGTTAAATGTAATGTCCCCGTCATAAAATAAATCTATTTAATTAAACTTTTGTAACAAACCGATTGATTTAATGTATCTCGAACCCATTTTTATTTTTGTTTCCGTAGTTTGTGTCATCGTCGGCTATCTTTGTACACCCTCAGAAAGTTTCCCAACAGGTATTTAAGCACGGCTTGTAGGTAGTCTGTAGGTATGCTTTGGATTATTTTTCTTTGTACTACGAATTCCTGTTGGAGTTTTGGATTGTTCGTCATTTCGGAAGTGAAAGATCTTCCCTATTTGGCTAGTGCGATTTCGGTGGGATTCAACCCTCACCCTATTCCGTTGTCGCATGTATTACTTTGCTCGGATTTGGCAAGTTGGAGCACCATCATATTGCAAATAACTATTGGTTTGATCTATTCTTTGTTTTGTGCACTTCCAATTTGGTGTCTATTATTTTGTGGATTCCATCAACATTTTGTGTTTTATGTATGAGCAACATTGTGTTTCCGTCGCCAACTGTATGATTCCGCACTGCTCATTCCTCACCCATCCATCCTTCCATGCTATCCTCCATCTCCTTGTATGGCTTGGTCCCTCGAGTTATCCATTTAAGCCACCGTACGGCCTATTATTCTCACTGTACGACCTACTACAAACACCGTACAGCTACCTATCCTCCACCGTACGACTTCCCAACCTCCCTCCGTACGGATTGCCTCTCCATACCGTATGGCTAGCAATCTCCACACCATACGGCTCTAGATTTTGCCCTCCAAATTTGGCCCGTACAACCTCTCAGTCTATGCATTCATATTTCTACACAACTATTCTGGTTTTAGAGCTAGTCGGAACATTACAGTGGTATCAGAGCAGAAATCATCAGGAGCATCTTCGAAACCGTTCGGGAAAGTAGCCGCACAGCACAGAAAGTGGTCGCGCAGCACAGGCAGGAGCCACACAGCACAAGCAACTGACGCCGCGTAGCACAGGCAGTGGCCGCGTAGCATGGGCTGAGGTCGCACAGCACGGGTGCATCTTCAAAACTGTTCGGGAAAGTGGCCGCACAGCACGGGCTAAGGTCGCACAACACAAGGGCATCTCTGAAACTATTCAAAAAAAATTTTGAAACTTTTGGGAACATTTCTAAAACCGTTTGAGAACATTACAGTGGTATCAGAGCTTTTGATCTTGCCTACCTATGGAAGTGAATGCAAGTTTATACTCAGAGGAGAAGACGAAATAACCCTATTGATAGAATGGTAGATCATCAGGATCCTACAACAGAACTCATGAATCTTTTAAGAGACTTGAACAGAAATCAAATGTAAATCAACGAAACCCAAAGGCTTATGCAGGAAACTCTACAAAAATTGATCGAGGGAAAGACAACAGGAGAACAAAATGGGCATAGCGACGATTCTGTTTCCGAAAGGACAAACTTTCAACCCTCTCGCTCTCGACCCTCAATACCCATCTTCCCTCCAAGGACGTAAGCACCACACAAAGGAAGAGAGGCCGCTTTTGAGGAAATGCAAGAAAAACTTCGTGAAGATTGGCAGAACGCAAATATGGAAGGAGATATATCTTACAGAGACTATGTTGATCTAAGAATGAGATATTCTAGCGTAAGAAATCGCAGTTATTTTAATGATGATCTCAGGAAAAAGATCGGAAAGGTTAACTTATCGCCATTTGATGGATCCAGAGCCATTACCGCATAGTCGTGGGTCCTAAAGACAGATACCTATTTCCAACTCAATCCAATGCCCGAAGAGGTAGCAATCAAGTTCGCAACACTTCATCTAGAAGGAGTGGCGCATGAGTGGTGGCATCATGGACTGGTCACTCTCGGTCACAACCAAGTGACCTCTTATGTTGAGTTTGCTGAGAGACTCATTGATCATTTCAATGGGAAGGATCTTGAGCTAAACTTCAAAGATCTAGCTCAGCTAAAGTAAATGGGCACGGTAGACAACTATGTCACTGAGTTCCAAAGGCTATTTGTATTAGTCACAAACATCTTTGAAAGACGTCGAATTGTGTTATTCATGGATGGGCTGAGAGAACCTTTGAGAGGGTGGATCAAAGGGTTCAACCCAGGTACACTCAACGAAGCTATTAAGAAGGTGTGTGACATGGCCGCATCTTCCTCCAAAACTCACGCAGTTACACCAACACCATCCCCACAAGAAGACAAAGACAAGGAGCCAATTTAGAAAAAACATTAGTTTGATGAAGATTGTCGGCAAAAACTCTAGAGGAAAAAGCTCTGTTTCATGTGCAAAAAACCATGGGGTCCTGGTCATCGCTGCCTCGGGAAGGGAAAGATTCATTACATTAGGTGATGCCTGATGATGACGAAGAACAAATACCTTCAGCAACTAACGAAGAAATGACCCAGCAGGAGAGAATAAATGCCTTGATACAAAAAGGGGGTTCCATTGCTACCCTCACTACACCAACTAAAGGTGGTATCTTCAGAGTTCGCAGCACACTTCACAGAAAACAAGTCCCAATCATGATTGATAGTGGTGTCACACTCAATTTCATCAATTCATTTTTGGTCACTAGTAAGAACTGCATGCAGTTGAGCACGAAGGATTTGAGGTTAAGGTTGCAGGAGGAACCTTGTTACCTTGCACTCATGTGATCCCACGGCTACAAATTTCCATGGCATACCCTAGCAGATGATTTCTTTGTTATAGATTTGGTTGATACTGATATCATTTTGGGCATCTAGTGGTTGGAAACTCTTGACCAATACACTCAAAGTTTCAAAAGGATGGACTTTTCATTCGAGATGGATCGCAAGAAGGTGTTGCTCAGAGGAATGTCAAATAAAGGATCGAGGGAAGTCACAACCAAGAAGATGGAGGCAATTTTTAAACAAGATTTGGCCCCAGATGCTACAAGTAAAAACAAGATAGTCAACACCTCACCGTATTCCTTGGATAATTGGCAAGCCCATCTATTGAATGACTATTCTAAGAACACTTTTGCATGTGAGTTGATGGATGGTTATGTACACGATGAAAGATACAAGGTTATTGATGACATCATTTACTTCAATGGGAAGATCTACTTAGTACCTGACTCGGAACTGAAGGAGCTCATTACGGAAGGTCTCCCAGAACTGGGTTTGCATTTGCTTGAGGACAAGCAAATTTTGGGACGGGAGGACTATAATGTCCCCGTCATAAAATAAATGTATTTAATTAAACTTTTGTCACGAGTCGATTGATTTAATGTATCTCGGACTCATTTTTATTTTTGTTTCCGTAGTTTGTTTCACCCTCAACTATCTTTGTAAACCCTCGGAAAGTTTCTCGACGGGTATTTAAGCACGGCTTGTAGGTAGTCTGTAGGTATGCTTTGGATTATTTTTCTCTGTACTGCAAATTCTTGTTGGAGTTCTCGATTGTTTGCCATTTCGGAAGTGAAAGATCTTCCCTATTTGGCTAGTGCAATTTTGGTGAGATTCAACCCTCGCCCTATTCCGTTGTCGCGTGTATTACTTCGCTCGGATTTGGCAAGTCGGAGCACCATCATATTGTGAATAACTATTGGTTCGATCTATTCTTTGTTCTGTGCACTTCCATTTTGGTGTCTCAATTATTTTGTGGATTCCATCAACATTCTGTGTTTTGTGTATGAGCAACATTGTGTTCCCATCGCCAACTGTGTGATTCCGCACTACTCATTCCTCACCCATCCATCCTTCCATGCTGTCCTTCACCGCCTTGTACGGCTTGGGCCCTCAAGTTATCCATTTGAGCCACCATACGGCCTATTATTCTCACTATACAACCTGCTACAAACACCGTACGGCTAACTATCCTCCACCATACGACTTCCCAACCTCCCTCTATACGGATTGCCTCTACATACTGTACGGCTAGCAATCTCCACACCATATGGCTCTGCATTTTGCCTTCCAAATTTGGCCTGTACAACCTCTCAATCTGTGCATTCATATTTTCGTACGACTATTCTGGTTTCAGAGCTAGTCGGAACATTACAGTGGTATCAAAGCATAAATCATCAGGAGCATCTCTAAAATTGTTCGGGAAAGTAGCCGCGCAACACAAAAAATGGTCGCGCAACACGGGCAGTAGCAGCACAACACAGGCAACTGACGCCGTGCAGCATGGGTTGAGGTCGCGCAGCACTGGAGCATCTTCAAAACTATTCGTGAAAGTGGCCGCACAGCACGGACAGTAACTGCGCAGCACGAGTTGAGATCGCGTAGCACAGGAGCATCTCTAAAACTATTCAGGAAATTTTCCGAAACTTTTGGGAACATTTCCGAAACCGTTCAGGAACATTACATTAAACTCATATTTCCCCTTCTTGTGAATGTGGAGAGTAATTTTTATAACTGTCACTGCTTTCATTCGGTTAAGATTGTAAAGGTATTTCATTTAAGTAATGGATTAATTGGCTACTGGAAATTAGCATGTTACACTAAAAATGTAATTTCCATGCTCACTTCACTAACATCTTTGGAAATAAATTGCAAAAATGTTTGGGTTTAGAGAGACAAAGATGATAACTCTTAAGGGCAATGATAGTAACGGATGATAATTCAAATTAAAATATCCCATAAAAGGATTTATACTTAATCAAAATACTTAGAATGTGAAAAAAATAGTAAAATCTTCAAAGGAAATTCAGACTGTAAACATACATCCAAATACCCAATATTCATACAACAAACATGCATTCACAATTGAACTAATATTGCAATAAGGTCTATACCAACTATATAGAGTAACTTCTATTAGTAAGATCATAGTTTCAATAATCGCCAGAATTGCTGGTTTGGTGATTTGATTTAGGCATGCCGATTTTTTTGGAGTCGTGAATAGATTTTGGTGATATTTTGCCGTGAATCTCCTGAATCACTGATTCAAGCGAAAATCACTTGAATCGACTGTGCGGCAAGGCAATAAGTGAAGTCATTTTTTAATTAAAACACTTTTTTTCTTTTTTCTTTTTGCCTTTCCTCTTTGTTTTAACCCCAAAGGGCTTTCTAATTGTTAAGCATGAATAAAAGAAAGGAAATGTGAGAGAAAACATAAAAGAAAAACCACAAGTTTCCAACCAGCAAGAAGGAAGACCACCAAAGAGATCAAAAGTCCATTTGGGAAGGACATAAGATTGCATTGAGAGCATTAAGGAGTCAATAGCAACACTCCTCAACTCATTTGCAAGAGGTAAGTGTTGATTTTTTTACATGTTTGTGTACTATGCATTTTTTGTTAAATTTTTTTAGTGTTCATTTGCAAATCTTGAATGTTTTTTAGTTTTACTAAATTGCAAAGTAGGGTTTGTTGTTTTGTAGCTTTTGTTTATTAATTTCAAAATTTGAGGTTTTACTTGAATTTTCTTATTGCAGCAGCCTTAACTTTCATTTTCCACAATGGGTAAAAAGATGAATGTTGGAAATATATCAAAGACTTTCCTGGAAGAAACAAATTTCGAATGAAATGTATGTTTTGTAAAGAAATAAAATCCAGTGGTATTTATAGAATCAAATACCACATTGTTACTATACCTAGACATGATATTACAATTTGCACTCGACAAATTGCTGAGGCAAAACGCACTTGTTTAGTGGCATTAGAAAAATATGAACAAGATAAATTGAATAAGAAAAGGCAACTTGAAGGGTTAAGAGCTATTGGCTCCCATGCTCCCGTAGCTGCATTTGCATCAGCATTCGTAGGTTGTATTGGAGAGGGTTCTTCAAGGCCTCCTTTTCGTCCTAGTTCTAGTGCTTCTACTTGTGCTAGTGCTAGTTCTAGTCGGTCTTATACTGAGATTAAGTCCAATCTATTGCAACCTAGAGTGCGGAAGAGCAAATTGGATCGTTACTTTGTGCCCCGCACTACTCCTGGCTCACAACCCACACTTGAGGGCATGGGTTTGAACAAGGAGATTCATGATGCTGCTAGAAAAGAAATTTGAAAATTTTGGTACTTTTGCAACAATCCACTTGTTGCAGCCAGGTAATTGATTCTTTTTTCTTTATTTTCTTTTTTTTTTAATAGGGGTAAACGCTTTAACCTAGCGCTATGAACTAGTGAGGCCACAAAGAGGGGACCTCATCTCCATTAGATTTGAACCTTGATGGTAAGGATAACAACTCAACAACATAACCATCACAACATGCTAGTATTGGCTCTTTGTTTTCTTTAAGGTTAAAGTAAAATTTTAATTATATCTACCTTTTTTATGATTCATTGATTAATCATAGATTCACTTTACAAGCTTACAGAATGATTTGTCATCTAAATTTCTAATTATAATCTATTTATGATAGGGCTCCAATAGATACAGTTGCTATTTGTCGTTCGAGGTTCAAAGCCCCAATAGAGGCTGAGTTAAGTGGATATCTCTTGGATGAAATGGTACAGGATATGAAGGTTGAGTTTGAAGACCACCGAAAGGAGTGGATCGAAAAGGGTTCCACCATCATGACTGATGGTTGGACAAATAGGAAGAATAGAACACTCCTCAATTTTCATGTTTTTTTGTGGAGGTGATTGATCATTCCACTTTCCTACATACATTGTGAATTGTAAATCATGATTGAATATTTCAATTTTTGATTTTTTGATTGTTAATTTGTTGATGATCCATGATAATTCATTGTTTTGTAGGATATACCATGTTCCTCAAATCCATTGATGCTTCTACTCATGTCAAAAATGCCACATACTATGTGAGGTTGAGGAATTCATAACAGAGGTGGAGGAACAACATGTGGTGTAGGTGGTGACGAATAATGTAGCAAGTTATGTTGTTGCAATTGAACTTTTAACTTTTCAAGTTTTGAAAATTAATTTATTTGAATTTTGAACTTTTTCTAATTCTAAGTTTCCTAAGTTCTGTCATGTTTGAATTTCTAATTAACTTAAAATTGTTCTAGGTAAACTTTTGATGGAGAGGCACCCCACCATATTTTGGTCTCCTTGTGCGGCACATTGCCTTGATCCCATGTTGGAGGAAATTGCCAAGCGTGAATGGGTCAAATCATGTGTTGAAAAGGAAAAAAAAGTATATGCAAGTTTATCTACGATTATTCATTCGTCCTTAGCACAATGAGGGACTACACAGAACGCAAGGAATTAGCTCGTCCAGGCATCACGAGGTTTGCCTCAAATTTCATCACACTACAGTCCTTATTGACATCAAGGGATGATTTGAGGAGCATGTTTGTTGGGAGGGAGTGGATTACATCTTCCTATGCTACGACCACTACAAGGGTAGATGTGGTGAATTGCATCTTTGATGATGTTGGTTTTTGGAAACCTGCTAAAGAAATCCTTAAGGTAAATTTATTGTTGTTTAACATTTAATATTTTACGATTTATTATTTAATATTTATTATTTAATTGGTTAATGATTTAGTTTTGCTTTTAGTTATATTATTTTATATTTAAGTTTTGACTCAAATGGTTTTTTTACATTAAATGCAGGTCACTAAGCCCCTTGTATCTCTCCTATGAACTATTGATGGGGAGAAGCCCTCTATGGGCTACATATATGACGGCATGGATAGGGCCAAGGAGACCATTAGAGCCCAGTATGCAAGAGTGTAGGAGAAGTATGCCCCTATTTGAGAGATCATTGATAGGAGCTAGCAAAATCAACTCCACCAACCCATCCATGCAGTAGCTTACTATCTGAATCCAGCATTTCCTTTCTGTCCTGACTTCAAAGTGGATGAAGAGGTTCTCACGGGCTTATGTACAATGATCCAGAGGTTGAGTAGTGATGAGGATAGTGCAGCTACAACCATTGAGCTAGACAAGTTCAATAATATATAAGGGCCATTTTTCCCTGGCAAGATGGCCATAGAGGCTCAGACAACAATACAGCCAGGTAAAAATAATATATTCATGAATCTTAAGTTTATGACTTATAAGTTGTGTATTTTAATTGTTGATTATGTAATTTTAAAGTTTTGAATGAGACTAATTGCTTTTGTTTTCCCTTATTTCAGATAGATGGTGGCAAATGTTTGGGCCTACAAACCCAAAACTTCAAAAAAATTGACATTCGTATTCTAAGTCAGCCAAGCAGCACTTCTGGATGTGAGCACAGTTGGTCCATGTTCGAACACATCCTCTCGAAGAGGAGAAATAGGTTGACTGTGCAGAGGTTGAATGATCTTGTCTTTGTTCATTACAACCTTCGTCTTAGGATCAAACAGATTTTGGGCACTGACTCCTCTCCAATCATTCTGGAGGAGACTAATCTAGAGTCAGAGTGGCTCACTGAGGCTGTGGATCTAGTCTTCACTGAGGAAGACCATGAGTGGATTGACCAGGTGGATAGAGAGGTTGAGGTCATGGCCATGATAGAGGAGGTAGCTAGAGCACGTTCACGCATTGGTAGATGTGCACACACAAACGCAGGCTATAGTGATGTTGTTCGTGAGCCCATCTTACATGCGGGGGCTATGGTTCGACAGTCCTTTAGGACCTACCATAGACGCCTTTCTAGAAGGCAGACTGGAGACTCAGAGACTGAGGCTAAGGCTGTGACCAAGCTTGAGGATAATGATAAGGATGATGATGAGGCTTGCGCTAGAGCCTTGTTTTTTCATTTTGTTTACAGATATTGATAGATATACGTCTCATGGATCTTCATCTTAGATTCTTAAATACATTTATGATTTGATGTCTTATGGATCTCCATCTTACATACATTCTATGATTTGAATCATTATGATCATATGATTTCTATTTACTTCAACTACAACTTACAATTTACATTTTACATGTAGCATAGTTACGTATGTAATGGATTTATCATTTATGTTCCATGTTTATATATTTTAACTTCTATTTTATGATGTTATAGTGTGTTTAAGTTATATTCAATTAAGGGTGCATGAAATAAGTTCTAAATTGTTAAAATCTCTAAATTTAAAAAAAAAATTAATTTGCCGATTCATAGCTAATTCGATTCCAAATCATGGTTGATTCACAATTCGATTCGGCCTTGCCAATTCCGATTCGGTTACGATTCTTGTTACTTTAAGTAAGATACAAATGGTATGAACCAAAAATCCATTTAGTATCTTTACATAGCCCAAGGTAATAAAGAATGTTGTGAGTTTTTTCGCACTTCAAACTATTTGTCAATAAAACACCCTATTCAAAAGTTATAGCGTTTGGTATTTTGAAATAGGAAATGTAAAAATGAGTTGAACACGTAAATGAGTTGTAAAAGGGAGTTACACATTTTGATGTTTGTAATGATATATCATAAGCATCTTTGATTGCAGATAACACCTCTTTATAAGTGGTTTTTAGCCCATGGCTTTGTAATACCATTAGACGATTTCATGTGCTGTACATTCCTACATATTAGGGGTGTGAGATAAAGGGTATGTGCTAGTCTTATAGCTATTTAGTTACCTCTAGATCTATAGTTGGTAATACTCTTGAAATAAGCTTGTTCTGCAAATATATTGTAATATGTTGTTGATCTCTGAATAATCTATTGGCCGTCTTTCGAAGTGTTGGGTTTTATGTTGTGGTATACATGTTAATGTTTACTAAGTTTGTTGTGAGGTTCTCACACCATTGCCCCAAGACTTTGGGGACCCCCTTCTTCTAATTGCCTTGGCAAATTTTTGAGTTGTCCAAAAAAAATTTGATTCATTTTTTTTGAAAATTTTGAGTCTTGGACACCTTCAGGGCCAAAGGGAGAGGGCTAGGTTTATTTTCACCCGGTTTCAACTTGATCTTGCAAAATTACCAATTTCATCTTTAGGCCAGACAAAATTTTCAAAGAACAACACAAAATAAAATTGTAAAATTTGTACTTAGACAATTTCTTTTGAAAATTTGGCTATAATTTTGTAAATTCGGATAATTTTCAAAAGGTGAAATTTTGTTAAATTTTGAATGTTTTGGAAAATCTCGAATTTCTTTGGTGAAAAAAAAATTTCTTTTGTAAAGATGAAGTCAAATTGCAAAATCGATTTTAAACTCTAGAAATGATTTTATTTTTGTCAAAATTTAAATTACTTGGCAAAATCGATTTGAATTGAATTGTTAAAAAGTTGACTTTAAATGGATTAATATTGCCTTGAAAATTTTTAAGCCTTTAATGAAATTGGTAATTTAATATTGAAAAATGGCTTTTAACTAGCCAAAATCCAATTTTAATGACATATTAATTGTTAAATCATCATTAAATGGAAATATTTAGCATCTCCAAGGCATTATTTACTTTCTTTTTGCAATTTTGGTTTTTTCATCTTGGCAAAGTTAACTTTTGGCCAAGCATTTAATTGGGGGCCAGTTTTGTGTTCTAATTTATTTATTTTCGTGCTCTCAGGGTCCCTGTTGGTTAGCTATGGAGAGTAGGAGAATTGGGTATAAGAGGAAACTCTTTCCTCTTTTCTCCTCACTTCTCATCTTCCTCCTCTTTGGTGTTTGGCGATTTTGGCAAGGGCAGTCTTCTCTTGTTTTGAGCGAATTTTATCTTGAGCAGCTCTTCCATCCCTTGGCATTTTTTTTCTTAAGGCAGATTTCTTTGTTGCTAGGGCAGAACTCTCCATGTTTAGTGATTTTTTGAGAGCAAAATCTGCACTTTTTCTTGGCGATTTTGCAAGCATCTAGGGTTTTGGCGCACCTCATTATGGACTGTTATGGGCAATATCTTCTTCATTTTCAGATCTGATCCTTGGCATCATTTATTCAAAAGCAGCAAGATCCATTTTATTTGGGCACCTTCATTTCGGGCGATTTTAGGAGGTTATTGTGATCAAAGGTCTGATTTTGGGCAAATGGTGGACAATTCCAAAGGATTAAAATTCTGATTTGCAAGGGGTTTGAAATTCTCGAAATCTAATCCTAAATTCTAAAAAGTAGATCTGGCTATTGGTAAAGGTAACTTTAAATCATTTAGAGTTGAAAGGGGTCCTTAAGCTGATTTCTTTCTTTCGTTCTTGCCTAGTTATTGTCTCCCTTGGTTCTTCTTGCATTCATTATCCACCACTCAACCATCCTATCATAGGTTGATGAGATGGTAGATGTTAGTGCAAGCAAGAATCCTACGGGAACAAACACTAAGAAAGACAAAGAGGATATGATGCCCAAAACAACTTTCTTCTCAAAAATGAGGCGAATAACCGATACCAATGTCGATACAGTAAACATGATACAAATAAAGGACAGACTAAAAGGAGAACAATCCCCCTTAGCAAAGAAGATATACAGAAGCGGAATTGTACATGCAGCAACTATTCCTCCCACATTGCCGTGTCTAGAATTGGTTATGGAATGCGCATCCAAGTTTGATCTTATCAGTAAATCCATCATTTTTTATGAAGGGAAGGAGGGTATTGGCCAATATTGGCGGACAAGCGATTGAAGAAACATTTAACGTTCCCCAATATAAGAGCATGACAGTAGTGATGATGGATCAAGCAGCCAAATCATTTCAAGATAACCAAGAGGCCTATTTCACACATCTAAAGCAGGATTGGCTACACGAAGGAAAGAAGGGCATAACTAAGTCATCAAAGCTTATAGTGGCGGACTTCAAATCAGAATACAAAGATCTCATTGTGCTTCTCAGCCGAATCATTCGCCTAGCTCAAGGTACGCAATTTGAAAACTGGATGTAATTCTTCATTGATGAAATTGAAAAAGGAAAAAGAAGATTTGATTGGGCTAGGATCATAAGCAAGAACCTTGAGTTGCAACTTAGAACCGTGCAAAAACAAAAACAATTCTATATGGGATTAGTTGGCAATGGGCCAGGGCAATATTTGGGGCATGAATGCTATCCACAACTTCATTTGCACAACAACAAAGATTACAAAATGTTTTGTGACGCCTTTGCCATGAAGACAGTAAGGGTATTACAAGGGACACCTACTATGAGACTTTCACCGGAAGCAGAATCAAAGATAAAGAAGTTTGGGAGTTGGTTCATCCAATTTCTGCAATTCACCTATATTAGAGTAGCGAGGAGCACAGTTTGTCCCAAGAGGCTTCCAAGATACCCATCCGACAAGGTAGTTTTGATGGAATTGGCCAGGAAACTTGAGCACTATGATAGAATAATGAGAAATGAAGGCAAAGCAGGGATTACCTTCTCAATCGAAATTGGCAATGATAGTTGCCCTAATCAGGCCGCCTTTGCAGCTGCGGAGAAGGAATTGGAATGGTATCATCTAGAGTGGTACAGAGCAAGGCAAGAATTTGATCCTAATGGTCTTATCAAGGCATCTCATGGAAATGCGTTTAAGCATGTTCCCACTATTGAAGACTTTTGGGCCAATGCCAAGGACGACTTTCATGTGAGAAAGCTAGCTTTCTCAAAATTGTTGGTGAACATGATGAGGGATATCAAATGGAGAGGCCTTGATATTCCCGATCAACTGGAAGACGATGGTAATGTGTTGAGAGGGGATTATGATACAACAGAAGGAAAAGAGTTGAATCTAGTAGATTGGGATGACCATCAGGATCCTTCCTTGGAAGCAGTCACAAGGGCAGTTGATTTGCATACCGAGTCATGGTATAATGAAAGATTAAGAAAGCTGCAAAGTCAAAGGATCCCCCTTACTTATGAGAAGATGAAGCTAAAAGAAGGTCCAACAAAATCAGTCGGATAGAAGGATGAAGGAAGTAGCCGGCAATAGGAAATAGTTAGAAGCAAGAAAAGGGCTTTGGAGGTTGAGAAGAGCAAAGGACATCTGGAACCTCCAGCCAAGAGGCAACATATGTCGCAGTGTGCCAGACACCAAATGCAAAGAGCAATCCAATACACTTGAAGAAAAACAGTCTACAAAAAGAAAAACATGTATTGTAATTATATGACTGGCTTTAACAATACATAAAGGTTAGATTCAAAACTGAGAGGGTGTAAGGGGACATATAATATATAAAGCCTTTACCGTTTTTACAGTTTCTCTATTTGTTTTGCAAGTTGGAATGAGCAAACTATCGTATCTAAATCCAGAAGCAGTACAGCCAGCACGGTGCAATCAGAAAAAACATAATATTGCGCAGTTTCCCACAAAATTGAGGCGCGCACCTTCTCTAGCAAAACAAATGGAACTAGAAACCTATTTTTTTACATTTAGAAAATGTGATTTATTACAACAAGTTCGCTCTAAAAGCTCGGAATGTAATGCTTACATGATATTTATCATATTCAGTGGAGATTACCCTAAATTTGAAAACTCCAACAATCTTGCTGTCAAAGCTTTAAATTCAACTTTCGCCAACTGCTTGACATTAAAAAAATGAACCATCATTTTATTTCAATTCAAATAAGTAGTTGTTTGTGTAGCTACTGATTACAAGGAACGTCCTGGATTCGAGAGAAGAACACAGAGTTTTCTCAGAAAAATGACGGAAGAAACATACATGATTTATGTTCAGAACTAAAAACCATATTCTATATGCAGAATGCCTAAAAAGAATATCCAAAATTCAAGCTTTACATGTTCTGAATTTTACTATAGTTTTTAACTCAGAGTTTGATATACATATTTAAATAAAGAAAAATGTAATATTTCTCACAGCCATAAAGCCGTAACTGGCGATTGCTCAATCGCTGAACAAATTCACGTGAATTGGGAAAACATCAAAGAATTTACGAGAAAAGAAAGTAGATACCTATCAAAATCTCCGCGACTTTCAATCCAGACGATAGACAATCGAAGCAACGGCTGAACGTGAAACTGGAAGAGTGAGAGGAGTGAAGCTTCTGGTAAAAATCAAGAAAAAAATTACATTAGATCAGAAACGGAATGGAAAGAAAAAGACGTCGTGCCACAAATTCGAAGTCTGGAAATCTTCCTGTGGGGAATCGGCGCTCCTGGAGTTCTGATAATTTATATGTTAGCAGATGTGTGTGGCTCTACATTTCTAAGGTAACAAATTAAAACATATAAAATTAAATTTATAGAATAATATTTGAAAAAATATATCATTATTAATATATATTTTATATATAGGTAAGATATATAGAAAATAAGTTTTTGTTTTGAGTATCCAACTTTTTCTTGATGAGAATGTAATTTAGTTGTCCAATATAAAATCATAGTCAAATTTTATTCAAATATAGTATATTATAAATACATCACATGTCACCTTTTCTTAAGTTTATGTGGTTGGCCACTAAGTCACAAATGACAATATTAGGTAAAAATTGTCATCTAGACAAGTACAAAGCTAAAATAACTTGTAATGTAGCAACACAATCACAACTCTATGACCACTGGTGAGTACGAATATGTCCCCACTCTTAACACATTTGTCATCATCATAGTCCACCCTTCTAACTACATTGCTTCGTCATACCACCTCAATTGCACAACTTGTGGTTGAATCATCATTAAACCTCTTGTGAAGAGAAATAAAAAATGTGTAAGGCTACCAATTGACAATCAAAGACCACCAAATATGAGTTGAATGTTGTAATGGGTTGATTTCTTGCAAGTGACACTAATAAATTCAAATTTAAAATTCACAATAATACCCAAAATAAAAGCATGGCATCCAAGTAACTCAAAACAAATAAATTTATGTCATTCAAGCTATTCAAAATCCATCCATAGAAGAGAAGGAAGAAAGAAAAAGTCACATAGTAGAAAGAGAAAAGACATAAAGGTTTAATTGAAGGTATATTGACAATTTTATATGTACTTAACCTATTGTCCTTTTAAGTTTTCAATTATTTTCCATGTAGCTATCCTTATTTAGAGTTTTCAATTCTTTTTAATTTTTCTATCCTTAGCTCTTTTATCTTCTATATTACATTCTTACATCAAGAGCAAGAAGAAAGAAGATGTTATGAGCAGATTTCTTACTGTAGATCTTTCTTCTAGTTTGGAGTTAAGAGGATACAATATTTGGATAGTATTTGCCAGGAAAGTAAATGTAAATAATAGGAGTATGCCTCGAAACCGTTTGTAATGAAAATTGTGATAATATCTACTAGGGTATGCCCCTTTTATCAATGTAAAAACTGGGGTATGCCCCTTTTATTAATGTATAATATAGGGTTGCGGTCCCGGGCAAGACTGGAGGGTTTCTTTCCCGTTCTTCCCTACCAGTGCCTGTCAGAACGGGGGACTCTTTGTAATACCTTTATTTAATTATAAAATTAATCAAGGCTTCGGTCGTTTATTGATCAAAAAAAAAAAAAAAAAGAAGATGTCACATAGTGGAAGAAGTGTAAGTGTTATTTGAAAGCAAAAATAAGTGAAGCTCTATTTCAAGGCATGTTAATAATTTTATATACTTCACCTACTATATTTTTTATTGTTTCTTTCATGATATTTTCTTTTTTAGTTTTACATTATTTCTCAATGTATTTCTACTTATTTTTAGTTTTCAATTCTTTTCCATATATCTATCCTTAGTTCTCTCAATTTTTATATTGCGTTCTTACATTTTTCCAACTTCACATGTAGAAGTCGCAGAGCATAAAGAAGTGAAGCTTCATTTCAACGTATGTTGACAATTTTACACAATTCACTTATCCAATTTTGTCTAAAGATTGTTTCATGTTTTTTTTTTTTTTCAATTTCCATTTTTTTCTCCATGTATTTATCCTAAGTTTTGTTGCCTTCTATATCATATTCTTACATTTTTACCAACTTTAAATCTTTTTTTGTTTTGTTAACTTTACTGGTGTTAGTGTTTAGATTGATTGGTCGAATGCAACATGTCATGGGTGTGTACTTATCTAGATGGCAATGTTAGTTCATTACCTTGAGTTTTTGCTTAGGTGGCTAAACTCATAAACCTAGAAAGTGGTGACATGTTATTTCTACATGGGATTTACTTTGAATCATATTTCACTGTCATTTTCAATCAATCCTCTACAATATCCTTTGTGTTAATTTCATTTCCACTTTCCAATCCTTGGTCATATTGACATTTCCATTTTGGAGCTCAACAAGTTATAGACATTGAAAAATTGTTATGTGTTGTCAATAATTAATTCCCCATTCCGTACAACTTACTCAATGTCGACAACTTCATTTCTTTTGAATCTTCAAGGTCTATCATTGTCAACCTCTAAAACCACAATAACTATTCGTGATCAAATGCAAAGAATGGAAATGGACAATTAAAAATGATACAATATGGAGAACAAAAAATTGACTCAGCCTAGTGTTGACATAAGTAAGATAGATCAACCCTTCTAGATTGTCAAGAACTATGAAGGTAACGGGGATAATTATTGCAAGGCCCATTGTAAACTTATGTCTTCTTGAAACCTAATTTTCAATTGATGCAAATAAAGATATCAAAGCACGTATTTGTAAATCTTGTCATGCACCGCACATATTTATTCCCCATATAGAATGCCTAGTTGAGATCGAATATCCATATATTTGAGAAAAACAAAAATGTTTTGCAAGCAATTCTCATATCATTGACAATTTCTTTGTCAAACTATATTTATGTGAGGATATTGTCTTCTGAGCCTTGCCTTCTTTCTATTCTAAATTGTTCAAGGTCATTCTTGAATCATGTCAAACCAACTATATCAATACATATTTCTTAGAAAGCTATAGTCCATGTCTCAAACAATGCTCACAAACTATTTCCCCACAACAAACCCTTAAAACAATGGTGACCAACCATATCCCATCCTAGGTTGTTAGCAAGGTAAATATTAAAAGTCAAACAACTTTTTTTCCTAGTCTACCTTGTTCACGTGTACACTCAAAAAATCATGTGAAAAAAACTAGACCATCAACACCACCTCATGTAGTTGATCTAAAGGTTTCAACTATGAATATATACGATTTGAATCATTATGTTTCTACAAGTGTTATTGTTTATCATAATGCTAAATTTTCCACACCTTATACTTGAAGGAATCATATTCCTCTTCTCAAACATTACATTCATATTGCACTATAGCATGGTACATTTTGAAAAGAAAGAAAAAATACTACACTATAGCATGGTACATTCTTCAAAAAAAATAGCAAAGTTTGTGATTCCATCTCATTGTTACTAGTATTGATCAACGGTCATCATACCACCTAGTGCAATGAAATTGATTGGTAAACCATTTTATATTGACACGCTATAGATTGTAGTAGTATTGTTTATGTTAATATTTTATCATATAAAGTGAAAATGCAATAATGTTATTATTGTAGTGCTTTTAATTATGTTATTAATTTATCGTATTAATTTTAAATGCAATTGTATTGTTATTGTTCGCAGATGATGAGGTTGCATCACAAGTGGCCTTAACTAAAAGAGGGAGTATCAACTAGATTCAAGGACAACAAAATAGGTGCCAAACTCCCAAAGGCCTTGAAACCTCACCTCCCATTATGATAAATTTGCGGGCTACTAGAAGTAATGTAGAGCATATTGAAACTAACTCACATTCTCCTATAGTGATAGTGGTTGGTCATTCAATAACGAAAAATGACACAAAAAGTGGTGAAGCCACAAAAATTATGATCAACATACTCTATAGAAGGGCCATGTATGCAAAATTAGTGTGCAATGCAAAATTAACTACTAAATAATTAAATTTACTCTAATTGAACACACTCAATGAAGGATTGCAAATTAAAATGAAATAAAAAGGAGATTTTTACCTTGACTTAGCCACTGCAAAGAGCCTCCATTGCTCTCCTAGTTTTGAGTGGTTGATGTTGAGCTCTCAGATTTCGTCAAAGATGTTCCTCTTCAACTTGTGCTTCAAAGTTCTAGAGATGTATGAACTATGAAATTCTATGCAAAAACTAGTGTAGAAATGTTTCTAAATCTATATATTATAAGGATGGAAATTGATGAAAATATAAGATCCTAATGATGGCATGATTACATGCTATGAAATGATATTGCTAATGAGTTCTCAAATTCGCTAATGGATTGCTTGGATGCTCAAGTATGCTTATGCTTTCTAACTCTCAAAGACTACTCATTAGCTTATGAGGGAGGATGTGAGTTCCTCCTATAGATTTTTGGAAGGCCCTAGCCTAGGTGGCGGTATCTAATGACTGAGATATGGCATTGAATCAAGTGAGGGAGTTGAGGGGAAAAGAGAAGTGGTTGTAATGTGAGAGGAAGAATAGGAAAGATGTTCCTCTCATATTGACATAGAGATATTTGATAGGAATAGGAAATACATGTGTCTAATGTCTCACAAAAACCATTGGGAAGAGGGTTGTGAGACCCTTCTCTCAATGAGGACTCCTGAACAAGTGTCTTATATTGATTCATCTTTCACCTTATGAGGTAGCTTGACAAACCCCTAGAGGATGGGGAAGTGGCAAGGACTTTGTCACCAGGAGACACGTGTCCCAAAGACAAAGTCATGTGAGGGAAAATGTCTCTGTGACTCATTCTTTGAGGACACATACCCCTTGTTGACTCCTTAGAAATAGGATACTTGGATGATGACCAATATGCCAAAATAATAATTAATTAAATTCAATTATTTGAGCAAAAGGTGGGATGTCATCTGACATGAATTAAAATGTTGACTAGGAGACTCATTCACCGAAATGTGTGTGTAATCAAGTAAGATAATAAATTATTTAATAGGATTAATTATTGGACTTAAGATGATGAGATAACCTAGGAGAATTAACTCAATAAATTAAATAATTTATTAAAGCTAATAGAATAAATGAAATTAATTAAATATTAAAATAAAATCCATATTGAAATGGCTATGGGGTCAACGAACTTGCAAAATGTGAACTTGTCGATGGAAAGTCATGGAAGAAATTACTTTGTGAAGACCAAGTATGAAAGTTCAAATGCCTTGCTTGCATTTAACAACTTTTTAGTTATGGTCGATCTCTAGGAACATGAATCAAAGAAGAAAGATTGCCAAAATATAAGCAAAAGATCTAGTTCAAACAAAATAATGCAACCAGATCTATCAATGAACCCTAGCAATAGAGCACTCCAAGGAAATTAGTTTGCAAAAACAAAATACATGATAAGTGAAAACTTAAAATGACCTCCAGATCAAGAGGATACTTGACGCAAGGAGGGGTGAGTAACTAAAGCCAATTGACATAGTCAACTACCCAAACTACCTTGCAAGAGTTAATACAACGGAAGCAAACACAAAAGAGAACAACATCATAGAGAGAGAGAGAGAGAGAGAGAGAGAGAGAGAGAGTAATATTATTTATTGATTGATGAAAATATCATCATACATGCCTAGCTCTAAGGCCTTCTGGTTACGGCCAGATAGAAATCACATTCACATCCAAGATCCAGCTTCAAGTTCGGATTTGCATCCCCCTTCTATCATCCTCTATCCCCAAAATTATCTACTTAAGATTCTACCTAAGATTCCCTTAAATACTTGCCAAAATGGCTAACAGAAGATTCTAGAACATAGAAAAGCCACAAGTCAGCTCTCAACAAATATTAAATACCCATCATGAAAATAAACCTAACATTAAATACTTGAAGAGCCATAAGTCAGCTTGCAACAGCAATTAAATGACCAGAAATCGATACCCGAGCAAAATCATGATATCTCATAGCTCCAATTGAATTAGAACTTTTGCTTCAAACTAAGGGTATTACTTTGGGTCCTCTACAACCCTTTAAGGGCACAAAGGCTAATTCCCCAAGGATAAGTGTGTATCCATCCTAAAAGTCACGTACAGAAACCCATCATGTAAACTATAAGAAATCGGTACTCTAGGAGAATTACCATATCTCCCAACTTATAAGGAATTAGGACTTGTGCCTTTGACACAAGGAATTACTATAGGCCTTCTTCAATCCCTAAAATTTTTAGCCTCTAACTCATTGTGAAAAATTAGTTGCATGGCCCGAAATAGGCACCCAGAAACCAAAAAAACATAGTTCAAGCACCAAGTTAAAAATGACTCAAACCTTAACATGATAACTCCAATCTCTTTGTGCACATAGGAAAAGGTTCCTCAGTGTGTCTCTAATTCTTAGCAACTAATGAAAGCTCACAATGCAAGACATTGCAACTCGACAACACTAGAAAAAATCAAAAACATGCAGGATAGCAGTGCAACCCAAGATGCTCCTGCATCAGACAACTAGGGTTGAAGAAATTATTCTCTTGAATCATTGAGATATCACAACCTGAGCTCAATCCAACTCAAATTGATAAATTCATGAAGCATCTTCCATAGGTCTATTCTTCCACTTTTCCAGATATTCATAATAATATTTTCCCCTTGTGCTCTTACCAACTCTTAAATCCAATATCTGTTTAACTTCTTCAATCTGCTTCTTAGGATAATCGTCTGATACAAAAACTTCATCATCTGACTCATGATACTTGTATAAATCAGCAATGTTGAATATACGAGATATATCCATGTCATCAAGTAACTCAACTTCATAAGAATTTTCACTATCAAACTTCTTCAAGATCTTATAAGGTCCAAACTTCCTCATCTTTAGCTTACTATATGTTCCAACTGAAAATCTTCCTTTCATCAAATGAACCATCACCTCATTACCAACTCAAAAATCATGATGTCTATACTATATAGCATTCTACTTATACTTCTGATTACTTTGTTCTAATCTCAACTTCACTTCCTTATGTAAAGATTTCATAAAATCAGCAAATTCTTCTCCTGCAACACTTCTCTTTTCTTCACAAGCAATATCTCTCAAATCTGATATACCTCTAGGCTGCATTCCAATAACAATCTCAAAAGTTATCTTCCCTATGCTCCTATTCACAAAATTATTGTATGCAAATTCAGCTTGCAACACTACCATCTCCCAATTACTTGGCTTATGCCCAACTAAACATCTCAACAAATTACCCAAGCTTCTATTAACAACCTCTGCCTGTCCATCTGTCTGTGGATGGAATGTAGAACTAAACTTCAACTCAGTACCCATCTTCTTCCACAAAGTCTTCCAAAAATAACCAACAAACTTACTATCTCTGTTAGAAATAATACTTCTTGGTAGTCCATGCAATCTCACAATCTCTTTGAAGAAAAGTTCACCAACATGCTTAGGATCTAATGTCTTCTTACATGGTATGAAATGAGCCATCTTAGAAAATCTATCCACAACAACAAATATGGAATCATACCTCTTCACTATTTTAGGCAATCCAAGAACAAAATCCATACTGATGTCACTCCAAGGTTTCTCAGGAACAGTATTAAGTGTATACAAACTAGTATTTTGACTCACTCCTTTTGTAACTTGGCAAACTCCACAACTCTTTACAAATTTATGAAGATCCTTATACATTTGTGGCCAATAATACTTATCCTTCAACAAATTCAATGTCTTATCAATTCCAAAATGTCTAGCCAATCCACCGCTATGTTTTTCCTTAATCAGATTCAACGTCATAGAACTTCTAGGAATACACAATTGAATACCTTTAAACAACATACCTTCTTGAATTAAATACTCATCACACTTATGTGATTTGCTAAATATGGTGCTCTGCACTCTCTCCATGCCTCAGAAAAATCAAGATCAACATCATACAACTCTTTCATTTCATCAAAACCAAGAACTTCAACCTTCATTTTAGTCAACAAAGAACGTCTTCTACTCAATGCATCAAAAACTATGTTAGTAACTCCATTCTTATGCTTAATCACAAATATAAAACTCTACAAGTATTCAACCCACTTCATATGTCTCTGATTCAATTTATGTTGACTTCCCAAGTACTGTAAGGCTTTATGATCAGTATATAACACAAACTCCTTAGGAATCAAATAATGTCTCCACTTCTTCAATGCTTGGACAATAGCATAAAACTCTTGATCATAAATAGAATACTTCCTTTTAGCATCATTCAACTTTTCACTGAAAGCAACAGGTTTACCTTCCTGACTTAATACAGCTCCTATGACATTACCACTTGCATCACATTCAACTTGAAATACTTTGTTGAAATCAGGTAAAGCCAATACAGGTAACTCAACAACCTTTTGTTTCGAAGTCTCAAAACTTTTATCAGCTCCATTTGTCCACTTGAATTCCTTTTTATCTCCTCTCATTGTCTCAGTCATAGCATTACAAATAGAACTGAAATTTTTTATGAACTTTATGTAGAAACTAGCCAAACCATGAAAAGATCTTACCTCACACATATTCTCAGGTGTAGGCCATCCAAAAAAAATTTAACTTTCTCAGGATCCATCTTCAAACCATTAGCTAAAATCACAAATCCCAAATACACAATCTCTTCTTGCATAAAAGAACACTTTTTCAAATTAATCAGCAACTTTTCCTCCTTTAATCTCTGTAATACTTGTCTAATATGCTCAAGATGTTCTTCCTTAGTCTTACTAAATATTAGAATGTCATCCAAATAAACAATCACAAACTTACTCGAAAATCTTTTCAGAACTTCATTAATCAACCTCATGAAAGTACTAGGTGCATTAGTCAAACCAAAAGGCATAACCAATCATCAAACCATCTTTTATTTTGAAAGTTGTCTTCCATTCATCACCTTCTCTAATTCTGATATGATGATAACCACTCTTCAAATCAATCTTGGTAAAATACTTTGCTCCACTCAAACAATCCATTATGTCATCCATCCTTGGCATAGGAAACCTATATTTCATTGTGATCTTATTGATAGCTCTAGAATTAGTACACATTCTCCATTCTCCATTCTTTTTAAGTGCTAATACAATAGGTACAACACATGACTCAAACTTTCTCTGATTAATCCCTTCTGCATCAATTCATGCACTTGTCTGTTAAGTTCTTCATTCTCTATAGGTGTCAATCTATATGGTGTTTTGTTTGTAAAACTAGCTCCTGGAATTAGATCCATACAATAACTATGCTTCTCACTAGTGGTAAACCATTAGGAATATCCTCAACAACAATCTCCTTATACTCATTCAACAATTTTGTAATTTCTTCTAGTACTTGGTTACCACTATCTACTGTCACTCGGTCATTACTAGCTTCTGTTGCTCGGTCATTACTACCAACACTCGGTCCTCTAGGAGCTATAGAAAAACAAACTTGATTATTCTTTACTTACTTTTCAAATTGGTTTCCATTAACCATGCAAACTTTTATTGTAGTACAACTAACCTCATCTAGACTTTCAATCAAAGGCAACAATATTTGTTTTTTCCCATTTACCCAAAGAGTATATTGATTCAACCTTCCATCATGTACAACATATCTATCATATTGTCAAGTTCCACCCAAAAAAATATTAAAACAATCCATAGGCATAATATCACACAAAATTTCATCAAAGTAATGTCCAATTTTGAACTTCACAATACATTACTCACTTACCAATATCTTATGCTCATCTTTGATTCATGAAACATGATAGTGTTTAGGATGTTTTAGCCTCTGCAACTACAACTTTCTAACTAACTCTTCTGATGCCAAATTCGTAGAACTTCCACTATCAATGATTACTTTGCAACATTTTTCAGCCATCTTACATATGGTCTTGAAAAGACTTCTTCTCAAAGTAAGTTCCTCATCACTTTCCTTATTACATAAGGTTCTTCTTACCCTCATATTTTCACTAGCCTTAGGTCCACTTGGTGAAATCTCAATGTCTTCTTGAATCACAACATTTCTATTATTTTGTCCACTTTCAAAAGATCTACATTCAAAATATCTATGCCCTTCTTTACCATATCTAAAAAAATTACCATGGAAACCACCTCTAGGATAAGAATTACCTCTTCCTCAATAAGATCCAATACCTCCTCAATATGAACTAGTACCTTTCCACTTAGTCTTGTCTTTGTCATCATTCTTCCATTTAGATCTTCATTTATCATGCAAGAATTGTAAGATCTGCCACCTTCTTTATAAGATCTACCTATGCCTCTCTGGAATCTACCACCTCTACCTCTTTATCTTTGTCCATGCTTCTTTGTCAAGATCTCCTCAGCTTTCAAGGCATATTGATATGCTTCTTCCACACTTACCAACTTCACAAAAATTATTTCATCTTGAATTCCAGATCTCAATCCATTTATGTACCTTGTAATTTTCTCAACATCATCATCCACACATCCAAATCTGATGTCCAATCTATAGAATTCCTCAATATACTCTTTCACAGTCATGTCTATTTGTCTCAAATTTTGTATCTTTCTCAAAAAGCTAAGTTGGTAATCAGCAAGAAGGAATTTGTTCTTTACCTTGTTCACCATCTTCAGCCAAGTTCCGATCTTCTCCTTTCCTCTCCTTTGTCTATCAGTTTGCAAATGCTCCCACCACAATGAGGCATGACCTTTCCAACTAGTAACTGCAATCTTCACCTTCTTATTATCAAGAGTGTTTTCATACTCAAAGAACTTCTCCATATCCGAGATCAAATCTAACACAACATTGGTACCCAATTTTCCATCATAAGGAACAACTTCTACAGTAGGCTTCGAATTTTCCCAGATAATATTCCCAACAATCTTTCCTCGTCTTGATCTTCTTCTTGTTCCAGATTAGGGTTTGGTGCTACTGCTTCATCATCACTTACATCATCAAGATGTGCTCTTCTCCTCTAGGTTGTCTCCACAGCATCTAATCTGGCTATAATTTGTCTTAATTGATCCAATATAGCATTATTGATATTTCCTCTGCCACAAACCATCTTTACAAATCAGCTTCCTGCAAGATCATAACCCTTTACAAGTTATAGGTCAAATCCGCAAATCTGCCACCCTTAAACCAAATCCAAAATAGGGTTCTACATGATGTAGTCACCACAAGGATGAACCTCAAGCTCTGATACCACCTGACACAGGGAGGGGCAAGTAACTAGGGCCAATTGACACAATCAGCTACCCAAACCACCTTGCAAGAGTTACCACAACGAAAGAAAACAAAACAGAGAACAACATGAGAGAGAGAATAATATTCTTTATTGATTCATGAAAATATCATCATACATGCCCAACTATAAGGCCTTCTGGGTTACGACCAGATGTAAATTAAATTCACATCCAAAATCTAGCTTGAAGTTCAGATTTCCATTCTATCATCCTCTATCCCAAAAATTATATACTTAAAGACTCTATCCAAGATCCCCTTAAATACTTGCAAAAATGGCTTATAGAAGATTCTAGAACATAGAAAAGCCACAAGTCATCTCTCAGCAAATATTAAATGCCCATCATGAAAATAAACCTAACATTAAATACTTGAAGAGCCACAAGTCGGTCTACAACAACAATTAAATGTCCAAAAATTGATACCCAAGAAAAATCGTGATATCTCATAGCTCAGATTGAGTTAGAACTTGTGCTTCAAACTAAGGGTAGTACTTTAGGTCCTCTACAACCCCTTAAGGTCACAAAGGCTAATTCCCCAAGGATAAGTGCAAATCCATCCCAAAAGTCATGCACAAAAACCCATCGCGCAAAGTATTAGAAATTGATACTCTAGGAGAATTTCTATATCTCCCAACTTATAAGGAATTAGGACTTGTGCCTTTGATACAAGGAATTTCTCTAGGCCTTCTTCAATCCATAAAATTTTCAGCCTCTAACTCATTACGTAAAATTAGTTTCATGGTCCACATTAGGCACTTAGAAACCAAAAAAAAATAGTTCCAAGAGCAAGGTAAAAATGACTCAAACCTTAACATGATAACTTCAATCTCTTTATACACAAGGCTCCCTAGTGTGTCTCTAATGCTTTGAAACTACTGAAAGCTCACAATGCAATACATTGCAACTCGTCAAAACTAGGAAAAATAAAAAACATGCAGGATAGCAATGCAACCTAGGATGCTCCTGCATTAATATTGTCCAACTACAGCAAAGTAAAATAATGGATCTCCAAAATGATAAGGAAAACAACCCAGTGAAGAATGCTAATAATATAGGATGGGTAACAATCAAAAACAAAAAGGAGTGCAAAAGATTACAATTGGCTCATTTTTCCAACACTAAGTATGTTCATAACCATAGCCTTCCCTTAGCCCCATTTATCTACTCCACCATCAAAGGATCAAAGTGAAAATCCTAGGTTAAACAAGCCTTGAAATATTTTTGTAGCTAATAGTATTCCCATTAGAACAAAGCAATCCTTTGTTATCTTAAACCCTAATGAGAAAGCTTTCAATCTCAATACCCTAACTAGAAGCGCAAAGGCTTATATCCCACCCCATAGGAAATTAGTGGATATGGGCTTTAATTGCAATATATCATATCTTATATATCCCACTATGTCTCCTCATTAGAAAATGTATATCCCCCCACACATGAAAAATCCAATTCTTGTTGAGACCAGTATAAAAAAAAAAATCCTTTAAATCTAAGGGAAGAAGATCACAATAAGATTATCATTATCAACAACTTGATCAACGAAGATTGATGGCAAGAGTGTCAAACATATGGGATCTATGCATACTAGAATGGCCTTAAATTTAGAAACCCTAATTTAGGAGAATAGATCCAATCATTCATCTGGGAACAAGTAAATTTTCTAACCCTCTCTTCATGCTAAGTTTATTTACATTGCAAAGATTACTTAATTAGAACTAAAATTATGTCATTTTTATTATGATTTTATAAAGGATATATAGTAAATTTCTTTCCATGGAGACCAAATATCAATGAACAAATAGTTAACTTGTTAAATCTTCCAATATGTTTAGTTTTTAATGATATTCTTGTAGAAATTCTACATACCCATATTCTAAAAAGAATAGGCTCCACTCTAGGGGATTTTTTAGGACTAGACATAGATCATAATAATAAGAAAAAAATCAAATTATTAATCAAGTTGAAAATAGGAACTAAATCTAAAGATAAAATGAGAATTATAACTAACAAATCTATCTAAAATTTAAATTACTCCAAATTTGAAGAAGACATAAAAAACATCACTCTACCAGTAAAGATCCAATCCAATAAAATTCATAATTTAGAATTCACACTAGATCACAGGAATTCAAAACTTAATAGAATACTTACTAAAGGGATAAAAAGTAAAGAAAAACCAATAAATCAAGGCTAAAGCATCACACGTATCAAAACTTTACAAGAATTCCTAGCGAAAAAATTGTAGTATCATAATAAGAGAGGAAGCTGAAGTAGAGGAAGGTGAGATTCTAGAGGAGGAAAAATTGAGGTCAGATAGAGATTAAAATACAAATGAGCAAGGAAACATTTCTGAAGGTAAAGAAGAAATATAGACACTAATTCAACAAGGAACCTAGGAGCAAGATGTGGAAAAAGGTTTTAGATCAATGAGCAAGAAATATGAGAAAGAATTTTAAAAAAATCAACAATTTGAACAATGTGCAAAACATAATCTCTATATTGAGGACACAAAGGAAAAATTGAGAAATTATAATCAGCTCATTCAGGATTTCTTGCTAATCCATAATGATATAAGTGATTGAATCACCATTTGGGAAGAAGCCCACAGGAAACATTTAGAAACAAAAGTGAACGACCAAATCATAGAAAATAAATATGGAAAAATCTTAAATTTAGAGCAAGGAAAGAAGAACAACTATGAGGAAAATAAAGTAAACAAGGAAGAAAGGAACATAGAGGAAGTAGGTAATCATAAGGAAATATCAAGAGGATAAGAAAAAAGCATTAAGTCCAGCATAAGAAAAAGTAATAAAGGTTTGGATCAATACCCCAATCAAGATAAAGATAAGGAAGGAAAAACCCAAATAACAACAATATCCTCAAATTAGAAATAGGAAAGGAAAAATCAAGTATGATAGTTAAAGCAAGTAGCAAAAAACAATAAACCCAGTTTAGAGAGAAACAAAGCAATCATCACAAGATATGAAGTCTCGGGAAAGGAAATAGCAACACCTTTATTCACCTCCACAACAAAAATAGAGCAATGAGGAAAAGTTGAATCCAAAAAAAGGTCAAAAGTCAGAAATTAAATCAACAAAAGGGGATGCACCAATGCTTTAAGTCAAGAGGATATCAATCAAAAAAAGAGACAACAAGTAGAGACAATGCATGAGAATTCACTGAAAGAGAGTGCAGAGATAGGAAGTAGGACATATATAACCTCCCCACACAATATAATCCCCCTTAGAAACTTAGAACAATGGGGAAATATAACATTAAGAAAGAAAGCAATGGAAAAGATGAATACATCATATAAATTCTGGAAAACCCCTCTAAATGGGAAGGATCTATTTGAGTTAAGCAATAATTTGGTGAAAGATAAGAATGAAGAGAATCTAAAAGGAAACACTAGACATCTCATACAAATAGAATTTGAAGCCTTCGTGAACAAGCTCATAATATAAAGCAATGAAGAGTCCAACAATAATATGGATATATGTAACATTGGAAACCTAAGTAAGAGTCAAGACTAGGAAGAATTCTAAATACTAGACACTTTGGAACAAGAAAAAGAAAATGTCAAGACTAGCTTAGCAATTAATAAATAAGAAGAAATAATGGAATATGAAGATATAGAATTAGATGACCAACTTTTACAAGAATTAAGATAAGAAGAAAAAGGCGTGGAGGAGGGTACCAACACAACAATCCAAACCAATGCAACCAAAAATATTTACAAACTAGGAATTGATAGCAATCAAGAAGGAATAAAAAAGCTAAGATGTGGGAAGCAAAAGAGAAAAAGAGGTAGGAAATCACTTACTAAACCTAGATAAGTAATTGGGCAAGCAGAAAATCTGACAAAGATTCATGAAGTACTAAATGCAAGGAAGGGGAAGTTCCTTCCCAAGGAAAAATGAAGATAACTATGTGGAATGTTAGAGGACCAAATTTCTCTAACAAAACATGATTATTAAAGTGCAACCTAATGCTCTTTGAATCTAAAATCATTATACTACAAGAAACTAAACTCAATAAGGAGACAAACTCAACAAGAGACTTGGATACTGGAAAATAGAACTAATAGAATCCAATGGGTCCTCAAGAGGAATAGAAATCATTTGGGATCCAAGGAAGGTGAATTTTAGCAAGCAAGAATCAAATAATTATTGGATAGGGGAGCAAATTGGTAGCTATCAAACCAACATCCAACTCTCATAAATGTATATAGACCAACACCAACAACATAAAAGAAAAATGTATGGAATCAAATTAGCCAATTCATGAAAGAAATCTAACACAATTTTACTACATTAGAGGAGTTTTCAATGCCATCAATAGCCTGAGTGAAAAATTGGGTGGAGTTAAAACTGCCTCACAGAGCATGATAGACAAGATTGGATAGATCAAGAATACTCAATAGATATCCTACCTAGAAATGGTATGCTCACTTGGAACAACAAAAGCGTAGGTTTCTACAATATAGTGGAGACATTAGATAGATTCATGATTAAAGGAAATCTAAGAAGCTTTGATCACATAATTTAGGAAGAAATACTACTAAATATAGGCTTAGATCATTTTCCAGTAAGAATAGAATTTAAGGAACCAAAAAAAAAACAAGAAATTCATTCAATTGTGAAAATATGTGGTTCCAAGATGAATAATTCTTAATGAAAATTAGAAAGTGATGGAAAGAAGGCAACCTTGAGGGATCTAAAATGTTCTACTTTGTCTCTAGATTAAAACATCTCAAAGGAAACACACTAAAATGGAACAAGAACCATTTTAAAAACATTTTTAAGGACAAAATAGAAACTAGAGAGGAAATCAAGTAGCTAAAAGAAGAGGTAATGAAAAAAGGAATGGATAATGAAACATATCTCAAAGAAAAAGAAATAATTTCAAAATATGAAGATATATTAACAAAAGAAGAAATATCCTAGAAACAAAAATCTAGAGAAACATGGCTATCAGAAGGAGACCGCAATACAAAATTCTTTCATAATAGTACCATAAACAATAGGAATATTAACAAAATAACAAAAATCAAAGATAACACAGGGATGTAAGGGAAGAACTAGATCAAGTGGGGAAGTATTTATAAAGTATTATAAAAATATTCTTAATAACTTTGAAATTGCTAACCTAATAACACAATATAGCATGAAAGAATCAATACTAAAGCTTATTACAGAGGAGGATAACAAAACCTTAAATAAACCCTTTACCCTAGTGGAAATTAAAGAAGCTCTATTCAAACTCAACCCAAACAAATCTTTGGGACCAGATGGATTCCAAGCCTTCTTTTTTCAAAAATGTTGGGACACAATAGGGAAATATTAATGGAAAGCAATAGAAGCTACTAGAAATGCAGGCTCTTTGAAATCAACAATACCTTTATAACCCTTATCCCTAAAAAATCAAACTATGAGACCCAGGGAGATTTTCAGCCTATAACACTTTGTAACACTATATACAACGTATTATCCAAAGTGTTAGCAAATAGACTTAAAAAATTATTACCAAAACCAATATTAGAAGAACAAACAAGATTTGTACTAGGAAGATCAATATTGGACAAAATTATCATTATGCAAGAAACCATTCATTTAGTTCAATCTAATAAGGATTCTTGCATGTTTATGAAATTTGACATTCAAAGGCCTATGATAAGGTCAAATGGAGATTATTTTGTAAAACTCTAGAAGCATTCAACTTTGTGTAGCAATGAATCAACCTATTTTTTAACTGTATAACAGCTCCCCAAATATCACTTCTAATCAATGACACTCTAGAAGGTTTCTTTGGTATATCTAGAGGAATTAGATAAAGAGACCCAATGTCACCATTTTTATTCATTATCATGGAAAAAGCTTTTGGTAGATCAATTAAATTAGCACAATCAAAAAATGAGATCAAAGGAGTAGTAGATGATGGCATTCAAAAAATTAAACACCAACAATTTGTGGATGATACAATCCTTCCTGTGGTAAGCACAATACAAGAAGCTCAAAACTTTAAACAAATCATACACACATTTATGGATGCATCGGGTCAAAAGGTAAATGAGACCAAATAAAAAATATTCTTCCTAAATACTCATGTGAAAAATAGAAAATAGAATATGTTATATTATGAGGTATAAGAAAGGTACATTTCCTTACAAATATTTGGGAATCCAGCTAGACATAGGGGTCAGGAAAGGAAGATTGTGGGAACCTCTGTTTGAAAAACTAGATAAGAAAATAGGAAGTTGGAAAGGGAAATGGCTAACCAAGGTAGGTAATGTAACTAAAATTAAATCAGTATTATCTGCAATACCCATATATCAAATTTCATGCTTACCACTACCTATAGGAGTATAGAAGAAACTAGAAATCAAATTTTGAAACTTCTTTTGGAGTGGGATTGAGGAAAAGATCAAATTTTCTATGATCAAATGGGAAAATATAAGTAGATCTAAGGAACTAGGCAGGCTTGGCATCAAAAACCTTAAGTGGAAAAATGAAGCTCTAGGAGAAAATCTTGTATGGAGAATGTATCAAGAAAAGGATAGCAAATGCACCAAAATCTATACCAAAAATATCTAGATAGTTCGGATCCAATATCACTCTTTAGAACTTGCAATCCCCCTAATGGATCACAAATTTGGGATTTCATGATACAATTTTGTTCTATCATGACTAAAAACCTTACATGGGACGTAGGAGAAGTGAAAGAAGCCTTATTTTGGGAAGATTCATGGGATAGGTTACCACCACTAAATAATTGCAACCTTCCAACAAACATAAAAAACTCTCTAATTGAATAATGGGGGAAACACATCAAGGATTACATCAAAATAATCAATAGCAATGGAAAAACATATTGGAAATGGAAATCAATTGATGATACCACTTTAACGGATCTCTAAAAACAAGCCTTTGAAAATTCAAGAGTCAAAGGCCATTAAGCCATAAAGAAAGAAAGGATAAAATAATATGGGAGGCATCTAAAAATGGGAAATATAATGTTAAGAAAGGATATGAAGTAATCGCTAATTCACATAGATGGGAAAAAATAGATATACTCTAAACCTCTAATGGGACCCAACATGCCTCCCAAAAGCAAGCATATTCATGTGGGCAACAATTCAAAATTGAATCCTAATAGCAGATAAGTTCACTAAAATGGGTTTTGAAGGTCCATCATGGTGTCCAGTATGCAA
This sequence comes from Cupressus sempervirens, assembly GCA_028749045.1. Classification (NCBI taxonomy): domain Eukaryota; kingdom Viridiplantae; phylum Streptophyta; class Pinopsida; order Cupressales; family Cupressaceae; genus Cupressus; species Cupressus sempervirens. The sequence goes on from CM053789.1 coordinate 625,774,894, forward strand.
AAATAACTTAGAAACAAAAAGCATTTATTATACCAATGTACCTTTACCCAAAAAGGATGGCAATGACTTCACAAGAAATTCAATTGGACAACTATACTTACCAAAGAGTTACGAGACAACTTTAAAAATGGCCAAAGGTAGAAACTCAATGACATATGGAAATGTATGGAAAATAGCTCCATCGATTCTACTATGGGAACTTTCGAAAGAAAGAAATAGATGCATCTTCAAAAATGGAGAGATGTCAGATGCCTCTTTTTTTAATAAAGTAGAAGGAAGCATAATAGAAGTAATAAACAATCACCTAGGAAACATAATGATAGAAGAGGGGTCCTTTATAGACTAGGATGCGGATATGAAGAGGAATTGGAGAAACCTAATTAACCCACCAATGGCCTACAAAAAGGCAGATAAAGAAGTAAGGAAAAACTGTAAATGGGAACTTGCACTAAGAGGATCGACTAAACTGAATTTTGATGGAGCATCTAGAGGAAATCTAGGCAAGGCTGGACTGTATCATCCACTTAGACAATAGTGTCTAGTTAGCCAAACAAGCAAAACCACTGGGAACCCAAACTAATAACATAAAAGAACTTGAAGCATTAATGGAAGGACTCAAGATATGCCTAGAAGTAGGTATCAAAAAAGTCATAATTGAAGGAGATTCACAAATTATCCTGAACGCACTAAGAAAGGGAAATACCCCTAACTAGAATATAAACTCCAAACTCAAAGACATTCTTTCTCTTTTAGGCCAATTTGAAGATACCAAAACCCAACATATGGATAGGGAAGGGAACAAAGAAGTGGATACCTTAGCAAATATGGGAGTAGATGGAGAAGATATATGTGTCAAAAAATATGAGCACAATTCATAGACACATAATATACTTAAACTTAGAAAAAAGGAAAGAGTAGTTGTTGTCAATCAGGATTGCACCTATAGCAAGATGTACAATATAGCTATCTTGTTGAAACATTGAAACTCTCTCGGGTGGTGAGTTGTCCTAAAATGAGAGATGAATCTCTAGAAGCAAGGTTGGTTCCTAATTAGTGATCACCTAAAACCTAAATTGTATGCAGGAAAAGGTATGAGAAGTGAATGACAATAATAGATACTAAACCTAAATAAGGTGATACACCAATGATTCATATGCAACTTTAATCAAATCAGCACAAATTACCCATAATACGAATGATTCACAATACTCAGACACACATGCAACTAGAAAAGTGATTTTATGCAAAGACCTAGAATCTTCTACTTTGAAGGGAAAACACAAGTTTTACCATTTTTTTGCAAAAATAATAAGGACACAAACAAAGACCTACAATTACAAGTATCGAGATTCTAACATGCAATAAGGAATATAGCTTTAATGAAGGATGGACACAACATAAAAATAAAGAATCCATAATATTGCACGAGAATCAATGAGAAGGAACTGCTAAATTTTTATAACCAATGGTGAAAAATCTTTGTTACAAAGTGCTCTTACAATCAACTCAAAAAAAATTAATGTGCAAAAAAATTGAGTCCGAAAGAAGATACTTCATAATGAGGTGAATGTACAATATATAGTGTTCAAAACCCTAATTCGGATATCAAAAATATGCATGGAAAAAATAAATCAAAACTTATCCAAACTATGAAGAAACCCCTACAAACTGCTCTCAACCACTTATCCAACTGATAGATAACTGGAAAACTGCCTCTATCACCTCAAAGTCGTGCATAAAACCCTAATTTGGATTTCAAAATCAACCCAAAGATATAGCATGTGAAACTCATCAAAAATATGCATAAAACATGCTCTCATAATGAACTGCATGCAAAACTAGCCTTAACTGCTCCATATTTCGCCAAAAATAGCACTAAAAGTGCTCCATCACTACATGAAAAACTCAAACTATCCTTTGACCAATTATGCATGTAGCCAAGTCTGAGAAGACTCTGAAAATGCCAAAAATAGCTCCATAATCGACTCCAAAATCTTGAGTCTGAACTGCAAGTCCAAAAATAGCAACTAAACCTCTCCCTTTTAATTTAGCATTTTAAAATGTTAACTCCCTCTTAACCTCTTAATCCCAAAACAAGTTTAATTAAAATAATAACTAAAGACAAGTTCAATTATTATTTAATTGCATGAATTTTATTATTAAATAATTGACTCATGGAATATCAATTATGAAATAATAATTACAATTTTCATACTATGCAATTAAAATAATAACTAAAGACAAGTTATTTATCTATTTTTTCCCTCTAATTTTAATTTTAATTCTATTCCCCTTTGCATTTTAATATTTATTATTAATTAGTTGACTTATAATATATCAACTAAATTAATAATAATTACAATTTTCATAATAATGCAAAGGTTTATAAAAGTTGTAAAAAATAATAACGACTTAAAAAACAAGTCTTACATTATTACATCTCCCATAATATTTGAACTTGTGGACCCAAAATTTTATCCAAATTACAAGAGGGGCTATCAAAAAGGAAAAAATATAGTCATTTTCAACATTTTGAATGCTTTGATTTGGAAAGGAAAATAATATAGGGTTAAAACCCTAGCTGAAATGGAGAAGAACATTGCATTTCCCGAACAATTCTCGGATGCCATTGCAATATTTTAATGTTTTCTCCACTTCTTGTTGTGGCTGGACTATTTACTATGCCACTCTTTGCTTATTGTTATGGTAAGATTGCTTCGAATGAAGTTTCCCAGAAGCTTTTTGGATGCAACAACTACCTATGGTTTGTCGGGTCTAATCATTTCTTTTGTTGTTATTGTCATGATTCATTATCAGTTGGGTGTTAACATCATGACTCTCTATTTCATGACTTTTTGTGGTCATGAGGGATGGATCTTATCTTTTAGAGCCATATTTGCTAGTGTATTTGAGCTCTAGATGCCATAACTACTGGTGTTCTTGAGTTTCTCTAAGACGTGAGTACCTTTTACTATTCTGGGTTTCTCCATCTCCATTCATTGCTTATTTTTGTATGGTAGACATGATTGATAGATGCTTGTATTCTATGCTTGATGTTGTAAAATGCCTAAATCTTCATTCTTTATGTTGTAAGTTGCACTTGGACTGTTGCTTGTGCTATGTTGTGAATGCTCTAGTTACCAGTTAGTTCTTGATTGCTTGGTGAAATCTTCATTATCTATTGTTATATATGCCATGATTATCTGGTGTTATATATGTCGTGATTGCTTCATCTTTGAATATGGCTAGTGTTATGTAGTGAGTTGATGTTATATGTCTTTCCTTTACTATTATATGTTCATAGCATAGTTTGTTGTAAGCTTCTTGATCTATGAAGCCATGAGTACTATTCTTCAATATTTAGTAAATTTGATTGATGATCTTCTTCATCAATTGAAACAATAATAGTCTTCTCTAGTTTTGGATCCCTTCTTACCATTTTATAAGAGTTATTTGGACCAGATTGTCTAATATTTGTTATATCTTCACCTAAGATCATTGTGACCTAACATTGATATCATTTCTGCTCATTGTAATCTGCATAGATTGATAGATGTTACTTCACTATCCTTTGTAGGATGTGCTACTGCTTTTTAACAAACCATAAGGTCATTGATAGAAAACAAAACATTGTTATTCAATCTAAACTTATTGTTATTATATGCTTTTGATGATTCTCTGTGAAGATTAATGTCTCTATATTACTAAGTTATGAATAATTCATGCCTTAACATGTACGATGCAAGATTATTGCTTCTATTGCTACCACAGTCCCTTGTTTATGGAGTACTGAAATCTCTTTCGAGAATGTTGAAATATGCTTGCTATTGTACTTTTACTGATATGAATTAACTATCAAATTTAATCCAATCTATTATAATCAACTTTTCCCTTTTAACTGAAAAACTTAATTTCTGATTGTGCACTTGTAGACTTCCAATCCCTCCATGATTCAACTAAAAGGTTTCATACTTGTAATTTATGTATGTCCCTTTGAAAATCTCCTTGTTTCTTTAATCTTCTACTATGGTTCAACTAGAAGGTCCCATACTTTTAATTTATGTATGCCCCCTCAATAGTCTCCCCATGTCTTTAGTCTTTGCCTCTACATGATTTGACCAAAAGGTTTCACACTTGTAGTTTATGCATGTCCCTTCGATAGTCTCTTAGTCCTTCGGTCTTGGCCTCTACAAATCTCAGTTGAAAGGCTTCATGTGTGTAACTTATGCAAGATCCTTCAACAACCTCACACTTCATACCTATATCTGCACATGAAACAAACTTATTAGCATAAAACCTGCTTTGCTTTCATATACTTCTCTTGCCTTTGCATCTTTTAATGTTTTTATTTGATAACCATGTTGTAGGAACATTAAGTAGTGTAGAGATAATTGGAATGGTTTCCATTGCTTAGTTCATATGAGCTAAACCTCCTCTTTTACATTTTGCAGGTCTATTCCCAGATGGAGATGCAGGATCAAACCTTCTTCAACATTCAGATCAACTATCCTCCAATTCAAACAATAGAGACTTTTCCCCTTATCTCTTCAATACTTTTCCTATTTATGCAATGTGTTTATTCAAATATTATATTAGGAGATTCCACGACTTGTGTGGTATCTGAATGCATTGTATCAAGTAGTGTTTAAAAGTTGAACACTTTGTACCTCATCAAAACAGTTCTGAGATATATTTTAATAAAGTATACTATTTAGGTACTTTTATGTATCTTGAATTAAAAATGATCAATTTATCTTGTTTATTAATTTTATGTACTTTAATTTAAGCATCCAAACCATTATGTAAAACATAGTGTAATATATAAGCAATTTTAACATAGCAATTTAGGAGATATGTTAAATTGGTAATAGTAGCAATCCTAGATAATAATCAGCACCACCTATCCTTATTCAAATCAATAAACCACAAATTAGGAAATCAAGATAAATTTAGCCTAAGGAAAATTAAATGTTAGGCATCAATACATATGAATACGCAATCAAAATCTCACACATAGGTTGTATTTACACATCACATTCCACACAAAGTCTAGATTAGGGGTAACTATAAAATTTGTTTTTTATTATCTCTAAATAGCTTAATATTCCTTCAACTCCTCTAGAAAACATAGAGAGATGACCAATTAAAGCATAATCAGGTAATGCAAACTAAGTAAGATCTTACTTTAAAATATTAATAATCAAAACACTACATTAATGTAAGACTACCAAACTCTGAAAACATGTATTTTAATGTATAAATTCAAAGATCAAACTTACAAATATAACCAAATAGAATGTCTACAACTTTCAAATCATTAAGATCCCCAAGACTTAAAACTAGGCTAATGAAATCTCAATCTAACAACAATTAATTCAAGTTGTTAACATCTCTATTTCTCATATGGTCAGAATCAAATATGATTAGAGGAATATTTTGTTTGTTTATTTTCTCCCTTGATATGAAAGATACTAAAAAAGACCTTGGCCAAGAAAGATGTCCCCTTTGCAAATTTCTAACTCTACAGAAAGAGGAAGGACTAGAAGCATAATTTGCACATGGACAATGCTACATACCAGATTCATATCAAATAAAGGGAAAAGCAGCATGAATTTAACAAATTATAACAAGTAAAGGATGTAGAAAGTACAAATAAGAACATAAGCATCCTAATATAAAGGAAAATCTTTGTAAAGATGTCATATTTCAGTATTTCTAAGAATGAAAAACCTCAAAAGTAGGTAGAGCAACTGGGGTATGCCCCTTTTATTCTTTGTATAGTATAGGACCCTGGGTCTTGGGTAAAACTAGAGCTTTTCTCTCTCGATTCTTTCCTACCAGTGCCCGTTTGAATGGAGACTTTGTAATTTTTTTAAATATTATTTTATAATATATAGTGCTTCAGCCTTTTACCAATAAAAAAATTAATTAAATATTAAAATATTTAATTAATTGTCTTGATAATTTTTTAGTGTATACAATTTGCCCTCTTTGAAATAATGTGCTTGTCACATTGTTTCAAAGAATACTAGCATTTTGAATATGTTGCCCTTGTCGCAAGACTTCAAATGCCATGGACTAGTGGATGCCCCCACTTCACACACACACACACACACACACACACACAAAGATATACATATGCATATATATATATATATATATATATATGTACATACATAATGTAATATATATATATATATATATGATTGATCAATATTTTGATAAGAAATTGATAGAAAAAATGGAAATATACACTCTCAAGCAATTAGGGCACCACGTGTATAAATACGAAAAAGGATGGGTGGATGAGTCATTATGTGCACACTTGTCATTTGTAGATTGCTAGAGGAATCCCCTACCAAAGATTTTGTTCTCCATTGAAAATCACTATTTCGAGCAAGTTTGGAGGTAACAAAGGCCAACCAACTATGGGTGAGCTAGTATGTCATTGATTTCTCATAGTCATTTCATAGATTTAGCATGAACTTTAGATAGATTTGATGGATTTTTATTGAATTTTTGGTAGGAAAGGGATAGATTAGATTTTTTTTGAAAATTTTCAATCAGCACAAAAAAAATGAATAGTTGTAGTGCATGTATGTGTAGGTATACAACATCCATGTGTAACTACTTGAAAAAAATGTGCAACTCTACATTTATTCAAAATGACAACGCATATGTATTGTAAATTGGCACATTTGCTAAAATTGTGCATGCATATTGTATTGATGTGCATTTGATAAAAATGTGCATGTACTTAGGGAACTCATGCAAAGGTGTGATACATCTATGCATACATTAGTTGCAAACATTTTCAAAATTCCCATGTGTATGCATTGTATAACGTTACACTTTTGCTAAATATGCACATATGTTTAGGGTAACTATGCATTTGTCCTATAATGTTATGTATCTGTTGAAAATGTGCATTTGTTTAGGGGATATGCATATTTGTTTGATAAAGTTGCACATCTATTCCACAGAATAGTTTTTTCTTGTGAATAGGTTAGGAAACCATATAAATACATTAAGATAGGATAGTTGATAGATTTGTGATATTGATGTGACTATTTGAGTCAGCATATCTAATTTGACTACTTTAGGTATCATTTTAGTAAAGTGTGCTAGATACACAATTAAGAATAGGAAAATGGTAGATTTTTCAAATAAACATGTGATTAACATGTGATAGGATTAGTTGTAAAATAAATCAATTAAATTAACATTTATGTTTTGAGATTTCTAGGACGTCTAATTTCATGTTGTTTGGATTGTTGTAGGAGGACATCTAAGATATTTTTATGTCGAGGGAGTGATTCCCGAACATAGTGTTTGAGACCCTTACTAAGAGAAATCACATATGGATTGCTTCATGTGGCTTACATCATGCATTATACTAGCATGTTCTCAAGGCTAATATTTTCATATTGAGAGCTTGCACAAAGATGAAACTCTAAGACTAGTACTTTCCATCTCCCCACTCATGAGATGACTATTATAATTGAGGATGTATATTGAATCCTTCGATTACCCTTCACCTATGAGTTAGTGCAGTATGATTAGCATGGTGGATAGGTCAAGTGCAGAGATGTTTTTGGTGATGATGACTTGGATAAGGATGAGATTAGTTGGGATTATATGGTAGAGTCATGTTACACACTTCCCATAGTATTAATGGGGATGATTACAGGCTACATATGTTTAGACATGAAGAGACTCAAGATTTTCCTATAGGATGGGGTAGACTCTTTAGGGGATGATGGAGGAGGGTACAAGATTTTCTTGGGAGTGTGTATGCTAGCACACCTATATCATAATTTGCACTAGTTTGTATAACATAGTGGAGCTTCCTTATCATTCAGTGTCACTTTACTACATGTTTGGGAAAGAGAGCATATATGTCATGCCTAGAATTTACAGGGAAAAACACAACTATATTTTATTTTTATTTTTGAAAGAGGCAATAGTTTATTCCACACAACTCAAGTTGCAATTAGGGTTTAAGGATTAGAATACTAACAAGATTCAACTGCTCATTGACATACCAATTTAACATTTCATTCTATCTCAACATACTTAATTTCATTATCCAAATTGAAGGTAATACCTTAAGGTTATATCATAATGAGTAACATTATTTCAAGAGGTTAACCTAATGCATGTCTTGTCATGATATTTCTAGCATTGGCATACTCAGTATCACAATCTTGTTTTGATTATATTCCAAAAATAAATGATATCCTAAGGGTATTCATAATTTAGCCAAGTTCGATATTCTACATATTAGGGCACTTCAAGTCTAAGTAGAATTGATATTGAAATTGCATTTAGATTCAATAAAGGTGATTGTGTTTACGACTTGTTGAATTGTGGCAGTTACTTCCATTAGGTTTTGAGTTCCTTGCAACATTCTATGTAGGGCCTAATGAATGTTATTTGAAACCATATAGGTGAGATAATAGATGACCCATTGACGTGAAATCTTGCATTCGACGAACATCTTGAAAATGGTTTGAAGGCATAATGTTAATAAGGGGAAACATTATTGAATCCCATATGGTTTGGTGCCCCATAAGATTTCCTTGAATAAAAAAATAAATTAAGTTAGTAATATGGAAATATACTACAAATTTTGTATTCAATGATGAGATTTACATAAATCCTCAATAGCATCTAAGCATATAAATATATATGTCACATTATACATTATTTAATATATACTAAGTATTTTTATTATAATTTATTTGGTGAATTAGTTACAAAATATGATATATCATAAGTATACATTAAAATAAATTTTCGATGCTCTAAGTACATTATATATAAATATTAATATAAAAGTATTAAATATATAAAAGAAATAATATATATTATTTACAACCACATCCCTAAAATATTGTCCAATTATATTACTACAAACTACTATTTACATTACATACCATCATATTTAATTTCCTATTAGTAACCCTTTTCTATTATGTATTGTCTAACACTAAACCTTACAAAACATAACACCCCACACCATACTAACCAACTCTATATCCCAACTTCTAACTAAATTTATTAATTAAAATTAACTAATACAAACTTACACTTAACTATTATACTACTAAGCCCAACACCTTTATCCCTTCCCCCTGCATGCTACCTTTTTTGTCTCCCCTCATGATACGCCTAGACTCATGTGTGAGGGTGAGGGGAAGGGGGCCTTTCCTTGTCCTTGGGTGGCCTAGTAAGAGCCTTGGAATATGTGCTAAAGGAGGGGCAACAAAAAGGTGAAAAGGGTACTCTTTTTTAATACCCACGCCACCTTAATTCTTTTCTAAGTTAGACCTCCTAGCCTCATGCATGCCAAGTTTCGAGCTAGTTATGTGTCACATGAATCAAGGATGGGGGATTGATATAATAAATGGGGGATTGATATAATTAATGGAATCCCCTCAAATATATTATGGATATCTTAAGAAGGGAATGTGGTACCATAAAGGGTTTAATTTGTTTATTTATTTATATTTTTTCTTTTTTCTTTTTTGTGAGTGAGTAAGAGGTCCACAACAAATCACATGATCTCCATGGGTTGTAAGGTTCTTAAGTCATGATCTAGTACTTAGTCTATTTTATTGGATTTTTATAAAGGAATCTCTAATGAGTAGCCTCACTAGTTATTTTAAACTTTTATAAACCTAGGTAGGGATTATTATAATGGACTATCTATTTTATTGGATTTTTATAAAGGAAGCTCTAATGAGTAGCCTCATTGATTATTTAAACTCTTATAAACCTAGGTAGGGATTATTATAATGGACTATATTTGGGAGGGGGGTTATTTTTCCTCTCCCATACAAATTTGAGAGACCAAATGTGCATGTAGAGGCATACTCTCTCTATTGGTTTTATGCATTCTTTCTCGCTTCTCATTCTAGGGGGTCATAATTATGAGTTTGGTGGTGGGATGATTTGACTTCCCTATTCCTTTAATTGTAAATTTGATGTTATTCTATGCATCCATCTAATCTATAGGATCATTTAGATATACAAGATCAAATATATGTTTACCAATGAAGAGCAAGCTCTATATGGAATTGCTTATTAGTTGAAACATAGGGAAATATCTCTCTTACAAACCATAGCAATTACAATAAAAAGGAATTTTCTTGTTATTGCATCAAAATACATAACATAAAATTTTACAATGCAATTACTTAAATTTTTAATAGAAATAACCATTACAATTAATTTCTCCCATATAAGCAACCTATGAAATATATCTATTGTTTGATTCATAAGTCTACACGAAAAGAATATCCCATGTACATAACTTTTACATGGACTTCCTAGCAATCGTATTCGTTTACATGAAACTCGTTCTTTCCTTCATATACAGCTATGAATATGATACAATCTTTATATTACAATGCCAACTATATGAATACCATCAAATCTCAATTTCCACATTCACAATAATATATAATAGGATGTAAATGCTTCTCACATTTCATAAAAGAACAATGGAGATTTTTCCATAATAACACATTACAAAATAACATGGGGGAGATTGATTTCTTCAACTACATCACACAATAGCATATCTCTTGCTTCTTCAACAATGCAATGGAGAAACCCTAACTTCTTCATGGATCCCATTAGCACAATCTTGCAAAAAGAAGATAAAAACAAGAACCATGGAGGCTTACCTCTCATCCTAGGCTTCTAAGAAGCCACCCACCAAGCTAGGGGAAACAAGGCTCAAATTGGTTACACTCAAGAACCAACAATGCATACAACATAATATTAAAACACATATAAACTCCCTTCCAAAGCTTAACACAATTGATTCTCCATTGGAATTAGAAGCATGGGTGAAGGTGGGCTCTCCAAGGAGAAGAATGTCATATCCATACAAGTATACATATTTTCAATTGCATCATGTCCTTTCAAGGCTATCAAATTCATCCTCCTCAATACACCAATATACTTATACCTCCCATATCACAAAACAAGGCATATGGCTTCAATGGAGCCCATACTCCATGAATAAAGAAACCCTCTCCAAGAGGGGAATTTCTCAACTTCATTGTTGAGCCCAACTAACTCCTTCACCCAAGGCTTCTCTTCCCTCCCAAGGGTGAGTAAAGCCTTCACACCCATTAACATTCATACACACAAAAACAAGGAAATTTTTCTAAGAGAAAACCATCACAAACAATGGTACATACCAACAATCTCAACACAAACACATTACATGAATTTTAACAGAAAATGAGCAAAAATAATATCATTGATAAAGTGCAATGAGAGCCATCACATGGGCACCAACCTTGGTCCAAGCTAAAGGCAAATGAAAATTGTTGAAGAGCTCACTTCTCCTTAGTCCTTCATTTTTCAAAAACCCAATTGTCTCTAAACTTAGAGAGTGGGTAAACACCTCATTAGTTTATCCAAGTTCACTAAAAAGACTCTCCCACTAACTTATTTTGGCAAAAACATCAAGTCACTATCTCTTACAACTTTGTCCCTATCAATTTCACTACCTTTGGCTAAGTGGAAAGATGGGGATGAACTCATGGGACAACTCAATTTCGAATTGGTGGAAAAATGCATTGATTAAGGGGCCCCCTAGGGTAGCTAAGCACTAAAATGGTTAAATCTAGGCCCCTAGCATGTTATGCTAACATATAGGTGGCTTATTTTCACAAAAATGACACTTTGGGACCACATATTGACCCTCTAAAATCCTTTTCAAGTTTGAATTCGAATTTCCCTTGATGGCGACCCATCCTATCCTTTCTACAAGTGGACTTACTTAATCTTTTGAAAGGCAATTAGTTTAAGGTTAAGTGCTACCATGACCAAAACCCTAGGTGACATTTCATCAACACATAAACAATTACAAGTGTCAAGTGACACAATAAAATAGATTACACATCACCATGGCATGTCCCTAATGTATTTATGAATTTAAATTTACTACACACATGAAAACTTACATTAACAAAATAAACACATCACAATGAGGCTTTGAATCTTCTAAAGATTTGCCTTGGCTAAATTGTGTCCACTTAAGTTTGGACCTTGTTTCTCCAATTAATTTTCTCCATGGTTCAACTTCATGTACACTAAACTAGAGTAGCAGTAGCCCAATGAAAAATCATATAAAATACATGTATATAGGTGCATGGAAATTTCACATTAAGTAGTTCTTATTAACACCCTCAATTATCATAATAAACATTTCTTTCCTAATCATTTCATATAAAGCATTTTAAAAATTATAATGTCAGAATCTACATACCCACATTAATACTTAAATCACATGATCAAAATAGCATTCTAAACCACATCATAATCCAATTCCTAATATAAAGATGAAATGTAGAATCTATAATTGTTAAATCATCCAACATAAAATTTAGGTCCTAATACCTATCATAGGTGAAATTCACCAAAATTTAAACATCACATTTAGTATCCTTTATAATTCAATTATATCTAGTGTGATTACTAACAATATTTCGTCATCATTATGAGATAACACATCATAAGGTGTATGGATTTAAATGTGAAGTTTGCATCCTATTCACAAGAGATTGAAATATATCATCATATCTTCATACTCTTACTACCTACTAATCTTATTCATGTATCCAAATTTATAATTGGGCACTAGGGAAGGGGCCTTACAATATAGCAGTCACGCATCTTGTTCACATGAGATTCAAGGGTGTGAGATAGTCGCTTGTGCATCTACATTCTACAATTTACTCCCAGCCTAATTTGGGACAATTGGAACATTAGATATATGTTTTAGAAACATTAGATTTGGTTATATGGAGGTTGTATTTGGACTATGAGAAGTGGGATGATGAGATGTAGTTGAGAAACTACTTTAAGACTCAATTATTAATTGAACAAACTCTACACATTTTGGAGATACAACTAGTGGGTTGTGTACTTGGATAGTTTGGATAGCTAGAGGGGATTCCACAAGGCATGGCATAGTTTTCTCATACTCATCAGGAGAAATGAGACTAGGGGTTGATGCCCTCATACAAGGTTACTAGATAAGAGTTTTTGCATATGCCTTTTTATGCATTGACTATGAGAAGAAACATTATGGATCTTAATATGAATGGTGAGTATGAGTAATATCTTCATGCTCACCCTATGTTGTGGATATCTTCTTCACATGATCCACCTTTGAAGGATAGAGGAGATAGGAGAGGAAGGAGGAGGAGACATAGGGGGAGAGGTGGTGATCAAACACCACCTCTAGGTAGAGGCAGAGGGAGAGAGTATGGAGATGGCAATGATAATGATGATGGTGGAGGAGGAGATGGATGAGGTCTGAAAAGAGCCCAAATTTGTGAAAGAGTCATAGGTTACCAGGAATAAAGTGTTGGATTTTTTTTGGTCCTTATGTTTTATTCTCAAACTTTCAAGGATGCTTTGACAATTCCTGACTTGTTCGAAAAAGTTATAGTAGCTTTATAACATGTTCTTGAAATAGAAAAATGGGTAATTTAAAGAAGTTTGATTCATGCAAACCCTTGTTTAGGAATCAATATAGAAATAAAATGAAATAAAGGAAAGTGTATTGTCATGTACTCAAGGCTAGATCTAAGAAATAAAGTATTATGCCTTGGAAATGTAAATGCTTCATTGGATGTGATCAAATATGTTGATGTAATACATTTTATTTAACACAAAAACCCAAAAGGAAATCTTGAAAGACAAAACCTCATAGAATGGATGTTATAATTCAACACAATGTTTGATTGAGGTGGATAGAAGAATACTTGGAGGGGAAGGTGTATCTCCTTCCTTGATAGAAACCTCTTTAGCTTGACCTCCAGTGGGGAAAGAAGACGTTTCTATTGATAGAGATGCCTTAAATTCTTGAGAAGAATGTCATACCTTGAAATTGTGGACATTAATGTTTCTTAACTCTTGAACTTGAGTTGCTTCCTTGCACTTGATATCTTGATCATGAACGCTTGATAATCTTGATCATGGTTACTAAAATGAGGAGATATAGTGCTTTTACATACACCTCTCAAAATATTTTAGGGGTTAAAACTCAAGAAGATCAACCATGGAATTTAGTTTGGCACCAAAACCTCGACATAAAGCACCTGGCCAAATTTGGGACAAAATAAGTGGTAATAGAAAATTCCAAACATTTCGTTCCTAGGTACAAATTGTTTCAAATGTATTTTTCCTTTGAAGACCACCACAAATTTGAGATGAGTGTTTGGAGGACAAGGCTAATGCATGATAATCAATGAGTACAACTAATTATGAGATCAAGGCAAACAATAAAGGCTACTAATAGCAATATAGGGCCTTAGTGATGAAATGAATTATGGGATTGAAGTAAAGATAGAGGGGTTCACTTATAAATAAGAGCTAACCTTAATTTTAAACAATATTAAAATGATAGAAGACTCATATTTGAATTTAGGTGTTCATTAAGTATCATACGAGACATTTCTATAGAAAGCACACTAAGGTGGTTGCAAAATAGTCCTTAAATTATACACTAATTAAGTGCTTATAATTTAGAATAAAACATTTAACCCCCACTTTAGCAAGAGTATGAGGAAAATTCATTCTCCAGGTAAATGAAGAGGAAAAACAAAAGAGGTGTGTGTGTGTGTGTGTGTGTGTGTGTGTGTGTGTGTGAGAGAGAGAGAGAGAGAGAGAGCATATCTTGGATTGCATACTCCTATTTTCTTACTTTCTTTTGTATCATCATATATGTTGTAATAGCTTGTTTGTTTAATGGTTAGCTTTTCTTTATAATCCTAACACATTGGTTTTATTGCATGTACTAAGAAACATATAATCAGTTAGCTAAATAAATTTAACTATAATTAAATAATGCACAAGAGTAACATCACTACACTAAGTGTGTTTTCATCTTCAATTCAAATATTTGCAATCCATAACAAGATAACATATGAATGCATTATGATCATTTAAATCAACATCAATCTATCTGTCTCTAACTTTAAATCTTATAGTTATGATTTAAATTCTTCTCTTCAAGGACTATACATATAACATCAATGCATATGCCCAATGGTACATAGCATGATACAAATATACTATAAGAATCATAGGTTGTAGTGAATATGCAAAATCCATCCAATATGTTCATGCGAAACTTTTTGAACTTTATTGGAGAGAAAAAAAACAATACCACCCAACCATGTGATTCTTTTATAGCCACCCCTCCATGCTAGGATAACACAAGGAACTACACTACACATACAAACAAAAAGATAAGGCACAAAAGGAAAGAGTACCAAAATGGAACCAAAGAAATAAAATAAGAAATGCTAACATATATAGCAACATGGGATACCAAAGATGAATCACTAAGCTAAATGGAGGAGAATATAAGTAACTATAGAATAGAAAAAGGGAAATAATGCAAAGAGTTAGATCACTTCTCCTTTACAAAATTGCAGATTAGGAAGGAAGATGTTCTAATATGCTAGGATAGTCCAAATTGTTGAATGGTTCAATGATCCTTTTCTAAAATGTAAAATTGAAATGGGAAATGTAATGAGATAAGAAATACAAATTAGGGAAGATATAGATGCACCTAGAATTGAAATAGGAGATATGATGCTTCAAATATGAATATCAAAAAGACAAAATTCAAGAAATAATTATAATTATTGATCTACAACCTAAAGGTTGTAACTTGCCCAAAAACTAATTTTCAATTGTTTATGGTAGGTACAAACATTTGGAAGGTTTTGCACCCAGGACTAGAGCCTTGGATTTATTTATTTTCCTTGGTTTTATCCACAAACTTCTATAGATGCTCTAACAATTCCTGACTTGTTCATAAAGTTATGATAACTTTGTAAAATGTTCCTACAAATAGAAAAACAGGGAAGAAATTTTTATAAAGGGGTTTGACTCATTCAAACCCATGTTTAGGAATCAACATTGAAATAAAATGAAATAAAGGAAAGTGTGTTGTCATGTAGTTGAGGCTAGATCTAAGAATAAAGTAGCATACCTTGGAAATGCAAATGCTTCACTGAATGTGATCAAATATGTTGATGTAATAGACTTGACTTAACACAAAAACCTAAAAGGAAATCATGAAAGACAAAACCTCATGAAATAGATGTCATAATTCAAAATAATGTTTGATTGAGGTGGATAGAAGAATACTTGAAGAGGAAGGTCTATCTCCTTCCTTGACAAAAAACCTCATTATCTTGGCCTCCAATGGGGAAAGAAGTTATGTCTATGGAGAGAGACACCTTAAGTTATTGAGAAGAATGTTAGACCTTGAAAATGTTGAAATGTTCGCTTCATAACTCTTGAACGTGATTTTCTTCCTTGCACTTGATAGATCAATCAAGAATTCTTGATAATCTTGATCATGGTTACCAAAATGTGGAGAGATGGTTTTTTATATATACCTCTCAAAAAAATTTATGGTTTTAAATTTAAGAAGTTCAACCATGGGATCTGATTTCCCACCAAAACCTTGACATAGAGTTGTAGGAGAAATTGGGAAAAAATAAGTGGGAATAGAAAATTTGAAACATATTGTTCCTAGCTACAAATTATTTCAAATGCATTTTTCCTACAAAAAACCAACCCAAATTTAAAATGGGTGTCTGGGGGACAAGGTTGATGCAAGATAATCAATAATACAACTAATTATGAGGTAGAGACAAAATATAAAGGCCACTAATAGTAATATAGGGCCTTGGTGATGAAATGGATTATGGGATTGGAGTAAAAATAAAGGAGCACAGTTAGAAATAAGAGCTAACCTTGATTTTAAACAATATTAAAATGAAAGAAGACTTATATTTGAAATTGGATGTTTATTAAGTATCATATGATATTTTTCTATAGAAAATATACTAAGGTGAGTGCAAAATTGCCCTTCAATTATACACTTATTAAATGCTTATAATTTACAATAGCATATTTAGCCCCCACTTTAGCAAGAGTATGAGGAAACTTCATGCTCACAGTACAGGAAGATGAGAAACAAAAGAGGAATGTGTGTGTGTGTGTGTGTGTGTGTGTGTGTGTGTGTGTGTGTGTGTGTGTGTGTGTGTGTGTGTGTGTGTGTGTGTGTGAGAGAGAGAGAGAGAGAGAGATTATCACTAGAAAACTAAAAAGATATGAAAATTCATTAAGTTTATTGATAGAAGCCCCCAAATAAATTATATCAACTCAGACATCCATGAGCAAGGGCATAAAAAGAATAAGAAAAAGAAAATAAACAAAAGATAAAGATGTAGACAAAAAGGAGTTAGTACCAAAAACACAACTCCAAATCAACTAGTAGAAGAGACTTTGATTAAGAATTCTCTCAACCACTGATATTGTGTTCAGAAAGCTATTGCAAGAGAATACACAACCATATGAAAAAGGAAAGAGAATCACCAAATATGAGACAAGAAAGAAAATGTTAGAAAGTTAGTCAGTACTACTTCTACTCATCTCAAAGAAAGATGTCCTCAAAGTATAATTAACAGTCTAGCATACTATGTTATGCTAGTCAACTATAGCTTGAAATTTGTGTGCTCAAGGGTAGTTTCAAAAACTTTGTGCTCTAGGGCGGCTGAAAATTTTTGCACTCAGGGACAACTTGAAAATTTTTTTCCTCAAGGATGACTTATGAGATTATTACTACGGAAAGCATTGTCTCAATAAGGATCCAAAAAGATGATCATTTCGAAGGAAAGAATTGTCTCCTTAGGGATCAAAAATATGATTAGTCCTAAGGAAATTAGTGTCTCCATAAGGATCAATAAACATGATCAGTCCTAAGGAAAGCATTTTCTCATTAGGGATCAATATTAAACACAAGGTTACATAATATACAAGGAGGTTGTATGTGTGTCCCCTCTTTATGATGGAAACATAGGGTTATGGGGGAATCATTAAGACAAGAGAACAAGGATACCTACTTACAACAATAAAGAGATATCCTTAAACCAACAATATGTTTGTGTTCCCTTAGCAAATAGAAAATACTCTTGTTAGCCAAGGGAATAGATAATCATGAAAGGTTATATGCAAGTGGGAAGAGATACTTAGAAGGAAGAGATCTTGGCTACAAGACATCTATTAGAGTAATAGAGTATTTACTTATTAATTAAATCATATTGATTTAATTTTTAAGTCAGTACTTATTAACTCTATTTCACTTAAGCTAAACTTTAGGCATCTAATAATTAATTATTATCATGCAACCTAGGTTACTTACTTGTTAGGGTTTTGATCTCCTTGATAAGGACAATCTCTCTTTGTAATTATTACATTGATTCACATTTGATAATAACAATCTCTCTTTTTTCTCATCAAGAATGTCTCAGCTATGGATCTAGGAATTCCAACCTCCATAGTTTTGGCTTCTTAGACTCACGACATGTTTGAAAATGATCACCTTAGTACACACATGTATACTCTTTTTTGCATCTCGATTGTGGTTTCTTGAGATGCAATTCTTTTGGCCCACTTTTCTAGTTGACTATCACCTCACCCTTGTCCACATCAGGGGGGTTCTTCTGTTGTTTCTCATGCTTCCTTGGTTCAATGGAGTGAGCTATGTATTCAATATTTGTTCCTATGTACTAGGCAGATGCAGTGGCTAGGTACATATGGATTTCGATGAGATGGATCATTTACCATATAGACACTCTTCTTTGTGTTTCTACTTTAGATGTAGCCTTCCATGTTCGATTGATCAACTCTTCAGGCTTTGGTGTTTTTTTGTCATATGTATCTTCAAGTTTAGTTGTTTTCCTTTGTGTGCGTCCTGATTTGATGCAGATTATAGTCTTCTCTACCTAGTCAAGTTCTATTTTAGTGGAGGTTCTTCATATCAGGGGTTACCTTTAATAAAGCTTTGTAGCTTCTACATGCTTCAGAGGTGTTCTTCATGATCATCTTTTGTTCTTATCTTCTGGGACATTCCCTAGTTTGGAGGCTTCTTCAGTCCTTCACTAGTCCTTTTAGCATTATTTAAATCTCTTTTTGGAGTAGGGTTTTTCCCATGTGGTTTTCTCTATTTCTCTTCTTTTCATAGATTTGGTCGTTCTTGAGTACCTCATCAGGCTTTGTCGTTGAGACCCAAATTTACTTTCAGTATTAGTCTCTAGGTTTTTAACTACTCCCTAAGTTTATCTTAAGGGGGGTGTTAGAATAATAGAGTGTTTAGTTATTAATCATATTGATTTAATTATTAAGTCACTGATTAACTCTATTTCACTCAAGCTAAACTTTAGGCATATAATAATTAATTAAAATATTATGCAACCTAGGTTAGTTACTTGTTAGCATTTTGATCTCCTTTATAAGGATGATCTCTTTTTGTAATTATTACATTGATTCACTTTTGATAATATAAATCTCTCTTTTTGCTCATCAAGAATGTCTCAACTATGGATTTGGGAACTCCAGCCTCCATAGCTTTTGCTTCTCCCTTTCTGTGATAGGTGTTTGTATGTAGGTGATTCTTGGGAGCTGTGGGGTTGATCTTGCATCAACTTCAACAACATTTTCCTCAAGAAGAGATCTTGAACAAAGACAATATCTTCAAGACAAAGAGGGGAAGGCAAAAAGAGTGCACAAGTGGCCAAAGTAAGGGAAGACAAAAATAGTTTCATAAATAAGGAAGAGGTTGTAATCACAGATACATACCTCTTACATAAGAGAGAATCTTGAATCAAAACAAAAGAATTCCTTGTAATAAAATAGTGTTACATGATAAACACATGTCACTATACTAAGAAAAGTATATGTTTAGAAAGACAATGAAGAAGAGGATCGACATGTGAAACCTTTCCCACCACATGTGAAGGCAAGGGAAAATATAATACATTGTACACCTTAATTGATAGATCTCTTATATTAGACATGCACTTTCTAGAAAAAATAATTTATAAACTAGGATGTAAATCTCCTAAAAAAAGAGAAGATCCTAATAAAAAAGAAACACATTTATGCAATTAAGGACATCGTACTATAAGAGAAGAAAGTCAACAAAGAGGAATGAATGATAAAATAAATAATATTCAATCCCTAAATTGAAGATCATTTTAAGATAGACACACTCTTTGAGGAAAGAAATAGATTGTTGAGCAAAGATGAAAGTACCTTGTGCAAAATAAAGAATCTCATGCCAAATCGAACGTATGATCATAAAATAATACAAATATGTAAAGAGATAATTAAGAGAAATGAAAAGATGCCACATTATGAAAGATTAGTAGATAAATCAATTATACAATATAAATACTTTCATACAAAAAAGATATTGCAAAGGACAACAACCACATTAGAGAGGAAGATCCTAACAAGCAAGTCCATGCATGAACAAAAATAATAGTATAATAGATGTAACCAACAAGAAATAATGGATCCTTTGAAAGGAGATAAATAAAAGAAAGATACATTGCCCCTCAAAACAAGGAGATACTCACAATGCACATTACACAAGACAAAGAGCCTCCAATGAGGTAAACTACTAAATTTACATAATGGAGAGAAACATAATAGAAAAAGAGAGATGTTAACGTATGTCTTTGATATCAAGAAAAAACATAAGATCCGTTGTTAATGAAAGAATAGAACTATCTAGCGAATCTTGAGCGAGTTTTTTAAATTCAACACAATTAGCAAGAGAGTGTTTGTGGTCATGACGAAAAGAACATAGAAATTCACCCTTACTAAGTTTTTTATTACTTTGAAAATGTCTATAAGGAAAGAAAAAGAAAAGAAATGGATTATATTTAATTCTCAAGGATAGTATTAGCTAGTGTCAATCAATCATCAAAAGGAGATGTTAAAACATATAGTGTTGGTAAAAGAATATCTAGAAGAGGTTTGCATTGGGATGAAGAAGGATTAGAAGAAGGAAAAGTGGAAGCTTCAAGTAAAAACCCTCTACTACACCTCATAACTTGTGTAGGACGATCTATAGGAACATTATATGTGGTTTATTAATGCCAAACCTAATCTTTTTTAACCTTGTTAAATAGTGAACAATGGAAAATAAAAAGGAAGCACTAAAAAAGACAAATCACCTCTCATTTTCACAATTGCTCATTCAAAAGGAAGATGCCTAACTAGGCCCAAGAGAAGACTCAAGAACTCAATGGGGAAATGGTCCTTCTCTAAATATGTAATGATGAAAATAAAAATGATAAGAAGATGTAATGTGGATGATAAATTAGACAATTTACTAAAAACTAG
Organism: Cupressus sempervirens; assembly: GCA_028749045.1. NCBI lineage: Eukaryota > Viridiplantae > Streptophyta > Pinopsida > Cupressales > Cupressaceae > Cupressus > Cupressus sempervirens. The sequence goes on from CM053789.1 coordinate 625,796,143, forward strand.
AAATAATAGATTGGTACAAACAACATAAATGTATACAAATAGAAACCAAAGTGTAGATCTAACCTATGAATGAAATTTGGGATCAAAATATAGGGTGTAGGGTAGGAAAGTTCCCTATACTTGGTAAAAATTGACAATGGCGTTTTCTGCCTTGTGTTTTTAGTTGAATTTTTCAGGTATCTATAATGTTCTTGTTATAAAATAAATCATTAATCAAACTATTGTTAATGGGCCGATTGATTTAATATATCTTGGACCCATTTTTGTTTTGATTCCATGGTTTGTGTCGTCATCGGCTATCTTTGTACACCCTCAAAAAGTTTTCCCCAACTGGTATTTAAGTACGACTTGTAGGTAGTCATTAGGTATGCAATTTGGATTATTTTTTCTGCACTGCAAATTCATGTTGGAGTTCTCTGTTGTTTGCCATTTTGGAAGTAAAAGACCTTCCCTATTTGGCTTGTTTCCAGTTTTGGTGGGATTTAACCCTCACCCTATTCCGTCACTTGTAACAATTCACTCGGATCTAGCAAATCGAAGCATCATCTTTCAGCTTATATTAATTGAAGGATTATTTGTATTCAAGTTTTTATTATTGTGTCTGGATCTATTTATGTAGGAACAAGATTGTATTCACCGTTGTGGTGCAGATACTTAACTGTGTGGCTTCTGGACATTTTCGTATAGCTTCCTCATTGCCCATACGACCTTCATTCTTACCATCTACGCACACCACCATACTTCCCCTCTCATCCTTCATTAGTTCACCGTATGACTATCTTGGCTCTCCCACCATACACCAACCCTCCATCACCACCATACGCCAACATAGACCAACGTACGACCCTCCCCACTCACACCGTATGGCCTCCCCACTGACATTGAACAACCTCCATAATTTTTTCCACCATACCTTCACACCCCACAACCATAACCTCATCATACATACCCCATCCTATCATTGTACGACCTTTACTTTGTATCATATTGACTCATCTTAACTTGCCCCTACACATCTCTTCCCTCTCTACCGTATGACCTACTTCTAGGATAGCCTCCTCTACTGTATGGACCCCATTCAAGGACACACAGACTGCCATTCATACCAAACAATTCACTCATCGTGTTTTATATATTACATTTTTAGCACAAAACATTATAGTGGTATTAGAGCTTCAATCCTGCCAGCCTGTGGATAGTGAATGAGATTGTATAGCTAGAAGAGAAGAAGAATACATTCTATTGATAGAATGGTTGTCGATCTGGAACCCATAGTTGCCAAACTTGTGGCACTACTAAGGGAGCTTGCAAGGAATGAGGCACAAATCAATGATACTCAATGACTCATGGAAGAAACTCTCAAGAAGTTGGCAGACAATAAAATATCTAGTGAATAAAATGGTCACAACACGGACTCAATGTTGGGTAAAGAAAACCCTCATCCAACATGCTCTCGACCTTCTATGCCATCTTTTCCTCCACGAAAAAAGTCACCACATGGAGGGAAACAACTTACCTTTGAAGAAATGCAAGAACAAATGAGGGAAGATTGGAAGAATGCAAATTTGGAGGAAGATATATCCTACAAAGATTACACACATCTAAGTTATCTTTGAATTAGATACTCGGGAGGTGGAAACAAAGGATATTTTAATGATGATCTTAGGAGGAAGTTGAGTAAAGTAAATTTGTCTCCATTTGATGGATCCGGATCCATATCTGCACAAGCATGGGTAACGAAGGCCAATACTTACTTCCAACTAAATCCTATGCCAGAAGAAGAAGCAATTAAATTTATGGCATTGCACTTGGAGGGAGTAGCGCATGAATGGTGGCATCATGACACCATTACACTAGGGCATGATCAAATAAATACTTATGCAAAATTCACCGACAAATTGATAGATCAATTTGATGGTAAAGATCCAAAACTCAATTTCAAAGATTTGGCATAGCTAAGGCAAACTAGATCGATCAACCAGTACATTGCAGAATTTTAGAAACTCTCTAATTTTGGTCACGAATATTTTTGGAAGAAGATGGATAGTTATCTTCATGGATAGATTGACAGAACCATTGAAAGGTTAGGTAAAGGGGTTCAATCTTGCCACCTTGTCAGAAGCCATTAAGAAGGCATGAAATATGGAAACACCATCGACATCATCCTTATAAAGTTACTCACATTCCAAATCGCCAGTGTTTTTGAGGGACAAAGATAATAAACCTCCACCAAGAAGTCGTCATTGGACGAAGCCATCAGACAGGAGCTCTGAAGGAAGAAACTATGTTTCAACTGTAAGGGACCTTGGGAGCCTGGTCACAAATGCCTCGAAAAAGGAAAAAATCATTACATTGAGTTCGCGTCCAAAGATGATGACAAATAGGAAGAAATACCCTCCGAAGACAACCACATCACGATGACACCAACCAGGTTAGTTTGAACTATATGGAAAGAACTGTAGCATTGGTACGATATGGAGAAACTATCACCCTTGTCGGTAGCCTGAGGTGCATAGTATTCTGTGTACAAGGAACCCTTCAAGGACACAAGGTTATGGTGATGCTCAATAGCAGAGCCACTCTAAACTTCATAAACTCATCTCTGGTAAAGTGAAGAGGTCTACCTATAGAGACACGCGTAGGATTTCAGGTCAAGGTTGCCAGAGGGACCCTTCTGCCCTGCACACACCTTGTTCTTCAACTAAGTATCATAATGGAAAATCACACGGAGACCAAGGATTTCTTCATAGTGGGCCTTGATGACATGGAGGTTATTTTGGGCATATAGTGGATGGAGACACTTGATGAATATGCTCAGAGCTTTAAACAAATGGATTTCAATTTTTTTGTTGATGGAAAGAAGGTTGTTCTCTATAGAATGGAAAATGAGGGATTGAAGGAAGTTTCTCTACATCAGATGGAGGCAATTTTTTTGACGTGATGATATTGCTTGGGCTGCACATTATTTTGTTTTGACAAAACCTATGAAAAGGCAATGGACACCTCCACAGGATGATGATCTCCAGAAGATTTTGAGTGACCATGATAAATTTTTTATAGACATCCCTCTGGGCATACCACCTCATAGAGGGTTTGAACATACAATTGAGTTAATAGCAGGAGCTAAGTCAGTCATAACCACAACGTATCGCCATCTGAAGAAATTCAAAGACGAGATTGAAAAGATGATTTAGGAACTACTAGAGAAAGGATGGATCTGTCCTTCTATCCCTTTTGCGTCATCAATGGTATTGGTCAAAAAGAAGGACATGACGATGCGCATGTGTGTGGACTACCGTGCGTTGAACAAAAAAATAATAAAGAATAGATATCCCATTCCAAGGATAGATGAGTTGCTGGATGAATTGCATGACATAGTCTACTTTTTGAAAATAGATCTTCGTTCCAAATATCATCAAGTCAGCATGAGGGAGGAAGACATGGAAAAGATGATCTTTCATTGTCATTACAGACATTATGAGTTCCTAGTCATGTCGTTTGGATTAATAGATGCACCTACTACATTGAAATCATGCATGAATCACATCTTCACAAAAAATTGCGCAAGTTCTTATTGGTATTTTTTGATGATCTTCTTATTTATAGGACATGGGAGGAGCACCTTAAGCATCTGGAGGAAGTCCTAAGGATCGTGAAGGAGTAGTCTTTGATCCCCAAGCAATCCAAGTGTGAATTTGATTTGACAAAAATATTGTAGCTGGGGCATGTTGTTAGTAAATATGGCATTCAAGTTCATTATGAGAAGATTTAGGCTATCCTTGATTGGCCTCCCCAAAAATCACTCACAAATTTGTGAGGATTTTTTGAACTGTGTAATTATTATCGGAGGTTCATTAAAGGATTCTCTCAGCTTAATGCACCCTTAATGGATCTAACAAGGAAGGGATCTTTCCAATGGAATGAAAAGGCACAACTCACTTTTGATAAGTTGAAAGAGGCAATGAGCACTTGTCCCATACTTGCATTACCTGATTTCACTCAGCTGTTCATTTTGGAGTGCAACACATCTAGAGAAGGCATTGGTGTGGTACTGATGCAAGATAGACACCCCATAGCTTATGAGATCAGGAAGCTTACACAAAAAAAAAGCATTTATATTCCATCTACGACAAAGAGATGTTGGCCATCATACATGCACTAAATAAGTTTCAACAGTATCTTATGGGTGCCAAGTTTGTCATTTGTACGTATCACAATAGTTTGAGATATTTTCTAAAGCAACGAGATTTGAACGAGAGGCAACAAAAATGGGTAAGCAAGGTTCATACTTTTGATTTTGACATTGAATATGTGAAAGGAAAGAACAATGTGGTTGCAGATGCCTTGTCTAGGAAACCCGCCATCTGCTCACTAAATTAGATTTTGACGAACTAGAAGGCACATTTTTTGGTAGAATATTCCAAAAACACATTTCCATGTGAGCTAATGGATGGAAACACTCAGGATGATCGGTACAAAGTTATGGAAGAAATTATTTACTATATGAGTCAGATATTTTTAGTGTCAGAATCCAAATTGAAGTAGAAATCTTGAAGGAGGTACATGACTCACCCCTAGCAGAACAACTAGGCTTCCTCAAAACTTACAGAAGTCTCAGGGAGAGGTTTACATGGAAAGGACTTAAAGGAGACGAATTGCAGTATGTAAGAGAGTGTGTGGTCTACCAGTAGAACAAATTTGAACATACTCTACCTATTGGGTTACTACAATCTCTACCTATTCTGAAACATAAGTGGGAAAGTATCTTGATGGATTTCATAACCGGACTTCCCAAGGTGAACGGAAAAGATTGTATCTTTGTGGTGGTTGATAGATTAACAAACTATGCACATTTCTTCACCATCCCCTCAGATTTTCAGGTTTCACAAGTTGTCAATCTATTTTTTAGAGAAGTCTTTCATCTATAAGGGTTACCTCGAAACATTGTCAGTGATCAAGATGGGCGATTCATCAGTGTTTTCTCAATAGAATTGTTTTGGTTGGCAAGGACAGAATTGTCACCAAGTACTAGTTACCACCCTCAAATAGATGGACAAATGGATATTGTGAACAAGTGGCTCAAAGATTACATTCGAAACTATGTTTCAACACAACAACGGGCATGGGTCAAATGGATACACCTAGGAGAATATTGCTACAATACCACGTACCACATGTCCATTAGAATGACACCATACAAAGCTCTATATGGGTACAAACCCCTTTCCTTCATTGACAAAGTTCTGGGTGGCAGTCGCGCACTGAGGGCGAGGGACTGGCTTCAAGAGGGACAAGACATCCTCAGATACTTGAAGGAAAACTTCCAATGGGCACAAAATTAGTAGAAGATGTATGCCAAAAAACACACAATGCAGAGGAGTTTCGAAGTAGGAGACCTAGTTTATCTTAAGCTCTAGCCATATCGAAAATCCTCATTAAAGGAAAAGGGAAAAGAAAAATTGAAGCCACGATTTTATGGCCCCTATCATGTAGTTTGTCGTATTGGTGAAGTCGCCTACAAGCTAGAACTTTCAAAGGGGAGTCGTATTCATAACGTCTTTTATGTTTCATGTCTAAAGAAGGTCATAGCGTAGAACATCATGCTAGCCACAAACCTTTCGTCACTCAATGAAGAAGGAAAGCTCATTCTAGAACTAGTTGAGATCATCAAAGTACGTGAGAAGACTCTATGGAACCACATAGTGAAGGAATATTTGGTGCATTGGAAACACTTTTCGTTGGACAACACAACTTGGGAGGGCGAGCACATTCTTCAGCACCCAACATTACATTTTCTTGAGGACAAACAAAATTTGGGACAGGAGGACTGTAATGTTCTCATTATGAAATAAATCATTAATCAAACTATTAATAATGGGTCGATTGATTTAATATATCTTGGACCCATTTATGTTTTGATTTTGTAGTTTGTGTTGTCGTCGGCTATCTTTGTACACCCTCAAAAAGTTTTCCCTAACAAGTATTTAAGCATGGCTTGTAGGTAGTCAATAGCTGTGCAATTTAGATTATTATTTTCTGCATTGTGAATTTCTGTTGGAGTTTTCTGTTGTTCACCATTTCGGAAGTGAAAGACCTTCCCTATTTGGCTTGTTTCCAATTTTGGTGGGATTTAACCCTCACCCTATTTCGTTGCCTATAACACTTTGCTTGGATCTGGCAAATCAAAGCATCATCTTTCAGCTTAAATTAATTGAAAGATTCTTCATATTCAAGTTTCTATTATTGTGTCTAGATCCATTTATGTAAGAACAAGATTGCATTCACCGTTGTGGCACAGATACTTAACCGTGTGGCTTCTGGACATTTCTGTACAACTTCCTCATTGCCCCTATGGCCTTCATTCTTACCATCTACCCACACCACCGTACTTCCCCTCCCATCCTTCATCTGTCCATCGTACGACTTACTGTACGACTATCTTGGCTCTCCCATCATACACCAACCCTCCATCACCACCGTACAGACCACCGTATGACCCTCTTTAAACCACTGTACGACCCTCCCTACTCACACAGTATGGCTTCCACACGGACATCGTACGACCTCCATAATTTTTGCCACTGTACCTTCACACCCCACGGCCATAACCTCATTGTACAACATCCCCCATCCTACCATTGTACAGTGTTCACTCCATACCATACGAACTCATCTATACTTCCCCCTGCACATCTCTTCCCTCTCCACCATATGACCTATTTCTAAGATAGCCTCCTCCACCATACAGACCCCATTCAGGAACATAGACTGCCATTCGTACCAAACAATTTGCTCATCGTGTTTTATACACTACATTGTTAAAACGAAACATTACAATATCACATGATAGTTTTGTTATCTTTATGTATTTTGTCCAACAACTCCATACCATGTTCCTACAAATAGAAAAATTAGAAAGAAATTTGGATGGATGTTTTCTTTAGTCAACCCTATTTTTAGGAATTAACCTTGAAATGAAATAAAAGGAATACATGTTGTTATGTTGTAGAGATTAGATCTAGAAAATGAAGTATATCATATCTTTAAAATGCAAATGTTTCTTTCAAAGTGATAAAATATGTTGGTGCAGTGGATTTGACTAAATATAGAAACCCAAAATAAAATCATGAGAGATAAAACCTCATGTAATAGATTTTGTAAGTTATCGCAATGTTTGATTGAAGAGAAGAGAGAGAAGACTTAAATAGAAGCAAATGAATATGGATCTTCTTCCTTAATAGAAAACTCCTTTTCTTGGCCTTCAATAAGGAAAGGAAGCTAGATCTTTAGAAAAAAAACACCTTGAATGCTTGGAAGAATGATAGATCTACAATACTCGATAATTGTATGACTCTTGAACTTAACTTTCTTCCTTGTGCTTGACAGCTTGCATGTTTGATTGATAGAATACTTTAACAATAATGGATGTAATTTATAATAGATTCTTGATTGTAGTTACCAAAATGAGGGGAGAAGAAGTGTTTAGAGATTAAAACTCAAGCAGGTCGACCAAAAGAGTGATTGTCTCACTATTACCCCAAATATAGGGCCCTAAGCCAAATTTTGGCCCCAATCCTCCAAGATAGAAATTAGAATGTCATTGGTGTTTTGTACTTTGGAAAATAAGTTAGAGTTTGCATATGGCATTGGGTAAATAGGGTAGGTGCAATATTTTAAAGTACAACTCAATTTGAGGTCAAGGTAGGTCATAAAAATCACAAATAAGGATATAGGGCCTAGGTGATGAAATGAATGACCCATTTGGAAGAGAAAAAAAAAGAGGAGCATACTTAGAAATAAGTGTTAATCTCATTTTTAAACACAATTAGAAGTATATGAATTTAGGCACACATTAAGTTTCATATGAAACACTACCATAGAAAACACACTAAAGTGGGCACAAAATAATCCTTAAATTGTACACAAATTTGTTCTTCAAAATTTAGAATGATACCAATAATAATGTCATATCCCACATTGTTATTGGCTTTCAAGGTAGAGGGTTGAAGAGATTCATCTTGAGCTTTATGGAAATGTGCCTTAAAGAATAATTCTCCTTCACATATGGACATGGATGGTATATTTGCAATTTGATGACATTTGTGAAATCTTTTATTTTTGTTCCCTTCGAAAATTTCACTAAGATTTTTATAAATTGTGGATGGCTAGCTTATAATTTCATGAATGTGTAATTGAATCTAACCTTCTTTATGCAACTTGAGTATTTTAAATGTTTTATGTTCAAAAATAGATTTATTTATTTAAAAAATTTCACAACCTTTCTATCTTTTTAATTTTATTTGATATCTTAAGTTATTTGATAAACATCACAGTTACATTTAGATTTACCTTTTCCTTCATTTTTTATAATATTCAATTGACTTGATTAGTGCAATTGGTCATTGGACTTATGGGATATATTGTGTGGTGATTGTGTTTTTCCTTTCAAGTATGCCTGATTTGCAACATCTTCATTCTTACCTATTTGTCTCACTCTTCCAAAGCTTCCTTCAATGGAAAATTCTATTTTGGACTGGCTCATATATCCATAGAGATACGTTTCGAGGTTCTTTATTGAATTGCTTTTCCACAATTAGTGATGTAACAGGTAGGGCTTCGAGCTCTTTTGGCTTATACGAGTTGAAATCTAAGGGAAACTGAAGAGGTTGCTTCAGAGCATTTGAAATCAATAATTTCTTAGTGGTGACCTTATGCTACTAGACTTGGGCAACAAATTATCCAATGAGCCTTCCTTTAGGGCTCATTTGGTTGCAGGCATAGGAATTGAGAATAGGAATGCATATTGGGAATAGGAATGACTATTCCAATAACAACTATTTTTTTGAATGGACATAAGCTCATTTTAGAGGCAAAATGAGAATATGTATTCCTATTCCCTATTCTAATTGACGCGCAAAATGGAAAATAGAAAACATATTCCTAATTTCCTATTCCTATTCTAGCAACCAAACGGGCCCTTAGAGCACATACTGTAATCAAAATGCACTTTGATACTTTTTTTTGAAGATACATCATTGGCAAATAGAGTGACTTCTCTTTCATCTAGGAAAATAGGGCATGATTAGGGGTGATTTCTAATTCCATCTCTAAAGACATACCCTGGATTTGGAATAGACCGTTGTCTATGTTGAGAGATGTTTAGGCATAGACTACAACATCCAACAAGATCTCCTAACTTCTTTGTTTCATCACCTTTTGTTATTAATTGGGAATTTGGGAGCATGAGCACGTCGTCATAAGGAAACACCAATATGTTAAAAAAAACTATGCAAAATTATTTTGTGTAGCAACCAATTCCTTATTTGGATTAGGGAGTTAGGACCACAACAATCTAGTTAGCATTGGCCTTATTAGTTCGTGATACAAATTTTGTTGATAAGGTAGGGGAGAGGAATTCATAAGATGTTTGGTTTTTTTAGAAATGTAAAATGGACATTGAACTATCTACAACAAAGGTTTGAAGACGTGACTCATTGCGCAACTTATTAAAATAATACACCTAGTGAAATGTGTCCAAAAAATGACTTTTAAAACATTAGACCAAAGCTTAATCTAAAAATCTCTTATAGTTGAATTAAAAATTATCATTTATTGTTAATAGGATATTGTATAACTATATGAAATATGACATATATGCAACTTAAATGGGACAAATAGTTATTATCAATCATTATTATTATTAATCATAAATATTTAATACTTTTATATTAAACACAAAAAGACAAATACTTCACACAAAAAAAAAATTGTTGTTATAAAAATAACACATTATTATATAAAATACATCCAACACAAAGGGACCAATAGCTGAACACTAAAAGCTTTTGGCAATGATGAGGAAATAAAGATATTTATTACCTACTCTATGTATATATATTGCTACCTCAATAGTTGTACTAAGATATCAATATTTATTTAAGTTGGTATCTTATTTTATTGAGTGAACATATTATGTTTTGAGTGACACACATATATTAGATAGCTATGATATTTTGATTGAGACTAAAAGTCATTTATTAGTCCCTATCTTATGTATAAGTCAGGGAAAATTTTCACCGGTATTAATTTTTGCACGGAAAAACTAATGTATTATATGAAACTTTGTAAGGTTCGATTTTTAAAATCAATTATGGCTCTCTAATTCTGATTTTTTATTGGACGGACAAGAATTTCTTGGTGTTCATATGAATTTTTATGACAAAAAAATCATAAAATTGAAGGAGTAATAAATGAGTCTCATTTATTATTTGTTAGGCATTGTAGCTTCATTTAGTTCATTTAGTGGACGATTGGCCATATTAGGAGATTATTCTTTTTGCGGTGACAATAAATCAACTACATACATTGTGACTAATTTCACTTGCTCCAACTTTTTATTATTATTTTAAATACAGTCATCCACCAGAGAGAATGAGAAATGTAAAATAAATTATTTTTTAATGTTACACTTACCTATACAATATAACATTTTAAAAATTATTATTACATAAATCTATAAATCAATAATATATGAAATTAAGTATTTATTTGTAATAAATTATTAATAAACACTTATTTATAAAAATCCTATATTAAATATAATTGAAGACTATTTTGTATTTCATATATATTTGATAAGTAGATTATAAATTTTAATAGATTATTTAACTATCATATCATAATTTATACATCTTTAATATTTGTATATACAAACAAAATTTCTTTGATTAACATTATTTTTTTACCTTTCACAAATTTTAAATTTTAAGACATTATTATGATTGAAAGCTTAATATAAAGACTATTGACAATTTTTTAACTTATAAACAATATAACATTGATATTGTATTAATAATATTACTATTTTATAAATATAATATTTGCCAATTATTTATATATACAATCACAACTACAAGAAAATCTAAACAGGGACTCTAGCTCCGCAAGAGCTCTAAGCAGAGACTCTAGCTCTGCAAGAGCTCTTATTTCACTTAGTAATGAATTCATTTATTTTTAGTTTTATAACATTTATAAGTCTTTTCATATTCTCCAGTGAACTTTGGTAATGCTTTCCGTTGTCCCAAGTTACAATATTACGGGGTTGAAAAGGCAAAGCTATGGATATAGGAGGTGGCGTAGGTCTTGGTGCACTTGCTGTGAAATCTCTTGATTGGGTTACAAATTACAATTACTCGTGAGGGAAGCAACAGTTATAGATTTTGTGCAATCTGGCATCTGGTAACTGACCTGTACAACACTTGGCAACCTATTTGAGCAAAGCCCGCGAGAAACAAAAGCAAACCGAAACACCAATACGTAGCAATATGTGTGCTCTCAAAGGACTTCGAAGAGTTGGAAAGTATGAACGCATGTAAATATGTCCGTGGCATTTTAACAATATTTTGACCATAGACCACGTGTAGATATATATTTACAATATATAATACCTAATCCTTTTGCTTCATTCAACTAATAAATAATGTTTTTACACATATAACTTTATTCGATTAGTGTGATGTGTCTTTAAAGTTATTTAATAACAGACACATGAAACAGGTTATAAATCTTGAGATATTTTCAATTTGCTAACCATCAACGCTGAGTTTGAATTCGAGTCGCAATAAACAAGAGACGCAATGCATCATAGTTCCTGCCTAACGCATAATGGTTGTAGAGGTGTTGATGAGTGAGAATAAGGTTAAATAGTTCTAAATTAACATTGTGAATGCATTCATTTTTGCCTAAAAATGCACTTGTGATCTGACAGGATGACTAATATTTTTTTGTTAAATTCTCATCCTCCAAATGCACTTGTGATTTGATAGGATTGGTCATATTTTGTTGTTAAGTTCTCGTGTTATATTATTATATATTTGGGCATTTAAGCCCAAGAATAAGAGGCCAAAGTCCCCAATATGGCACTAAGTACCTAATATCATACTACAATCAATACATATGCTTTAGACAAATTTGCACCTTTTACATTGACAACTTAAAATATGTGCAATGAAGAAAGATATCTATACCAATATTTGAATTATAGAACTTGAAGAAGTGATGAAGCATTTGGAGTATCACATTATATGTTTAAGCATGTTATGCATGCTACTAGAGAACCATAAGTAGTTGGAAAAACTCCCCCAACTATGTATTATTCTCTACCTTGATTATCAAATGGAAATCACACTATTTTTAACCCTCAGATAGAGATAAATAGCAGTATAGAACAATAACAACATAAATATATATGCAAAAGAAAAAATGATAAATAATATAAAGGAAGAGGAAGAGATAAAATAGTAAAATAGAGTGATACCAACATAAGTTGTGTGTGTAAAAGAGAGACAGAATTAAATATAATTATTTTTCTTAATAAAACAAATAGTCAAAATAAAATCATGGTTATGATAAAAAATTAGAATATATTATATTTTAATTAATAAAACTAAGAATTTAATTTTTATATTAAAATTCACATTTGTATAAGAAAAAATAAAATGTATTGAAATATAAAAATATTTTATAAGTAAAACTAATTGCTTGATTTTACACAGTTAGAGAAGGTTTACTATTTAATGTTTTGTAATTCCAATTTTTTCATAAAATTAAGTAATTTTTAATTATGACATAATATCTATATAATTTAATATGTACATTTGTAAATAATAAATAAATGTAATGCGTATAAATTTGATGTTGATGAATAAATATGATGTAATAAATAAGAAATAGAATATAACTATTTAATTTTAATAGTTTATAAAAACTTAATAATAATTTACATATCTTTTAGAATTGAATTATTTCTTTTTTGTGGTTATTTCTTTCAGTATATTTTTTTGATGTAAAATATAATTATTACTTTAATATTAAAATATATATTTAAATTTTAAATATATTTAAACTAAATGATAAATTATCTAAATATAAAATATTAATAATAATAAATGATACATATTACAAACACTATTATAAAATATAATTAAAAAATAATATTATTTAATTTATTTTTACAAAAGTAAAATAATAGTAATAATTTAACTACTTTTATTCAAAAATCAAAGTTTTAAAAAATTAGAAATTCAAATACAAAGATGTAACGTATTGAAATTATATTGCTATTCAAAATTAATATTGATTAAACATGTTGTGTGAGATGGAAGTAAAAATGATTGGAAATAAAAATCTTATCAACCTATCACAAATGTGAAAAAGATAAAGTTGTAATTAATGCATTCATTAATGCAAGATGAAGTTGTTAGAAAATATTTGTATTTTTGTTAAAGAAAATTAATTTTCTCCCCCACCAAAAATAGTATGGACCAATAAAATGAATGAAAAATGTGATTTATAAAATAATGAAATACTAAAAAAAGATATAAATATTTGAAATTTCATATAATCTTTTAAATTTTTTGATTTTATTGGTCAGTGTTAATGTCATATTAGCACTAATATAATGGATAAATATTCCTGCCATAGATAGGAACTAAAAATCAGCTTACCAAGTATGGTCTGGATTTATTTTTTAAAACTATGGTCTAAAATGAGCCTTACAACATATACATATCATATATGTTATCTATTTAAGTTTTCTCATTTTTCTATAAAAAATTTAAATGTAAATCTACTTATTAAATTAATTTCCTTGTTCCCTTGTAATTGTATGTTCAAACCACACCACGATAAATACTGCCCCCTTTCTTACCATCTTCTGCTCAATGAAAGTCCTTCCTTCTCAATGCATGAATTTGCCACTTACAATGCGTTTTTTCACTACCTGCACATTTATGTAATTTACATCCAATCATTTTTTTTTAACTTAAATTGTTTACTGTTGATGGCGCATATCACAATACAAAGAGTTGAGGGTGTGGTGGACCAAAGGAATGTCTTGAAAAATATAATGGTGCTTAACGTCCACAACTGCTGCCATTTTCACATCCAAGAAGAAAATAATAGTGTAATGCATTAGATACCAGCCACTTGTCTCTCAAAAGAGAAAATAATAGACGAGCTACGAGGCTCCCAAACATTACTTACCAGCAACTTTTCTATCCACCTGGAAAATAATAGTGTAGCATTTAAGTTACCAGTCACTTTTATATCCATCTGGACAATCATAGACACTGTAATGCATGTATTTTCCAAGCCACATTAGTCTCCACTTCATCCCATAATAGCTTTCTTACAACGTCCAATGGCTGTAGTTAAAATACAACGGGTCTCATCATGTGAAACTGAAAATTCTCGAGAAATATGAACTATTCACAAAGTCACAACAAACAGAAAGTTCCACAGAAAATTGCTCTTCCAGCTGCATTCTAAAATATTTCACCACTGCTTAAGTACGTTACATTTAGCTTTGTATTGCATGGATCATAGGACTATCCAGCTGACACTTTTACTCTCCATTGGCAACTATGTGAAATAAGATTGCCGTAATTAGTCACCATTGATTATCTACACAATATTTTATAACTCTTGCCAGCATCCTCGTTGGAGTCCTAAGCTTCAATTTCAAATGTATGAAGCTAGAATGATGAATTGGTGACAGTTCCCAAGTAAATAGTCATCTAATTCATTGATGCTGACAATTGCTTTAACAATGAAACAGCCAGGATAGTTACCGAATGGTAGTCTCTGACAACGAGAATTGAAAATTCTTCCATCTTTGTGGTGTATAAAAAATTTAGAATGGGAAATGGAAAAGCTTATGCGTGAAGCTTTGATTTCTTTAACACATCTTCAAGGACACGAGCAATTCTCTCTGCCATATGATGTTCCATGAAGCGCTCCTTTACCCTTATGTAGCCTTTTCGTCCCATTGTTAGCCTGCGCTCAACATTACGTGACAAATTCACAATGTTCTTTGCAAGTGGCTCAATACCCTCTTTGCCAACAGGATGCAGAAAACCTGTCGACCCATTGACAACAATTTCGCTCGTCCCTCCAGCTGCTGTGCCCTGAAAAGATGATTCACAGTGTGGATATTATTAGAGAACAAGACAAAAATCTGAACATGTAGATGAAAAATGGTCATAATGGCTAACAACAAATGAAATATAAAAGGGCCGACAGTAGAAAAAATTCCTACAAGTAGGTGACATGAGACAATTTCAAAGGTAAGTCAATCAACAAACACAAACCCAAAAAGAATAAAGAATTGTTCCATTCTTCCCCGAGAATAAAAGCTTACATAGTGCTCTTTGGTTTGGATTGTTCACAGTTTCATGCGAGTGCTGGACATTTTGCTGGAAAATTTTCACAAGTCTTAGTTTTAAACTTGTGTTGGTTGCTTAATTTGTTCTATCGCTTCGTTCCTACCATAGATCTTTCGCAGTTTGACTTTAAAACACTGATAACATCCATACAGAGCCAAAATACAATCCTTCAAATTGCTGTATGAAAAATAAAACATTTAACCCTTTATTCTTCAATCTTTTTGCCTGCGTTGTTAAAAAATTCAGTAATTGCAGTGGTGCTTCAAACAAATCAGTATTTTCAACAATTCGTCCATGGCCTTTGTTCCCACACACTTGCTTTCTGAGAGGGATGGAAGGGAGATCCATGGATAGGACAGTCGACCATGCATATTAGCATGCTTAATGCCAGAGCAAAGATTTGTAAAGGAAAAAGATTGAAATAGGGAAGGGTTGAGGGACTCTGGGAGGTAATGAAAAACCAATCCTTGGAACGGAAAAAGGAGGAGGTTGAGCGATATCTTATTGTTCATCCATCATCCTACCCTGATGAGTGCCTTGTTATTCAAAATGGAGACTTCACATGGCTCTGGTTATTTTTGGATAAAGATAGGCTCCTTATTGTCAACCCTTAAAGGCTGTCTCTCCCTTGCAGGGGAGGAGCTAAGCCTTGAATTCCCTTGGATTGCTGGGGTTCAGCGTGATCGAATGTTTATACTTCCTGTCCTTTCTCCTGCAATATGCTCTTAACCTGCTTGTTGGTAGTGTGCAAACACTTCACATAGACGCTAACTTACTGTCATTTTCATAAGTTTTTCCATCAATCTTTATCTTTGACAGTGATGCAGGAGATCCTGGAATGTGAGCAACCTTCCATAACCAAAAATATTTAATTCTATTTTTGCAATAGTTTGAATTCAAATTTTTTGATGAATAAACTTCACGTAATAAGGCCTAGGCCCTAAAATATCTGTTAGAGATTGACCAAGTTGTAATGTTGCAGATTATGGACCACCTAGTAATGGCATCCTCTAAGCATATCTTTGAATATTTTATATTGGCATGGAGTTGGGAATTACATGACAGTAAATAATTCAAAATATTAAATTTGTAATGTTTAAAGAGCATCTCTTCACAGGTGGGTATGCATGTGACAAGTGGCATGCATTTCTAACTAGAGATTCTTGTGGGGTTATGGAGCTGTCATAGTTGACCAGTTTGATTGATTGTTAGAGAAGGTGGCTTATCACAACATTTATGAAGCATCTTATATCATATTTATAGTGGCCTCCTTATTTTAACATGGTATTTGATAAAATATAACTTTTACATTGATAGTTTATGTTATTTTACATTTGTGGATGTTGATGTGGACTTAACGCAGTATTATGACGGCATTCACTGCAGAATTTGAATGTTTTTGGCAGGATTTTCAATCTTAACGTGGTATTTGGTTGGGTTACCCAATCATGGATTGTGGTAGCCATAGAAGAGTTATTCGTGGCATCACATTTCATAAATTAAAGACAAGAGTTAGAGGATTCAGTTTGACAGTCGCAGGTTGAAGGATTGGAATGCAGTTGAAGCTCAAGTGTGGGATGAAAGCCTTGCAGTTTCCTCTTGGCTTATTTTCCGCTATATATCAGATTGGACATGTTTAATTCAGGCCCATGTGGTCATATGATGGTGATTCACAAGAGCTTTTATAATTGAGAAGCTGGATTGTAGTAGAATCCTGAGAGGAAGGAGATGGTTTCTATTGACTGTTCTAGTTAGCATGTAGACTGATTTTATATAACATTGTATCAGATTTGAGAGTTTTTGTAATGCCTAAAGGGATGCCATGCATTTTATTATTTTCAGATTTACATTGTAGTCGTACTTCCAACATCTGAAGCATTTGAATAGGAAGCAGAAGCATAACCTTGCAGTTGTGTCTATTCATTTGCATTTCTAAGTTGCTCGTGTTTGTAAAGTTAAAAACCAATATAGATTTGGGAGGTTGGGTTTAAGACAAATCATTTGAGTGATTAGCATATGTCTTTTGAGATAGGGGCCTGCCCTGCATCACAGAGCTTTGACAGTAGCAGTGCCCAAGTGATGATTGGGCTACAAAGATAATAAGAAATAATAGAAAGTTCGCGTGTAGATTATGCACCCACATGAACCATCAAAAGATAATCAATTGAGTGTTACGTTGATTTGATGATGTTGGGGTTTGAGATGCCTCAGCCACTGATTTGGGTGACCTGGAGAGATTCATTCGACCTGCTTTCCCTACATGGACATGATAAATATAAACTCTCAGATCCTTCACTGGCTGGAACTCAAACACCTTCAATATGGACTTCCTCCTGCAATTGATCCCATTAACATCCTCAATGAGAACCTGATGCAGGAGCATCTTGCATCCAAAATAAAGGGGAGACATGTTGAATGTAAAATTTAAAATTAAAGAACCAAAAAATTAAATTAAATTAAATTAAAAAAAAATTCTGGAGGAGAGAGAAAAGTGACGAAAATTAGAGGAGAAATAATAAAAAATAAAAAGGAGAAAAGAAAGGAAAAGAGGATTTTTATTTTCGAGGTGCATAGGTGGCATAAATAGAAAAATAAAAAAAAAATAGTTGTCATTACATTAATCGAGGTGTGTAGGTGGCATCTTAGAAGCTTGTGGAAAGTTTCTTAAATCTTGCATTTAATAATTGTTGTGATCCATAAAGGAAATGTAATTTTCTAATTGGGCCACATGGTGGTGCTTAGTTGTAATTCTAGAAAGTTATGGAAGTTTTAGAAGGTTGTGGATATTGTGTAGGAGGAATTCTAGAAAGTTGTGGATAAGTCATGCATAGGGTGGTAAGTGCCTATTTAAGCAAGGCATATGAGCATTTCTAATCAAGCTCAAGGAGTAGCTTGAGGAGTGGAAGCTCAAGGAGAAGTTTGAGAAGTAGAAGCTAGAAGGTGTGAAGACTCTTATTTAGGATTTCTCTTATGTTGAAGAAGTCATATCATCTTGTGGGTGTTGTAAGGATTTTTCAAGTATAATAAAATTATTTGTGAAGCATTTTTTTTTCTTGGTCTCTATATTGTTGCTTTCTTGATTGTGAGTGAGTAAGGGTGGTGTGGCCCTCTATCAAGTGGTATCAGAGCGGGAGTTCCTGAGTGTGTGGACAGATCGCCGAACGTGAGGCAGTTTACACTAGGATTTGCAAAGAAGGTTGATCTTGTGGCTGATTGATCTTTTAGATTGGTGGATTTGTTTAGGGTTTGCTAAATTTTTGGAAGATGCCTCCAAAAAGATTGGACCCCAAGGAAAATGATGACCTTAGTGAAGCGATGGAAGAAAGAATCTTAGAGAAGATAAGAGCAAAGGTCAAATCAGAGATTGCATTGATAAAGAGTGACATGATTGCTGAAATTGTGAGTGCTTTGGGTGGTGTACCTAGGCATGTGGGTACTGAAGACAGATATGACGAAGTTGTCGAAGACTTTGAAGCTGCTAGTGAGGATAGAAGTGATCATGAGGAGAGACCTATTGGAATTAGGACTACTCAGTTTTCTCGACCTGGATCTCAATTGAAGTTGAAGCATAAGATGGAGGTTTCTAATTTTTTAGGTACTTTGAATCCTGAAGACCTGATTGATTGGATTGGTGAATTAGAGGACTACTTTGAGCTTGAGGGTATTGAAGATCCATTGAGAGTAAGGTTGGCACAAACTAAGTTGAAGGGACATGCTGCTCTTTGGTGGAAGGAACTGCAAAGAGACAGAGAAGAGGAAGGTGAAATGAAGATCACTAGATGGAAATTGATGGTGACTAAGTTAAAGGCAAAGTTCATTCCAGCTGATTATGAACTTGAATTGTTTAAGAGGTTGCAGAATCTGAAACAAAAGGATATGACTGTGAAGGATTACACTGAGGAGTTCTACAAGTTGACTATTCGGTCTGGGCATAGAGAATTGTCAAAGGAGAAGGTAGCACGCTATATTAATGGTTTGAGATTCAATATTCAGGATGAGGTTGGTATGCTAAATATTTCCACAGTGGAGGATGCTTATCAGTATGCTTTGAGAGCAGAGGAAAAGCTAAAGAGGAAGAATCAAGGTAGTTCTCGAGGGAAGGAGAAGCAAGATAGTTCGGTACAAGCTAAACCAAAAGCAGAAGGTGAACCAAAACCTATTGAACAAAGAAGAAGGACAGGTGGAGGTGTATTCAGAGGTAACTGTTTCAAGTGTGGTCAAGAAGGGCATAGATCTTTTGAATGTTCTATTGGTAGGACAGCTACTATTGTGAATGAGGTTGAAGTCTAGGATAATCAGCCTGAGGAAGGAGAAAGTTTGTTGGCTCGACGAGTACTAATAGGTAAGAAGACATTGGATTCTTGTCAGAGGACTAGTTTGTTCAAAACTTGTTGTAAGTCTGGTGGGAAAGTTTGCAAGGTGATTATAGATAGTGGTAGTACTGATAACCTTGTTGCTGAGGAGATGGTTCAAAAACTTGGTTTGAAGAGATTGAGACATCCTTGTCCTTATAGGATTGGCTGGTTGCAAGGTGAGCATGCTTTGGAAGTGAGAGAACAATGTCTTGTTGATTTTCAGATTGGGCAGTATAAGGATCAAGTCTTGTGTGATATTGTGTATATGAACAGTTGTCATGTGTTACTTGGTAGACCTTGGCAGTATGATTGCAGGGCTATGCATGATTGTGTTAGGAATGTGTTTACTATTGAGAAAGGTGGTAGGAAGTTTTCTTTGATTCCTTTGCAGAATGAAGGGCTCGGTAGGAGAAACCTGAGTGTTGGCAGTCGAGTTGAGTTGGCAAATTTTGAGAAGATTGAAAATCAGCATGGGAAGCAAACGTATAGAACACCTGTGTTGGATGTAAAGGAGAAGAAGAAAAACAAGGGAAAGAGTGTGCAAGTTGAAGATTTGGAGGACATATATGTGAAGAACCAGTTTGGGATTTATGTGCTGAATCCCGAAAGATGTTCTTCCAGCTATTAGAACATCTTTTCGGACCTGGGGAGTCTCATGCAGGAGCATCTTGCATCCAAAATAAAGGGGAGACATGTTGAATGTAAAATTTTAAATTTTAAACAAATTAATAAAAAAAAAAATTTTAAAAAAATTTTAAAAAAATAAAAAAAAATCCTGGAGGAGAGAGAAAAGTGACCAAAATTAGAGGAGAAATAATAAAAAATAAAAAGGAGAAAAGAAAGGAAAAGAGGATTTTTATTTTCGAGGTGCATAGGTGGCATAAATAGAAAAATAAAAAAAAATAGTTGTCATTACATTAATCGAGGTGTGTAGGTGGCATCTTAGAAGCTTGTGGAAAGTTTCTTAAATCTTGCATTTAATATTTGTTGTGATCCATAAAGGAAATGTAATTTTCTAATTGGGCCACATGGTGGTGCTTAGTTGTAATTCTAGAAGGTTATGGAAGTTTTAGAAGGTTGTGGATATTGTGTAGGAGGAATTCTAGAAAATTGTGGATAAGTCATGCATAGGGTGGTAAGTGCCTATTTAAGCAAGGCATATGAGCATTTCTAATCAAGCTCAAGGAGTAGCTTGAGGAGTGGAAGCTCAAGGAGAAGTTTGAGAAGTAGAAGCTAGAAGGTGTGAAGACTCTTATTTAGGATTTCTCTTATGTTGAAGAAGTCATATCATTTTGTGGGCGTTGTAAGGATTTTTCAAGTATAATAAAATTATTTGTGAAGCATTTTTTTTTCTTGGTCTCTATATTGTTGCTTTCTTGATTGTGAGTGGGTAAGGGTGGTGTGGCCCTCTATCAGAACCTATTTAAAACCAAGTCCTTGCATAGGAGAGAACCCACAATGGTAATCAGATTGAGATCTCTACTGAAGCAGCTGACTTCATTTCCTGAGGCATAAGTTGCCTTCAATATTTGATTTCTGGAAATATATTTTGGAAACCAGCATGCCTCAGGGACATGTCTCCTGTGTTTTATACACCACCCAAATGGGGACACCCTAAAGTCATGGGGACCCCTGCATTTTCCCCATCCCCTGGTGTCCTTCACACCACGGCCCAAACAAGGGGCCATCACCAGCATTTCCCTGCAAAGCAAGGAGATTTCATATTGGGTATTTATTATATCCAGGTATCCTTCAACCATCTTAAGGACATCAGGTAATCCCTAGTGGCCAAAGAAAAAATACAGGAACCAAAAAAACGAAAAAAAATTAACTCTTACTCTTTAGCTTCCATGTTGCTATACAGAAGGAAGGATGTTGAGTAGTGGCGCCATCAGTTAAAAGCAAGGAATAAATTATAAAACATACAAACATTACTGAAAATCAGAAACCAGTTGAATGGAAAGAAACTTGTGAACTCATCTTAGTGGTGATCAAAGGCTTACTTAAATTCACAAGTGCCAAGGTGAGATCCTCAGCATATGCTATACAGAGGAATTACATTGAACCATTGAAACATAATGTTTTGTTCGATTCCCTAAACCAGGCAAACTTCATCATAACCAAATCTATTTCAGACTGACATGGTATGGGCTCAAATTTATATTTTTAGTAAATATATTTAAATGTGCATTTTTTAACTGTAGCTCCTTTTAATTTGTCTAATTTATTCATAGGTGTTTTAAATT
This sequence comes from Cupressus sempervirens, assembly GCA_028749045.1. Taxonomy (NCBI): domain Eukaryota; kingdom Viridiplantae; phylum Streptophyta; class Pinopsida; order Cupressales; family Cupressaceae; genus Cupressus; species Cupressus sempervirens. The sequence goes on from CM053789.1 coordinate 625,817,968, forward strand.
TATTTATATTTTAAAGAATTCAATATTAATTGTATATGTTATAATATATTTTAATAGCCATGCTCAAAATCTGCAAAAGAATTTGCCATCACCAAAACTCAGAGAGACATTGTTGGAAATGCTATAGATTTAGAATGAGGAAAGTGGTTCAGGTAGACATACAAATATCATATTAGGAGGAGATTAGAATCCTTAAGAACTCTATAAATTATAATTCAGGAATAGGCCCTTGGAGTTACGGAAGCAAGATAATCCATAGAATAATAAATTTATGTTCATTTATTCTCTTTCTTAGTTTCTTCCAGTTATTTCACTTTTTCCTCTTTCTTTTTGATCCTCACGGCAGACATCTAGCTGAAGGTCATCATAAATAGATTATAGCCCAGTGTTCCGTGGAAATACATCCCCTGCCCACCACAGCTGTCCAAGACATTATGAGGATGCTTGGACTTCAAGGGGATTCTCACCTGGCATTGCCTTTATTTAGGAATTTTCTCTCCTTAGCTTTAAGACATTTCAGGATTTTTGTCTACAATCCCAAAAAAAATTCCTGGTTTATGGGAGTATTTAAGGATGTCCAAAGATTCCAGAGAATTGAGACTTCCAAGGAGGTCTACAATCTAATAGGGCTAAACCTGAGATGTGCTAATGTCTACCATAAAAAATTTAAATCTAACAGTGGATATTGTGTTTGATCTGCTTGCCCTAAAAGGCAACCCTGTATTATGAAGGCATTGTATTATCATTATGGCTGTATTATGTGATATATTTTAAGAGTCCCATAGGTTTTGAGTTGCCTTTGTATGTCCATTGGTGATATTGCTATGAGAAGCTTGCTCTACAAGTATATTGTTATCTATTCTTAATTTCTGAAAAATACATTTAGCAGCTTTGGGAGTCTGGGGTTTTCCTCTCGAAAGGGTCTCTCTGGGTAAATTATTGTGTTGTGGCATACTTGCTATTTATGTTTGTTTTTGTTATTTTTTTGTAATTGTTGTAGAGATCTGAGAAGTTTTTGCATTCCCCTCTGAAGATTTGTGTAGGAAGCTGTTCCACTACCTTAACTTCTGTATACAAAGCATATTGGATTCATAACAAATGCTGGTCATCTTCCCATGAATTAAAGATGCCCAAAACAATCATTGCCAGAAGCAACACCTGAGAGATAAAATGCCAAGCTTGAAGGACTAAAATACAAACAGGTTGCCAGAGAAGTGCTTGTAACTTACTTGATCTCATTCAATTGTTGGCTGCCATGTCAACTATTAATTTGTAGTTGTTCCTGGGTTCTAGCTCATCGCAGTATGAATTGAACCAAATATAACCCTATCATGGACTATTTAAACCTGTCTATCTGTTATGAACCCTCTATTTTGCATTAACCATCTACTGCGAGTTACCAGTGACTGCCTTCCACAATCCAAGATGCAAACTTATTAATTTGGGAAATGGCAATTCAACTCTCTAATTGGCTTGCTCAGATCCACTTTAAAAACACAACCTAGAGAAATTGAATCAGTCTATCGACAAAACAAAAGTATGTAGTAACTCCATGGCTCTCAAGGTTGTAAGTATGGTATGAAGGAACCAAATTTTATCAGGCTGAGATTTTTTCCTACAATTGGTTATAATTAAATTAGCACCAGGCTGGTGACATTAGATGCCAGTGTTACAATATGTATAACCAATTAATAAAATATTCACTTGACAATTTACCAGAACAAAATCCAATTATTCCAATACTTTCCAAATTAATAACTCCAAAATCACTAACAGTTTGGTTTGACAAGAGTACCAATACTGGTAGCTGAAATGCCATTGCCTCAATTGTTATTCTACCAAAACATTCCCCTCGTGCCTGCAAAGTATACATCAAAAAATAAGCAACTGTACCACAAATATTGAAATTCAGAATATATTATTGGTCATCAAAGTGCCCATTGTTTTTGTATTCAGTGATTTAGATGATGCCCAAAAAAATTGCTTAGTGAACATAACAAGCCATATTAGCTTACGTGCTTGATTTTTTTAGCCTATGATATTTATATCAGGATTCAACTGCATAGTTTTTAACCTAAATAAATGGTTTCCTTTAAATTTGGACTACAACAAAATACTAAGCACATTCTATTAAACAATTCAATGATCATTTGTTAAGTGTCCTATTGCATACTTAAATAAACAATGACTACAATGTCATAAAAATGCAAATATTGTCAAACACGAATGTATTTAATCAAACAGTGAACAAAACTGCATATTGGCCAGGAGAGTAAAACATAGAGCAAGAGAATGCACACCACAGCTCCATATTCAATTCAATTTCAGATCCAAAGCATAAATAAAACTTGAGTCTTAGTTCCCAATGAGGGATCTGGTGGAAGTAGAAGGACGGCAACCATGTCACAGAGGCTAGCCCTGGAAACCAACCATCTATAAACTGAGTTATGATGGAGCATCTAGAGGGAAACCCTACCTGGCTGTGAAAGGAGCATCTATAAATTGCCAAGGAGAGCTGTGTTGGTATTTTAAGTAGGACTGCATGACTGTCACCCTCGCTTATTAAGGATCCCTCGAGAGAGTATTGGGGATACTAACAGAAAAGACATAGACCAAGGTGACAGATGAGAGGATCTTGCACATTGTCATTCAAACAGCAATTAGTGGCAATATCAAAAACTGCTCAATTGACAAAGTAATCCAGATTGCCCATCACTTCACTAGCTATTAAAGGATATGTCAATTGGCATGTCAAAAGAGCTAAGAATGCAGTTGCAGACCATCTAGCATGTTTGGGGTTCAACTTCATTTGTCCTAAGGGCCATTTCTATTAAATAGTAACCACCTTAATAAGGAATGCAAAACTTCTGTACCTTTGTGCTAAGGATAAGAACACAAATCACAAACTTTCCTAAAACTTAGAACTCTTTATTCTAATGGATTTTTAGTAGTCATTTATGTTATCAATACTGTTGATCTAACAGTTGTTATTGATATTGATTAACCCTGGTTTATTTTTCATTGGCTGGTTGCTAGCAGTAGAGAAATTATGTTTCTGTGGCTCCTAGGATCCAAAATCACATTATAGGAGTGGCAGTGCTCCCATTGGGGAGCAACTATATTATAATTATTAATATATTAAAATAACTGTTTGGTATAATGTCTGTTGATTTTAGACTGACACCCCATAAATTGTCGTTGATATGTGTGCATGATTTCATCTTCCTGGAACATATGAGGATGTGTCTTGTACTGTTTGGAAGTCTTGTCAATGTTAAATTGTTGATTGATTAGAGTTGATTGGGTTTTTTTATGTGATGTTGTCTTGCCTTAGTCTAAATTATAACATTTTGAATTATGAAAACGCTAAAATAAGGTTAGACTATATTTCTAAACTTGAAAAGAGAATTATATTTATAGAAAGGTGATTGATGGGATAAGCATGGCCCATCCCATGCCTCACAGATATGAGATATATTTGAGTACAAGCTTTTATGAAGAAAAGGTACTCCATTGTTTATGGAATATAATGGTCTTATTGCAAAAATTAAAGTTGCCTTGCCTAAGTAAAAACTGTAAACCAACAATAGGAACAGTTAATTATTGTTGTTTGAGATTTTTGTCATTCTTGCAAAATTAGGCTTTCTTTGTCAAGAGCTTTTTCCCTAGGTCCTAAATGGAGAGTGATCTCCATGCTTCAGACAGATAAGGCTATTCTTATGGCAACAGTTATCCTGTGATATCAGGATTCAGCAGTGTAGTTTTTTAGTCAAACTCATTGACCCATGGTTCATGAGTAGTGGTTCACAGGAATCCATCTCTCATGAAAACAAATGGAACACTTTCACACATTGCACCTAGGTGATGCTCACAGAGGTGAAGCAATGGGATTTCCCAGGAGGTCACCCATCCCAGTACTACTCCACCCCAAGCGTGCGTAACTATGGACTTTCCTCCATGGTTAAGCCCACTTTGCTTGCAACCCATTTGCATGAGGAAATGGCTAACTTGACTTGAGTCAACAATATTTTAGGGGATTGTGGATATTTCTAAGTGTTCTGTCTGCGATCAGTTTGTAAAAAGCTTGGGGAATGCTTAGCTCTTTGCCATCTGGTATTCAGTGTTTTCATTGTATCAAGTTCAACTATCAGGTATGCTACTTTAAAGGATTACAGAGGAAAAAATAAGACCTTAAGGTTTACTAGTATCTGCAAGTGTAATTACTAAGCTAAATCTTACTCTCTTCAGCAATGAACTATTTATTAGTTTCTTAGCTTGGTTTTCTAGGCATATGAGTGATTGTCCATTTTGAAAGAAAGAAAGAGTGTTATTCCTGTAAAAATATTTCTTCCAAACAATAAGTATACTCAGACTTGGCTTATTATAAGGGATTTATGGATTTTCTATAACACTGTCCTCCTGAGTTTAGTATGGTTTGTGGGTGAAGGCCCACAGTGGAGAAACCCCTTTGCTTCTTTTAGTCTCTAGCAATTGCTAAACTCCTATGGAAATATGCAGATACTGCTGTCTGTAAGATAAGTGTAAAAGATTCAACTTTTAAGACAATAAAACGGAATAAAAATACCAAGCAACAAAACAAAGAACTAGCTAACTTAGTTCTGAACAAACCAAGATTCGTCACAAATTTACAACTAGAAGTAACCAGGAAATTAAATACTATATGATAAAACTAATGTCTCTAACTCTATAAACCCTATGACTGATCATCACTTGGGATATCATCCCACCTCAGCATCCTAACATGACTCAAGGCATTCTATAGCTCAATTGGCATAATAGATACTTTAAAATCATGGCTAGTAAGCTAAATGTGAAATACGCCTTTGCGAGTGGTTGATCCTTTCGAGTAGTTAACCCTAAGAAGACAATTGAGTATGAAAACAATGCCTCAATAAGTATTCCAATCATAAGAGGAGCCTTCAAAAGCCATCTATCAAAATTAAAAAATATTCTTTGGCATCCAGATAGAACTAGACTAATATAATGAGCTTATCTATCTCATAGTTGTCATATCGAGTCTCATAAAGACGTGTGTAGATGTACTTGAAAAGTTTCAAGCAATATAAGGCAGCAATGATATTGCAACATACCTGAGAATTTTGGACCAGCACATCAACTGCTGCTAAATAAGGTATTACATTCAATGTTTTATTAACAAAATGCACACGGTCTTGCATTTTATTTTCCTTGACCAAATCTCGCAGCTGCTTTTCAAACTTAGTTTGTGCATTCATGTCACTCCCAACTATCACTGCATGAATTGAAGGTACTTGTAGTCGCTGTTCCTGGATTATTTGAAGGCTCTCATAGAATGAGCGTAGAAATAAATCCTGGCCCTTTCCTCGTGAAACACCTGTATAGTTTCAGATAATGGACAAATAAGGGTAGAATTGTATAACAGAAAAAAGTCATATCTGCATAATATCTTTCAATATGAGCAAGATAACATAATAAATAGTATGTAGACCATCAGTAACACTGCCTATTAATTATGACCATTTCCTCCATTTCTGAGCTTTTGAACTTGCCTTTAGAATCTTAAATAGTATTCATCGCCTGAACATAAAAGGACTTGCATCAATCATATATTTGGATAATGGACAACCTGTCTATCTCCAAAAGAAAAACATAGATTCATTCAAAAAAATAGTTTTAAACCAGAAATGCTAGACCTTCTCATGAGCAAATATGTATGGTAAACCTAGTAGTCGGCCAACATATCATGACCCGAAATTGTCTTCAGCAACAGGTTGTGAGGCGAACAAGAGTTCCAAACTCTAGACCAGAAAGTCATGATTTCTAAATTTGAACTTGCTATGCCATGCATTTACAGTTCGTTTAAAAAACTAAACATAGAATACACTCATATTAACGTTAAAATTCAAAAAATGAAGCATGATGTATAGCTTGATTGCTATCACATAAGAAGACAATAATACTTCAGTTATGATAAATATTAGAACTGATTGTTTTAGGTCACAGACGTACTATTAATGATTGCAAATAAGAGATCCTCATTTCGTACACCAAGAGATTCACGAACATGCTCCCGTAGAACTCTCTTTGCAACACTATCTTCAGCTGCTTCCATTAGGTCTTTACTATTACCCAGATGCACCACATATGTCTGTGGCATTTTTATCCTGTCCAGAAGAATAAACTCAGTTCTCAGATAATATATAATCCAAAATGAAAGAAATCAGTTTATGCCATAGTAGCATTACATTCCAAAAACTAGTAATCAGTCCCAAGTGATCACAACCTGACAAATTTGCCTGATTTTCTCGAATCTGAAATATTTTTATGCAAAACTTCATATGTTTTAGCTCTTTATTTAACTTAGGGTCAGAAAAATTAAAACAAAGGGAGAAATGGATTGCTTAAATTTAGGTTTAAGAGTTAAAAATTTTAACATTATGGAAATGTTTTTTTCACAATTTATTCTCTAACAAGAATTAAGGTTAAACAGCATGAGGCTGTCCCTATAGGTTGTGCTATGTGATGGTAGGCATTCAGCCATTTGCAATTTTAGACCAGACAACTGTTTTATATGTTTTGCCTCTTACGTGACAGTAAAACCATTTTTCGAAATCAACTCATATTTTGTAATGGGATATTTTAGCCAACAGGCTATTTGTGGGAACTTTGTTCCCGGAAATTGAATTTTTGACAAAAAAGTTGAGTTGGCCAGAAAATTGTAAATCCTTCCCGTTAATTATTTACCCGTATTTCACTCCACTTTTAACTCTTTTGTTTTGATATTTATTAGTTGTTATCTCCACTTTTAACTATTCTTTTTCTTTTTCTATTTTTAAAAAAAATATTACTTGTGATCTTTATTTATTTAACTTTTGATTTTTTAAATTTATTTAGATTTTAGTTTTTTAAAAAAATTAATTTATTTTTTATATTAGTTTAGTTTTTTCTTTAAATATTGTTTTTTAGTTTCTATAATTTATTTAGTCAATAGAACATTTGATAGAGACGTTGCTATTTTTTCATATAATTTTTTTGCATTTCTCTTATTAATTCATAATAGATTTTTTAATGGGATTTTTTTAAATGATTTTTTTCATATTTGATAAATTGAATTTAAATGAATAATATTTATTAATCTATTTAAAAGATTTTAGTAAATATTATGTTATTTAAATTGAAAATTATTAATAATCTAATTTGTTCATATAAGATTATATTTTAAATCCATAGTTACACCGCCTTGCGAGACAGTAGGACAAGTTTCCGAGATGAGGGGACAAAGAGGCCTTGATTTGGGGGCAGTGGGGAACAAGGGGGTGGTGGGGGGAAGCAAGGGTAGATATACTATACATGATACTTAAAATGCTAGTTATGCAAAGATGTACCACAATTATACAATATAAGATATAAAGATGTGAAAAACTTAAACATTGAATATTGCATTGAAGTTTTGAACTAGAACATCATGATTCATGATCAAATGACAAACAATGAACATTGAACATCAGCAAATGAAAGAGAGTCAAATTATATAATTTTAAATTTATAATATATATCAATCTTCAAATATAGAAATGCAAATGTGAATAAAAATGAAGAATAGAAGGCTTTTGAACAAAGGAGGAAGGAATGGGCCCCACATCCCATTATAACAAAAATAGAACCAAAAAAATATTAAAATAATGCCATTTTTAATTTTTTTAATGCCCCCCATCTTGTTGCCGCAGGAGACGTCCCGGCGTCCCCCCACGCATCCCCTACACCCACAAGGGACACGGAGCCGTCTCCGGCAAAGGTGGTGCTCTAAGTGGTGTCGCCCAAGATGCCAAGACATCGTCCCCTCATCTCGAGTGCGGCCCAATTTTGGTGGGGGGACATGTCCCTGTGTTACACTATTTAAATCTCCACTTTTAACTATTGCTTTTCTTTTGCTATTTATTTAAAAAATAATTACTTGTGATCTCCACATTAGCTCATGTTGTGAACTCTATTTATCTAACTTCTGATTTTTAAAGTTGATTTGGGTTTTAGTTTTTTAATTATTATTTATACTAGTTTAGTTTTTCCTTTAAATATTGTTTTTTAGTTTCTATAATTTATTTAGTCAATAGAATATTTGTTAGACGTTATGTTTTCATATTATTTTTTTATATTTCTCTTATTAATTTTTCATAATAGATTTTTTGATGGGGTTTTTTTTAAATGATTATTTTTATTCATATTTGACAAATTGAATTTAAATAAATAATATTTATTAATCTATTTAAAAGATTTTAGTAAATATTATGTTATTTAAATTGAAAATTATTAATAATCTAATTTGTTGCCATAAGAGTATATTTTAAAAAATAATTTTATTATCGAGCACCTATCGGCTTATTGTTGCAAGCACAAAAGTATGCAACTGCTAGTTTTAAATGTATTGTGTTTATTTCTGAATTATACACACTATATTTGACTTGAAATAACCAAATCAAGATTTTCTCTATTTTTGAAAATATTATATCATTTTGTAGTTTCTCAAGTTTTCATGTCTTATGAACCCAGGAAATTGAACACCATTTACGCTTTCGCCGCACCATGTGAATGGTTTGTAAGTGGAATGTCACTGTGATTTATAGCATTATAGGCCTCATTAGAAGTAAACATCAAGCATTAGCACGCTACAAGCAAAGTTCGTCTGTTTGTGATTACTTGGTTTCTGAAATTTACCTACAAACAAGAGAAGAAAAACAAACATGGCTATTCATAACAGTTGACATATCCAATAAGCTCGTGAATGATATATATATATTCACAAGAATGTTTTTATAACAAGCAAAGAGAGGAAATAAAAACATTCTGAAGAGAGAAACAGAAAGAAAATTTTCATATCGAATAGAGAGAGAATATGGAAACATAGAAGAGGAGTGGCCATTAGAAATAGAAATAAATCCACCAAAGAGAAAAACAAAAATAGAGAAATTTAACTCTAATTCTTTGCTTTCAAGTGTTGTAGTTCTTTCCATTGAATCACTAACTACCTTCCAAGAGAAGATTGGGGAGAGATGCCATGACATGTTTTTTGATGCAAAAATGTGAATATCTGAAAAGGCATTAACTTGGATGCAGATTGACAAAAAACGCAGCAAAAATGAAACAACACCCAGAAGAGAGCTTGAAAAACCCAGAAAGAATCTAATGTCAAATTCTGAATCTGCTGGCTCGAAAATTGAGGCACAAAAAACGTTGCACATACAAAATTCTAAGACTAATGTGTAGTGAGGTTCTCACACCATCACCCCAAAACTTTGGGGACCCCCTTTTTCGGTCGCCTTGGCAAAAAATTTTGAAGTTGTCCAAAAATAATTTGATTTGATTTTTGAAAATTTTGAGTCTTGGACGCCTTTAGGCTAGAAGAGAGAGGGTTAGATTTGTTTTTACCCGATTTCAACTTGATTTTCTAGAACCACTAATTTCATCCTTAGGCCGAACAAATTTCAAAGAACAACACTTGGCAAGATAAAATTGTAAATCTTGTACTTAGACGATTTTTTTTGAAAATTTGGATATAATTATATAAATTTGAATAATTTTCACAAAATAAATTTTTGTTGGATTTAAGTTTTTTGGAAAATCTTGAATTTTTTTCGGTGAAAAAATTAATTTTGTGATGATGAAATCAGATAGGAAAATCGATTTGACCCTAGAGAAATGATTTATTTTTATCAAAAAAATAAAATTGCATAGCAAAATCGATTTGGATTAAATTGCAAAAAATTGGTTTTAAATGGATTAAATTTGCCTTGAAGATTTTAAAATATTTAAAGAAATTAGTAATTTAAAATTGAAAAAATCAATTTTGGCTAGCCAAAATCCAATTTTTAATGATATATTAATTACTAAATCATCATTAAATGGAAACATTTAACGTCTACAAGGCTTCTTCTTTTTTTGCAATCTTGGTCTAACCGGCAATTTAAAAAAGTAAATCTCATCTTGTCAAAATTAATTTTTGGCTAAATATTTAATTGGGACCAAGTTTGTGCTCTAATTAATATTTTCTTTCTCCCAAGGTACCGGTTGGCCAGCTAAGGAGGGCAAGCAAATGAGGTATAAGAGGAAGTCCTTTCCCCTTATCTCCTCATTCCTCATTCCTCCTCTTCATGGTGTTTGGCGATTTTGACTTGGAGCAGATTTCATTGTGTTTGGCGATTTTAGAAAGGGCAGATTGACATTATTTTGGCGATTTTTCATGTTAAAGGCAAAATTCTCATGCTTGGCAATTTTCTCTAGGGCAGAGTAGACTTCCCATTCTTGGCGATTTATTTTGACAAAGAAGAACATTTTCAAATTTGACAAAGTTAAAAGACAGATTTGTTAATATTGAAGTCTGATTTTTTTGCTATAAGGCTGCGATTTTCTCCTTGCCCTATATAATTTCAAGTGGACAAAGATCTGGTGTTCTTCTAGAGGCTGCGAATTTCTTCCAAGGTTGGATGATTTTTGGTTGAAGAAGAAAACAAGGGGTAAAGTCTGATTTTTGTGGCATATGCATGGGCAATTCCAAGAGCACCGAATTCTAATTTCTCCAACTAGGGCATCAAGATTTGCAAAGGACTTGAAATTTCTAAGTCTGATCCAAAATTCAAAAGACCAGGCCATTGGTAAAGGTAAATTCAATTCATTTAGAGTTGAAAGGGGTCCTTAAGCGAATTTTGCTCTTTTGTTCTTGTCCAGTTTTGTTTCCCTTGGTTCTTTTTGCATTCATCATCCACCACTTCATCATCCCATCCTAGGTTGAAGATTGGAGATTGATAAAGGTAGAATCCATGATAGGACTTTTGAAGAGGCAGAAATAAGCTAGACCACGCTAGGTTGAAGTTGGGAGATATAAGTGTAGTCCATCCTAAGGTAACGGCGAGGCAGAAATAAGTAGTAGTCTCACCCTAGGTTGAAGATTGGAGATTGATAAGCATAGTGATAGGACTTGGCGAGACAAAAATAAGTGTAGAATCCATCGATAGAAAAAAGGTTGGAGATCAATAAGGGTAGTCCATATCACTTAGAACGAAAGGGCAGAAATAAGTGTTTAGGATGGTAAATGTTAGTGCAGGCAAGAACCCTAAGGAAACAAATACTAAGAAAGACAAAAAGGATATGATGCCCAAAACAACTTTCTTCTCAAAAATGAGGCGAATAACCGATACCAATGTCGGTACAGTAAATATGATGCAGATAAAAGACAAACTAAAGGAAGGACAATCCCCCATGGCAAAGAAGATATACAAAAGTGGGATTGTACACGCAACAACTTTTCCTCCTACCTTGCCTTGTCCAGAATTGGTTATGGAGTGCGCATCCAAGTTTGATCTGATTAGTAAATCCATCATTTTTTATGAAGGGAAGAGGGTGTTGGCCAACATTGGCGGACAGGGGATTGAAGAAGCATTTAACATTCCCCAGTGCAAGAGCATGACAATGGTGATGATGGATCAAGCAGCCAAGTCATTTCAGGATAACCAGGAGACTTATTTCATGCATCTAAAACAAGATTGGCTACACGAGAGAAAGAAAGGAGTAACTAGAGCACCGAAGCTCACAGTGGCAAATTTCAAATCAGAATATGGCGATCTCATTGTGCTTCTCAGCCGAATCATGGGCCTAGCTCAAGGTATGCAATTCGAAAACTGGATGTACTTCTTTATTGACGAAATTGGAAAAGGAAAAAGAAGATTTGATTGGGCTAGGATCATAAGCGAGAATCTAGAGTTGCAACTTAGAACCATACAAAACCAAAAGCAATTCTACATGGGATCCTATCTATTTTACCTAATTGCTAGATTGTATAAAAGTCCAAGACTTAAGGCCTTAGGAGAAGTTGGTGGTGGGCCGAGGCAATATTTGGTGCATGAATGCTATCCACAACTTCATTTGCACAACAACAAAGATTACAAAATGTTTTGTGACGCCTTTGCCATGAAGACAGTAAGGATATTACAAGGGACACCTGCTAGGAGACTCTCATCGGAAGCAGAAGTGAAGATAAAGAAATATGGGAATTGATCTATCCAATTTTCGCAATTCACTTACATTAGAGTAGCAGGAAGTACAGTTTGTCCCAAGAGGCTTCCAAGATACCCACCTAACAAGGTAGTTTTGATGGAATTGGCTAGGCAACTTGAGCATTATGACAGAATAATAAGACTCGAAGGTAAGACAGGGATTACCTTCTCATTCAGAATTGGCAATGATAGTTGCCCCAATCATGTCGCCTTTGCAGCTACGAAGAAGGAATTGGAATGGTATCATCTAGGATGGCACAAAGCAAGGCAAGGATTCGATCCTAATTATCTTATCAAGGTATCTCATGGAAACGCATTTAAACATGTTCCCACTATAGAAGACTTTTGGGCCAATGCCAAGGAATACTTTCATGTGAGAAAGCTAGCTTTCTCAAGGTTGTTGGTGAACATGATGAAAAATATCAAATTAAGAGGCCCTGATATTCCCAATCAACTGGAAGATGCAGATGTGCTGAGAGAAGATTATGATACAGTAGAAGGAGCAGAGTTGAATCTAGTAGATCGAGATGATCATCAGGATCCTTCCTTGGAAGCAGTCACAAGGACAGTAGATTTGCATACCGAGTCGTGGTATAATGAAAAGTTAAGGAAACTACAAAGTCCAAGGATACCCCTTACTTATGGGAAGATGAAGCCAAAAGAGGGTCTACTAGAATCAGTCGGACAGAAGGGTGAAGGAAGTAGCTGGCAACAAGAAACAGTTAGAAGTAAGAAGAGAGCTTTGGAGGTTAAGAAAAGTAAAGAACATCCAAAACCTCCAATGAAGAGACAGCACGCAACGTCGTCAAGGGAAAGTATAATTGAGGCTAGAGGCCAAGAAGATAACACAAGTGAACAAAGGACCGCGCTAGAAGTGAGCTCTAATTTAGAGTCAAGTGGTTACAGTAATAGCACCGAGTACTCTCCTCTCTCAGAAAATCAACGTGGAGATGACATAGCAGTTACTAGTGAAGAAGAAGATGGGCGATTGATATTTGAGGAAATGAGTCAGGTGCCCGAGGCCATTGGTGATGCTTTGTTAGCTAAACCAAATCCAGATTTGGGGAGATGCACCGCACCACTATGGTTAAGGCAAATGCTTATGCCAAAAGGCGAGTTAGTAACTGCCCAAACAGTGGAAGATATCCAAGGATAAATAGAGAAGGGTGATAGCGAGAACCAAAAATAGATTGCAAAAACGGTGGCAAAGGTAATTAGGAGCGACAATGATGGTCACCGAAAGGTTCAAATTGCTACACCAACAGTCAACAAGGCATTGGATGAGATTGCGGCCCAAGAATATGAGATAGTGGAGCATAATTTGGGAAGAAGCACAAATGACATGGAGTGTGAGGAGATCTAGGAGGGTATAGCTTCAATCAGAGAAAGGTTGAGGAAGGCAAATGAAAAGATCATAAAATTGGAGGCCAAGAACAAATATTGGAGAGATTGCCAACCTATCCAAAAGTTGTACAAGGCAGCCCTTCCTCAAGATAGCGGGAGTAACTTAGAAGAGATATCGGCTCAACTACATGAAGTCAGCTAATTAGGAGCGACAATGATGGTCACCGAAAGGTTCAAATTGCTATATCAACAGTCAACAAGGCATTGGATGAGATTGTGGCCCAAGAATATGAGATAGTGAAGCATAATTTGCGAAGAAGCACAAATGACATGGAGTGTGAGGAGATCCAGGAGGGTATAGCTTCAATCAGAGAAAGGTTGAGGAAGGCAAATGAAAAGATCATAAACTTGGAGGCCGAGAACAAATATTGGAGAGATTGCCAGCCTATCCAACAATTGCACAAGGCAGCCCTTCCTCAAGACAACGGGAGTAACCTAGAAGAGATATTGACTCAGCTACATGAAGTCAGCGATTGGATCCATGATACAATCCAAGATGGGCGAAATTTCTTGCCTTCCTTTGTCTTGACATTTGTTGGGCTATGCCCACGCAGGTTCGGACCCTGTTGTTGCAGCAGTCAGGGCAACCATTTAAATCAGTTAAAGTTTCTTTGATGGTACTTTTCTACTCGGATAACCATAGTAATTCTAGAGCTAATACGTGCACCAAATCCCGACTCTTGGAAGGGATGCATTTATTAGATATACCCGGTCAATCCTGCTAGTAGTCATATGCTTGTCTCAAAGATTAAGCCATGCATGTCTAAGTATGAACTATTTCCGACACTGTAAAACATGCGAAACGATTTGGAGGGCAAATGGCATAATAGATACAAATGAATGGATCCGACAATTTCTAGCAACCCTACGAGGTGTTGCAATTGATTGGTTCGCCGATGCAAATCCCCAGAACTTAACCACTTGGGACAAACCTTAAGAAGGAGTTTACTGCCGAATTTCAACTGGTGCGCGACGACAACGAAATTGTCGCGAGATATACAATACGAAGCAAGGGAAGAATGAAACTGTCCGCGTCTATGCCAGGAAATTAAAAGATTTGATAAGTAAAATGGAAAATAAGCAGGCGGATGGACTGTAGAAAAGATGGTTCATGGAAGGCCTAAGCCCAAAGTTGCGGAAGAAGATGAAAATTGTGCCACCCTCGTCATACACAGAAGCATACAACAGAGCGATGAACTTGGAAAGCGAGCGAAGGATGAAAAAGAAGAAGAATAGTTCCTCCGACTCAAATGATGACGCGTCCTCAGGAGAGGATAGCAGTGATGATGAAAACAGTAGCAAGAAGGTCCGCGCTCTAGAGAAGGACATAAACCCATTTGGCTACACAATCTTTACCGACAACATGAGCCCGTCAGCTACACAATTTCTACCGACAACAACATTCCAATCATTAGTGACTGTCAGAAACAAATTCAGAATATTTGAAGAGGAGTGGAAGGATTTCCTTCCAGTCAAGCATTTAACTATTCCCAGGCTACAGGCATTATTGGGCTTCCAGAGAAATATTTGGAAAGGGCCAAGTTGGTTGATGAAAGAGGATTGAGTACGGTTGAGTCTTGGTTTGTTGCCTTGACTACCAGATTGAGAACACTCGAGGAGATACAGAATGTAGTTGCACAGCACAACCTAAGCGTCGACACTTCCATTTCAACCATGATGAGCGACGTTGGGGTGGCATTTGATTTTGAAGACATCAGAGAAGAGGACATTGATGAGAGAAGACTTGGATCAAGATTAAATGAGTTAGGAAAGGTTGCTATCAAGAAGAAACATTTGGGCACCCTTTCCTCCCTCAATGCCTTTATCGGATATGCAAAAGAGTATGAGAAGGACCATGAGAAGACACTACAGGCAGCAAGCAGCATCATGAAATCGGCTGAGCTCAAGATAAAGCATACACCTTGCCCTCCCATGGAGGAAGTCAACAAAAGGCTAGCTAGGTTCATTTCCTTGGCTAAAAGAACGAAAGAAACAGGGAGATTTATATTAGAAGATCATTTGATGTAAGCCCAAGTGGCAATTTCTCTTTCTTCTAAGGTAGGACAAGTGTCTAATTCTGATTGGCCACTATTTTGGTGCCTTCTCATTGGTTGCTACTTTTCCACTTTTTTCATTGGTCCATTGGCGAGGTGGCGTCTTCTCATTGGCCGATGGGGTGACAACCCTAATTAGGGTTTTTAAGATTCAATCTGGATTGTCGGTTTTGCCTCTTTATCTCTACCGTCAGTTGTACATTTTGGCCTCTATATAAGGCCATTTGCTCTCATTTGTGATGGTTGGAGAAAATTGTTGCATAAGCTAATGCCAAAATCACTTTTTCTTTCTCATTGTTGTGACTTGCATGGTGATTAAGAACTTTTGGTATTGTTGCATGGTTTCTACTTCCAAATAGTTAGAGTAAAATTTCTTTTCAAGTTGTTAAGTAAAGAGTAAAGTAGATGAATAGTTGTATGGTAGTGTTGGTGGATGTTTGATAGGGATTTATAACTAGGCCACTAGCATCCTAGCGGCTTGTTGGGAAGCCTTGTATGGTAAACTAGTTCATTTTCCTTTGAATCATTGCATCTATGAAGGTGGAGCTGCCGGTTAACTTTCATTAGATTCGATCCCTGTCTGTTTGCTAATCTTCCATTCATAGGATTAGGAGTAGAATAGCAAGTACTTTAGGAGTTAGAATTTTGAAGAAGGGAGTTAGAAAGGCACAAGTCATAAGACCATTCACCCTCCATCACCATCACCTTCTCCACCAACATCATCTAGCATTCACACCTAATCACCATCACCATCATTCCACCAAAGACCAAGTTATCTTTGAAAGAATAAAGTAAGCTTGCCTACGTGATTACCAGCAAATAACATCGATAACTAAGTTAGTATCCACAAGTGTAAGGAACATTGGAGTTATTCTCATGTCTTGATGAGTATTAACTTTTCAAGAGAGGAATTGAGGATTTGATATCCCATATCAAATGTTCAATTGCTATATGTTATGTAGTGGTACAAAACTAACATCAACATGATGTAGTTGAGCTTATGAAAAACCCATAAGGAAACTGCTAACAAATAAATTTTCGACTTGAAATGAAGGGGAAAACTCTAGCCAAAATGTGCAGAAACCCTAGGCAAACATGGACGAACCAGAACTTGAGGCAAAGGAAAAAAGAAATGAGTCGTTTGCCACAAAAAATGACCAAAATGATGGTTGAAAGCCTTATTACCCACAGAATAAAGGAGCTACGCATGCCCTAGATGCTGAAAAGACCAGAAAAATGTATCTTCAAGCAAAGGAGTGTTTAAGGGAGATCAACTTGATTAATGGCATGGCCTCAAGTTACATGAAAAAATCCAAGAGTTACAGTGACAACACCAAGAAGACTTTGTGCATGCAAAAAATATTGCTTCCCAAAAAACTTGCATGGCAAACATGTGATTCTAAGAAGCAATGATCACAAAGAAACCCTAGTTGGATTTGGAGAAAAAATCCCTGCAAACAAATTTTTGAACACACCTAGGCAAAGGATGTCAAAAATCTTATGAGGCTAAAATTTCATGAAAATTTAAAGATTTTCAAGAATTCTTTCGAAAAATAACTCAAAAAATTTTAGAAATGAAATTGTTATTTTTCAAAAAAAATAGCTCTAATACCATATTATGTTAAAATAATGAATGCGTTATTAAACAAAGATTATGAATGATCTATATATACAAGTATACACAAGAAAGTTTCTATAACAAACAAAGAGAGGAAATAGAAACATTCTGAAGAGAGAAATAGAAAGAGAGCTTCCATATTAAACAAAGAGAGAATATGAAAACAAAGAAGAGAAGTGACCATTAGAAATAGAAATAAATCTACGAAAGACAAAGTTAAAAAAAATAAAGAGACTTAATTCTAATATAACAGATCCAATAAGCTTGTGGCATTTCTCTTGGCAGAACTATTGTCAGAAAATATCATACATCTAATATTTAAATTTAAAACATTGAGGGAAAAAAAACATGTAGTACATAAATAGTTACTGCTATTCCATACAAATGATAGTAGATCAAGTTTTCAAACAAGGAAGCAAACTTGCCGCAAATAGTCTTTACCCAAGTCGTTCCCGAGTCCTATTGTGCCAGTAGTTGGCTGTGGTATAGGAATCAATCATTGCACCCGCAACATTTGGTAGGTACTTGACATACTCCAGAGTAAAGTAGTGCCCACGCATCTCATGAATCCACCAAAGAATCTTAGGCAATACACGTGGGGTATTGTCTTTGAGAACAGAATCAATCCACTTCCCAGCAACTGCTGTATTTAGAATAACCAGATCTGCTTTCAGAGCCATGTCAACAGCCTCCTCACCCCTTGCTGGCAAAACCTGATGTGGAAAGACAACAATCAATATAAGAGAAGATGCTTGTACAGGGGAAAAAGAATGCATTAGATAGGAAAACTACTCATGATAGAGAGTACATATAATATATAAAGAACCACATGAAAGAGATGCTTATACAGAAAAAATAAAATTTAAAAAGATTAGATAGTAAAGCGACTCGAGATAAATAGGAAACATGTATAGGACCACATCAAAGAAATGAAAAGTGGCATACTAACAGGGTATGACAATTAAAATTCAGACTGATTATCTGCAAGAGATTATGATTATAATGGACATCCAAGAAATGCTGTAACATTTTTCTCTAATATTTGAGAAATAGCATAATCTCTTATTAATGCATATCAGTTGGAAGCAAACAGAAATTAGTAATTAAGCAAGCGTCATATGAAAAGATGAAGTTGGTTATTTTTCTTTGGTTAAATATTCCATATTATTATCTAGCGAGACTGTGTGCTACAAATCATCTTTTTTCTGACACTAAATCCTACTTCATATCTATGCCCAAGTACTTATACAAAAAATATATATCCTGCAAATGTAATGGCAGTGCTAATCAACTATTACAAATCAATCTGTTCAATAAAAACCCATAAAAGAGCTTCAACAAATATTGGCAGAATATGAAGAGAGCTTATTTCAATAATTTGATAAAGAAATTAAACGTCAAATTCAAAGAAACCGGTTAATCTATTGCCTACAAATCTGTGATTTTACATGATGACTTCTCATAATATCATTATAACAAGAACATACTTGAGATCAGGTGACATTAGCTAGATAATATGGGCTAGGTCATCTGGCCTCTCAGGCTGTCACACATTTATGAACATTATTGTTTCAAAAGTATTTCAACATCCTTCTACACAATACAGGCCATACAGTATTCTGATAGAAAAACTTAGTTTTGTTAGAATGAATAATCTTTCTTTGGTTGTATTTATTTATTTAATAGGATAAACCAAGGTATCCCTTATGTAATTTTTGTCCTCTAGTACAAGTGTGAGGACATGTCACTTGTTTGTCCTCTAGTCCATGTGTGAGGACATGTTATTTGTGTAATTCCTTTATTAAGGAAAATAATTTATTCGTTCTTATGAGGATTATGACATTGGCACACACACTTATGAATGTGGCATTCATACACATGGGAGTTACTAAATAACTCCTCTTCTCATCTCTATATAAGAGATGCTCCTACCTCATTCACTACACGCACGCACACTATGTAGTTCTTGTAATGAGCTTATGGCTCCATCTCTCTCTTTCATTCTTTAGGCATTTGCCTCATTCATATAATTCACATGGGGTTTTTTCTTAATTTTTCCCTTCAAAAATCTCATCTCCATTGTGTTGATCTTTAGAATCACTTTCAAGTTTATGAATTTATGGTAACAATTTTATTTACAAAAATCTTTTGGGTTCTTTCCTTTCATAGTTTTTCATTAGAATATTCCTTATAAGTTTCCACTGCCAAACAAGAAAAATACAAAACAGATTAATGTCCACAAATAAACAGAAGTGATTAATGGGAATGAAAAATTAAAATAAATTATAAAACATAAGTACTAGAATAGAAAGACACAAGATATGATTATATTTGAATACAAAGTAAAATTACTAATATTCGGGCCAGAAGAACCACCAACATCATCTTTGTAATCGCAAATGGAAGTAGGATCCAAGAATGCTCGTAGACACAAAACTTTTGGAGTTTTTGTCATGTCCCTGCCATCTTAGGGGAATAGCTTAACAAACCCAAATTATAGGCATTATTCCCTTAGCAGCCAACCAAGGTAAAAATGAAAAATAATACCAAAATCACTTAATACAGGGAGACCTAGCTATCTACGCCCATATTCAAGCAAGACAAATAATAAATATATTGGATGATCCTATTCAATTATGACAAAATCCAAATAATATCTTCTCATGAAATTGAACTTAAATCCAAAGTCATAAATCTCAACTCCAACAATCAAAACAATGCTGCACAACAAGAGAAAACCATAGACCATAACACGATGATTTGCTAACTAGGGAAACCCTTGATAAAAGGGAAAACCCTGGTGGGAATGGCACCCCCAAGATAGTGTACTAATATATAAGTTACTTGTGAAAGGTTGTGACCCTATTAGGAGCCAATTATAGTGAATTCAGTACAACGGTCCTTGTTAGAGGACAGATCCCTGTTAGGAGAACATGAACCCTTGTTAGAAGGTTCTAACCCTGTTAAATGTTAATAAAGAAACAAATAGACCAGCTATCTAAATGCTCTAGCAACTGTGACGATAAAACTTCGGAATAACAAATCCAAATCAAGTGAACTGACTGATCTGCAACTTATTTGACAAAACAATTCCTCTGAATCTCAACACAAACAACCAACTTAATCTATGGTCTGCTCTAATCATCCAGCATTCAAGCTTGCATTCACAATATCTACAATGATCATACATCTCATGTCCAACCAAGGAAAACAACTTTCCTTTATATCCTCACAAAAATTGATCAGGTCGGCCTATTATAGTTTCCCCAGTGTACATTTAATTACAAAGAACCATGCTAAGGCATACACACCTTCATAAGCTTCATTACAAATATTATGTTAATTTCCCAACATTACAATACAATTATTACATTTTACAATGATAACCAAAATGTTTCCTCAACCCAGTCGGCTGTCAGTAAAACATACTATATGTTTCACAACAATGACCATTCGAGAATACACCCCAAGTTTTCCTATCACAAACATAGCTGCAAAACATATCTTCTACCATGATCCAAGTTCGCTATCATTAATTCCACTTCCGCAAAAAGATATAGCAATTATGCTACCAGCTATTCTGACATTATTTCCTGTACACTAGTCTGCTACCAGTCTTCACCAAATGAAATGTAACTTACCCAGAACTCAACATAAAATCTAGCAAACATAGATATGATATCTATACACATCCTTGTACATAATTCTAAGCTCGCATAGCTTAAACTTTTCATGCCAACTTCGTTGTGCCAACAATCATCCTGCGATATAGAAAATCTATGTCTGTCATGACCACATAAGCATAAGTTGTCATCAATATAGCACATAAACAGTACATTCAAGTGCCAACTAAACCTCAATTTCAAACAGGAATCACCATTAGGAATTAAAAAAGGATCTAAGGCAGTGAAATATTCCAACAACAATAAGAAGAAAGGCAACAATCTGTTAATCCAAACTAAATAGTGATCAAGAGTCATTCAAGACCACAACAAGTAGAGACAATGACTAGTAGCAATTAAGGCACAACCAAATAATAAGTAAGTTCTGTAGAAGGGGTGCAATTAAGAAAAAAGAGGTTAGATAATTGAATGAAAATTCAAAATTAAGGAGCATGTCCCTTCTAAAAAGATGCCACTCCTCGAGGAGTAATAAGATATAAATAGACGAGGGCTATGACAGGTAGAACATCATCTAGCAAGTAGAGACGTACAGCAGTACATCCCATCAGCATCGAACACTATTAAGAGGCTTCAGATATTCAACAGATTATATTAATCAAACTGTTGAACTACATAAGCAAGATCATATCTGTGAAGACCATCTTCAGGAACACAGAAGCAAGTCAGAAAAGCAAGGACTGAAGCAATTCACAAGATCATTAGACATCTATATACAAGCATACTTCTGCAGATTGGTAGGCTAAGTTTACATCAGATCTGCCCATATATATATATAATGGAGTATGGAGAGATAAATACCCATAGAATATGAGATGGCTCAATTGTCCACAACCCACCTCATAAGAGGATGGTAAAAGGATCATGTGACGAAACCAATATGGGCACTTGCACGTGTGAGGAGGCCAACAGAACACTTGCATCATGTATGGAGACTAAATGGACACTTACATACAATCAAAAAAAAAGTTAAAACCTTACAGCCTCAACTTAAATTCTGCAAAGTGGCATGTGTCTGTTAGAAAGAAGAGACATTGATAAGGAAAGCGGGTACAGGCAAACCACTAAGCAAGCATGAAGTGGACTCTAGTTTGCATCCATTCTTGGGCTTAGTGTAGAAATGGCATTACCTATCTTGTGTCTCCTCCAATTTTTAGTATGCTTACATAATGTTATTGATAGTTTATGATTATGATGTGATCAATAAATGGATATATAGACGTATATTTGTATATCTTGCTTATATCGTGAATGCAAGATTTAAATCCAGGATCACAATATTCAAAGGAATACCTAATTGGTAAGATGTAACCCTAACCCTAGTTTGTGTAATTGTGATTCTAGGGCAAATAAGGACAGGGCATCACAGTTCACCTATTTGCAAGTTGAGATGGCATATATTGCTTAACTCATAACTCCTCAACAACTAAAGGAACTTGACAAAGAAATGCAAAATATATGTAGGCCAAACATGTACAAAAGGTTGTAGATGTAGCAAGAGCATTGAAGCATTTATAGAAGCAAAGGCTACTTGTCAATTGCAAAATGCCAAAAGCCTATCAACAACATGCATAGCATCATCGATTGTAAGTATCAATAAGCTCTAATCACATAGGCCAATATCTAGGCGAGAGGAGACAAATTACATTGACTTGTATCTGGATTTGATTGTGTAAAGAGTTTGGATTGTGGAAATTTGATCTCTTTAGGAGACAAGTTGCAGTAAGCTAAAAGAAAATAGACAACTGATAAAGAATGTGAATAACACCTATTCCAGTGTAAAGGATGTAAAAATATACAATACAAGCGATTGCTTACAAATATATAAACCTATTGGATTCAAGAATCAAGGAGAGGATAGTCTAAGAAGATGTAAAATTGACTCCTAGTCACTCTCAATCAATGGATTAATTAACTGAACTTGACTAAGACATCGATGGCACCTAACTACCATCAATCAAGAATCAATCAAGCAATGGTGGCACTTACGTACCTTTAGTAAAAGCGTACACATGACATTAGCTACCTACATAAGGATAACTATATATTCCTAATATCTACACCCCCCATAAGAGGAAAAATGTAAATTATATGTTTCTTTGGACAAGTAGAAAGCTAGGTTTGTCGCAAAAGAATATGCACAACAAGAAGGGGTGGACAATGAGGAGACAGTGTCCACTGATACAAGGATGGTAATCATTTGATAAAAAATACTCCATTATTTTTCAATTAAAATGGGAAGTGTACTATATGGGCATCGAAAGAATTTTCTTAAACTGAGATTGGCCAAAGGTCTACATGTTGCAACTACAAGGATTCCATGTTTAAGTGTTTTGGTTTGCAAGTTGGTTAAGTCCTTGTACAAACTCCAGTAAGCAACAACCAATTTACACATTCAAGAGTTAGGATGCAAAAGAAATGGTTTTGATCCAAGTCTATATATATAAAACATTGGTGATGACATTGTGAAAGTGGGAATTTATGTCAATGATACCACATTACCGAAATCAAAGCCAAGACAGATCAAAAGCTGTAATATGACCTTTGTCCTATTTATTAAATGATTTGTCTTAGGCCCCCACATTTTTGCTTAGGTGTAGAATTTCAACAACTTAAGAATGTCATATTTGTATAACATACTAAGTATGCACAAAGTTGTTATGCAAAGTTTCAAGATGTGTGCATGTAATATGTCATCTACACCTATAAAAGTTGGGATAAATCTCTCAACAAACAATAATTCATAACTATTGAGTCAATGTATTGTCAACTTGTGGGTAGTTTGCTTTATATTATTACCATTCAATGGACTTGTATTTTGTAGTGTGTGCCCATTTGTGTTTGTGTCCAGGCCACAAGAGGAACATTGACGAGTTGCAGAATTTGTTCTTCAATATGTCGAAGGACAGTAACCTTTGCCATTCTTTATTAATGCTTTCAAAATTTCTTACTATTTTGGCATATTAACTCTAGTTGGATTGGACTAACTACAATGAGATATATTTTTACTCTCGATCAAGAGCAATTTCATATAGCTAGAGCAAATTAGAAGCTCTCTAACTACTTCATTGTGATTTTAATGTTTTTTGTTTGTGTAGGTTATTTCACAATCTGCCAATCTAACTTCCCTTTGTAATCCTATTTAATAGGCATGCCACACAATTAACATGAGAATGCATCAGTTGTCTATGGCTTTGTAATGCTGTAAGCATTACTCCTTTGGTCCTCCAATATCATGAGGGGCACATATCTCCTTCAGTCAAACCATCACTTGCTCTATTCACCTTATGATACTTCCCTTTGTAAGCCTAATTAATAGGCACACTGCACAATTAACATGAGAATGCATCAGTTGTTTATGCCTTTGTAATGCTGTAAGTATTCCTCTTTTAGCTCTCCAATATCATGAGGGGCACATTTCTCCTCTAGTCAAATCATCCGCTTGCTCTATTTACCTTGTGATAGTCATGATGATTGTGAATAAACTTAGCTTGAACTTGATGTTGTAGGTGTATTGTGCTTGAACCGTTATTGTGCAAATATGTCTGTGATGTGATGAGTTATGGCTTCAAGCCTTCTATTGAATTGTAATTCTATTGCACCAATATATCCATGCAATGTGGTGGAGGTCTCTCATACTAATTCTAATCATATTGTCAATGCACTGCAATAATGTTCTAAGACCTTGAACTAGGCATCTCCAAATCGCTATGATTACTTGAGTTTAATACCTCACAGTTTTATTGTAGGGATTCACACTATCTGTCCTCTAAGGTGTCTCATTCTGATGCTGTCCATGAAGGGTAGAGTAACATCGACATGGATGATGTGCAAAGGAGCTCGTTATGCTCCATGGTTAGTGGTAAAACCATAAATGACTACATGATGTCCTTTTGCACTCACACTTGGACATCATGGTAGATGTTTGATGATTTGAAGTGGAACAGACTAACAAAATTCCTATCAAAATCTCTCAACTTGTTCTCATATTTGTGAGCCATGTCCCACCTCTACTGAACCATTTACACCAGAAGGCTATAATTTGTTGTTGAATATTTATAACTTACCATAATTGCCTGTGGTTAAGAGTTTTCATCTTCATATTAAATGTAATCTCTGTCACATGACAAAAAAAATAAGATGATAACTGTGAGATACATACTCTCATTTTAATATCCATAATTTACAACTACGCAGTGGCATGAATTTCAGTATATCCTTACTATCATGAATACCATCAATCAAAAATAGAGCGTCTTGTTTTTTATGATATTGACGGATTTTCAGTGGATGACACTCCCCATAGCTTCATATCCTCTTCAAAGCACTGTGATACTTTGGAGAGGTTCTCTTCCTTTGAAAGTACGAAGTTTCCTTACCAAGGATGGCATTTTCTTTACCATGCATAGTTTAACTCAGAATCATAACAATAAAATTTGATCACCAGATCTAAATCCCTTTAGTATGGAAAGGCACTAGAAGATGGAGGTAGTCTTGCATAAAAGGTTTGCGAGCATGTCCATTAGTGTATCTAACAATTTGTTCATAGCGTACAAAATTTTAATATGGCTTTTCTGCATCCAGTTATAAATTCGTCATGAGACCTCCTCACAGATGGTTCATGACCTACCAAATTTGTTTAAGATTTCTGCATACTGTTATGAATTTACATTAGATAGTAAAACATTTCTGGTACTTGAATCATGTTGAAGATGTCAAGATTAAGAACATCGTGTCCAAGAAATATAAATAAATAAGAATAAACATCATATCATTGGCCACATAGAATCAATTCACCTAGCAATCGCAAAGTAGGATTTGAGAATTCAAAATAGTTGTATTAGTAGGCCCAGTCTGCCATTAAAAACTATTGAATCTTGCTGGTCTTGATTTGCAATATCTGTCAAGCAGATATTCCCCTCTGCCTCGAGTTCTTTCCCACTTGGAAATGTTGATATTGAGTTTGAAGTGGATGAAAATAATGCAACTCTAACCTTTCTTCTCTCCTGTTGTACTCGCATGTTTTGGAGGTAATGTACAAAGAATTCAAACTTCTGCTCTTATTGAGATTGCCAACGTACAGTGTTCTATCTCAATGTAACATGGATGATAGTACAACCCTAGGTGTCATGCCTGTGCTTTGAAATTCTGGAGGGGAAAACTGGTCATGCATCAGTATTTATCCAATAAAGATCTGTACCCTCTCAATTGTCCTTAAGTTTAATGTCAGCACTCCTTGCTTAAGATTTATACTCACTACAGTGATGTGACAGCCTTAAATCTGAACAAAACAAGAATATCAAATTTTCAAGCTTAGCTCTGTTCTATGAGGTTCTAGGATTCCAAATGTCTTGATTATTAAATTTAGAATTTGAATTTCTAGTAGATTCCACCCAATCTAATCAAAATGGTGTCTTGAATGTCATTTTTTCTGACCATGTTACAAGCATTAGGAACCCACAGACATCCCATTTTTCAGTTATTCAGCTTTTTAAATTTAAGTTATCAATGGTACAGCTGAGTTCTGATTATCTCTGAATTGGTTGGAAAGTCGAATGTGATGACTGAGGTTTAAGAATAAGATGTCCCTGTGTAGATTTACAAATTCTGTCAAGCTCTTCTATCTTAAAATAAATTCAGTTGGTATTTAGGACCACTGAAACAAAACAGGGGTATATAATGATATCTCCTCATAATTCATACATATTCATCAAACTTAGAACAAACATTGTTTTTAAATTAGACTGCTATAGAAAACCCAGATAAGAATACCAAAATTGGCAGTACAAGATCTATTTCATTAAATAATTTGAAACCATTGACTACATACTTTTCTAGTAAATGCAACCTAATCTAATCAAAATCGTGTCTTGAATGTCAATTTTTCTGACCATGTTACAAGCATTAGGAACCCACAGACATTCCACTTTTCAGTTATTCAGCTTTTTAAATTTAAGCTATCAATGGTACCACTGAGTTCTGATTATGTCTGAATTGGTTGAAAAGTTAAATATGATGACTGAGATTTAAGAATACGATGTCCCTGTGTGGATTTACAAATTGTGTCAAACTCTTCTATCTTAAAATAAATTCAGTTCGTAATTAGGACCACTGAAACAAAACAGGAGTATATAATGATATCTTCTCATAATTCATATGTATTCATCAAACTTAGAACAAAGATTGCCTATAAATTAGACTTGAATAGAAAACCCAGATCAAATATACCCAAATTGACAGTACAAGATCTATTTCATTAAATGATTTGAAACCAAGGCTTGACTACATACTTTTCTAGTAGATGTGACCCAATCTAATCAAAATGATGTCTTGAATGTCAATTTTTCTGACGATGTTACAAGCGTTAGGAATCCACAGACATATAACTTTTCAGTTATTTAGTTTTTTAAAATTTAAGATATCAATGGCACCACTGAGTTCTGATTATCTCTGAATTGGTTGGAAAGTCGAATGTGATGACTGAGAATTAAGAACAAGATGTCCCTGTGTAGATTTACAAATTCTGTCAAACTCTTCTATCTTAAAATAAATTCAGTTGGTACTTAGGACCACCGAAACAAAACAGGGGTATATAATGATATCTTCTCATAATTCATACATATTCATCAAACTTACAATAAACATTGCTTATAAATTAGACGGGTCAAGAAAACCCAGATCAAGTATAACCAAATTGACAGCACAATACTACAAGATCTATTTCATTAAATGATTTGAAACCAAGACTTGACTAAACACTTTTCTTCTGTACTTCAATATTATAATCTGAAAAGACTTTTTCATTCCAATGAAATTGTGCATCACCAATCAAGAGGTTTAGATCTTAAATGACTTACAATCGATATGTTAGAAAGTTTTGTTAGATTCAACAATGTGTTAATGATTATGAAAAAGTAGAATGAATCACAACAGAAATAATGAACGTGATGAAATATATTGCCTTTAGATTGACTCAGTTATATGCTAACAACTTACTAAAATTCATAGAGTCAAGATAATTATGTCATCTTCCCAATCACTTCTGGTTATTGATCTAATATGGCAATATCCTTTACTTATGCCACTATCATCAAGATGATAAAATTGATCTTATCTAAAAAGCTATTTTAAGATTTCTGTAGTGTTCCAACAAACTAGGAATTAATCTGATCTTGAACCTCCTAATTCATAAAAGACAACTTCTGCGAGACAGTGCACAGTCTCAATTTTCATCTTGTAAAGTCTAACAGACTCCAACTACATTTCAAGTATCACAAGATTGTGGCATTGCTCAAATATGAATGATCTCACCGTGAAGGAATAAGTTACAAGTAAGCTTGGTTGATGTAATGTTCCCAAGTTGCCCAATTACGGAATACAGTGTATGCTGGAGGGACACTACAAGTCTGGGAGGACCGTACAGATGTAGGTTGGTTTTGGCGTACAGAGGTACTATGCCTAGCCCATATGGAGTGAGAATGGAGTGTTTATGGCGTATGGAGTGGAGGGTGTTGGAGGGATTGAAGGTCGTATCTTGTAAGAGACCATACATTGTATGTTGGGTGGAGATGGAGATGCAATGGGAGTTGGGAGTTTGTCGTACAGTGGTGAGGACAAGTGAAGTCCGTACGTAGGTGATGGAAATTGGGTATGGAGGGTGGACGGTGGCAGACGGTGACAAAGAAGTTACCACGTACGAGGGATGTGATGACCATACAAAGAAATGAGGATAGATAGTCATACAGTGGTAGGGTCGTACGGAGGGAAAGATACCTTCACCAAGAGACAAAAACTTGTTCGGAGCAATTTTAGCGATGTTGAAACCAAGAACAAACTTGAGAGAATATTTGGACGCCAACACCCCAAACATATATATATTTGCCAACATGGATATTTGCAATTCTGCCAAGAAATATATATTTACAGACAAAGATGGTGCTCCGATTTTCCAGATCCAAGCAAAGTAAAACAGAGAATGGAATAGGGTGAGGAATCCCCCCGAAACCAAAAATAGCCAAGTAGGGAAGATCTTTCGCTTCCAAAATGGCAAACAATATTGAACTCCCACTGGAATTCACAATACAATAAAATAATCCAAAATTGCATGCGTAAACAACTCAACCTGACAGACATATATACCACATCAAGGGAGAACCTACATGCCGACAGAAGACACAGCTAACACCTACAAAAATAATTAAAATTAAAAAGGGTCTAAGATATGCTAAATGACCCTCTGTCCCTAAAGGATTCCCTATACCTTGAAAACTGTACATCTCAAGCTACTGGCTAGGGTGATAGTTCCTTCGCGTCGTACCAATGTTGTGATCTTCTTTGTACAGTTTAGGCTAACGTCCTTGGGGACCTCCTATTGGTGATCACCTTCGATGGATAAATCCTCCTATTTATCCTCGCCATCTGACACGACCTCGATGTATTGTATAATCCTATCTAGTAGCTTCATCCAACGAAGGTTTCTTCAGCAAGGGTTTGTTGTCTTTGTCCCTAGGAGCCAACAGCGGTATGGAGTGAGAGTAACCTTGAGAGGGAAATGCGGATGATGCCATACTTCATACCTTTTTAATAGCCTCCAAGATGGTGGTGGGATTAAAACTTTTTATCCAATCCCTTAGTGGTTATGTCAATCCATCCATGAATAATACTATTTGTCTCTTTTCGGAGATGCATGTAACCAATATGGAGAGATTCTGAAATTCGGTGATGTAATGGTCAACTGATCCCATTTGCCGTAATTGTGCTAATTCTTTAAAATTGAGTTCTGGGTCTTCACCATCAAACCAATCTATCAGTTTCTCGATGAACTTTGCATAAGTATTTACTTGGTCATGTCCCAACATAATTACACCATGATGCCACCATTCATGTGCCACTCCCTCCAGGTGGAGTGTGGCAAATTTATTTGCTTCCTCTTCTAGCATCAGGTTGAGCTAGACGTAGGTATTGGCCTTCATTACCCATGCCTATGCAGTTATTGATTCAAATCCATCAAATGGCAAAAGATTCACCTAACTTAACTTCCTTTTGAGATCATCATTTCAATATCCTCGGTTGCCACCACCGGAATATCTCATTTTTAATTCCATGTAATCTTTGTATGATATATCCCCTTCCATGTTTGTGATTTTCCAATATTCTCACAATTGTTCTTGAACTTCTTCAAAGATTGGTTCCCTTCCTCTGTGTGACACCTCCATTCATGGAGGGAAAGTTGGCATGAAAGGTCGATGACGCAATACAAGGTAGAAGAATCCTCAAAGGAGATGTCCTAACCCCCGAAAATTAACCACACAATAGAATACAAACAATAACACAGAGATTTTGATCCAAAATAACATCAATTTCAGAATAGATTCATAAGGTTTTCATTCAACATGCCTAGCTGTAAGGCCTTCCGAGTTATGGCCAATTACATAAGCAATTAAAATAGTAATTTTGCAAGACCTCGCAAGATCCAACCACTGGTTAGCCCCGAACCACACTCTGGAAGAAACTCCAAGAAGAATCTAGACTTGTACTCACAAGCCAACAAGCAACCTTCTTGTTTCCCAAACCCACACTTAGCTACTCTGCTCCTCTCAGTTGTTCTTCTTCTCCATGATGAATGATATGACTCTAGACGAAACAAGATCCTCTACTTATACTAAACCAAGCCTCAAGTCAGCCTAGCATAATAGACATTAAATAAACACTCACATTAAATAGGCCACATGTCGGCTTGGCTACAAACATTAGATACAGGAAATAATTAAATACTTAGGACAGACCCCAAGTTGAGAATGCATAACTAACTCAAAAGACCACATAAAAATATATGCCCTTAGGCATAGGTCCACGTGCTATCCAACTATCTAAATCCAAGAGCGCACATGCCAACTGCCTCGGATCGAAGCTTGCGGAAACAATCTCCAAAGTCTGTCAGTAAATTAGAAACATGTGACCAGCAGCCACCAAAACAGCTCTAACTCCAAGACGATTAGTCCAAACTCTATATGCACTTAGGACAAGGTTGCCCAATAAGTCTCAAACACATCCCCTACCACGCGAACAATAACTCCACAAATTTAAGCTCAAAGCCCTTGTATACAGGATTGCTGACTTCCCTAGGATGTTGTTGCATCAATCGACAACGCGCTGAATGGGGATTTGTCTTTCCAGAAACTAAATCGTCGCTATGACCATTTTGATCACTAGATATTTTACTTTCATCCAGTTTCTGCAAAGTTTATTTCATAAGCCGCTAAGTATCGTTAATATGTGCTTGATTCCTTGTAAGCTCCCTCAGTAGTGCCATGACTTCAGCAAGAGTGGGTTCTTGGGAATCTCCTCTTCTATCAACTGAGTGGAATCTCCTTCATTTCCAGCTATATACTTTCATTCACTATCCACAAACTATCACTAGCTCTAATACCACTATAATGTTACCAAGCTGCCGACATGCGCAATATAGCGTATGTTGGAGGGACACTACAAGTCTAGAAGGTGTGCGAAGGGGAGGACTATATGAATGGAGGTTGGTTGTGGCGTACGGAGGTACTAAGCCTAGCCTATACAGAGTTTGCATAGAGTGTTTATGGCATACAAAATGGAGGGAGTTGGAGGGATTGAAGGTTGTACATTATAAGAGACCGTACATCGTACGATGGTGGAGATGGAGATGCAATGGGAGCTGGGAGTTTGTCGTATGGTGGTGAAGACAGTTGATGTTCATACAGAGGTGACAGACATTGGGTATGGAGGGTGGACAGTGGCAAAGAAGTTACCATGTACGAGGGATGTGATGATTATACGAAGGAAGGAGGATAGATGGTTGTATAGTGGTTGGGTCGTACAATGGGAAAGATACCTTTGCTAAGCAACTGAATGTTGTTTAGAGTGATTTCAACAATGTTGAAACCAAGTGCAAACTTGAGGGAATATTTAGATGCCAAATACAGCAAACACAGATATTCGCCAACACAAATATTTGCAATCCCACCAAGATATATATATATATATATATATATATATATATATATATATATATATATATATATATATATATATATATATATATATATATATATATATATATATATATATAAGATGGTGCTCCGATGTGCTAGATCCGAGAAAGTAAAACAAAGAACGGTATAGGTTGAGGAATCCCACTAGAACCGAAAATAGCCAAGTCGAGAAGATCTTTCACTTCCAAAATATTGAATAATACAAAACTCCAACTAGTATTCACCGTACAATAAAACGATCCAAAATCACATGCCTAAGCAACTCAATCTAACCAACATATATACCCCATCGAGGAGGAAACTATGTGCCAACAAAAGACATGACAAACACCTATTAAAATAATTAAAATACAAATGGGTCCGAGATATGTTAAATCAATTGGTCCCATAAACAAAGTTTTAATATATTATTTATTTTATGACGGAAACATAACAGTTGCCCTCTCATATCAAGGTATCTGACTTCAAAGATTTAAAAACCAAATGACTCTGATCAACGACATATATTTCATTTAACAAAACAACTGATTAAGATGTATTCATCTCAGCATAAATTTAATAGGTTAACATATTGTTACATATCAATAATTTATTAACTTTTGAAGAAAGAAAAAAAGTTGCCCTTTTTTGGAAGATATCACCTACTAATACATCTAGTCTAAAGGATGTTAACAGGACTCGCCATCATCATCACCATCAGATAGTTCAACATTTATATGTGTAAAGTATCTTTTTAGTTAGACAAGGGTGAATATAATACCATCATCATCAGATAGTTCATCATTTATATGTGTAAAGTATCTTTTTAGTTGGAAAAGGGTGAATATAATACCATCACTCCTCTGTCCAGCATTCTTTGTTTCAAATTGTAAGTGACCTCGTCAGTTTCATCCAGTTTCTGATTTGTAATCCATACAACTTGAGTGCCTGCGTTTCTCAATAGAAAAGCCAACTCCATCAAGAGTAGCGGACCACCTGGATAAAAGAAACATGAAGTCAATCTCAAAAAAAGTTGCCTTTAAGGCACATATGTAGAAATTTGTTGGATGGAATAGAGAAATTTGTAGAAAAGAAATAAAACAACTTGAAGAAATCTTTCAATCACAGTATATGGCAGCAGAGAGAGGCGATTCTTCCCATTATAAATCACAAGCACGGAAAGCGAAAGTATGATAAATCGTGCGCTCGAGAAATTTACCAAGCAACAGGGTGCAATGGCCAGGTTCTGCTGAAATTGGGAATAAGCCTGACCAAGTTAGAGACGAAAAAAATGAAAGCCTCAAATCTTCAGGCAGCTAAAGCAGAATGGTTTCTACAGATACATTCTTGGTTTGGTCCTCCTGATGTTACACACTACATTCTTGTTTTGGTCATCCTGAAGTTATATACTACATTCTCCTTTTGTTTCTCCTGAAGTCATACACTACATTCAATAGAACTTAAATGAAGAACTTTACCTTGTTACTTGTGGACTTCGGAAAATTGGAAAGAAACTATCTAGAAATTATAATGGGACAACCATCTCGAAATCCGCTTGTTATAACTAGTTCGTTTAAAATGCATTCCCAAGATCGACCCAATTTTTGAGCAAAGTAGTGCATTTAACAGGAGATCGTTTACTTTGCTAAGGCTGTAAGTAACTAGGGTTCTGGCGAAACACGGGAAAGATGACTGCAGCGAAAATAGAAGTTGATACTAACCCGAAAGGGAGAGCTCATGGGAAACCAAAAGCACGAGCTTCAACTTCATGAAGTCCAGCGCATTAGAAGTTGCGGCAGTCATTCTGGCGGATCTATATTGATCGGGTACATAACTTCTTAATTGCGGATGAAGGTGAGAATGTTGTTCGTCGCAGACAGATCTGAAAATAAGAGCAAGGGCTGTGGAAATGCAGAAAATCACCAGCAGTGCAAGAAATATGCACTGCTTCGGAACACCCAACCAGATCGCGCCTCCACCACCACCCCCTCCAGGTTTTGCCATTACAGTGAGAAAAAACTTGAATCTCCAACTACAGATCTATGTTGGTTTATGACACTCCACATTTACTGGCCCAAAAAAGAGAAATAAAATTGCAGAAGAATCAGTGGATAAAAATACAGCGGGCGTCCTGAACAGCCGCGTCGTTCAAGTTAATTACCCTTCCCTGTTTTAGATTAATTTACTCTCTGAAATGAACAATAATTTCATTTTATTTTAGAAAAAATATATATTATATTCTATATTATAAAATATAAAACTAGCACTTGTACATAAAAGAGGTGCAATGGTTGTGCCAATAGTAATATATATCTTGTGCCAATAGTAATATATATCTTGTTTAATATATTATGAAGTTGAAGAGAGGTAATAACAAGTGTATCCTCCTCCTCCTCCTATTTTTCTTCTTTATCTCCTCCTCCTTGGACTCATTATTCTCCTCCTCCTTTGACTCACTCTTTTTTTAGTTTCTTATTTTGTATCTTTTTCTTCATCATCTCCTTAAATATCTCTCTTTCTCCTCCTCCTCCTCCTCTTTCCCCTATTTTATTATTTCTATTATGCTTCTTCTTCTCCTTCTCCTTCTTCTCCTTTGTTGTTTTATCCTTCCCTATCTTCTCTTTCTTTGTAGTGTTCTCCTCCTTTTTCTTCTTCTTCTCTCCTCTTTTCGCTTCTTCTTTCCCTCCTTTCCCTCCTCTTCTTTGCTCATTTCTTCTTCTTCTTGTTTTGTGTCTCCTCCTCAGCCTCAACATCCTTCTCCTCGCACTTCATCAAAATTATCACATTATTCTTGTTTATTTGGTAGCACTTTATTTTAGTATCACTTACTTCAAAATGACTTCTTCTCCTACTTCATTTTAATATCACTTTTTCACTATTTCATTTATAATGTCCTAATGAAAAATGTTTTTTAAAAACAAATTGCTTTCCTTTGTTTGATTAATCCTTATGTTAAAAAGCATATACCACAAATCAAAATTTTCAAATAGAATTTACATAGGGCACCTTTAGGGATTAAGTCTTCAAAAAATTGAGTATACTTTAAATATAACACAAATGATTCAATACATTTGCTTTTAAGTGTTGGGCTTGGTGTACATTTTGAAACAGTGAGTTGAAAATATTTAGGTATGTAACGAGTGTAATTTTTAGTTGAGTATTCCAAGTAGTATAATATCTTAACCTTGTCAATTTATGTGATACAAGATGTGATTACAACAATATATTATTTATTTCAAATTATATGATGAATGTGATCTAACATAGTAGTGTAATTAGTGTAGTTTATGATAGGCCAACATTGGGGCAAATGATTAAGAAAGAATTAACAATTTATGATGAAGTTCAGCTTGGCCTAATTGTGTCAATCTGAGGGCATAATCTTGTGAAAGGTGTCCGGGCAATATGCCATCAAGGGGTGTTAGTTGTGAGATGAGGGATTATGAATGCAACTACAATAGGTGAAAGTAAATCTATGGAAAACCAAATAAATCCCAGCGACAAGAATTGTCACTTCCTAGTGACAAGAACATCAACAACAGAAATAAACATCAATTTGTTAAAATAATAATTTATGAAAGAGATAACAATAACATAGATAGTCATAGAAATACTAAACTCAACTCTAGATCAAATAATCTAAACATTACTAAATAGATACAAATATGAACATCTAAATTAACAAAAGTCCCTATATAATACACAAAATTAACACACCAAACTTAATTATAGAAATCACCAATATTCTGAGTAGTGGACCCTTCCTCCCCAACTTGTTGAATGATGAAGTCAAAATGTTTCACTAAACAATCTTGATCATGCAATGTTTTATTAGATCGATCAAATTCTTTTCCATAGAAATTCTCTGTCTTAGCTGATATATAACTAGAGGTGATGAAAATATCTATCTAACATGGAATAAAATGGCATGGTCTATTTTTGACCTTCGGCCAACTAGTTCATGTGAACCTTGGAATAGATCATGGTTACAATAGAAGATAAATGTAGGAATTAAATTGATCATTGGTTATTCCATCCTCATGATATTTGGAAACGTATCTCAACTGTGAGATATTTCCTTCCAGTTTCTTACGCCAGCCACATATGACAGTTCCATTACAACTGGAAAACTAAATAATGGAATGGTCCATATAAGCCCTTCATCGTTTTTGATAGAGAAGAAAACAAATTGTTTCAAGATTAAGGAATAAGAAGGGCGATAGTTTCTTCCTCTACACAATAAACACATTCGCCATCAAAAACATGAGATAAGGTGGCACCAAAGTAGAAAATCATATGATTTTCCTTCCATATTAATCATAGATGATCCTCTAGCATGTGTTCATTGATATTAATTCCACGTGAGTAGATTCATCTGTGTAAAATCATGGATTCATGTCTAGCCACAAATTAGAGAGTATAAATCATTCATTCATGGGATCTTCTATATTCCTTGTTTTCTTTATCAACATACTTCTACCTTGATTTGGCTGAATCACTAGAGACATTCACAATGTAGTGACATGAAGAAGAGTGGTAACATTAATAGTCCATTCTATGTTGCAATAATAATCTGGTAAAGATTGGAGACATATGTGAATAATATCCATAGAAAGAAGCCAATAATTTATGTCTCAAATGCGATAGGAAGTTCTTATAAAGGAGGCAACAGGATGATCTGTACCCACAAATCAACATGTTGCGTTTATAACAATTAGTAAAAGCAATCAATAATATTTTTTCTCCATTTTAATCCCAAAACAATATTAAATGCTACTTATATATCAAACCATATGCAATGTAAATAGTAAAATGGGATGAAATGAAATGGAAGTGGAATAAGAAAGTAAGTATGAAAGTACATGAAATGGATTAAAATATGGCATAAAATGGGTCACAAATGGCTCTCATTGTTCCTCCCAAGTTAGCATATTGCACATCCTCATGCAATCACTATGATCAAAGGGTCTTTGGTTAGAACTAGAAGCACTTGAATTTATGGCTTTCACCCTAAATCATGTATAAACACAATCCCTTTCTTTGCAAGACAAGATTTTTTATTTTCATTTCCTTTCATTTTCAATTGGATACGTCCTTCAACTTTTCTTTTTTTCATCAATTTTTTTCATTGCATCATGGTTTACATATATGAAGGTGCATAATTTTTTTATCTCATGATGCACAAGCTTATTAAAAATGAGTGAAATAGGAGGCAAAACAAGGGATTATATATGAAGGCATTAATGAATAATATGATGGGATGGTTAAGGATGATAGATGGAGGATATATAATAGGATGGGAAACCTCCCCCCAACTAAAAGGGTTGACCATCCACGAGAAACAAGTGGAGGATAGGTGAGGGCATTGCATAATGATTAATATAAGAAGTAATATAAATAAAGTTAAGAGCGAAAATTATGAAAAATAAAATTGATTGTTTTACCAACATGCATGTTGTGAGAGACCCGGATTGGAAATAAGAGCATCTCAACAGCAAAAAATGATGAATCCACAACAAGGAACTATAAACTGCAGCTAAGAAATGCAACACCATAAAAGACCATCATCTAATGGAAATCACCAAAGGGCATACCGCTGGAAGGAACCAAAAATTGTGATAGAGACTACAATTGTAAGAGCCACCACTATCTGATGGAAGCACTATAGAAACAACAATGGGTAGCACACTCCACTACACCTCGACTGAGCATGTAACACATACTATGGGGGATCAAAGTTTTGATGACCAAGTTGAATAAGAGCTTCAAGAGTGAACGATAGGAAGTGCCAAGAGTAAAAGAACCACATAAGCCATGGAGTGTTCCTAAAAAGAATGATTAGTAGAAAAACCAAGAACACCAATTATTGCATTTCCTTTTTATATTTGTTCATATATATATATATATATATATATATAATTTTATTTTTAAAGTTTCAAATTTTGATAATGACAAGTGATTGTTGGGAAGCCACTTTTCAATCACTCACCTCTTAATGGCGCTGTAAAAATAGTTTTCACCACTAAGAATTTATTTGCAGTTAATATCTGCCAGAATCTGATTTTTAGATATTAACTGGCCAACAATGCCCAAATATTTTCATTGTTGGATCTTTTATTGCCTCTCTCTCTCTCTCTCTCTCTCTCTCTCTCTCTCTCTCTCTCTCTCTCTCTCTCTCTCTCTCTCTCTCTCTCTCTCTCTCTCTCTATATATATATATATATATATATATATATATATATATATATATCAAAAACCGCATAGAATGACCAAAGAATAAGAAATCCTTACATGGATGATGAAAATTTATATCATCCAAATCTTGGGTTTTGTCCATGACCTCACAAAAGGCACTATTGAAACTTGATTTCATAATGAACTTGAAAGGATGACCAAAAATAATATCCACCAAATTGGGAATACTGAAACAATTCTAAAAATGATCTTGATCCATGTATCCCACAACATTGAATCTGAAATCTACTTGGAGAACTTTGGAACACACTAGCACACTGAGGTAAGAGAATCACTCACAATCATGGTGAAACTCACATTGCTCCATGATGATAAAATGGGATGACATATCATGAAGATATGCAATCCTATTCTTTTGAAGATTGAGAGATATCCATTGTAGGAAAATTTATATTTGTGAGTAGCACACCTTCATTACCAAAGACACGAGTATGGAGTGAAGAACGATAGTAGGCACCAATGTGTCCATAAAACTTTAGAGAGGAGGAGATATGTCTCAAGGAAGGAGTGTGGTAATTGGCAAAATGTTCAAGATTCGTGTACATGTATTCAAAATATTTTCATATATGTAGCCCAATAAAATAGTACCGCATTGTGCATGGATCTCATAGACCCCATTGCATAGTGTTCTCCATGCGATTGAGCACCAAAGAAAAAGAAATCTCATCATAAAGTAGTGAACACCTTATGCCAAAATCTGCTTGTGATCTCTAATAGTGAAGCACAAGTGAAACTGATATATGCTAGATAGCGAGCAAGCCCACACAATGTTTTAGATTAATGCAAAAAATGGGTTTTGAGGGGACCCAAAACCCCTTACAAAAGAAAAAGATATATGAGAATGATCACCAAGTTTTACAAGGACTTGAAACTTGAAGTTCACCTCAAAGCATTAGAAAACTAGGTTTTACAGGGACCTGAAACTAGAAAAGTTTTAAACAAAGCACTAATCTAGGTTTTACAAGGACTTGAAACCTAGAATTAATGCTGTAAAAAGCTAGAAATGACATAAAATAGGAAACCAGAACTAGCAAACCGACCAAAGACCAAACACTTGCAAACCATACTAGAAACTAAATTAGCTCTTTAAGACCTTAGCTAATTCCTTGTGAACCTTTGTTGTACTTTGAAGGATATCTTTTGCAATAGAACTAGGAGCCTCAACAACCACCTTCTTTGTACTTTGTCTCATTCTTTTTCTCTGTCCACTAGGAATCTTGGCCACCACAGCATCAGGATACATGATCTCCTCATTATTTTTTTTCCCTAAACTAGCAACTGCAACACATAAGCTGGAAGAAACCATCTCCATTTTTTGCCCACTATCTTTGACCAGTTGCCAAAGTTCCATTTCATACTCTTTAAGTTTCTCAATTATATTCCCAACTTGATTTTTCAGTTGGGTTCTCTTAATTCTTTCTTTTTCTAGTTCTTTCTACATTTCATCCATTTTCTTTTTAGCAAAGCCAACATATTGCATTGTGTAATGCTTATGTAGAAAAAACATCATTAACTAGTATTGGTGCTAAGATCATCTCACCACAAAAAGACCTATAACCATATTCTCAAAACCAAGCATATCAAGTATAGTAAAGCAATATCATCCAATCAATAACCCTACCATTAAGTGGGTAATGCATTTTTACAAACTATAGGTAGAGTTATTGATATCAATAAACACCTGATAAAAATAAATGAATATGATTATAATGAGTTATTCGAATACCAATCAACATAAGAATACATACCTTGATGTGGTCCAAGTATTACAAGATGAGGTATATCAAAAGCATCAATGAACATTTATTAGGAAGCAATCAAGAATTAGAAAAGTCAAGGAATTCCCCCCAACTTAACTTCATACTACAAGGGCATGAGAATATTAAACTAAAGAAATATGATAACCAAAGATTTCAAAATTCAATGGATACCCCCTAGCTTAATTTCATATTACAAAATCATGGAGATATTAGGACAATCAAAGGAATCAAGAAATAGAATGGCAGTACAAAGAATCAATATTTACAAATAGCTATTAATACTTTGATTCTTTTGGAACAAATAATCATCTATTTGCAACATATTTTATTTGACCGTTAATACATATAATCCCTTAGAATTGTGCTTGATCAATTATTGGTCCCAAATCAACAAGTATGTGAGGAATACACAATTTAACCGCAGTCCTCCAAAGATTGATATGCATAAGTACAAAAGTAATAAAATATAGATCTTGGATAATTTGACAACACATTTGTGGAATGAGGAAGGCATATGGCTTAATATTACTCAGTGAATGATTAATATTAACACACATACTTATGTGTCCAATAATTACAATTGTTGCAATTTGAAGTATGGTCTCATTTGTGGGTATTTGGGATTCACTAAGTGGAAAAGAAGAACAAAGTTCATTATAATTCAAGAAATTATATTGTTCTTCTAAGGCATATAAACCAAAACCCTTATGTACATCAATACATTCGATCATTGATTTACCAATTTCAAGCACATGATTAGATGGTAAAGGGATCCTTGAAAGGTTGTTTACAGTTTCAACCACATTATCATGAAGTATTTTATAAGGCAATATAGTTGCTTTTGGTGGATATGGTGGATTGGGTAGAATATGATGTGAATGGGATGGTAAGAATTACTGTGGATATAAAGTGGATGAGAATAATTAGGATGGGTAGAACAGAGAAGGTAAGGACAAATATGGTGGAATATAAGAGGGATATAGAGGTTGTTGTGAGTATGCATGATTATATTCATTGTGCATACTAGGTGGAGGATTATATTTTGAAGATAATTGTTTTCTTTCCAATGCAATAAAGTAATACATACCTTGATTGTTAGAGTAATTAGATATTTTCTAATTAACTCTAGTCTGCTTAAGCTAAACTTTAGGCATTTAATAATTATTATTTTTATTAATTATTATGATGCAACCTAGTTTAGACCTTTTTAAGGTTTCAATCTCCTTTATAAAGATGATCTCTCATTGTAAACATTCATTGCAATTAATTCATTGTTGATAATAACATTCTCTTTTTTGCTCATCAAGAATGTCTCATCTATGGATCTGGCAATTCCTGCCTTTGTAGCTTTTTATTTTTCTTTCTATGACAGGTGTTTGCATGCAGGTGATTCTTGGGAGTTGTAGGGTTGATCTTTCATCAACTTCAACATGATATCAGAGCTCTAGATCTTCATGCCCCTATTTTGTTTGTGAGAGATTTGGCATTAGTTTTCAGATCTAAGCTTTTAGAGGATTTTTTATTGGATCTGGGGGGTCACTGATTTTTGAGGCACTTTGACCAAAAATGGACATCATGGTTGAGCTCAAAGCACTCAAAAACCCCCATTTCCATATAAAATACATCCAGCTTGGACGTTGTTGAAATCAAAGGCAAATTTTTTTGTATCTGGGTCATTTTTTTAACCTGGACATGAAAATCAAGGTGAAGGTGATTTTTTTTTTTTTGTAGAAAATAAATTTAAAAATTTGAGCATGGTTTTTTTTCAAGAGAAGGGAGAACTTTTTTTTTGAATCACACTTTTTATTTGGACGGGGTTTGTCTGAGGTACCATGTACCCATTTTTGGTGTTTGTGCCACCAACTCAGTTGTCCCAACATTCTTCTCTCTAGCTAATAGTTTTGGACTCCACGCATTTCCACATGCAACCACTTCTTAGTGTGATTGCAAGGGATCATGTCCCATTAATGGATAGCTTTTTTTGGGGGCATCCAAGCCCATCCCTCCCACTATGCGAATTTTGATTTGATGTGGCACTTTGTTTTGATTGACTTTGTTTGATTGTAGGGCTTGTTTGTGATAAATTGTCGCCATGGGCTCTACTTTCCATTGGCTCTTTCATTAGTTTGATTGGTTATGGAGTACTCTGGTTGGCTAGTACTTGAAGAATTCCTCATTTGCCATATTGACAAGTAGGCACATTGGAAGTTTATTACTCTCTCCATCAATTCCAGTTTCCTCTCATTTCATGGGAATGAAAAGTCTTCACTAGCTGAACTAGAGTCTACAACAGTTGACACTGTCCTAAAAGAAGTAGTTTCAACTATAGTGGAAGTGATGGCCTCTTATCATCTTTTTTTGCTAGCGGTTACACCTGGCCGACAATAGAGCCTATTGCAAATGGCACTAAGAAGCTCTGTATTTGGAGACTTCCATAGTTTTGGGTGGTTCAGGCCATTAATTGTTGCCCCTGCTCCTCTTTGGTCCCACGTGGGTGCTTGGTAGCAGATTTGGGATTATTTTTTGTGGTCTCTCCTTCAATCACACCTATAACCTTGCAGCACCATGTGGTTGATGAGAGCCCAAAGATCTTTAACTTTTTTTAGTGATGCACATTTTATGCCCAATATGTGTGGATGTTTATTTTATCGCCGATTTGTTTGTGTTGTTATTTCTGGCCTTGATTGACTGCAACCTCACACTCCACTCGACTCCAAACTCCCACCTCTGCTCTTCGCATGCACCTAGTCCATACCTCTACATTTAGTCATATTGGGCCCTTTTTGGCATTGATTTTAGGTTTAAATTTTTGTGGTGGTTATTAAAGGTGTTTTTTGCCTTCAATGAAGTAGTTTTGTCTTTTTTGATAGCCCACCTTGGTCTTAGCAAGAGGCAATTTGTTTGTCTTAGAATGCTAAGTAGTTCATTTCACCAAGTGCGTGGGGGGAGGAGAAAATCATGCCCAAGGCCATGTAGGACCCAATGCCACCTCAGATCCACATTTTAAGG
This sequence comes from Cupressus sempervirens, assembly GCA_028749045.1. NCBI lineage: Eukaryota > Viridiplantae > Streptophyta > Pinopsida > Cupressales > Cupressaceae > Cupressus > Cupressus sempervirens. The sequence goes on from CM053789.1 coordinate 625,860,794, forward strand.
GATCTATAAAATACATTTATAATGGAGTTGTGCCCATTCTTGCGTGACTGTACATGCTTTTCAAACATATATTTGTATTGATTTTCCAAAAACTTTGGGATTTTTTTAAAATTTAAAACACATGTTTTATTTAAACAAAAATCTCCAAACATTTTTTAGCACATGCTTTCTATTGGCCACTAAAATTTTCTTCCAGCACCAAGTCTTTTACCGGTGATAATTTTTTCTTTTTTGTCTTGTTTATGGCAATCAGTACTTTTTTTTCTAATAGGGGTCATTTTTCTGACTTTTTTTTGCCTTAGTGGTCTCTTTCCCATCAAATTTGGGCTCATCACTTGCTGACGTCAATGTCGTGTCAGCGTTGCATTATCAACTTGTTTGCCCTTCAAGCTCTATCTGGACCTACTTTCGTGTTTTTGCTTATATCTCAGTCATATGAACTTCATTTTCCAAAAATTAGATATCGTCAAAAAGTTAGTTCTAAGCTCGTCACAGTGGTATAGGTGATTTAGTTTTGATGCTTTTTTTATGGCTTTTCTACTGTCAAAGTCAAGAGTACAATTTTACACTTCAGGGGACATATCTTGAACATCCAATCTCTGATTTGGGAATTATTTATAGTATTGGAAAGGTCTTTCTGACCTCTTTTTAGTGATGTTGGTTGTTTTCCCAGATTCTACTCTAGGCATATTCTATTCAGTCTTTTGCATTTTTGCATTCTGATGGATAACTTGGTTATTGCAGGTTTGAGGATTGATTTC